>OY757918.1:89173849-89363849 GCA_963585895.1 Sepioteuthis lessoniana
TCAGATTGTTTTGTGCAATATCTAGGACACTCTTTGGGGGAGGGGTTTTACCCCTCTGCAGAGGCGCCGTCGGTGTATTCTACAGCCCCAGCCGACTGGAAAATATATAGACATATAAGAATCTGTTGTGATAATTCAAAACTTTCGACTCTCTGTGGATAGCGGCAGCTCAAACACAAATTGAAAATATTCAGGTAGTAATATATTTGATCTGAAGTACAATGATTTGGGGGTTGGAGTTTAACTCCCAATTCTAAGACCCTTTTCTTTAAATATATATGTATATACATATATATATATATATTAAATATATATATATATGTATATATATATATATGTGTGTGTGTGTGTGTACGTGTATATGTATCTATTGTCAGGATTTCTGAGACGAAGATGGATGATTTTTATTATTCAGGGTCTTCGTACAATTGTCTTCATCTTTATTGTATTATTCATAACGTTTCCGCTGATATGCCCTCCGGCCTTCTTCCTGTTTGTCGAAAAAGGGAGCCTACACGGAACTTCGAACAACATCCTTTATTTTCTCCAGGGGTTTGCTTGTTCTGATTCCGTTAACCATAACCGGGTATAAGTGCTAAGTATTTCTGTATTGTTACTTGCCTGCAGTCAGGATTGAACCTGCAACCTCCAGATGATTGTCTCTTTAGAAACTCAGGGAACCGACGCCTATAACCTTTACGCTGTGAATATAACAGTAATGTTGTAGACAATAGTCCGAAAACCCTGAATGATATATATATATATATATATATATATATATATATATGGAATTAAATGAATGAAAAGGAACCGACTGTATGGAGAGAAATTGAAAAACAAAGTAATCCAAAATTAATGAATTTATTTGAAGGAAAGTCGACGTTAAAACGTTTCGATTTTAATGAACTTTCGTCAGGACTTTAAAATAGTGAAACAAGTGTCGATGAAAATCAAAAATAGACAAATGAGAGTGTATACATAAAAAACCTTTTAACGTTGACTTTACTTCAAATTAATTCACCAATTCTGGAAATAAATAAAAAAAATCCATATATATATATATATATATATATATATATATATATAAGTATTATTAGGTCCAGTTAAATCGGAGTTGGGAGAAATTCCATCACGGCAAAAAATCATTCAACAGTGAACATTTAAATTTTCCTCGTAAAGAGCTCAATGTTACTGACATTACAGAGCAATAGACCTATAAGAATAGTCTATTCTGAATTATTTTATCCATAAGATCTGAAGAAGACCTGTTAAATTTTTTTTTCGTGTTTTTGATTTATATCAAAAATATATAACAGGATGGAAATAAATTTATAATCCTAATGTGACCGGTTTTGTTTTTTTCTTAAAGAAAGCATATATATATATATATATATATATATATATATATATATATATATATGTAGGTCATTCAGTACATAAGCCGAATTTTTTTTGAGACATACAAATTACCTTATTTTTAATAAATTTTCTCATCAATATAAACTTTGCATTGTGAGTTATCAGTTTGTAGCTGACTTTTAATCTACGAATGTGAATTTGTTTTGAGGCTATTCAAAATAGGGAAACATCCAATAGTGTGCTCTTGGCTTAGACAAATGACTATCATGGAATTTTTAGTGGCGGAGAAGTGGGAATTGTGTTAAATTTATAGAATAATGTGTGATCTGCACGGAGTAATATGTTTTTGGAAAAAATGTTTACAGATATAATAAACATAGATCTGCAACTACGAGTTTGACTCTCCGGTAAAGAAAGAAGTTCATGGTGCAGCAGTTAGTAAAGAAGACCATATGGAAAGTCGTCTGGTATTTCAAAAGTCTTTTCAGTATTGATTTCTTTGAAAAAGTTACAGCCGTAACAATGCTTCCTATTGCCAACTCCTTAAAAATATTCACATTATTTATTGAATAATTCATGTTTATATCTTTTGACAACACGTCTATCTATGAGATTCATGCTCGAGTCATTATATGACTTATGATCTCTAATTATATACGATTGATTTATTTATTTTATTATCATATCAATCCGTCTGCGGTTATTTCATTGCAAGAATTTCGGGAATCGCTTGGTTTCAAGCTGGCAAAGGAAAGAAGTAAAGGATACCCCACATAAACAATTACGGGCGTGGACTACGCTGATGACGTACCACTTCTGGCAAATACACCCGCCCTAGCCGAAATCTTGCCACGTAGTCTTGAAAGAGAAGCTGCTGGAATAGGCCTCCATGACAATGCAGACAAGACGGAATACGTGTACAATGTGAGAGGCGACATCTCCATACTAAAGGATGGGCCTCTGAAACTAGTGGACAAGTTCACCTACCGAGGAAGCTGTGTCTCATCAACCTAGAAAGACATCAACAGGCGACGAACAAAGGCATGGACAGCTATCGATAGGCTATCGGTCATATGGAAATCTGACCTGACCAATAAAATAAAACGCAGTTTTTTCAAAGCAGCGGTCGTGTCGCGTCGTTTATGGATGTACTACACAGACGCTAACTAAACGTATAAAAAAAAGCTTGACGGCAACTACACAAGAAAACTGCGAGCAATAATGAATAACCCTGGAGGCAACACCCCACAAAGCAGTAGCTGTACGGCTACCTACCACCCAACACGAAAACTATCCAAGTTAGACGAACCAGACATGCAGGACACTGCTGGATAAGTAAGGATGAGAAAATAAGTGATATACTCCTGTGGACCCCTTCACTTGGACGAACAAAGGCTGGATGACCAGTTAGAACCAACAACTCTGTATGTTTGTATTTACCAAACAACCACGTCGTTAGCGTAAAATGTTAACAAAAGAAAAATTAATACATATACGTTAAATTCCCTCGCTTACGCTAGGGCTGCCGATGGCTGCGAAGGTTATGTTATCAGGCTGACTTAAATTTGGCCAGGTTTTGATCCTAACTTGAGGCATCTCACGCGTGTCTAGCCATACTGATAAGTTATGATACAAGGAAACAGTCTGTCTATGAATGATTATATATATATATATATAAGTGAGAGAAAGCTTGATGGCAATCGCACAAGGATGCTGTGAGCAGCAATGAACCAATCCTGGAAGCGGCATCCCACAAAGCAGCAGCTATACGGCCACCGGCCTCCCATCTCTAAAACCCTCCGAGCCCGACGCACCAGATACGCTAGACACTGCTGAAGAAGTAAGAACGAACTCATAAGCGACGTGCACTGCTGGACCCCTTCACATGGACAAGCAAAGGCTGGACGACCAGCTAGAACCTACATACTACAACTCTGTGCCGATACAGGATGTAGCCTTGAAGACCTACCAGGAGCGATGGACGATAGAGACGGGTGACGAGAGAAGGTCAAAGAGATCCATGCTGGCGGTGTGACATGATGATGATGATGATGATGATTTCCATTTTCATGTTGTTGGTTAAGTGTACTTATGCATTTTTTTTTACATTTCAATATCAACCTTACGTTGTTCAGCATTTCCCTACGGATTTGAATAGTATTACACGAACTCAAGACTCAAAGGAAGAAAATCACCAAAACAAAAGCTTTGAGAATGTCACTTAACAGAGGTGAAATCTGTGTCACTTAAAATTGGTAAGTATATGGAATCCTCACTATCACAACGAGGGCAGCTTAACTAAAAAAAAAACCCAAAAAAAACAACCCCTAAGTTTTCGGACTTAATTCGACGTGGTTCTTTGTGGCTCTTCTTTTGCCCTGGGCTGATCTACAATATATAGAATCCACAATCCCCTCCTGGTTCTTTATATAGAACACCCACATCTAGTATATTTGGTAACGATTCGACCCTTATCTGTTTGACCACAGCGTCAGAAATATTAGTTTATTGCAGATATTTAAAAAAATTCATCTAAATAAACATTTTCAGTGGATTCGAATTTTATCAGTTTTTCAAACTTTGACCAAACTTCAAATTTAGCCCTACACTTACACACACATCCACACCTACAACACACGTACTCAGTGTATGCTTACACACACACACCTATTTATACATGTCTAAGTCCCTATATATATATCTTTAGTCAGCATGCAATTATACAGATATGTACTGATGAGCACCTCTGGTGGTGTAACGGTTAGCAAGCTAGACTTGCAAGCCTACATTAGTGAGTAATATGTTTTTAGAAAAAATGTTTACAGATATAATAAACATAGGTTTGCAACTACGAGTTTGACACTCCGGTAGAGAAAGAAGTTCATGGTGCAGCAGTTAGTAAAGAAGACCATATGGAAAGTCGTCTGGTATTTGAAAAGTCTTTTCAGTATTGATTTCTTTGAAAAAGTTACAGCCGTAACAATGCTTCCTATTGCCAACTCCTTAAAAATATTCACATTATTTATTGAATAATTCATGTTTATATCTTTTGATTGATTTGAGTGAGTGTCATTGGGAGCCCTATTCATTCGGCCTTGTGCCACATCGAAGCAAATAGCTTTGTAAATTACTATAGATATGTACTCACATACATACGCATGTATTTGACCTTACGTAATAAAACTCCCAGAGTCTATACGGTCAGATTTTTACAATACGTGAAAATCCTCCTGGATTTTTTTTACGAATTACTAATACTGATCATATTCACGTTTTTGTAGAATTTTATTTCTCTCTCTCGAAGGACAAAATGCCACCCATGTCCACATTTTCAAATAGGTCCTTCGTATTGTTTACATTGAAAAAATGTGGTCTCATGAAAGCTAAATCGCATTTTATGAGAAAATCATTTACATTATTGGTTGTTTGAGATGCTATAATACATAGAATATAAGGCACAATTGATATTGTCTTGGGTTTTAAGAAGTTACACACTTTTTTTACCTCAAACATCTTCTGGACGCATAGAGAGGACCTACGCAGATACTATCAGTTCGGGTCAGGAGGAATCTAGGAGAAATGGCTGTGATGGGGAGACTTAACATTCCCCAGATTACAAAAACTGGAGTCCTACCACCGGATATAGTTTAGTCTCATACTCAGGACACCTTCTGGGGAGGTTATATATTCGGTCGAATTAAAGGCATAAAACATATTTGTATTTGCCAAACAACCACGTCGTTAGCGTAAAATGTGAACAAAAGAAAAATTAATACATATACGTTAACTTCCCTTGCTTACGCTGGGGCTGCCGATGGCCGTGAAGGTTATGTTATCAGGCTGACATAAAGTTGGCCTGGTTTTGATCCCAGCTTGAGGCATCTCGTGCGTGTCTAGCCACACTGATAAGTTGTGATACTAGGAAACAGTCTGTCCATGAATGATTATATATATATATATAAGTGAGAGAAAGCTTGATTGTAATTGCACAAGAATGCACAAAGATGAACCAATCCAGGAAGCAGCATCCCACAAAGCAGGAGCTGTAAGGCCACCTCCCTCCCATCTCTAAAACCCTCCAAGTCCGACGAAGAAAACATTCTGGACTCTACTGAAGAAGTAAGAACGAACTCAAGCTACGTGCACTTCTGGACCTCTTCACATGGACGAGGAAGTTTTGGATGACAAGCTAGAACTTATCAACAACAGCTCAGTGTTGACGCAAGATATAGCTCAGAAGACCTATCCAAAGCAATGGACAATAGAGAAGAGGGAGAGATAGAGTCATGCATTCTAGTGGCACAAGATGATGATGATGATGATATATATATATATATATATATATATATATATATATATATATATACGAGGATCATTAAATAAGTTTCCAGGCTTTTTTCGTATGGGCACTTTTATTAATAGTACACACATGAAACTCTCGTCCCCTTCGAAGTAACCTCCTCCGGCTGCAATGCACTTGTTATAGCGTTCCAACATCTCCTGGAACGCCCCATGGAAGTCCTCTTGTGTGAGCGTGTCAATAACCTTCGTCATAGCCTCTTTCATCTTCTCAGTTGTCTCATAACGACAGCCTGTGAGCTTAGGGAATAACCAAAAGTCACAGAGAGTAAGGTCTGGACAATAGGGAGGGTGAGGAAGTGTCTTGATGCCCATATTGGTCAAATAGTCAGTCACAAGAATGGATTTATGGACTGGTGTATTGTCCTGCTTGAAATGCCACTGACCCGATTTGAATGGAATCTCATTCTGAACTCTCTTACAACCTCAACATAGTAACCCTAACCCTAAACCTAACCCTTTGGCCAAGCAACTCTGGTGTATTGACTTCCTTACTCCTCCCACACCTCTCATCATACCTCACAGACTCCCTGCCTTCCTTGAATCTCTTATGCGACTTAAAAACTGATGCCCGATTCATGCAAGATGCTCCAAAAGCAGTCTGAAGCATTCCATACGTTTCTGTGGCCTTTTATTTCTAAGTTTAAAACAGAATTTTATTGCATATCGTTATTCTAAAGTGTCTTCACGTCCAGATTGAAATTTACCAGCTGTGACAATCAGGCTTTAGTAGGATGTATTCCAATTGCTGCTGTAGCTGTTCATTTGAATCTGAAATCATGAAAATTTGTCAGTCATCTTATAAGATGTATAGTAATAACATACTGAATTTTCAAGAGTGTACGTCAAGTTTAAATGCCTGTATACAAAAATCTGGAAACTTATTGAATGCACCACGTATCAGTAATAATTCAGTTAAAAATCAGTAACTTTTTACACACAGTTAAATGATCAAACTGTTCTATTTCAAACCACTCAATCATAAGTCATTTGGATGTTCTTTGTTTAAATGGCAAGCAATTCTATTTGACCCAAAGATGGGACCTTTTTAGGTGCTAAAACTCCAGGCCCGAGTGAAGCTGGGAGTGATGGCAATGAAGGGGTAATCTGCATTCCCCAAAGCTTCATCATTTCTGGAGCCTTACCATCTGATTGTTCAGTGTCATAGGACGCTCATTGGGGGAGTCTCTCTCCTCTGCAGAGATGCAGTCGGTGTATTCTACACCCCCAGCCGTTAGGCTTCACCCCTATAAATAAATCGTTTGAGTGGATTGTCCAACATCTCACATCTATAAATGCGCTGTGGAGCTAACTGCTCTTGAAGTCAAAATTACAAAGTCAAAACTAGTTTAATAATTCAAGTCACATGTCGCTTCTTTGTTCTGGTACCATGTTATCCAGTATAACATAGTACTTACTTCATGGGACTGTAACAGTTACTTCCACTCCGGATCAAAGTTGACCAGGAAAAGTAAAATCAAGACAACGAATATTTAAGTTTCCAACTAAATCTCAAAAGGAGATGAACTCGAAATAAGCACTTTGGCTATTTCAAAAATATCTCAATAAAAGCAGCTCTCATGAAGAAACAGAAAGCAAATGCTATTTTTATCTCATCAATAAGATATTAAAAGTTCATTTAATCATATGAAAGATTTACTATTATGGAGAGTTTGCTGAAAGGTCCTCAGTCTCTTCTCTATTTTTCTAAACATTAAGGAAACTCCGGGCAGAAAGCGTCTATTTTGTTGAACAGCAGAGTATAGTAGATAGTTATTATCCTATTTACCCAACCCCTCCGCTCGGGCAGGATATAACACAAGGTCAATTTTTAAGCGGAGTTTAACAGGTTTCAATTCAGAGTTTTCCTTCTCCTAGACTTGTTGCCTTACCAAGGCTGAAGAACCTAATCTGTCCAACTATTTACCCATAGCTGGAGGGAGAATAATTGGATTCATACCTTTCCCAAGGGTATTAGTGCTATGTGAAATGCAATCAGTCTAGTCCAGGATTTGAACTCATATCATCGTGTCCATTTCCAACGACGATAACCATTACACCACGGGCATAGATAGTTATTATACAAAAATATGGTTATTATACAGAAATATGGTGCTCCCATTGAGAATCGAACTCATGAAAAATATCTACTGATCTAACTTGTTAACGATTACACTTCAGAAGGATCTTGAAATGAGAAGATATAATTGATTGAGTGATTGATATTAACGGCATGTCAACTCCTCTAGGGTTATACTATGCATAGAGGTTTGAGAATCGCGTTCAATCTCAGTTCATATTTACATTTCTTGTGTAGTTTTTCTGAAGAGTTTTTTTCTTTTTTTTTTTTTAGCTTTTTTCTTGCTCACGGTCCTATAAAATACGAATTATTTTAAAACTGATCTATCTGACCCATTGACGAGAACCTAATATGTACTACCACAAAGTGGAAATAACAATAAAGATGAAGAAAATAGTCCTAAAACCCTTAATGATAAAAAAAACACCAAGTGGACCTGGGAGTAATAGCAGTGGAGGGGTACTTTACACCCCGCTGATCTCTAAACCAGTGGCTTCAACATAGCAAAGACACTCGTTTTGGTGAGGATTTAAGCTCTGCTTACAAGGGTAGGAGAATCGGTTCGGTTTCGGTTTCTTTATTTAATGGCATATCAACCTTTGTTGGTTATTTAATGCCAAAGCCATTCTCCTAGAAGAATAGTAATGGTACTATTTAACCCATAGCTGGGAGGATAAGGGAGTTCAAACCTTTCCCAAGGGTATTTTGCCCGAAAGTGAACGTAATAGCGCGAGTGGAGTACGAACTCGCTTACTACAATTTCGCAGTCCATCGCTTTAACCATTACACCACGAGGACACCCCCAGGGTAGGAGAAATAAAAAGAGATGATATTTTATAAGGAGAAAATTTTGCGCCATTGTAGCTAACGTGCTTGATGGTGAAATCGTAGTAAGCGAGTTCAAACTCCTGTCGCACTATTGCGTTCACTTTTGGACAAATGCCCTTGAGAAAGTTATGAACTCCTTTACCCCCATTACCAACTTTTAACTCAGTGAAAACAAATGATTACTATGAAATTAGTATTCTTGATAGATTAATTAGTAATGTTAGATAGCAATACTTGAAACCCTTTAAATGTGTAAAAATAATAGTGTTAGTTGGTTTTATGACATATGAACCTTTGTAGGTTATTTAATGCCAAATCCAGTTTTATGCAAAATAGTCAGTTTTATTTCAAACAATTCACTTTCGCTTAAGGACAGTGTTTAATATTTATAAACAATTCTATTTCCAGCTATTCAGTTTAGTTAAACAGTTATAATTCAAACAATTCGGTTGAGTATATATATTTACCCAACTCCTCCGCTCGGGCAGGATATGACACAAGGTCAATTTTTAAGCGGAATTTAACAGGTTGGAATTCAGAGTTTTTCTTCTCCTAGACTAGTTGCCTCCCCAAGGCTGACGAACCTAGTCTGTCCTACTATTTACCCATAGCTGGAGGGTGAATTATTGGATTCATACCTTTCCCAAGGGTATTAGTGCTATGTGAAATGCAATCAGTCTCGTCCAGGATTTGAACTCGTGTCTTCGTGTCCATTTCCTACGACGATAACCATTACACCATGGGCACTTCCACAAAATTCGGTTTAGTATAAGAATAGTTTTTGTCTACACATAGTTGAATGCCAAAACACTTCTATTTCGAACAATTCAGTTTACCTTAGTTAAGTTTCAATGGTAAAAACAGTTCTGTTTTAAACAATTCAGTTAAGCATAAGTAGGCAGTTTAGTTCCATTTGATCCAAAGATAGGACCCTATCAGGAGCTAACACTCCGGGCCAGAGTGGACCTGGGAGCGATCGTAATAAAAGGGTTCTTCGCAATTCCTAAACTCCAGCATTGATGGAACCTCACCATCAGATTGTTTAGAGTAATATCTATGATATTCGGTGGAAGGGATCGTACCCCCTGTGGAGAGGTGCAGTCAGTATATTCTAAAGTCCCAGTCGACTAGGTGAAGTAGTGTTGGTGTTAGATAGCAATACTTGAAACTATTTAACTGTGTGCAAACAATGAATAACAATATCTGAAACCATTTACCTATGTGCTAACTAATGAGCTCTAACTCATTTAAAAATAATGTTACCAACAAACTATACATGAAAAATCATATATAATATATATTTAAAGGATTTGGCATTTAATAACTATCAAATGTTGATATGCCATTAAAACAAACAGCCTAACCCAAGTCAACTATCTATAAGTAAAATAGTGGTATAACAGTCTTTCTGCGAGAATGGATTTAGCACAAAATAACCCACGAAGGTTGATATGACATTAAACTAAAATAAAAGCGACCAACCATTCAATATATAATTAAGCCCATAATTACAATGCTAATAAAGACAATTTCCCGAGAAAAATGAGCCGTGAATAAAATTGGAAATAATTTAGCGAATTTTTTATGCTTTTACTGACAAAAAAAATCTGACTGACTGTTTGCTTGGCAAGCAATTAATGTCAAAATTCATTCTCGGACGAACCTGATTTTAAAACAGGCTAAAATTTCGAAGCAGACATGCACGTATGAGTATTGCCGATCGTCATTGAGACAGTAATTAACTTGATACCCCCTAGTGGTTCTGAGGAGAACACGCTACCCCCAAACGTAACAACCCAGGGGTCATCCAATCTTGACCCCGGATATAACGTAATTCCCTGTCGTGTCTCCGAGCTTTTATGATAAAAAGTACGACATAACTGTTTTTTAAAGAAAGAGCCACGATATCTGTTCGCTGTACAGCAGTTCCGACATTCCCGTTCCTAAGAGACGACTATTGTATGAGTAAATTACTGCATATGATTCACTGAGAGGCAGACATTTTAATTGACACTCAGCCTAGGAAAATTTCATGAGTAATGCGTTATTATGACCTGAACAGCATTCCATATTAGAAACTGCTATTTAAGGGCCATATTTTTCACTCGGCTCGACAACTCCACCAGAGAGCCCTCCTGTATTATGATCCCTAATGCATTCCGTATAATTAGTTTTACTCCAATATGTTTTATTTAGAGAAAAACAAGGAAGCGCAGTATTAATAAAGATTGAACGAATATTGAAATGGAAGGCAATAATAATTTTTGAAGGTATGGGATGCGACGTAAAAAATAACAAAAGGATTGTGCGTCTATTATAATCCCGTTTTTATTAATGGTTATAATTTCGTTTACTATTTTTCTTATTGATACTTTCAGAAAAACGAGATTATAGAAGAAATGTTCCGAAATTAATGCCTTTTCTTAAGTTCGCCCACAAAAAAAAAAAAAAAAAAGAACAGTATAAAATACCATTCCTGATAAAAATTTAGGAATTGACAGATTTCGAGAAGGTCCACGTAGGTCTTTTATTTAGCAGTAAATAAACTAATAGCACATAAAACACTAGATAGTTTTTTTCTTTAATAGATCAACCTTCTGGTTTCCCGAAAGTTTCCTGTAATGGCAGTAAATAAACTAATTACAGATAAGACGTAAATATTTTTTATTTAATAGATCGACCTTCTAGCTTCATGAAAAATTTCTTTTATAGATGTAAATAAACTAATAACACATAAGACGCAAAATAGGTTTTTCTTTAAACGATCAAACTTCTGGCAATTTTTAAAAAATCTTAGTATAGCAGTAAATAAACTAATAACAAATAAGACGCAAGAAAGCTTTTATTTAATAGGTCGACCTTCTGGCTTCATGAAAAATTTCTAGTATAGCAGTAAAATAACTAATAACACATAAAACACAAAATAGCTTTTTCTTTAAAAGATCAAACTTCTGGCAATTCAAAAAAATCTTAGAATAGCAGTCAATAAACTAATAACAAATAACACGCAAGAAAGCTTTTATTTAATAGGTCGACCTCCTGTCTATATAAAAAAAACTTGCTTAGCAGTAAATAAACTATTAACACAAAATACACAAAACACGTTTTCTTTAAGAGCTGAACATTCTTGTTTCGTTTAATATTGTTCAGATAAACTATATAAAATTATTTTGACTAATGGTAACCCTGTGAGTGGGGATAAGAATACGCTGACGATATCCCTTGTGGTGAGTTGCCCCACCCTATATATGTCATCCCGAGTATGACTCTAAACTGCATCTGATCGTGAGGCTCCAGTTTTGGATATCTGCAGAGTATTGTGTATACCTACATGGCCATTACTCCCAGTTCTACTTTAACCCAAGGTCGAATAACTTATCAGGATCTCATCTATGAGTAATAGATCTGAATGAGAATTATTTGTATTTAAAAAGGACTGTGTGAAAAGAAAACACACAAAATAAACATTTACTCAAAAATATAAATATGAACGTTGAATGATTGCGATTCCTTAACGTGTAGAATGGTTAACATACTGTTAAAATCAATCGATCAGCGAATCAATAACTTTTCCAACTTAGCAGGGGGAAATAATACGGAATAATCCAGTATTAATGAAAAACTATTAGAATAATTTTATAATTTGGATTCCTACAGCAAATACAAACAGATACCGAGGTGTGCCATTCAGTCTACTGTTAAAAGATATTTCTGGCAAATTTCATAAAGTAATTAGTTATACCTAACTGAAAGATAACCTGACTTCGATAAAGGAAATCTCATTTGAAACAATTGAAAGGATCGTTAAAAGAATTCAAGAAGGTAATCCATGGTGGATTGGTGCGAAGGATGCTGGGTGTTACCAATCTAGATGGCGACCACAGTCGAGGGTGACCAGAAGGCTCCCTTTTCAATAGCTACAACACCGAGGTGTAGGGGAAGGCGCTACTCCTTTCCTTGGATTGCTTCACTTTACCTTTGATACGTACCTTATATTGCTAAGTGTTAAGCAAGTCGGTATCAAGTACCATTTTTAAAGTCTTTGGTATGACGGGATCTGGGATTGAACCCAAGTCTTCCGGATCATTGGCGAACACTTTAGCCACTAGGGGTGTGTCCTCGTGGTGTAATGGTTAAAGTGATGGACTGCGAAATCGTAGTACGCGAGTTCGTACTCCAGTCGCGCTATTACGTTCACTTTCGGGCAAATACCCTCGGGAAAGCTATGAACCTCCTTATCCTCCCAGCTATGGGTTAAGTAGTACCACAACAGTTCTTCTTGGAGAATAGCTTTGGCATTAAATAACCTACAAAGCTTGATATACCATTAAACTAAGAAACCAAACCATCTACCCACTAGACCAATGAGCCGATTGGTGCGAACAGTAAAGAAATGAGGTGGTTAAAAAAGAAAGCATACAGATAGAGTATAAAAAGAAAACATAAAAATTTCAGGATAGAAAATTCGAATGTGTATTATAAAAAAGCTAATGTACAACAGAACAAATGAAAAAAAGAAAATGGAGCGAAACTGGCGTCATTGTTTGTGAGAGACCTCTTAGTAATCGGCTGAAAGAAATGGGCTTTACTTGGAGAAAACCTAAAAGAAAACCAGCACAAACAAATAAAATGTGGTTAATGTAGACTAAAGAGAAACAACGTTGGGGTATGAACAATTGGATGAAAGTGATATTCAGTTATGAATCAAGAGTTTTCATTGGCCATAGCAATGAGGCTGGACATTTTTCTGGTGCCATTCACATAAGATAAAGATGCCTGCCGGAAGAAAACAAGTAAATTTTCCAAATCTTCATCGTATCGTGTGGTAGTACACCTGCCTCCCCCGCCAAACACTGGGGCTGATTCCGCTTTCAATCAGCGGATTGTTTCGCTTAGCTGGTTATATCTTCGGATGACACGACCGATCGGATCGGCTGCCCATGTTGTGTATTTGATCCAAAAACCAGATCAATCGCTAATCGGAGTTGCCAGTAGACGGATGAGACCGTACAATTAACAAAGTAAAAAAAACAAATCAGACGCCAACAAACAAAGATCAGAACACAGTTTTGTAAAAATCATAATATTTACTTTAAAAAATGTCTTTAAAATGAAACATTTTCCCTCCTCAGGGGTTAGTGGGGATGGACAGAGACCTTATTTACGAATTAATCAATTCCTTAGCATTCAAAATTAGGCTAAAAATCATTAAAATTATCGCCTAAGTTTTACGTTTTTCTCTTTTCACTTTCGATTGTCTGACACAAGGCAATCTGAAATGGTTGTTATGTTCACCTTTCTCACTCTTTAGCCATCTTCTTCACTCGGTTACTTGATAGTCTGGTACAAGGTTATTTCAAGTGGGGTATTAGGCTTGCTTTTCTTGGAGTTTAGCTCTTAGTTTCTCGATGTTAAGGAGTCTGGTAAAAGGACAAGACTCAGAGTATAGTATCGAGTGCATGGGTCGACGAATGTGGCTAACTAGGGTCCCTTAGGAACCATAAGTTCAAGAAAGACCGGTCCCTTCCCCCTCCTCGCCAAAAATGGGGGCTTCATTCTCTCCCTAAAATTGTGTGTTGTATATAATTGTTTTGGAAATAAAGCCTTCTTTGATCAGCAATCAAACTTTAAAAATGATTTCCCGGATTGAATCAGATAAATAAGGTACAGCTGGGGTAGGTCGGAGGATACAGCGGCCGAAACGTTTGGTTTTAATTCATCACAATAAAGATGAGGATAATAGTCCGAAACTTTGCAACCAAAATAATACACATCAACACTCATTGCAAAAATTCAGACAGAAATTTTTTTTGCGTTTTCTTTCACATCAAAATAATAAATTCTCGATGTATTCTTTTAAAATTCATTGCCTTTAATTTTCACTTTTCTAATGTAAAGTAAAGTTGGTGACTGTAGTCGAGGGCGACCGGAAGGCTCCTTTTTCAATAGCTACTACACCGTGGTGTAGGGGAGGGCGGATACCTTTCCCTGGATTGCCCCACTTTACCCTTGATCCATATCTTATAATGCTGAGTGTTAAGCAAGAAGGTATCAAGTACCATTTTTTAAGTCAGGGATCGAAACCTACCCAACTTTACGTGAGATCATACCGCTCAGTCAACAAGCGAACCACGTCAGCTTGGGAATTATAAGGCATTATGTAGCAGCCTTCGTTTGTTTACATTTTTGCTTTACCGGATACCAGAGTGCTCAATTCGTTTAAAGAGCTTTAAATCTGAATAGTATAATCTAGTTAGTTTTAGGAATATTTTATAAAGTCACAAAATCCAGCTATAAAAGAAACAGTTTTGGGTCTTATTTGCAAGTAGGTTATTTATTGCTAAGTAAAAAGCAACAACAGTGAACAACCTCCATGCTTGCTAATTCGATTTGCCAGGGCTACTACAATTATTTTCAAATCGTTGGTAATATTGGCTATCCAGTTTAGCTTGTGATAAACAAGAGTTTTGAAAATTGTACACTTCTTTATCGTAGTGATGACAGCACTGTTGTCAGGAAACTTTTGTCCGCGAAGTCCATCTCCAGTCGGCCCAATTCAGGTGAACGGGTAAAACGAAGCACTTTTTACTTGCTGAGTTGATAGCTTGTCGCCCACATTGTTTTTTCCCTAAATATTTCCATTTCAAACAATTCTATTAATCAAAAGTACACAGTATAATTGTAAAATAAATATTTCTATTTCAAGCTATTAAGTTAATTCAAACATTTCTATTTCAACAGTTCAGCTTAGTATAAGAATAGTTCATGTACACACACAGTTAAATGACAAAGCAGATATATATCGAACTATTCAGCTTAGCGGAGTTAATTTTCAATGGCAAAAACAGTTCTTTTTCAAACAATTCAGTTTAGAATGACAACGCAATGTAAATGTAAAACAGTTCTATTTTAAGCAATTCAGTTAAGCATAAGTATACAGCTTCAATATGAAAACAGTCTTATTTCAAGCAATACAATTGAGCATTAGTACACTGTTTTGTTCTATTTGACCTATAGATAGAACCCTATCAGGTGCTACCGTTCCGGGCCAGAGTAGACCTGGGAGCGATGACTATGAAGAGATTCTCCGCACTTCCCTAAGCTCCAGCATTAGTTGAACCTCACCATCAGATTGTTTTGTATCATTTTCGGGAAACTCCTTGTGGGGTGGGGTCTTACCCGTCTACAGAGAAGCAGTCGGTGTATTCTACAGCCCCAGCCAAATAAGCAATTAAGTGTGTTTATGTATGTGGCAGAGGTAATACCTTTGGTATTGTTTTGGTAAAGCTAACTTTGTGTTGTTTAACATGGTTAACTTGTCTTTTGGAATAACGTAGTTATAATTTTATTCACAACTATCTGGATTGGGTTGATAGGAAAATCAGATTTTCGTAATTTTCCAAGAGAACAAGTTGATTGTTTGAAGACACAGCAGTGATCCCTCATAGCGAGAGGTCAAATTTTGTTGTTAAATTGGAAATTGGCTACAGGTGACAGTCAGACATAGTTTGACAATACTAGAAATATTGTCTGGGGTTGCTAAGAGCAAAGGAAAAGATCCTTGAACTTGACTTGAACTGTAACTGATTTGTGATGTGTTTTAAGCATGTGAATAGATTCAGATTATGAAGAGAAGTGCGTATAATGACAGGGGTTTGACGTCACAAGTTAGTTGATGTTGGGATTTCTAAGGGAAATTATCGACTTGAATTGAGAGAGACAAAGCACACTGGAATTTTATTAGAAGTGGAACGAGTTATAACTCTGCATCAGTTTATAAGCTCCAGTCTGCCAACTTACATACTTACGCACTCATTAATAAAAAAAAACTCAAACATTTTACAACATTGTTAAAACTTGAATTAAGACCGAAACACATATAGCCAAGACCAGATGTTGTATTCGGTTTTGTGTAACTGTAGAAGCCATAGCAATTACACAAGAATGTTGCGAGCAATATTCAACAAGTCCTGGCAGCAACACCCCACAAGGCACCAACTATACACCCAACCAAGCCGAAACGCTGCTGCATAGTTTGGAACGAGCTGCCGCAGGTATTGGCCTCAATGTCAATGCACACAAAACTGAATATATGTGCTTTAATCAAGCAGGCGCATTTCCACACTAGACGGAACTTCTCTGAAACTGGTAGACAAATTCACCCACCTAGGAAGCAGTGTCTCATCAACCGAAAAAACATAGACATGCTGCTAACGAAGGCATGGACAGCTATTGATAAGCTATCGATCATATGGAAATCACACCTGACCGATAAAATGAAACGCAGTTTCTTCCTAGCAGCGGTCGTATTGATACTGCTGTTTAAATGCACCACTTGGACGCTAACAAAACGGCTCGAGAAGAAGATAGACGGCAATTACACAAGAATGTTGCGAGCAATATTGAACAAGTCCTAGCCGCAACATCCCACAAGGCACCAACTATACAGCTACCTGCCTCCCATCACAAAAACTATCCAAGTTAGACGAACCAGACGTGCCAGACACTGCTGGAAAAGCAAGGACAAGCTCATAAGTCATGTACTCCAATGGACCCCCACATATGGCCGAGCAAAAGCAGGACGACCAGCGCGAACATACATACTTACAGCAGCTATGTGATGATACAGGATGTAGCCCTGAAGACCTGACAGAGGCGATGAACGATAGGGAGAAGTGGCGAGAGAGGGTCAGCGCTATCCGTGTTAGCGGCACGACATGATGATGATGATGATGATTTCACTTAATATACTTTTATTGAACTGTTTACATTTAGTCAACTGGCAATATTGTTCTTCTGGAGAAGGGACCGCCTCATCCTGATCAAAACATTCCTCACCGAAGGAGATTAAAACGGCTTCTCGATTAGGGAATCCCCCATTTCTGTTGCCTAAAAGAATCACAACACTTCGGGTTCAAGTTTATGTAGTGGCAAACGGGCTGGATTGTGAATATCGTAGTAAGCAGATTCAAACTCTAGAAGTGCTATTACGTTCACTTTCGCCTTGGTTTGGTTTTATGGCATATCAACCAATGTTGGTTATTTAATGCCAAGTCCATTTTTACACATATAAGCAGTTCTATTTCTAATAATTCAGTTTATAATAATTAAAGTTTTTGCTTACACACAGTTAAATGTAAAAACAGTTCTATTTCAAACAATTTAGATTAGCATAGGTACACAGTATAGGATTGGTTTGGTTTTATGGCATATCAAACATTGTTTATTATTCAATGCCAAATCTATTTTTATGCATATAAACAGTTTTATTTCTAACAATCCAGATTAGCATAAGTATAGTTTTTTTTGTTTTTTGTTGTTTTTTTTTTGTTTACAGTTTAATGTAAAACATTTCTTTGCCCAGTCGGTTGGGGCTGTAGAATACACCGACTACTTCTCTGCAGAGGGGTAAGACCCTGCAACGAGTGTCCTGAATATGACACTGATGGTGAGGTTCCAGCTATGCTGGAGCTTTGGGGAATGCGGAGTACCCCTTTATTGCCATCGTGGTGTAATGGTTAAAGCGATGAACTGCGGAATCGTAGTACGCGAGTTCGTACTCCAGTCGCGCTATTACGTTCACTTTCGGGCAAATACCCTTGGGAAAGGTATGAACCCCTTATTCTCCCTCCAGCTGTGGGTAAATAGTAGGACGGACTGGGTTCTTCAGCCTTGGTGAGGCAACTAGTCTAGGAGAAGGAAAACTCTGAATTCAAAACCTGTTAAACTCCGCTTAAAAAAATTGACCTTGTGTCATATCCTGCCCCAGCGGAGGGGTTGGTAAATAGGGGATGTCCTCGTGGTGTAATGGTTAAAGCGATGAACTGCGGAATCGTAGTACGCGAGTTCGTACTCCAGTCGCGCTAGTACGTTCGTTTTCGGGCAAATACCCTTGGGAAAGGTATGAACCCAATTATTCTCCCTCCAGCTATGGGTAAATAGTAGGACGGACTGGGTTCTTCAGCCTTGGTGAGGCAACTAGTCTAGGAGAAGGAAAACTCTGAATTCAAACCTGTTAAACTCCGCTTAAAAATTGACCTTGTGTCATATCCTGCCCCAGTACCCCTTCATTGCCATCGCTCCCAGGTCCACTCTTGTACGGGGTGGTAGCACCTGGTAAGGGTCCTATCTATGGGTTAAATAGAACTAAACCATGCTTATTTCACTATACTGATTTTTGCATTTAAACTCCGTATTTATGATAAACTGAATTGTTTAAAATAGAACTGTTTTGACATTGGAACTGCGTACTAGTGCTGAACTGAATTGCTCTAAATAGAACTGTTTTTGACGTCTGAACTGTGTACTTATGCTGAACTGAATTATCTGAAATGAAACTGTTTGACATTTATCACTGTGTATTACCCAGTCATCTGGGGCTGTAGAATACACTGACTGTACCTCTGCAGAGGGGTAAGACCCTCCCCAAACGAGTGTCCTGGATATGACACTAAACAGTCTGATGGTGAGGTTCCAGCAGTGCTGGATCTTTGGAGAATGCAGAGTACTCCTTCATTGCAATCGCTCCCATGCCCACTCTGGCCCGGGGAACTAACAGCATACTTATGCTAAAATGAATTGTTTGAGTAAACTGAATAGCTTGAAAAAATGTTTTTGACAATTAAACCGTACTTACATTTAAACTGCGTGCTTTTGCTTAACTGAAATATTTGAAATAGAACTGTTTTTCGGCATAAAAACTGCATTTACACTTAACTGAATTGTTATATATAACTGCTTGAATAGTTTGAAATGGAAATGTTTTTGACAATTAAACTGTGTACTTATGCTAAACTGAATTGTTTTAAATAGAACAGACTATTTACATAAAAATGGATTTGGCGTTAAATAACCTACAAAGGTTGATATGCCGTAAAACCCAACAAACCAAACCAAACCAAACCAAAACATTTCTTTTTCAAACAATTCTGTTTTGCATAAGTACACAGTTTCAATATCAAAACAGTTCTATTTCAAACAATTCAGTTTATCATAAATACAATGATAGTTCTATTTAACCTATCGATAAGGCTTCATCAGATGCTAACACTCTGGGCCAGTAGGAACCTGGGAACGTTGGCAATCAAGGGGTGCACCACATTCCTCAAAGCTCCAGCATTAATGGAGACTCACCATCAGATTCCTTAGTGTCAAATACATGACGCTCGTTGGGAGTGTCTTAATCGAAGTATTTCTCAGCCCTAACAGACTGGACCACTTGTTGGGTGGTCTTACTCCTCAACAGAGATACAGTCGGTGTATTCTACAGCCCCAACAGACTGGACAACTTGTTGGGTGGTCTTACTCCTCAACAGAGATACAGTTGGTGTATTCTACAGCCACAACAGACTGGACCACTTGTTGGGTGGTCTTACTCCTCAACAGAGATACAATCGGTGTATTCTACAGCCCCAACAGACTGGACAACTTGTTGGGTGGTCTTACTCCTCAACAGAGATACAGTCGGTGTATTCTACAGCCCCAACAGACTGGACCACTTGTTGGGTGGTCTTACTCCTCAACAGAGATACAGTTGGTGTATTCTACAGCCCCAGCTGATTGGGCCTGTTTACTTTCGGACTAATACTCTTAAGAAATGTAGGAGCAAGCCCCTTATTCATCTAACAATGCGTTAGAAATTATCATAGCTCTTCTTCTTTAATGATGACATAACAGTAAATAACTCACGAAGGTTGATATGCCATTAAAGTGAGAAAATATACTCAAAATAAACACACTGACGTTTATCGATGCCATTGTTTTATTGTGCAGGTTTTATTTCCTCTTTTTCTCATCGGATTTGACATAGACGAAGTAATGTTATATTCTCATGTGCCGTATCATAACGACACAATAATAAAGACGCACGCAATGATAAGATAAGGAAGCAATGATAAACAGACGCACGCGATGATAAAGACGCAGGAAGACTTCTTAGAAAAATATTTACCCCTCACTTTATTGCCAGGGTTCGAAAAGGGATACTCAAGGTTTGCTTGTGAGAGGGAGCTGGAGACCGAACATAACTGAAATATTTTGACCCCAAAGTTATAGCCGTCAGCGTTGTGTCTTTCTCGATCTCCAGGGCTGCTCAACCGGAGCCCTGGAGTCCACTCTGCTGGGTGCTGGCTTTCCTTACTACAACTCGTCTCACTCCGTCTCCAACTTTACTCGCCTGTCCTCCTTCTATTCAATTCGTCGGCCTTATACTACTTTCAAACTCCCACGCAGTGATATGGACACGCCTCCACGCCTCCGCAGTTTCTTCCGCTATCTGGCGATCGGGATGTGTCACTTCCGCTATCTTTGAAATGGCCTGTGTGATCGTCATCGAGCGGAAATAACTGTCATGCAGTTCAGAAGTCACTCTCTTCCGGTGCGTCAGTCTATGAGAGTATAATGGGATTTTTTTTACCTCATCCCATTTCATCAGCCAATTTCCGCCCACGCGATTTCCTCTCATTACTGCCATTAGAATGTGTCACTTCCTTCCGGTGCGTCACCTCGAAAGGCATTTTTGGCCGGGTCAAAAGGTCAAAACATCACAGTAAGAGCGAGTAACAAGTTTTCAAGAAAAACTTCTTGTAACGACACATGTACACGCCGAATCTGAGCTGCATAACCTGGAGCAGGCAACAAGAATTATTGGTCTTTACGGGAGATCAGGTAAAACTCAGATAAATCAAAATGGTACCATATCCTCAATAACTGGCAAGCTTTGAAATTAGTAGACCCGTTCACATACCTCGGTAGCAATATCTCATCTACTGAAAGCAATGAAAATACACGCATAGATTTGCGCTGTCAGTTGGGGCGGTAAATACACCGACTATATCTCTACAGAGAAGTAAGACCCCCACCCAAAGAGTTTTCTGGACATGGCACTAAACAATCTGCTGTGAGGTTCCAGTAATATTGGAGCTTTGGGAAATGCAGAGTATCTCTTTTTTTACTATTACTCCCAGGTCCACTCTCAGCCAGAGTAGAAGCACCTGATAGAGTCCTCAGTAGGGGTCAAACGTGACTGTTTTTGACATTGAAACTGTTTACTTATATCAAACTGAACTGTTTAAAACAGAACTGTTTTTGACATTGAAACTATGTACTTAAGCTAAACTGAATTGTTTGAAATAGGACTCTTTTTGATATTGAAACTGCGTACTTATGCTAAATTGAACTGTATGAAATAGAACAGTTTTTAAATAAATCTAAACTCTGTACTTATTCTAAACAAAATTGTTTGAAATATAACTGTTTTCACATTTGACAGTTGGTAAGCAAAAAATTATACTAAACTGAATTGCTTGAAATTTAATTTGGTGTTAAATGACCTGAAAATGGTTGATACGCTGAAAAACCAACCAACCAACCAACCAACCAACCTGCATAGATAAGGCATGGGCTAATATTGACAGCTATAAGATCATATGAAAATATGATCACTTAACCCTTTCAGCACTAATGTATAGTTTCACAAGTTGGACTCTGTAGAAACGCCCGGAGAAAAAGATGAGAATTGTGTTGTTTTGAACTTATTCTGAAAGCAGAAACCTTAAAAACGACAGATGTACGGCCACTTACATCCCATCTTTGGAGGTGCCCGTTGTGTAATGGTTATGGCCATAGGATATGGACACGGCGACACGAGTTCAAATCCTGGACCTGACTGACTGCATTTCACATAGCACTAATACCCTTGGGAAAGGTATGAATCCAATTATTCTCCCTCTAGTTATGGGTAGATAGTAGGGAAGACTAGGTTCTTCAGCCTGGGTAAGGCAACTAGTCTAGGAGAAGGAAAACTCCGCTTAAAAATTGACCTTGTCTCATATCCTGCCCGAGCGGAGGGGTTGGTAAATATGATCTTAAAACGGTCAAAGACGAGAAAGATACGCTGGGCACTGCAGAAGTAAGGACGAACTCTGTTGTGATGTTCTCTTATTGACTCCCACACATGGACGCACCTGTGTTGGTCGACCACAAAAATTTACACACAACCGCTGTGTGCGGACATAGAGGGATAGATGGCGAGAAATATTCTAGGGAATCCTTTCTGTCTATTAGCCTTGATGATGATGATGATGATGATGATGAACAGGTTTTTCACAAAGTTTCCAAAAACTTATACTAACTAAAAGTTTTATAATTGATTACTAATTTTCTTATGACATTGATTTTAGGCGTAAGAGTATTTTTGTTTCCAAATATCTACAAGTAATCATTTAAAATGTAGCTTCTCCATGTCGCCCTGGTTAACGAAGTCGACTGGGGTATGGTCGTAAGTTAATTCGAATTTGAGTTTCACTATAATGTTCACTTTCAGACTAATACTCTTTGGAAAGGTAGGAACATCCTTATCTTCCATGTTATGTGTGAAATAGTAGCACTAATTTCTTTCAACAACTATGTTCCATAGCCATACATGAACATGGGAAACGTACATAGAATGTTCATAACATATATACATAGAACATAGGAATCTCGAAACACGAAAAAGACTGTACTTATTTTATCCATTAGATCTGAAGAAGTCCTGTTATTTTTGGTGTTATTGATTCATATCAATACCCATTACAGGATGGAAATAAATTTATAATCCTAATGTGACCGTTTTTTGTTTTTCTTAAAGATATATATATATATATATATATATATATATATATATATATTTCAAAAGAAATATCATATTTTTGAAATGTAGTATAACATTTAAATTTAGTCCTCATCGGTTAAGTCGAATGCTGATTGGAATGATACAAGGAGTTAAGCCAGTATGAAGGACAGACGTTAAACTCCGGTTCAATGAGAGAATACAGTCCGCCAAGTCGGATTGGGCTGTGAAATACACCGACTGCATCTCTGAAGAGAGGCATGACCCCACAACGAGTGTCCTGTATATGACGTTAAAGAGCCGGCAGCGTGTCTTATATATATATATATATATATATATATATATATATATATATTGTTATTTTCGGTAGCTGAGACACTGCTTCCGAGGTAGGTGAACTTGTTCACAAGTTTCAGAGACCTACCATTTGCTGTTGAGATGTTGCCTCTTTAATTAAAGCGCATGGACTCTGTTTTATCTGCGTTGCCGCTCGTTCCAGACTGTGCTGCAAGGACTCGGCCTGGGCGGGTGTATTTGCCTGAAGTGCTTTGTCATCAGCGTAGTCCACGTCCGTAATCGTTCGTGTGAGGTATCTTCTGCTTCTTTCCTTTGCCAAAGGAAAGCCATATTTTTCATTAAATGTATCGACGCTCTAAGCCCGTAGTCTTGGTTGACAATTAACAGATATGGGGCAAATGTGTCCCCCGTGCAGCACACCTGCGACACCAACAAAAAACAAGTTTGTGTCTCCATCTGGTAATCGAACTTTGACTTTTGTGTTTTTATAGAGAATCATTATGGGTGCCACGGTTTATTTGAGTAGGCCGTTGGCTAGAAATATTTGCTCCATCTTCCCTCTGTTTATGGCGTCAAATGCCTTGGAGAAGTCGATAAATAATAGTGTCACCTCGAGGCTTTTTGCACGAACACCTAATATTCGAAGGATTGCCAAAATTTGTGGAGATGTTGATCGATTTCTCCGAAAGCCATTTTAATTCTTACTGAGAATTGTCTCAATTTCAGGTTCAATGCGGGTGAATAGCAGAACATTGTAAATCTTGGCCACTATGAAACCAAGCGTTATACATCGGTAGTTCTTAGCTATTCTGAGGTCACCTTTCTTGGGGAAATGGAGGGTGCAACCCTTTGTCCATCTGTCAATTGTGTTCTGGTTTTATATGACGTGGCATTATCGGAGCCGTACATCGTCAAATTTTCTTGTTTTTCATACTTCCGGGGCTATTTCATCAAGTCCTGCAGCTTTTCTGTTTTTGATTTTTCTTAGTACAACATCGAGTTCATTTTCCGTAAACTATCCAAGTTTGATGACTTGGTCATTGCTTATAATTTTCGTGATTGGTTCATCCGTAACTTTGGGGAATTTTCCAAGCCAATTTAAGAAATGTGCTTTCTACAAGTATATTCGTTCTTCTTGCCTGACAGTTTTTAGTTTAGCTTTCGTGGTGCTTTATTATTAGTTGGGTTATTAGCAGTCATATAGCTCCCATGTGTATTGAGACACCCTGTATATATGCATATGCTGAGTGAGCAGAAATAATAGGGCAGTGATATGGGCCCACACTATACTGAGACACCCTGTATTTCAAAACATATATTTCATAACAATATGCGAATCCGTTCCCCATGAGAAACACACACACACACACATATATATATATATATATATAGATAGATAGATAGATAGATGTGTGTATGCGTGTGCATCTGTTCAGTTTATGAAGCATTTTCAATTATTTCTCCTTGGCTTTCTTGAATTTAGCGAATGGTAAAAACTCATCAAAATGGCTGACATTCAACGCTGTCAGTGATGATTTTCCCGCCCGATTTCTCCTGCATTCCCTTCATTTTTTTTTCTTTTTACTACGATTTCCATCTCATCTTTTAGACGGCAATACGTTTCTTCATCTGCCTAACAATAAGTCTTATCGCTCTTTCGTTCGGGTTGTTCGTCCTTTAAGATCGGTGCAGGCTTTTTTTTTTTCTAAGTAGAAAGGTTTCCATTCGATTAAACATGCTTCTTTAATAAATGACGTCATCACACATCACTTTTTTTTTGGGGGGGACTGTTTTTTTAGTTCTTGCTGAGTTTCGTTACCTTGTTTGTCTTCAATCATTGTTTTTTTTTTCTCTATTTTCCATTCGTCAATATTTTCCTTTTTTTTTCATTTACGTTTCTTTTCATTTTATTTCTATAACGATTTCTTTCTTAACATTATATTCTTTCTTGTGCAGATTTTTATTTCTTTCTTTCTCTCTTTCTTTCTTTCATTTCTTAGATTCATTTAAGTGCTTTTCTCTTTGCATTTCTACGTTCTTTCTTTCTTTTTCTTCCTTCGTTCTGCTTCTTTTCTTTTTTTCCTTTTTTTTTCCAAACTTATTTCTTATTTTTCGTTATTCTTACCTTTCATTGTTTTCAGAATTTTCTCTTTAATTTTCAAAGTTCTTTCTTTCGTCCGTTCGTTCGTTCGTTCGTTCGTTCTTTCTTTTCTTTTCTTTTCTTTTTTCTTGTTTTCATCCCTTGTTTCTGTATTTTTTTTTCTTTGTTTTTACTTCTTCCTTAAATGCATTTTATCCTTTCACTTTACTTTTCTTTCTTTCTTTCTTTCTTTCTTTCTTTCTTTCTTTCTTATTTAATTCTACTTTTTTCCGCTATTCCTTATTTGTTTCTTGATTTCTTTCTTTTTACACCTCTTCCTTGTATTCCTTTGGCACTCTGTTTTTACTTTCTTTCTTTCTTTCTTTCTTTCTTTCTTTCTTTCTTTATTCTTCTACGCTGCTTTATCTGTCTATATTTCAAACTTTTATTCATTCTGTTTCTCTCTCTTTTTTTTCCCTCGTCGTGCATTTTCATTCCTTCTAACTTTCGTCATCGTTTTATTTCACTCTCTGTATCTATCTATCTATCTATCTATTTATCTATCTATCTATCTCTGTCTCTGTCTATCTCTATCTCTCTGTCTCTCTCTCTATCTCTCTGTGTCTCTGTCTCTGTCTGTCTCTCTCTCTCTGTCTCTGTCTCTCTCTCTCTATCTATCTCTCTGTCTTTCTTAATTGTTTTAAATTCTTTCCGTCGTTCTCTCTTTTTTCTATCTTTTCAATCTTTTCTTTTCTTTTTTAATTTTGATCTTTCTATCTTTTCTTTCTTTCTTTCTTTCTTTCTTTCTTTTGTTTTCTTGTATCTTTATCTGCCCTGTCAACTTGGTCTGTACAATACCCCGACTGCACCTCTATAGAGGAGTAACATACCCAACCAAAAGCCAACTGTTGGCCTTGGGTGGCGACTCCTAATTCTGGAGTACGTGATATTGGTAACTGAGCAGTCCGTAACCCGGCAGCCAAAGTGATCACCTGATCTGCAACATTGGGTTAAATTTGCGGTCGCAGACCCCGTATCCAATCAATCGGCTGGTCATGTCAAGCCTGAGCACCTATATGATTGTTCAGAATGTATTCTTCAAATTCCTCTTGTGGCAAACGTACACCCAACTCAATTTCGTCTTAAAGATGCTTGAAGACGGTGACTGAAATAGTAAAACTTAAAACTATCATGACTATGTTAAAATTGTGTGCAAACAAATGATTAATATCATCATTCATCATCAACATGTCGTGCTGCTAGCACGGATATCCCTGACCCTCTCTCGCCACTTTTCCCTATAGTTCATCGCCTCTAGCAGGTCTTCAGGGCTAAATCCCGTATCCTCACATAGCTGCTGTATGTATGTTCACGCTGGTTGTCCTGCTTTTGCTCGGCCATATGTGGGGATCCATAAGAGTACATCACTTATGAGCTCGTCCCTGCTTCTCCAGCAGTGTCCTGCATGTCTGGTTCGTCTAACTTTGATAGTTTTCGTGATAGGAGACAGGTGGCCGTATAGTTGGTGCCTTGTGGGGTGTTGCAGCTAGGACTTGTTCAATATTGCTCGCAACATTCTTGTGTAATTGCCGTCTATCTTCTTCTCGAGCCGTTTTGTCCAAGTGGTGCATTTAAACAGCAGTATCAATACGACCGCTGCTAGGAAGAAACTGCGTTTCATTTTATCGGTCAGGTGTGATTTCCATATGATCGATAGCTTATCAATAGCTGTCCATGCCTTCGTTAGCAGCATGTCTATGTTTTTTCGGTTGATGAGACACTGCTTCCTAGGTGGGTGAATTTGTCTACCAGTTTCAGAGAAGTTCCGTCTAGTGTGGAAATGCGCCTGCTTGATTAAAGCACATATATTCAGTTTTGTGTGCATTGACATTGAGGCCAATACCTGCGGCAGCTCGTTCCAAACTATGCAGCAGCGTTTCGGCTTGGTTGGGTGTATTTGCCAGTATCGCTATGTCCTCGACGTAGTCGGCGTCGGTAATTGTTTTTGGGGGGTACCTTCTCCTACTTTTCTTTGTCAGCTCGAAGCCGTTTTCTCAAATATAAAACAGTTTTAGTATTGTTAGATAGCATTATTTGAAACCATTTGACTATGTACAAAAAATTATCCCAAACTCGTTTAAAAATAAAGTTACTAATAAATTATTCACTAACACACACACACACACACACACATATATATATGTGTGTGTGTGTGTGTGTGTGTGTGTAGTCCAATGAATAGTGTTCGCGAACAGTCCGTGAGACCGGGGTTCAATCCTAATTCGTGTCATACCAAAGACTAAAAAAAAGTATTTGATAACGGCTCGCTTAACATTCAGCATTTACAGTGAGGGTAAAGGATAAAGTGGAGCCATCCAGGGAATGGAATAGCACACTCCTTTCCACCTTGGTGTGGTAGCTATTGAAAAGTAGCCTTTGGGTCACCCTCGACTAAGGTCACCAACTTTACTGACTTATATATATATATATACGCGCGTGTGTGTGTGTGTGTGTGTGTGTGTCCGGTGTGGTATGAATAGGATTTGGTATTAAATAACCAATAATATGCCATAAAACCAAATAATCATGACTTGGTATCTTTATTTTTCTTTGTTTTTCATTTGCCTTTTCTTTCTTCATTTTTTCTTTGTTCCTTCCTACTTCATTCTTTTTTTCTTCTCTCATTCTTTATTTCTTATTTTATCATTCTTTTTTCTTCACTATTCCTTTCACTCGTTTTTTTTTTTTCATGTTTTCTTTTTTAAATTCTTTTTTTCTTATTTCATCGTCCCTCTTTTCTTCTTTCGTATTTTTGTTTTTGTTTTTCTCTCTTTTTCTTCTTGCATTTTTACTTTTTTTCTCTCTTTTTTTTTTTTTTTGTTATTTTATTTCTTTAGTTTCAGCCTTTTTTTTCTCTTTCTCTTTCTTTGTTTATTCTTCTTTCTTCATTTTGTTCTCTTTATTTTCATTTTTTCTTTAATGAAATTAGAACATTTTTCTAAAATTTTTTTTCGGTGCTGTTTTTGCTTCTTTGCTTCAATCTTACTCTTTCTTTGTTCCTTTGTTTCTTTGTTTATTCTGATTTGTTGTCTTTCGTTTCTGTCTTTCTATTTCTTTGCTTTTTTTTCTTTCTCTTTTCCTGTTTTTTCTTTCTTCTTTTTATTCTTACTGGATTATTTGTTTTCTTTCCTTTCTGGCTTTTTCTGTCTTTCTCTTTCCTTTTTTTTTCTTTCTTTTTTCCTGTTTTTTTTTTTCTTCTTTTTGTTCTTATTTGGTAATTCGTTTTCTTTTGTTTCTGCCTTTTAATCTTTTACTCTTTTTTCATGTTTCTTTGGTTGTTTTTTTTTTTTTTTCTTAATTTCCGATTCTCTTTACAGTAATCAAAACATTTTTCTTTCTTATCACCTTAATTTTTTTTTCTCCCTTTCTTCCTTCTTGATCGTTTCTATGTTTTATATTCTTTTTTTTTTTTATTGACAGCTTATTTGTCTTCCTTTCTACATATACCCACCCTCATTCTCTCTCTTCCCAATACCTTTAATTTTTTTCTTTCCATTTTCCTTCTTTCACTCCATGTGCTAAATTTGATTTGATCTTTCTTAGAGTTGCATGCTTCAACAAAAGAATTGTATCTCAGGTGGTCTAATGATTAGTTTGCTCGGCAAGCTAACCATTAGTGAGTCCAATTCTCACGGGGTGTCCATACATCTGAGCTTATGGAAAAACTAAATTTACCTTAGTAAAAAAAGAAAAAAGAACTTCAAATGCTGTAATGATATTAGTGAGCTAAGGTTTATGCACACACACACACACACACACACACACACACACACACACACACACACATATATATATATATACCTTTATTTAAAAATAAGAATAAATTCACTTCCTACGTGTCATTATAAATTTTTTTCAGGTTGTTAAAACCTTCATCAGATGTACAATCAAAATTTTTGCAAGGATGTTCTTATATTGCTTCCGGTGAGGATGGGATTAAAAAAAAAACTTCTTTTTTATTGGGGGGGGGGGATTTAGAATGATTTTTTGATTAGAATAATTTATTGATATTTTTATCCTATTTTTTAAAAAAGAAAAAAAATTACATGTTGTGGATATATCTATTATTATTTTTCATTTATACAATATTTATACAATCCTATAAAAAAACAACAAAAAAATGTTACCCCTGATTGAAATACTATTGAAAATAAATAAAAAAAAACTAATCGTTGGAAAAGTAAGTTTTCAACTGTAGTCAAGGGCTAGCCGAAAGCTCCTTTTTCAATAGCTAGAGAAGGGCGATACTTCTTTCCTTGGATTGCTCCACTTTACCCTTGAAACGTACCTTATAATGCTGAGTGTATAGCAAGGAGGTATCAAGTAACATTTTTGAGTCTTTGCTAGGTACTCCAATCTCTATTGGCGAACACTTTCATACTTGGCCAATGGGCCGTTCTGTAGTAGTACGCAACTTATTTAAATCTATAGATAAAATTTGTTTTCTATTTTCTTGTTTAATCAATAATAAATTATATAATTGTTGTTATCAGGAAATAATAACTAAATGCTGATCTTAATTTACAAAAACTTATTCTAACAATTAAAATTATTGTAAAAATTCATGTTATCTATATTAAGAAGAAAATGATATATCGAACGTTTAATAATCTTAATAAGTAAAGAACTAATATGTTATAGATATTTCATTAATGTAACTAATAATCTTTAATATAAATAAATCAAACATTCGATAGCAAAAAACGGTGTTGATGTATTTTTAATCGCAAATTAATTATTCATCAATAGTTGTTGGCATTGAGCACTCAAATCGGATACTCCTACCCCTTAGATTTCCTCCTCGGATTATATATATATATATATATATATATATATATATATATATATATATATATATATATATATTCACTCTATGCGAGATTTTCAAACTAGTATCAGCCGGTTGTTTTTCACTGAAGTCTGAGCGAGAGTGTCTCCCCTCAGGTCATCGGGACTCTCCTCAGTATTCCAGTAAATCTCAAGCATCCTGTTTTCTGAATTGTCTCGATTCTTCTTTTGATTTCTGATTCTTCCAGTCACCTTTCCTGGATCGAGAGGTTAATTCCATTACCCGCCACTTAAAATTGGTATCACCGACACCGAAATGTTCTACGAGTTATTTTTGTTCTCAAGTCAGGTCCAAGTATTTCTCTGTGTTTTCTCTTTCGTTTATTTTCACTCTATTGTTTGCCAGAATCACAAAATTCATTTGACGGCAAGTTTTCTTGCTCTCTTTTTAAATTAAAAAAACAAAATCACTAGATCTGCTTTTTTTGGCCGGGATCCGTTTGAATCTCAAAATCCCCTAGAATTCAATGCATCTTTTATTTTTGAACAGATTCGGCTTTGTGCATGCATCATTTTGTAGTATGGTCATATTTCATTTTCAAGCAAAGATCAGTGTGGATCACTTTTCCTACCCAGTCCTGCATGGTATCCTCCTCCTTTTTTTACTTTTCTTTCTGTATCCGATTGTAGTTATAACTGTTACTACTTTTCGAGTTTTTCATATCGGTGCTAGCCGATTGGTTTCTCCCTGGAGTTTGAGTGACAGCAAATTTTCTCAAGTCTCCAGGACTCTTCTCAGTCTTCTGGCTGATCTTATTAATCCTGTACTCTGGATGGTCTCCTCTCGCCTTCTTTCCAAGTCCTCCAGTCGCTGTACCAATTCGTTGGTAACTAAACCAAGAGTACCAATCACAATTGGTATATACCTTCACTTTCATGTTCCGCAATTTTTTCAATTCTTTAGCAAGGTCTAGTTACTTATCCTTTTTTTCCTTCGCATTTTTTCAATCTTATTCTGTGGTCAACAATGTCCACATTTCAGCAAGTTTTTATTATATTTTTATCGATTATTTCAATGTTACCACACACACACACACACACACACACACACACACACACACACATATATATATATATATATCTGTATGTGTGTGTGTGTTTATTAAAGAAAAAAAAGGAATAAATCCGGCGATATGTAAATATGAAATATAAAAACGATGTACGATTCTTTTATGAATTTATATAGAAATAAATACATTCTGTCAATTGCATGCCTCTCCTATTTTCTATTGCAAGCACATGCACATACATACATACTTAAACACGCATATATATATATATATATATATATATATATATATATATATATATATATATATATATATTGTCATCCACAGACAGACCTGTTTCGTTCTATCAGAACTCTTCAGTGTGGATAGACAGGATAGATTCCTGAAGGTGGGATCGAAACCTCTGTGTGTGTGTGTGTGTGTGTGTGTGTGTGTGTGTGTGTGAGAGAGAGAGAGAGAGAGAGAGAGAGAGAGAGAGAAAGCGCTTCACAGCCATTTGTAAAAAGATGTATATAAACCAAAAGCAACCATATGATATTGCATACTAGGCTTCTACTCAAGTTTCCATTAGCCTACCCAATCATCAGTCAACGAAAAGGAGTTATTGAAAATCGAAAGGAAATCATTCATATAGCAAAGAATTAAACCGGAAGTAGAGAATAAAAAGAAGAAAAAGCCAATGTATAAGGGACAATGAAGGAAGGCAGAAGGAGCAGTCGAAAAAAATATATAAAAAGAACAACATCTAAAAGGTGTATACATAACACACCGGAAATACGGAAACTTTACCCTCTTTCTTTCTTCAGGATAAAGTTTACTTTCTTTTTCCAACATCTAGTTTAACAATTGTCCGAACAAAAATATTTTCCAGCTGGCGATCAATGTGTTTTCTTTTCTGTCTGATGATTGTAACCGACTGGAAATTCGAGTTATAGTGAAAAGTGTAATATTGTATTTTTAGTGGACAAGTTAACAGTTTGGTTTCGTTTCATGGCACATCAACAATTGTAGGTTATTTTAAGCCAAATTTATTTTCATACATACAAACAGTTCTATTTCAAACAATTCAGTTTACCATTAGTACACAGTTTATTTCTATTTGATCCATTCATAGGACCCTATCAGGTACTACCACTCCGGGCTAGAGAAGGCCTGGGAGCGATGATACTGAAGGGATACTCCGCATTTTCCAAAGCTCCTGCGTTACTAGAACCTCACCATCAGAGTAATTAGTATCATAACCAAGTCACTTGATTATGGGGGGGTTGAAAATCAGCATTCTAAATCTTGATTCCTACTCGGTTGGTTGGTTGGTTGGTTGGTTGGGTTTTTGTGGAATAGCAACCTCTGTAGGTTATTTAAGGCCAAATCCATTTTTATAAAAATAGTTCTATTTCAAACAATTCAGTTTAGCATGAGTACACAAACATTTCTATTTCAACCAATTTAGTTTAGTAAAACAGTTCCAATTCGAACAATTCAGTTTTGTATAAGGATAGATTTTCTCCACACACAGTTAAATGTCAATACAGTTCTATATAAAACAATTCAGTTTAGCATAAGTACAGTTTAAATGTTAAAACAGTTCTATATCAAGCAGTTAGGTTTAGCATAAAAGCACAGTTTAATTGCAAAAATTAATTCTATTTCGTGCTATTCAGTTTAGTCAAACAGTTCTAATTGAAACAATTCAGTTTAGTATAAGTATAGATTTTGTTTACACACAGTTAAATGTCAAAACAGTCCTATATTAAACAATTCAGTTAGGCGTAAGTACAGTTACATTTCAAATAATTCAGTTCAGCATAAGTACGCAGTTTAAATGTAAGTACACAGTTTAATTGTCAAAAACATTTCAATCTCAAGCTATTTAGTTTAGTCAAACAGTTCTAATTCAGACAATTCATTTTAATGTAAGTATGCAGTTTAGTTCTATTAACCCATAGATAGGGTCATATGAGGTGCTACAATTTAGGGCCAGAGTGGACCTAGGAGCAATGGCAATGAAGGGTTGCTCCGCATTCCCCAAAGCCCCAGCATCACTGGAACCTCACCATCAGATTGTTTAGTGTTATATACAGGACAATCGTTGGTAGGGGGGTCTTATCACTCTGCAGAGGTGCAGTCAGTATATTCTATAGCCCCAGCTGACTGGGCAATACACAGAGTTAATGTCAAAACAGTTTTATTTCAGATAATTCATTTTAACATCAGTATGCAGTTTAAATGTCAAAACAGTTCTATTTCAGATGATTCATATTAACATCAGTACGCAGTTTAAATGTCAAAACAGTTCTATTTCAGATGATTCATTTTAACATCAGTACGCAGTTTAAATGTCAAAACAGTTCTATTTCAGATGATTCATTTTAACATCAGTACGCAGTTTAAATGTCAAAACAGTTCTATTTCAGATGATTCATTTTAACATCAGTACGCAGTTTAAATGTCAAAACAGTTCTATTTCAGATGATTCATTTTAACATCAGTACGCAGTTTAAATGTCAAAACAGTTCTATTTTAAACAAATCATTTAAGCATTAATACACAGTTTAAATGCCAAAAACAATAAACTCAAATCACGGTTTAGTTCTATTTAACCCATAGAGATAGACCTTTATCAGGAGCTACCACACTGGGACAGAGTGGAACTAGAGGCGGTGGCAATGAAGGGGTACTTTGCATTCCCCAAAGCTCCTGCATTACTGGAACCTCACCATGTGATTGTTTATTGTCATATCTAGGACATTTATGGGGGAGTCATACTCCTCTGTAGAGAACCATTTGGTGTATTCTACTGCCCCAGCCGACTGGGCAAATCTTACTTGGGATTGAACACAGATTATAGGTGGACAGATAAGCATGCTAGTATTTGATGTATCAAACGTGTCCATTATACACACGCAAGTACTCGCGTGCACGTGAACACACACACACACACACACACATATATATATATATAATATTCATACAGCAAATGGATAAGATATCATGCGTTAATTTTTCGTCGCTTATAGTATCCAAACACTTTTAAAACAAATGTGTTTTATACATAAATATACCGGCCCATTCATATCGTGGGTTGAGTGTTCACCAATAGCTGGGGACACCGCGTTTCAATCCCAGGTCGTGTCATACCAAAGAATCAAAAAATGGTACTCTTGGTTAATACTCAGAATTATAAGGTAAAAATCAGGGGTAAGTGGAGCAATCCGGGGAAAGGAGTAGTGTCTTCCCCTTTACCACGATATTGTAGCTGTTGAAAAAAGAGTCATTAGGTCGCCTGTAACAACAGTCAGCTAACTTACTTACTATATGATAATAGAAAAGGGGGAGGAAGAGGACTTGCCAGCATCTAAGACAGCCTTGACGCATCAATACAACGGCTCGAAGACTACACAGAAAAATACAAACGTGGACTGATTACAGCCATCAGAAACGATACTGACAACACAATAGACGATAGAATGACAATAACTAGGAAACAAAAATGTGAAACAAAACAACACTATGGCCGCTTTAAACGACTAATAAACACCATTGTACACCAGAAAACCTGGACCTGGCAATGGAAACTTCAAGAGAGAAACATAATCTCTCCTAATAGCAGTATAAAACAACGCCATAAGAACCAATCATATCAAAGCGAGAATAGATATGTCTCAACAAAATAGCAAATGTAGACCATGCAGTGACAGAGACGAAACGATCAATCACATAACAAGCGAAAGCAGCAAATTAGCACAGAAGGAGTATAAGACTAGACACGACTGGGTCGGCAACGTGATCCACTGGGAAATGTGCAAGAAATTTAAATTTGAACATAGTAAATTTAAATTAGACCACACCAACAAATAGTATATGCACAACCCAGCACCTGCCCTAGAAAATGACACACTTAAACTCCTATAGGACTTTGACAAACACACGGATCAGAAGACCAAAGCTTATAATAATCAACGAAAAAAAAAGAGAATTTGCAAAATTGTCGACATTGCCGTCCCGGCTGACCACAGAATAAAATTGAAAGAAAGTGAAAAGAAGGATAAGTACCACAACCTTGCTAGAGAATTGAAAAAGCAGTGGAACATGAAAGTGACGATTGTACCAATTGTATTTGGTGCTCTTGGCACAGTAACTAAAGGATTATCAAAGGGCCTGGTGGACTTGGATGTTTGCGGATGAGCGGAGACTATCCAAATGACAGCATTATTGAGAACGTCCAGAATACTGAGGCGAGTCCTGGAGACATGAGAACACTTGCTGTCACTCAAACTCCAGTGAAAAACCATCAGCTAACACTGATGGGAAAAACTCAAAAGGAGTAAATAATAATAATAATAATGATATATATATATATATATATATATATTAGATTTTATATACTTAATGCCATGAAAGTCTGTCTGCTCTGCAACCTTAGATTTCATTAAGTTTTACTAACAACAATTATCCGGCAGATAACGGAAGAAAATGAAGAAATCGAAAAAATTTTAAAATACAGTCAAAAACCGTTAGAATTGCGTACAAATCTTTATGTTTGCTTTTGTGTGTGTGTGTGTGTGTGTGTTATAAGTAAAAGTAAAGTTAGCGACCATAGTCGAGGGTGACCCGAAGGCTCCCTTTTCGATAGCTACTACACCAAGGTGTAGGGGAGGGCGCTACTCCATTCCCAGGATTGCTCCACTTTACCCTTGAACCGTACCTTATAATGCTGAGTGTTAAGCAAGGTGGTATCAAGTTCCATTTTTAAAGTCTTTGGTATGACTCGACCTGGGATTGAACCCAGGTCTCCCGGGCCATTGGCGAACACCCTAACCGCTGGGCCAATGTGTTATAGTTGCATATTATTGTGCGTGGACGTATTAGTGGCGTTTAGATAATGTATGTTGAAGATACATACGCAGCGCAATAAATTTGAGGTTTTCTTCCGGATAGAGAAATGACGTTATGTAGCAGGGTTTGTTACAAGACGGCCGAGAAAAAAAATTCTTTATTTGTTTCTTTATGTATATTTGTGGGGGTGATTTTAACTAAGGAATAAAAAATCATCATTGCATTTCGAAGAAAAAGTTATGATTTGTAAGCGTAAATAGGCGAGTGTAGTATGGTAGGCTAGAATCTCAATAAATATCATAGTGGAGGGATATGTTATATTGTAATATACTATGGAATATTGTATAATATTCCTAACTTTATTTTGTAGATGTAGGGACAAGGGGGTTCAACCCTTTCCCAAACGCATTAGTCTGAAAGGGAATGTTATTGTACGACTGGATTTTATTAAGCTTATTACAATGTCGCAGTCGAGGAAGTTTGTTACTACACCATGGTGATTCCTCTCTCTCTCTCTCTCTATATATATATATATATATATATATATATGTGTGTGTGTGTGTGTGTGCGTGTGTAGGTATATTAGTATATTTGTCTATATGTAGCTTAACGGCTACCTGGATTGCTCAATTCTTGAGAAGAGCTATGACTTTCAACTTATGTGGAAGCCGATAAAAATGCCCCCACTAGTGTGGATAAGCATATATATATATATATATATATATACCTAGGAAGCAGTGTCTTATCAACCGAAAAAGACATGGACACGCGGCTTACGAAGGCATGGACAGCTAACGATAGGCTATCGATCATATGGAAGTCAGACCAGACTGATTAAATGAAACGCAGTTTCATCCAAGCAGCGGTCGTATCAATACTGCTATATGGATGCACTACTTGGACGCTAGCTAAACGGCTGGAGATTAAAAAAAAATGCTGCGATCGATATTGAACAAGTCATGGAGGCAACACCCCACAAAGCACCAACTATACAGCCACTTGCCTCCCATCATGAAAACTATCCAAGTTAGACGGACCAGACATGCAGGACACCGCTGGAGAAGCAGGGACGAGCTCATAAGAGATGTACTCCTATGGACTCCCTCGAACATACATACAGCAGCTCTATGAGGATACGGGATGTTGTCCTGAAGACCTGCCAGAAGCGATGAACGATAGGGAGGAGTGGCGAGAGAGGGTCAGGGATTTCCGTGCTGGTTGCACGACATGATATATATATATATATATATATTGTAATCCACAGATACACTGTTTCGTTCTGTCACAACTCTTCAGGGTGAGTAAACCCACGAGATGCTTCAAGCTGGAATCGAAACCCTGCTGACTTTATACCGGTCGGATATCTTACCTCGGGTTTATTGTCATTCTCAGTGTAAGTGAAAGAACTTTTTTACCTATATCTTTCAACACTTCCGTTATCGGCTACCTGGACGGTGAATTTTTTGAGAAGAACTACGCCTTTTGGCGTATGTGGTAACCGGCATATTAGCGGAGGTAGACTTTTTTAAAAAAAGTGGTCTTAAAAAAGCCAAAAAAGAAAATTAGTACGATGAGAATAGACCCAGTCTACGCCTAAAGGTTATGGAAGGATGTTAATTTTATGGGCATATATACATTTTTATGCAATTTCGGCTCACAAAACCTACACAAAAAAATTTAAACGGTTCTTTTTGACCCATAGATGGTACTGCCACTCTCGCTCAATGTAAACCTGGGTGTAATGACAATAAAGGGATTCTCAGCACTATCCACGTGTCCAGAACTGGAGCCTCACCATCATATGTAGTTTAGTCATTACAAGGCAACACTTCTTTTTGTAATTGATACAAACATCTTATTTTAAGTCCCTCCTACTGAGCAGTTGAGGATTTTTTCTTTTTTGAATCGTCTTGGTCAGTACATTCAATTGATTCAATTCTTTTAACTATTCAATATTCTAATATATATATATATATATATATATATATATATATATATATATATATATATATATATATATCACAATGTTGCCTGTTAAAAGAATGAATACATATATAGTCATCCACATATAGACTGTTTTGTTGAATGACAACTCGTCAGTGTTGCTAGATACTTCAAGCTTGGATCGAAACTCAGCTGACTTTACGCCAGTTAGATATCTTGCCCCAGAGCCATCGCCAATATCAGTCTAAGCAAAGGAATTTTACGTATATATTTTTACTTACTTATACGCTTACCAGCAACCGGGGCTCTCAATTCTTTAGAAGAGCTTTGCATGACGCGTAAGTGGCTACCTGGTAATTCCTCGCGAGAGAGCTCAAACCTTGGAGGGAGCATATATTTCCCTCTGAACGATATATATATATATATATATATATATATATATATATATATATATATATATATATATCGTAGAGAGGGGAAGAAATTCTATATCAAATGCAATTTAATATCATACCCAGGTTACTAAATAGATTCAAGTGTTTCGATCATAGAATTTCATTCAACATTATCAATATGCTTGCCTACAATATAATTGTTTCAAGTATTGTTATGTAATGCTAATAATTCAATTCAACTTAATTTATTTGTTAGTTCACCGTTAAATGATTTCTTTTATTGCTATTTCCCACAAACAGTTCGGAATAAATAAATAATATTAGTCATTTGTTTACGCACGGTTAAATAGTTTTAAGTATAGCAAATGATTAAATAGTTCTATTCAACCCCTTAAATATGACCCCAACAAGTACCGCTACCCAAGGTCAGAGATGACCGGCGAGTACTGGCAATGAAAGGGTAATCCATATTCACCAGGACTGGCGCCTCACCATCAGATAGTTTAGGGCTACATGCAGGACACTCATTGGATGAGGGTCTTACTCCTCCGCAGGGGTGTAGTTGGCCTATCCAACAGCCCCAAACGACTGGACAGAAAATAATTCAAGTCTTGCTTACCTACAAGACATTGTATTTATTTTCCTCTGAGTCATTCAGTGTATGAAGGAGTCTCTACGAAACAACGGGGAGGAGGATACAGAAGATTAACTGTGGGTCGGGAGGGGGAAGGATGTTAAAAACAAAAGACGCTGAGCAATCTTCTCTAAGAGGCCAAGAATTTATTGCATTTTAGATCGGCTTTCCGGCCGCCAAGTCAGCCTTTATAGTAAGCATGCCAACACATCCGTCAAGAATGATAGCTAAGGTTAACGCACACAAGCGAATTCCCTTGCCCGGCACGGTCGAACAGCCTAAACCCCAAACCTCGGCTTTCCACTTTGTTTTATATCGTGGCAATAAGAAAAGGGTCGGATAGGAAGGGGTCAAAACATTGGTTTTATTACACGGGATGTTGGGGCGAGGTGTTTAGAGAGTCCCGTTAGAAAAGACTTAAGTTTGAACCCCAATAGGGAAAAAGAAAAGAGGACACTAACATTTCCGAGAAATTAGAAGTGGAAATGTATACACATAAAACAATAACAATTCATGTCATTTCCTCTAAACAACGCCTCTATCACTATATATATATATATATATATATGTGTGTGTGTGTGTTTGTGTGTGTGGTGATGGAGGCGTTGTTTAGCGGGAATGACATAAATTGTTATTGTTTTGTATATATATACGTATATATATATATACAGAGAGAGAGAGAGAGAGAGAGAGAGAGAGAGTGAGAGAGAGAGAGAGATTATGTGTAGGGTGTAAAGTAGTTATCATTTTCCGACTGAGTATGTTTGCATTTATTTTCTATATGGTGCCTTAATTAAGGCATGAGCCCATCACTTTTCGCAACTATAAAATTGACAGTAGTGCGTAATAAGTTCTTTAAACTTCGTAGCGCAATTAGACTCAGAAAAAAAAAAACAGCTCTGGATTGGAAGTCTCTACCTACCTGTCATTGTCCAGCGGGACTGTGTCAAGTTCACTACCTTTATGTCTTTATTTTGAGAAGTCCTGCATATATATATATATATATATATAAATATATATATTTTGATTTGACACATCAACCATTGTAGGTTATTAATGCCAAATCCATTTTTTATACATATTAACAATTCAAACAATTCAGTTTAGTATGAGTATAATTTTTGTTTACACGCAGGTAGATGTTAAAACAGTTCTATTTCAAACAATTCAGTTTAGCGTAGGTACGCAGTTTAAATTTCAATAACAGTTCTATTTTAAACAACTCAGCTTAGCATAAGTACAGAGTTTAGTCCTATTTTAGCTAAAGATAGGACCCTATCAGGTGCCACCACTACGGCTAATGTGGACCTGGGAGCGATGGCAATGAAAGAGTACGCTGCATTTCCAAAGCTCCTGCATTACTGGAACCGCACCATCAGATTGATTAGTGTCATTTTAAGATAGTCATTGGGGGAGTCTTACCTCTCTGCAGTGATACAGTCGGTGTATTCTTCAGCCCCAGCCGACTGGGCCCTATATATATATATATATATATATATATATATATATATATATATATATATATATATATATATATATATATATATATAACTGCCACTCGCATAATGCAAAGCTCTTCGAACAAATTGAGCACTCTGGTATCCGGTAAGGTATAAATGTAAACAAACTAAAGCTACTACTTATAATTCTCGAGCTTAGGTGGTTAGCTTGTTGGCTGAGTGGTATGATACTAACTCTAACGGAAAGTTGACCGGGTTTCGATCCCAGCTTCAAGCGTCCTACGTGTCTAACCAAACTGAAGAGTTGTGATACAATGAAGCAGCCTGTCTGTGGGAAACAACAACAATATATATATATATATTAATGTCTAAGGCCAAAAAGAAATGTATGGCAGCATATATTTGAGGTATCATATAATTTTAATGGTGTATTAGTTGGATTTTATGGCATATCAACCTTTGTAGGTTATTTAACGCTAAATCCATTTTTATGTAACTAATCAGTTCTATTTCAAACAATTCAGTTTAGCATAAGTACACAGTTTAATTGTCAAAAACATTTCTATTTCAAACTATTCAAACAGTTATAAAGTGAAAGAAGCATGCTATAGTTCTATTTAACCCATAGATAGGACCCTTATCAGGTGCAACAACTCCGGGCCAGAGTGGACCTGGGAGCGATGGTAATAAAGGGGTACTCCGTATTCCCCAAAGCTCCAGCACTGCTGGAACCTCACCATCAGATTGTTTAGTATCATATCAGGACACTCGTTGGGCGGGGGCAGTTACCCCTCTGCAGAGAAGCAGTCTGTGTATTCTACAGCCCCAGCCAACTGGGCAACATGGTGTATTGCTATCAATACATAATGTAATATGTAGAAAAACTCACATACAGAGCGAATATATTTGTGATAAAAAATAAATAATTTTGGTGGGGTTCACTTTAATAATTTACCGGGTGTTATAAATAGAGTTTTCGAAATCTTATTCATTTTTCTTTTTTTTATATTATATAAAAATGTTTTTTTTATCAAAACTTTTTTTAAATATATAAATTTGTTTTCCCTTGAATTAACTGTATTTGAATTTTTTTATTAGCATCTTTACGAAAACATCGGAAAGCAAGATGCTCTTCATGTTTTGTGGAAATAAATTCATAAAGGTATAATAATTATCTATCCATATTTACCAACCCCTCTGCTCGGACTGGATAAGACACAAGGTCAAATTTTAAACGGAGTTCAACAGGTTTGAATTCAGAATTTTCCTTCTCCTAGACTAGTTGCCTCACTAAAGCTGAAAAAACCCTGTCTGCCCTACTATTTATCCATAGTTGGAGGGAGAATAATTGGATTCATACCTTTCAAAAAGGTATTAGTGCTATGTGAAATGCAATCAGTCTCATCCAGGATTTGAACTCGTGTCACCGTGTCCATTTCCTACGACGATAGCCCTTACATCACGGGCACCTCCTGGATGATAATTATCTATCCGTTGAGTTTTCTTTGACATCACACACACACACGCGCGCGCGGGCATATATATATATCATCATCATCATCATATCGTGCTGGCAGCACGGATATCCCTGACCCTCTCTCGCCACTCCTCCCTATCGTTCATCGCCCTAGGCAGGTCTTCAGGACAACATCCTGTATCCTCACACAGCTGCTGAATGTACGTTCGTGCTGGTCGTCCTGCTTTTGCGCGGCCGTGTGTGGGGATCCATAAGAGTACATCTCTTATGAGTTCATCTCTGCTTCTCCAGCAATGTCCTGCATGTCTGGTTCGCCTAACTTGAATAGATTTCGTGATAGGGGGCAGGTGGCCGTACAGTTGGTGTCTTGTGGGGTGCCGCTGCCAGGACTTGTTGAGGATTGCACGCAGCATTCTTGTGTAATTGCCATCTAGTTTCTTCTCGAGCCGTCTTGTTAGCGTCCATGTAGTGCATCCATATAGCAGTATCGATGTGACCGCTGCCTGGAAGAAACTGCGTTTCATTTTATCGGTCAGGTCCGACTTCCATATAGTCGATAGCCTATTGATAGCTGTCCATGCTTTCGTTAACCTCGTTTCGATGTCCTTTTCGGTTGATTCGACGCTGCTTCCTAGGTACGTGAATTTGTCTACTAGTTTAAGAGGGGTTCCTTCTAGAGTGGAGATGTCCCCCGTTTGGTTATAGCACATATATTCCGTTTTGTGTGCATTAACATGGAGGCCTATGCTTGCTGCTGCTCGTTCCAGGCTATGCAGAAGTGTTTCGGCTTGGTCAGGTGTATTTGCCAGTATCGCTATGTCATCGGCGTAGTCGGCGTCGGTAATTGTTGTTGCGGGATATCTTCTGCTTCTTTTCTTCGTCAGTTCGAAGCCATTCTCTTTGATTTTGTCAATCGATGTTCTAAGTACGTAGTCTAGACAAATGATAAAGAGATACGGAGCCAGCGTGTCCCCTTGTAGTACTCCTGCTACAATGTCGAAGTATTCTGTGTCTCCATCTGGTGATCGTACTTTTACTTTAGTGTTTCTATAGAGAATCGTTATTGCCGCTACGGTTTCTTTAGGTATGCCGTACGCTAGTAGGATTTGTTCCATCTTTCCTCTGTGAATGGAGTCGAAAGCCTTGGTAAAGTCGACAAATATTAATGTCGCTTGTAGGTTCTTTGTCCGTACACCTTCAAGGATTCTGCGGATGGTTAGTATTTGTGAGGTCGTAGATCTATTTCTTCGGAAGCCATTTTGGTTTTTTCTAAGTATGTTGTCGATTTTGGGTTCTATGCGGTTTCGTAGTAGGGCATTGTAGATTTTGGCAGCTATGGATGTAAGTGTTATGCCTCGGTAGTTTTTGGCTAATCCGAGGTCCCCCTTTTTAGGGAAGGGGAGTATGCATCCCTTCGTCCATCTATCTATCGGATTTTGATTGTATACTGCGTTGCAGTGTCGGAGCAGTATGTCGTCGAATTGTCTGGTCTTCCATACTTCCGGGGGAATTTCGTCCAGTCCTGCAGCTTTCCTATTTTTAATTTTTCTGAGAACCGAGTCGAGTTCTCCTTGTGTGAACGGTCCAAGTTTAATGTCTAATTGTTTGCTAATTATTCTGGTGATTGGTTCATGCGTTATTTTTGGTGGGTTTCCAAGTAAGTTTCGAAGTGCTGTTTCCACAGTTTTATTCTTTCTTGTTGGTTTGCTGCTTTAAGTTTTGCTTTGGCTGTGCTCTTTCTTCTGCTCACTTCGTTTATTGTTTGCCAGGCAATTCTAGATTGTCTATCTTCTACCGAGTCTCTGATCTTATCTATCTGATTTTGAATGTATTCTGTCTGTTCCTTTATATATATGCCTGCTAATTGATTTTGTGCCGTTTTTAGTTTTAAGGCATTTGTGTTTGTTGGGTTTTTTCGATAGTTTTTGGAGGCTGTTTTCACTAGTGCACGTTTTTCTCTCACCGCTAAGGTTTCCCATGGGACTCTATATTTAGTTTTAATTTTTGTTGGAATGTATTTTGCTGCTGCCTCAAGGTGTGCATTGACGAAATTTTCGTATTCGTCGTTTGGTGTACTTTTTTCCGTCTTTTCTTGTAGTGTTTCGAATCTGTTTCTCAATTCTAATACGTATTTATCTCTGACATCTTTGTTGTTTAATAGGGCCCAGTCATAGTGTTTGGTGGTCGCTGTTCGTTTGGCGTTTTTTCGTAGGCTTAACCGTATTTTCGCTGTGACTATTCGGTGATCGGTGGACACACCCTCAAAAGAGGAGTATGCCTCGCAATTCAATGCACTATTCTTCCATTTCTTGTTTATAAGGACGTAGTCTATCTGAGCTTTAGTATTGTTTGCGTACGTGTATGTCCATAGTTTGCCCTCTCTTTTTTGGTAGTTTGTATTGAGGCATGCTAATCTATTTTCTATCATGAAATCTGTTAGATGTTGCCCATTTCTATTTGACGTGTTGTGGAGGCTGTATTTGTTGTTTCCGTTTTTCCCGATTTGTGCATTCATGTCTCCGCCAATGACTAACATGTTGTGTTTCGGGATGCTACGCACTAATGAGGATAACTCATCGTAGAAGGTGACTATTTCATTTTCTTCACTAACATTGGTGGGGCTGTAGCATGAGACGATTGTTGCTCTGGGGTTTCCGTTAAATGTAGCTACCATCATCCTAGGTCGTATTTTCTCTATGCTATTAAGCGTTTTTAGTGCTCTAGGTCCTATAAGCAATCCTACCCCTCCTACTGCGGCGTTGACAGAGTTTTTCCATGCGGATACAGTGGCGAGCGACCATCCATTGCCAGTTTCGTGATATTTGATATCTTCTGTGTGCGTGTATCTGTGTTCTTGTATGCAAATTATTTCTATATTATGTTCTTCGGCCGATGCAATTAGCTCTGGGAGTTGTCCTATTCTATTTAAGGTTCTTACGTTAAATGTGGCTATTTGTAGTGTTTGCTTGCATTTTAGTAGTTTTGATTGTTTGAGCTCTGTAGCTGATTTTTCGAACACCGAGGCCAGGGCTCCAACCTCAGCAGGACGCGCCCCTTTTTTACCCGCGCGAAGAGCGATGCGGTTTGTGTATGTGGTTTGAGTGTGGGTCATGGTTATCTTTCGATGGCTGTTTTATTCTCTTCTATAGAAGCCACTCTTATAGAGGAGCAGCAGTAGTTCCCCGATCGAACTGTCGATCCTGAGCGAAAAGTCGTCAAACTCACGTCCAGGACCCATTTGGGTATTATATTGAAAAAATTATATAAAAAAATCAATCCTTTTGTGTCATTATAAATTTATTTCAGGTCTATGATGACCCTCTTCAGATGTTAAATGAAGATATCATTTGGGTGTGTTTATATTGCTTCCGGCGAGAAAAAAATTCAAAATTACCTTTTTTATCTTTTATTAAAATAATTATTCTATATATATTTTTTTAGTTATAAAAAAAATTACGACGGAAACATCATTATATATTATTATTAGATAAAATATTTCTATATTCCTTTAAAAAAAACCAAAAAAATGATCCCGTTTCGCCAATTTTAAATATTACTGAAATTTAAAAAAATGAATTCGGAAAAATTTAATAATGGCTTGCAAATCAATTATAAAAAAGTAAGTAAAGTTAGCGACTGTAGTCGAGGACGAACAAAAGGCTCCCTTTTCAAAAGCTACTACATCAAGGGGAAGGCTACTACATGTAGGGGAAGGCGCTACTCCTTTTCCTGGGTTGCTCAACTTTACCTTTGATACGTACCTTATATCGTTGAGTATTAAGGATTGAGTTACAAAGTACCATTTTTAAAGTCTTTAGTATGACGCCGCGTGGGATTGAACCCAGGTTTCCAAGACCATTGGCGAACATTCAACCCCTTAGGCCAATAAGCCGATGATTTCATAACTCCGCTGAAACTATTATATATTATAAATATTACATAATATAATTTGTGTTGTCAAGAAATAATGATAACTTATATTTCTAATTATGAAATACATCGTAAAAATTCATGTTATTTATATTAGGAAGAAATTTACATATCGAATGTTAAGTCATTCGTAATAACCAAAGAATTAAAATCTAATTAACATATTGATTGTTAAGTTAATCGTAATAAGCAAAGAATTTATAAGTAATTGATATTTTATTAATGTAACTAATAATTCCTAACTTAGGTATTTATAAATCTATGTTACCGCAAAAAAGCCGAACTTTCCCGAGCGTTTACGGGTCGATAACGGAAAGAATCGGAATATTCTGAAACAAAATTTAAGCAAGCAGACGATAAAATAAGTCAAACCAATTTGTTGACAAAACGCATGAAGACAAAAAAAAAAAAAAAAAAAAAAAAAAAAAAAAGAGAAAAAAAAAAGAAACAAAGAGAAAAAGACAATTTTTAATAGATAATGTTACCAACCTTTTCAGGAGAAAAAGAACAAATCAACAGTCAATGTATTGTAATTGTCAATATGAAAAAATAGTTTGAATTTTTATCTAACTATTTTTCAGGGGGTATCATTTTTTTGTCTTTTTGAATAATTGTTTTCGTATTTATGCACTTATTGTACCGTGCAGAAGTAATAACGTGTTAATTTAGAAATCCATTCTTACCATGGGGAGGTGGGGGTGTTTTATAACTATTTTGTACTTTCGCCTAACAATTTAATAATAATCCAGGTCCTGCATTTGGTGTTACGGCATCTCCAGCCATAACTTTCCCTTATTTTTTTTTTTTAGGTGGCAAGGGTGCTCACATGCCCGGCAACTTTTAATTTTGCTTATAAGGTTTTTATCTTGGCAGAATCGGGTCACCATTTCTGCACATTGTAGATTTTTGCTTAGCTGCGATAAATTCATGTTTACACTTGTTTGTAACTTTGTAAACAAATTGATTGAATTATTTTATCTTAAATTTGATTAGCTAGGTGTTTCGGCATATTCCGTTTCTTTCCGGAAACGCTCGGGAAAGTTCGGCTTTTTTGCGGTAACATAGATGCATAGGTACCATAAAATGTAATTAACATATTGAATGTTAAGTTAATCGTAATAAGTAAAGAATAAATATGTAATAGATATTCTAATAATGTAACTAATAATTCCTTACTTTTAATATAATTATTAAATTAAATAGAAGTTTCTTAAATATTTGTTTACATATTAAAAAAAATGGCGTTGTAAAACGGTGTAGGATATGGAATAGTTCTTTCTAGTTATAAGGTTATATTAATAAGTATATTTTTTTTAATGAAATATATTTATTTTTCATTTTATGATCTTCGTGTAGGAAAAAGGAAGTATATTTATATTTTATCTTTAAAATTTAAAAGTATTTTTATTGTCAAAATGCATATTTTTAATTATTCTATTATTTTTCCATTTTTAAATTATGGATCAATATTTCATCATATAGAATTAAAATGTAAGTCAACTGGTAGTTAAATATAGTTGATATGAATAATATATAAAGTCAAATTATACAAAGAATTTATTTCTATGTCTACATGTAGTTTTCATCCTATTCCTCGTATTTAGGAAATTTCTATCTTTATATTTCAATATACAAATTTTCTCTTCGAAGCATAAATTCCAACTAAGGTGCCCGTGGTGTAGTCGTAGGAAATGGACACGGCGACACGAGTTCAAATCCTGGACGTGACTGACTGCATTTCACATAGCACTAATACCCTTGGGAAAGGTATGAATCCAATTATTCTCCCTCCAGCTATGGGTAAATAGTAGGACAGACTGAATTCTTCAGCCTTGGTTAGGCAACTAGTCTAGGAGAAGGAAAAAAACTCTGAATTTAAACCTGTTAAACTCCGCTTAAAAAATTGACCTTGTGTCATATCCTGCCCGAGCGGAGGGTTGGTAAATAGTATAAATTACAACTAACATAAATTACAACTATATTTGTCGAGGACGATCTTTTAATTATTTTCCAATTTATGATTGGTGTTAGTCCTAGTTCTATCAGATATCAGCAATACTTAGATCGGCCAGTATGATTTTTTAATGTTGGATTTTTAAATGATTGGAGGTGGTTGTGATATTTAAATTTCCAGTTTAAGCTTTTCATACATAAGTATGCTTTTTCATTATTATCATTTTCTTTAGTCAAACTACTAGCTTGATATATAATATTATTAAGGTTATATCTATTTCCTAGGCTCATTGTCCAAGTGGGTAGAGTGTTCGCCAAAGGTCATACCAAAGACTTTAAAAATGGTACTTGATACCTCCTTGCTAAACACTCAGCAATATAAGGTATGTATCAAGGGTAAGGTGGAGCAATCTAGGGAAAGGAGTAGTGCCTTCCCCTATACCTCGGTGTAGTAGCTATTGAAAAGGGAGCCGTCTAGTCGCCCTCGATTACAGTTGCCAACTTACTTTTATTTCTTAGGGTGAATTCATTTTTCATTTTACAATTACGTGATGGTTTTGAGTTGTTATTCCGGTCCAGTTTATTCATTAATTTCTTGTTGAAGTTGTCAATTATTTTTGATATATTATTAGTTCAAGAATGACTGATTTCTACATTATTCTAATTAATTATTTTTCTAAGGAGTTTATCATCTTTAAAATGTTTGTTTATCAAAGCTAAAAATATATTTCCCTATATTGATATTAGATTGTTTGTAAAAGGGTTTGGTTAAACCAGATAATACTTCTACGTCTATTTTTATTAATATTTTTGTTTATTTATATTCTTATTAGTTCTATTGCTTCCAAAATTATCGTCCCTATCGTTGTGATGTATTTTGGCTTTTAAGTGCTTAAGTTCATTTTTATATCCAATGTTATGTATGACTTCATTATAAAATCCTTTGTGATTATTAGATATGTTTTTTGAAGATGATAATGTATTTATTCTAATATTAATTGCATGGTCGATTTCTGTTAGCATCTTAACAAAGACATCAGAGAAGGCAGGATGCTCTTCATGTTTTGTGGAAATAAATTCATAAAGGTATAATATCTATACATATTTACCAACCCCTCCACCCGGGCAGGATATGACACAAAGTCAATTTTTCAGCGGAGTTTAACAGGCTTGAATTCAGAGTTTTCCTTCTCCTAGACTAGTTGCCTCACCAAGGCTGAAGAAGTCAGTCTGCCCTACTATTTACCTATAGCTGGAGGGAGAATAATTGGATTCATACATTTCCCTAAGGTATTAGTGCTATGTGAAATGCAATCAGCTTCGTCCAGGATTTGAACGCGTGTTATATGGATGCACTACATGGACGCTGACTAAACGGATGGAGAAAAAGCTTGACGGCAACTACACAAGAATGCTGTGAGCAATTTTGAACATGTCCTGGAGGCAATACCCTACAAAGCAGCAGCTGTACGGCTACCTACCTCCCATCACGAAAACCATCAAAGTTAGATGAACCAGACATGCAGTACTCTGCTGAAGAAGCAGGGACCAGCTCATAAGTGATGCTCTCCTATGGACCCCCCACATGGCCGAGCAAAAGCAGGGTGACCAGCTAGAACCTACATACAGCAGCTCTGTGAGGATACGGGCTGTAACCCTGACAACCTGCCAGAAGCGATGCACGATAGGGAGTAGCAGCGAGAGAGGGTGGCACGACAAGATGATAATGTCATATATACATATATAGTTGGATAAAGCACTTGTGAATTCAATTTTGAAGGACGTAAACAGGAGTCAACGACGTTTAGTGATTATTCTAAAAGTAGATAATAAATAAATAAATAAATAAATAAATTCTCTGTGATTTTGATATACTAACAGATTGTCTAATCCTAGCCAGAAGATTAGACCAAGTGATTATTACCAAAAAAAAAAAACGTATTTTTCTGTTCGCAGATCAACAAATTACCTGAAAAAAAAGGAAGTATATAAATTCCGATAACCAGCCATAAACAGAAAATACGCGAAGCGAAGAGGATGTTCATATTTCCGCATGGGACAATATAAGGTCGGATATTTTGGACTGGAGACAGAGACCCGCTGGCTACTCAAGTGAAGAGGGGATGGTTCGCTGGCTACTTAAGCAAACCTGTCGGCTCCCCCGTGTGTGTTCTCCGGCTGTCGCACTACATCACAAAAGGGTCCCCCGCCACAGAAGAAAGATATGTGCTAACTCTCACTGACAGTATTCCTACTTCACACAAACGTCGCCATCGAAGAATAAAAATATAAATTATATATATATATATATATATATATATATATATATATATATATATATATACGAGTTTTTCGTTGTTTGTCCAGCAGTTCAATATACGACAGAAACAGAATTTAGAAACTAATCACAGGTTTATATTTTAAAGATTTCAAGATGTTGAATCATTCTTAATAACCAGTTTTTTTTCTTTTTGTCTCTTATTTGTTCAGAGTGTTGCTGAGAAGTTAAAAAATCCGCAATTTAAAACAACTTGATTTTATCGTTAATATATACTTAGATAGATAAATAGATAGATGTTTTATAGATATTTTACAGATAGATAGATAGATAGAGAAAAAGGTTAATAAATACTTAACGAGGCACATAAATATGTTATAAAATGTTTAATAGATCGATGAATTAAGTAAAATAAACTTTCTCATAATTTTCGTTTCATTTAATGAGTTACATACCCTGATGAAGGTCTATGAACCGAAACATTTAACGTTGGCATATTATTCAATAAATGAAATTATATATATATATATATATATATATATATATATATATATATATATATATATGTGCGTGTGTGTGTGTGTGTGTGTGTGTGAATTTAAAAGATTGAAATAGATCTGTCGGTTTAAAAATATAGAATGTAAAAAAATCAGTTTTGTATTCTCTGTAGGTTTATAGTAATAAATGCATTCTCTCAATATTTTGTTTTTTCAAGTTATATTTTCTCAAACCCACACATGCATGCACATATACGTATATACATAAACACACGCACACACACACACACACATATATACATATACATATACACGCACACATATACGGCCACCTGCCTCCCATTACGAAAACTATCAAAGTTAGACGAACCAGACACGCAGGACACTGCTGGAGAAGCAGGGACGAGCTCATAAGTGATGTACTCCTATGGACCCCCACATATGGCCGAGCAAAAGCAGGACGGCCAGCTCGAACATACATACAGCAGCTCTGCGAGGATACAGGATGTAGACCTGAGGACCTGCCCGAGGTGATGAACGATAGGGAAAAGTGGCGAGAGAGGGTCAGGAACATCCGTGCAAGCGGCTCGACATGATGATGATGATATATATGTATATATGTGCTCAATTCCTCATATTGACGGCTATTCCCCAATAAATACCACAGACATTATGCACAATGACTAAAACAATATATACATTTGTATATATATATATATATATATATATAGTCTTTTATAATATTACATTATATCATTCAAGGATCTGATTTATGACAGTTTGCTAAAAGCCACTTTCTATTTTCGCAGAAGCAATCGTTGCATAGGCCAAACCAAACCCTAAACATTCTTAAGATGCGAAAACACTAAAATGACCTGGCTGTCATGTTAAAAAAGGGAGGGAGATTAATTTTAAATTTGGATTATAAAATTTGTTTTCTTTATCCGTTCCATCCGATGAAATTTAAAAAAAAAAATAGAGATTTGACCCTAGATAAAAAAAAAAAAAAATCCTCAAACTTGACCGAATTGAAATTTTATTGTTCCAATTCCTTCAACTATAATAATGCTGGTGCCAAAAAGAAAAAAAAAAAAAGAGAAAAATAAAAGAAAAAAAAGAAAAGAAACTAAAAGAAAAGAAACACAGGTTCCCCGGAAATTTGACCAGAAATATCAGGAACAAGCCTCTTCCATTGCTGGTCATCTATATTATTGAGTTTATCCCCTTGCTTCCTGCACACGTCAACATGTCAAGCTTTCAGTTAACTCATTCTTCGTGCAAATTTCTCCTTTTTTTTCTTTTTTTGTTTAAACAAAAGTAGACCACAGCATTATTGAGTCACTGTTTGTATTGTATGGCAACAGAAGCAAACATTATTTTAAGGGAAGAGCATTTCACGTTCTTTGCATTTAAATCTGGTATCATTTCTCAAACAGTCTGTCTCTCGCTCTCTCTGCCTCCGTCTGCCTGTCTGTCTGTCTGTCTGTATTTCTTTCTCTCTGTCTGTCTGTCTGTCTTTATCTCTGTCTCTTTCTTTCTGTTGGTCTCGCTTTCTCTCTCTCCGTCTTTCTCTGTCGGTCTCTGTCTTTTTCTCTGTAGGTCTCTCTCTGTCTCTCTCTTTGTCTCTTTATCGGTCTCTCTCTTTCTTTCTGTCACACTATTTTTCTCTCATTCGCTCTCTCTCTCTCTCCCTCTCTCTCTGTCTCTCTCTCTGTGTCTCTGTGCCTCTGTCTGTCTGTCTGTCTGTCTCTCTCTCTTTGTTGGTCTCTCTCTCTCTCTCTCTCTCTTTCTCTCTGTCGCTTTCTCTTTCTCTCTGTCAGCCTCTCTCCGTCTTTCTCTTTCTCTGTAAGTCTCTCTCTCAATATGTTTATATGCGTTCGCTTTTTCTTCTTACTTTCCCCTCAGTTTTCACTTTTCCTCTTTCTTTCGTTTTCCATCTCACGCTATATTTGCTTTCCAAATTTCATTTTTTCTCTCTCTCCCTCTCTCTCTTTCTATGTCTTCTTCTCCTCCTCCTCTCTCTCTCTCATTCTCTCTGGATCTTTCCTTCTCTCTCGATATCTTTACTTCTTTCTTTCTTTCTTTCTTTCTTTTCCAACCATATCAACTGGGGCTATTGACCGGATCTTTGAAGAAGGGTAAGACCCTCACCAAAGGGGATCCAGGATATGACTCCAAGTCGTCTGATGGTGAGGCTTAAATCCTGGAGAACTGAGGAATGTGGAATACCTCTTCGTTACTATTACTCCCAGTTCCACGGGCTGAAAATGCAAGTACCTGTTAGAATTCCAACTAGGAATCAAATGAGATTATTTATGTGTACCTGGATGTGCTGAAGAGTGTGGTGATTCCCTGGTGCATTCAGGTGGCCGGTGGCGGACTCTGGGTGTGGCAGCAGGACTCGGCGCCAGCCCACAAGTCCAAAGAGACCCTTCTCTCACTGCCCCCCTCCCCCTGTCCTGAACCCGCTGGACTACGTCGTTTGGTCATACGAGGAGAACATCATCAACATGACCTCCCACTTCACCAAAGCCAGCCTGATCGCCACCATCTGCTGAGTATTCACCGAGCTTCAACCGGCGCTTGTGGAAAAGGCATGCTCCCAGATCCGGATCTGTATCAAGGCGTGATTGAGGCTGAAGGCGGCTACATTGAATAGATGTCAGCTCTACTACATAATCAAGTTACCTGAATTAATTTTCATAAAAAGTTGTTTTCTTTAGGACGACAATTTTATCGTTCCACCCTGTACTAAATAGAATTATTCGTGTTTTATAGCAATACTGGAAACTATTTAACGTTACGCAAACTAATTATTAATATTAAATATAATTATTAATTTTAGAGAGCAATTCTTGAAACCATTTAACAGTGTCTGGTTTAATTATACGTACAACTGTTCGTTTACAAATATAAATTTGATGAATAGGTGCCCGTGGTGTAATGGTTATCGTCGTAGGAAATGGACACAGTGACACGAGTTCAAATCCTGGATGAAACTGATTGCATTTCACATAGCACTAATACCCTTGGGAAAGGTATGAATCCAATTATTCTCCCTCCAGCTATAGGTAAGTAGTTGGACAGACAGGGTTCTTCAGCCTTGGTGAGGCAACTAGACTAGGAGAAGGAATACTCTGAATTAAAACCTGTGAAACTCCGCTTAAAAATTGACCTTGAGTCATATCCTGCCCAAGCGGAGGGGTTGGTTAATATGATAAATTTAATGAATATATGTATGCATAGGTTTGGCTTTAAATAACCTACAAGGATTGATATACCATAAAAACGAACCAACCTTTCTTTTCCTCTTCATCTTTCGGATCATTATTTTATGCTGAAATTTTTAATGTTTTTATTTATTTTTCAGGAGTGTCCAAGGAGTAATGGTAAAATTCTTGGTTGCAAACCTCAAGTTAAGTGAGTTCGAAGTATAGTCGTACGATTATATTCAATTTCGGACTGATAACCTTAGAAATATTTGACTCCTTTTATTCCTCCATCTCTGGTTCAGATATTACTACTACTTTTCTTTCTTAGAATATTTTTCCACATTGAATAACCCACGAAGGTTGATAAGCCATTTGACAAAGAGGCTAAATCTTTTTTTTTCTTTCATCAAGAATATTTATTACAAAAATCTCTTGAATGAATATATGCATAACTTTCTTATATATATATATATATATATATATATATATATATATATATATATATATATATATCATGACAGTTTTGGTTGTCACTAAATCACTTACTGGGTTTGAGTCGAACCCAGTGCAATATAATATGCAGAGAAGTCAATATCTAGGATAGAGCTATTATATAATAATAATAATAAATAAATATATATTAGATATATATTTGATTCATGGAATTTAGACCGCGACACCTAGGTTTTATGGAGTTTTTTTGCAAAACAACAATCATCAGGCAGTTAAGAAAATGAAATGAATCGAAAATCGAAAAAATACTGTAAAAAAACCGTTGGGATTTTCTGTCTGATGATTGTTGCTTTGCAAAAAACTCCATGAAAACCAGGGGTCGCAGTCTAAATTACATGAATTAAATATATATATGTGATGCCTTCAATAAGTTTCCAGACTTTTTTTTGTACAGCCATTTAAAATTGCATAGACTCTTGAAAATTCAGTATGTTATTGCAATATATCTTATGAGATGACTGACCAATTTTTATGATTTCAGCTTCAAAGGAACAGCTACAGCAGCAATTGGAATACACCCAACTAAAGCCTGATTGTCACAGCTGGTGAATTTCAAAAATGCAGTCTGGACATGAGGACACTTAGGAAGAACGATATGCAATAAAATTCTGTTTTAAACTTGGAAAAAATGCCACAGACACGTATGGAATGCTGAAGACTGCTTTTCGACCATTTTGCATGAATCGAACATCAGTTTTTGAGATAAGATATTCAAGGAAGCCAGATAGTCTGTGAGGGATGATGAGAGGTGTGGGTGGAGTAAGGAAGTCAATACACCACAGTTGATTGGCTAAAGGGTTAGGGTTAGAGTAAGGGTTAATATGTTGAGGGTTTAATGGAGTACGGGAAGAGATTCTGTTGGAAGAGGCCAGCACACTTCAAATCAAGTCAGTAGCATTTCCACCAGGACAATGCACCAGTCCACCTCTCCATCCTTGTCACTGACTATTTGACCAAGATGGGCATCAAGACAGTTCCTCAGCCTCCCTATAGTCCAGACCTTGCTCCCTGTGACTTCTGGTTATTCCCCAAGCTCAAAGGCTGTCGTTATGAGACAATTGAGCCGATGAAGAGGCTGTGACGAAGGTCATTGACACGCTCACACAAAAGGACTTCCATGGGGCCTTCCAGAAGTTGTTGTAATGGTACAACAAGTGCATTGCAGCCGGGGATGATTACTTCGAAGGAGACTAGAGTTTCATGTGTGTACTATCAATAAAAGTGCCCATACGAAAAAGGTTTGGAATCTTATTTAATGATCCTCATATATATATATATATATATATATATATATATATATATATATCGTAAATTGAAGGTTACAATTCCGCCTGGCTTATAGGTCATCCTCAAGGTTTTTTGCTCAAAATTCTTATTTGGACCTATATCTGCTCTAAAGGTCCACTGTAAGATACACTACATAAGCTCTTACACGACCAAACAATGTTACGAGACAAATTGATATATATATCAAGTATTCCTTTCTAATAGTTATAATTTATACATAATTTCATGATTTCCAATAACCTTTTCAATTGAATAATAAACATTTATTTGGACACAGTTTTATGGCTTCAAATAACTGGTAAGAATCCGGGGTCCCTGTGATGAAGTGGCTTAAGATGAGCCCTCTTTCCCTCCCTTTGTTGTTCTCCTACAAAGATGGCTTTGGCTTTGAATAACCCAAGATGGTTGATATGCCATTTAACAAAGAAACTAAACCTGATAGTCATCTTTAGAAAACGTTTAAGGGTTATACTAGCAATTCTTCCTACAAATAGTTTATACACATTTGCTCATTGCCCAAGTGGGTAGAGTATTCGCCAATGGTCTGTGAGACCTTGGCTCAATCCCTGCTAGCGTCATACCAAAGACTTTAAAAATGGTACTTGATACAGCTTTGGTTAACACTCAGTAATATAAGGTACGTATCAAGGGTAAAGTGGAGCAAACCTGGGAAAAAAGTAGCGCCCTTCCCAACACCTCGGTGTAGTAGCTATTGAAAAGGGAACCTTCTGGTCACCCTTGACAACAGTGGCCAACTTTACTTTTACTTATATGGTTATAAGTATTCCTATCCAATACTAATAATTTCTAAGCAAATATATTTCAGCCCTAGATTAGACTCTAACGTCTACTCACTAATGGATGCAGTTTATTGTTTACTCACCATTGAATGCAGTTTAGGGTCATACCAAGATACCCCCTTTATGGTGGTGGAGAGGTCTCGAACTTCTACAGAAGATACCATCAACGTATTCTAAGCCCCCGAAACACAGCCTTATTTTTGAAGTGTTCATTTTCTAAACTTTTTCTACTGCGGTAATGTTTATTTTACAACACTACCGATCTACCTCTTGGATCCCAAAATGCTAGGGTGACGAATTTTTCTGGGGATTGCAACTTGTTTATTGCTATTTTTACTACCGGCCATTTTCGTGTTTCCAACGAGAGCTTAACTATCTACGTAACAAGCAACATAAAACAAACTTGGAACGACCCCTGTCAGATTTGAACAAGGCGTTTATTTTATGACACGAGAAGTCATGCAAAGAATCGACCGAGGCTGGCAGGCTTTTAAGTTGAGCAAGTTCAGCCTTCAAGAGCAAGATCCCTGATGTGTTAACTCATTAACTTTCCGGTGGGTAGGTTTCAAAAGTATCCCCACCCCCGGGTGTGCAGACAGTAAACAGTATTCTCCGTCCTTTGCATGCCAGGATACAAAAAACAATAATGGATACAATTTATATAAGTTGGCAACCGTTGTCGAGGGTGACCCGAAGGCTCCCTTTTCGATAGCTACAACACCAAGGTGTAGGGGAGGGTGCTATTCCTTTCCCTAGATTGCTCCACGTTACCCTTGATCCTTACCTTTATAATGCTGAGTGTTAATCTAGGTAGCATCAAGTACCATTTTTTGAGTCTTTGGTATGACTCGAAATGGGATTGAACCCAGATCTCCCGGACCATTGGCGAACACTCTAACCATTATGCCAATACATGGTACTAAATTCGGTGATCATTTAATTGATGACAGGTAACCCATTGCGACAAATATTAATCAATGTTTGAAAGATTATTCCGTCGGTGGGGGTTCAATTCTGGAACACTTTTGAATGTTGAAAACTCTTTTAGCGCTATTACTTCCAGTTTCATGAAGACCTACAGTGTAAATACTTGCTAGAGATCCATCTAAGGAGATATGTTTAGAAATTATTAGTATTGGATTGGAATACTTGAAACTATATAACTGTATATAAGCTATTTGTATTAAGAATGGTTTTTTGAAGCTATAATTGTTAAATAAGGATTATTATTAGTTATTTGAAATCACATTACTGAGTGCAATATATGAAAATAATCGACCGCTTCAGCCATTCTGGACGAACAAATTTTAAGATGAAAACATTTTTCTCACTTAGACAATTCGGATCAATAGTTTTAATAATGATATTTACAATGTTTGGCCGATGTGTTCTTCGGGCTTTTTCAGATGTTTCATGTTAAACTCGTGAGTCAGCAGAGACCTTCGAACCAAATCCTGTATTTCATCTAAGCGGGTAGATTATACAACACTCGTTTATCATGGCCGGGTACAAGTGTTAACCAATAGAAAGTATTCCTTTCATTTAAATATTGTTTGAATTTAATCCGTAACCTCCTGATGGTTTCACTTAGAAATACTTTTTAACTGAACGCCTAGATCTGTTTCGCCATGTGTCCTGCAGGAAAATTTAGAGAGAATTTTTAGGACTAATAAACTCAATGTTTCCATCAATCCATGAGACACTACTCACTACTCTTCTATACAATTATTTTTATCTTACCTCATATTGTAATATTTTAATCTCACCTTTTTGATTAATGATTCCCATATCGTATTCATCTTTAAACTTAATCTGCTCAGCAGGTCATTGTAGCCCTAAAAATGCACTGCTTCTTTAAGACCGTTTATTCTCCAACGTATTTGCCTTGTCTAATTATTTAGAGTGTTCGCCAAAGGTCAATCCAACGTCGAGTCATACCAACGACTCAAAAACTGCTGATTGATGCTTCCTTTCTTAACACTTAGCACTATAAGGTATGGATCAAGGATAAAGTGGAACACTTAAGGGAAAGTAGTAACGCCCTTCTCTATACCTCGGTGTAGTAGCAATTGAAAAGGGAGCCTTCAGGTCCTCCTCAACTACAGTGGCCAACTTACTTACTATTAATCTAACTTCATCCTGTCAGGGCAGATGATTTTCTTTTTCTTTGTCTATATTGTCAGCCATTCCCAACTTTTTGATTTCACCACGACAAACAACTTTTTGATGTGGCTCTCGACTTACTTTTTGTAGGCGGATGGTTTCGCATTTGTATACTTTACCGCAACTGCCTGGAGTGGAGTACACGCAATTCTTGATCATGTTGTATTCAGTTAAGGGTTTGATTCGGAAGAGATATATCTTCGTGCAGCTCCTAAACACTGTCCTGATATAATATGGAGTACATATCTTTTAAATCTTTTTGGCTAGACCTTCGAAATAGGGCTGACAGACTGTGGTGAGTTTTTGGGTATTGATCTCTGATGTTTAATCCAGATATCTTGGAGCCGATTTTATGCTCTCTGGGAAGATTTGCAATAGATGTTATCCCTTAAACTCTTTATTTCTTCTTGATAAGTACTGCTGTCTCTGCAAATGGCTGTTGCTCAATGTTGTGTTATACAATTGCTGAGGGATTTTCTTTTATATTGTCATTTTTCATTTTTGCATATCTTACCTTTCGGTTTAGTTAGGATGAGAACCTTTCGGGTCAGTGCATGGGTTAGTTAGGTGCACACATTGACTGCAGGTGTTCACACGCAGGCAGGGAGGATTTGTCGTTCACAGATGTCAAAATAAAAACCCAACTCACCACTCACACACAAACCTTTCAAATAAAATGAGTGGTATATTTTTCTAAAGAAGTGTCTTCGTTCGCTCATTGAGGTCGTCGTTATGTTTCTGCATGTATATGTGTATGTGTAGTGGTCATGGCTATAGAACAGTGGTAGGTAACGAACGATTCCTTTCTTTACATTATATGGGTGGTGGGAATTGGAGTTTTGGTAGTGTTCGATGAATCTTGGCCCTCGATTCACAGGTGACCTGAATTCTTGCTCTATGCCAGTTATTAATGCTTCTAGGAAGGATAATCTATTGTCTTGCTCTTTCTACATTGTCAACTGTATAGATGGTCTGATTGAGTTCACATGATCCAGTCGAGTTCGAATGTCTTTCTGATGAGGCAGATATCACTGATAGAAGACGGAACCCAAAACCAGCAATATTTTGACGAATCTTACATGAAGGAATTTCTCGAGGTTATGTCAGGCCAAATATTGAAAATAGTAAAGACGACAACCAGGACAAAAATATTTAACAAATTAAAAAAAACAAAAACATCGCGCATGCGTCGTTTGGTAAATAAATGCAAAGATACGGATATAAAAATGCAAATTTCTAGAGTCAATTTTTGCACAAAATTAGCTCTTTTTTTAGTCTGAAGATCAGATGATTTCCATATATATATATATATATATATCACTGTATCTCTCCTTTCGCTCTCTCTCTCCCTCTCTCTCTATCTCACACACACACACACTCACTCTCTCTCTCTGTGTCTCGCTCACTGAACCTCTCTGTCTCTCAATTTCTACTTCTTTCAGTTCTCTGTCTATTAGTGTATACACCTATCTATCTAACTATGTGTGTATGTACGAGGTGCAAACGATAAGTTTCCAGACTTTTTTTCGTATGGGCACTTTTATTGATAGCACGCTCATGAAACCAGCCCCCTTCGAAGTAATCTCCTCCGGCTGCAATGCACTTGTTGTACCGTTCCAATAACATCGGAAAGACCCCATGGAAGTCCTCTTGTGTGAGCGTGTCAATGACCTTCGTCACAGCCTCTTTCATCTCCTCAATTGTCTCATAACGACAGCCTATGAGCTTAGGGAATAACCAAAAGTCATAGGGAGCAAGGTCTGGTCTATAGGGAGGCTGAGGAACTGTCTTGATGCCCATCTTGGTCAAATAGTCTGTGACAAGGATGGAGTTGTTGACTGGTGTATTGTCCTGGTGGAAATACCACTGACCCAATTAGAAGAGTGCTGGCCTCTTCCGACGGAATCTCTTCCTGATCTTCCTTAAAACCTCAAGATAGTAACCCTAACATTTGGCCAATCAGATCTCGTGTATTGACTCGCTTACTCCTCCTACACCTCTCATCATCCCTCACAGATTCCCTGGCTTCCTTGAATATCTTATGCCACTCAAAAACTCATGCTCGATTCATGCAAGATGCTCCAAAAGCAGTCTGAAGAATTCCATACGTTTCTGTGGCATTTTTTCCAAGTTTAAAACAGAATTTTATTGCATATCGTTCTTTTTAAGTGTCCTCACGTCCAGATTGCATTTTTGAAATTCACCAGCTGTGACAATCGAGGTTTAGTAGGGTGTATTCCAATGGCTGCTGTAGCTGTTGATTTGAACCTGAAATCATAAAAATTAGTCAGTCACCTCATAAGATATATAGCGGTAACATAGTGAATTTTCAAGAGTCTACGACAATTTTAAATGCCCATACGAAAAAGCCAGGAAGCATATCGAATGCACCTCGTATTTATATATGTATCTTTTGTCTTGCATCTTTCTCTCTCTCTCACCCACTCTCTCAATATATATATATATATATAGCCGACTGAATCTATCTCTCATTTCTTCATCTGACTTTCTCCTTCTCTCTGTCCCTCTGTACCACTTTCTTTATGTATATATATATATAGTAAAGTAAATTAAAGTTCGCCACCTTAGTCGAGGGCGACCAGAAGGTTCCCTTTTCAATAGCTACTACACAGAGGTGTAGGGGAGGGCGCTACGCCTTTTTCCATGATTGCTCCACTTTACCCTTGATACATACCTTATATTGCTGAGTGTTCAGCAAGGAGGTATCAAGTACCATTTTTAAAGTCTTTAGTGAGATTCCGGACCATTGGCGAACATTCTACCCATTAGACCATATATGTATATATATATATATAAAACATACTTTGATCTACTGTCTGAAACTATGATATTTCGTTTTATCAAACCGTAACCTAAAGCACATCACATATACAATATGTCGACTTAAAAATGTGTGGATCTATTTCCCTGCTTTTGAATAATAATCAGTCTCTTCTCTTTCAGTGAAATATCGAATAACGATGTCTCTATATAACAAATCCTCTTTTAACACTGAAATATGGCAAAATTGAATATATATATATATATATATATATATATATATACAGGGTGCGAATGTGAAATATGGAATTATTTTTTATAAGATGATATAGAAAGATATTCATTGATTACATAAGACATAAAATACGTCATAATCAACAGCGTGGTCGCACAGAAATTCTCGATATTAAGTAATAAAAGACAAAAAGGACGTGTACTTTGGTTAAAACATCAGAGATTTCGGACAATTATCATACATCCTTTATCCTATTTTTGATACGTTATTTCTGAGCAACAAAGACTCATAAAAACTCCACTCCGAATGCTTATCTGTCATTTTTAACAAAACATGTATACAAGAATAAATTACACAAACACCCAGCAACACATACACATTATATATATATATATATATATATATATATATATATATATTGGAAAAGCTGGAAATAAAACCGATTGTATGAAAATGTACACAAAGGAAAAGATACAAGATGAGAAAGTTTGAAAATATTCTATTTCCGTAGGTAGCGTTCTGTTTCAAATGTGTCTGATGCAATTAGCGTTCCAAAATTTATTTGAAAAAATCCATATCACCTCAGGCAGTCTATCCATGCACCTGCACATGTTGATATTGATATTATTTAGTTTCTATCTAACTATTATAAACATTCCACAACACACCTTTATCAATATTAGCCTCCGTTTTCTTATATTTTTATGTTTAATCTATATATCTATCTATGAATTCAAATTACTTTAGATTGGGATTTTATAACATTTCGGCACCGATTAGACTCAATAAAGAGACTAAATGAAAATATTGAGTCTTATATATATATATATATATATATATATATATATATCTTTAAGAAAAACCAAAGACCGGTTAATTTAGGATTATACATTTATTTCCATCCTGTTTTTCAGTTTCTGGTGTAAATCAAAAACACCAAGAAAAATATAACATGACTTCTTCAGATTCAATGGATAAATAAAAAGGAATAGACACGTGGCGTGGAGGGGGAGGGGGAAGAGATTAAGGAGTTACCTCCTCGTTTTATTGAATTTCCGTTTTTTTATTTACCTATTTATTTTATTTTCAAATTTCTTCCGTCAGTTATAATTACGGTAATTTAACTTTTTTATCTATTTGTTTAATTTATTTTCTTTTCATGTTAAGTTCGATAATTAACTTTTAAGAGAAATATTAATGCTTATATTAATTTCGATACCATTTATTTAGCTACATATTTTTCCTAGTGTGTATATTGGATACGTTTTTTGTCTGGTTTCACTATTTATTTCTATGTTTTTAAATTTTTTTAGTCTATAGTTTAAATTTAGTCTTATGTCTACATCTAGCTATTAATTCACTTCTCTTATTTAATAACTTATCAGGCCATTTATGTATTAAAATAGGTATTTTCTCTTCTAAGCACAAACTGAGCTCTCCACCAGAAAAATTTAAATGTTCAGCTCCTGAATGATTTTCTTGTCCTGAAGGAATTACTCCCAACTCTTGTTTAGCTGGACCGAATAATACCTATATATATATATATATATATATATATATATATATATATATATGATAGAAATATGAGGAAACTTGAATAAATCAAACAATTAAAAACCGGTTTAAAGGTGCGATATGCTGTTCCTTTATTTCCTTTTTAAGAACTTTCTCAAACTGAACCATTTTCTGAGTTTAATTATAAGCAAATATACATCCTGTTTCATCAAAGACATTGACGATAATATGATGTCTAGGTAGGAAGGGAACAAAAAAGAGGAAAGAGAAAATGAAAAGGAAAGAATCCTCCAAAGTATGGTGGTTCAGAGTGGAGAAAATATCCTTTTTTTATAGTCAATGTCTTCGACTAAACACGATATCCCAAAACCCCTTCCCCCTTCACCATTTCACTTTGTCTTTTCAGTCAGCTCACTAAGATTATTTCCACTTTCATACGATAAAAAAATCTCTAATGAAACCTGACACATTTGATTTTAAACAGTCACCTTCTTCTGAGGGGTGTCCTCGTGGTGTAATGGTTAAAGCGATGAACTGCGGAATCGTAGTACGCGTGTTCGTACTCCAGTCGCGCTATTATGTTCACTTTCGGGCAAATACCCTTGGGAAAGGTATGAACCCCCTTATTTTCCCTCCAGCTATGGGTAAATAGTAGGACGGACTAGGTTCTTCAGCCTTGTTGAGGCAACTAGTCTAGGAGAAGGAAAACTCTGAATTCAAACCTGTTAAACCCCGCTTAAAAATTGACCTTGTGTCATATCCTGCCCGAGCGGAGGGGTTGGTAAATAGTACCTTCTTCCAGCGACACCTTTTCCCTTTCCATCATTTTATCATGTTCCCCATTTGCTTATATACAGAAAAACGCAGAAAATGGTTCAGTTTGAGCAGGTTCTTAAAATTGAAATAAAAGAATCAAATATCGCACCTCAAAACTAGTTTTATCTATTTGATCTATCACCCTTTCCACGTATTTCTAGAATAAAGTCAGATTCACCACAATCTATCATTTCAACACACATACACACACACACACACACATATATATATATATATATATATATATACATATATATATGGAAAACTCTCGTCGACTGATAGAATCTGTAGTCATCTCTCAATGTAATTTCAGTAAACAATGACCTTGGTTTTACCAGATTCCAACATACCTGGCTGACATTATTTTACGCGAGAATAATATTAAAATAGAAAACAGATAAAAAAGGATTTAAAAAAAAAATCTAAGCCATTTATTTCTCTTGTTTCTTCCATACTTATGGATGATTTTTCATGGGATTGACGGTGGCTGTAGCCTGCTCCTTACCTGCTGAAGCCAAGGCTCTGTTTATTCCAAAAACGATTTACAATCCCAGCCCATAAACTTTCGCCACCCACCACTCTGATATAGACCTGAATTTCTCCCACTCTGTCTTTTCTGTTTCTCTTTCTATTTCTCCCTTTCTTACTTTTCTGTCCTCTTTTCTTTTGACTCCTCCCTCCTTTTATTTTTCCTCCTGTGCTGAACTTTAGAAAAAAAACCATTAATCCTGAAGAATTTGATGCCTAAATTTCTGAAACGAAGCCTGGTGATTTTTATCATCAAGAGTTTTCGGACTATTATCTTCATTGTTATTTCCACAACGTTTCGGCCGATATGTCCTCCGGCCTTCTGCAAGTGTTTGTCGAATTCGGGAACCTTCACGGAACTTCGAACCATGTCCTTTATTGAATCCACGGGGTTCGTCTGTTCTGATTCCGTTCGCCATAACTGGGTAAAAGTGTTAAATCTTCCTGTATTGTTACACGCATGCAGGAAGGATTGAACCTGCAACCTCCAGATGATTGTCTCTTTAGAAGCTTTGGGAACCAACGCCATGTGTCCTGCTGGACTATCCTGAGCGAAATTTTGGGACTTATAAACTTAATGTTCTTACTTGACTAGAATTACTACAATGTATGATTTTTTACCTGTGCTCATATTCAGATTTTTTTAAGACGTAGTTCGAAGTTCCGTGAAGGTTCCCGAGTTCGACATTCTGAAGAAGTCTTGAAATAAAGATGAAATATCAAATTGGAATCCGTAGTCTGTGTTTAGTTTATCTACTTTCTATTAATTTTTCTTCATCTCAAAGTTAAAAAAAAAATATTTGTGATGGTTTGAGTTAGGGCGTTGGGTCAAACCAAAATCATTAACAAATGATTTTTTTTTCGAGAATGTTTATTGCTTGGAAATTGATAGTTTGAGAGAAAAGCCCTCCCTGTTGATCGAGAATATTCCTTAATTTTGAGAGGCTAACTTACAAAAATGTTTACTTGATATATAACAATGTTAACAAAGGAAAAAGTATTATTACTTCATGATTCAGCGTTTCGGAACACCGATCATCAATCAAGAATTATTTAAAACCATCAACTAACTGATTGGTTTAACTGCATGTAAATCTAGAGGCTTAAGAATCGCATTCAGTCTGCGTTCTTGTTCATAAGTAAGGAAGTTGGCGTCTGTAGTCGAGGGCGACCAGAAGGCTCCCTTTTCAATAGCTACTACACCGAGGTTTGGGGAGGGCGCTACTCTTTCCCTGCATTTCTCCACTTTACCCTTAATACGTACCTTATATTGCTGAGTGTTAAGCAAGGGGGTATCACGGACATTTTTAAAGTCTTTGGTATGACTTAACCTAGGATTGAACCCAGGTCTCCCGCACCATTTGCGAAAGCGTTTCTTAAGAGTTTTTTTTTTCCTGCTAGTGGTTTTAGCCAATAAGAATAATTTTCAAATAGATCTATTTGACTGCTCAATAGGATCCAAATAAATACTACCACTCAAGTTAGAACTTGAGCCTCACCATCTGATACCTTTTAGTGTCACGCAAAAGACACCTAAATAGAAAGCAAACAATTAACAGCACTCTCCTATTTGGAGATAAACAAAAAACTAAATACATTCTCTCAATCAATTCTGGCGCCAGATTACAAAGTAATTGTTTAGTTTCATGGCGGAAATTAGTTACCAATCCCGAAATTTTTCTTTATAGTTTATCAGAGTAAGGAATCAAATGATATTGAAGTTTCTCTTTTTTTTTTCAGTCATTGTTTAGATTGTTTTAAATTCTCATTGCATTCAAAAGCAATTTTCTTTTGCTGTTGTTGCTGTTTGTAAAATTTGGTGGCCGTGAATAATCTCCAATGTCAACGTGACATAACCTGCCGTAAAATGCCGCATGTAAGTCGACTTTTTAGGGCTGAAAAATCTCTTCAGAACTCGGATCGACTTATAAGTCAGGGTTAAAATCCCAACCGTGACTACAGAGCGGCCAACCAGTGGTATTAGTGTGGATTTTAGGCCAGCCGTATAAGTCGACGCGAGTTTTGTAGCGATTTTCGGATCTAACAAGTCGACCTATACACTGCAATTTACGGTAAGTTCTAAGTGGAAGCCTTGTTATGTTTCACTTTAACAGTTACGTGATTATGACTCGTATTTTTAACGTGAAAGGTGTATAGTTACAAACAGACAAATCCTAACGAGGGGTTTTCACTGATAGTTTCTTTACAAACACAAAAAATATTTCCTTTTATGATTCTGTGATCAGAAGTGTTGTATCGTGGTAAGGAAGAGATACACAGTGAAATAGAGTTAGTTATTTAATATCAGAAGTGGTAGAGTCCAACAATTATTATAAATAACAGAAGTGGTAGAGTCCAACAATTATAAGTCTCGCGCTGTGGGTGTTACGTCCGAAGTTGTTGTTACTACTGACCGAGATCTTTCAGTACTGACGTGCTTAAGAAACACGACATCTTTTATACCTTCGAGATACCGGATGTCACGTGGTACGAACCACTATACAACAGGAAGATACCCTTTCAAAAGAGAAGTTTTGTAATATATTAGCTTAGCTGTAGGTCAAAGTCCCAAAAGAGTTTCTGTGCGTCCTTTTCTTGGACAGCTGCAAGGTTAATATTATTATTTACTCATTAGAATTTTTCACATCAGCATTAGCTGATGGTTTTTCCCTAGAGTCCGAGTGAGAGCAAGTCTCCTCAAGTCTCCAGGACTCGTCTCAGGATTCTGGCTGTTCTCAGCAATGCTGTCGTTTGGATAGTCTCTACTCGTCCGCCAACTTCCAAGTCCTCCAGGCCTTTTAATAATTCTTTAGTTATTGTGCCAAAAGCACCAATCACAATTGGTACAATAGTCACTTTCATGTTCCACAGTTTTTTCAATTCTCTGGCAAGGTCGAGGTACTTATCCTTCTTTTCACATTCCTACAGATTTATTCTCTGGTCCGCCGGGACATCAAAATCAACAATTTTGCAGATTCTCTTTCTTTTGTTGATTATTATAAGGTCTGGTATTCTGGCCGGGATTAGGTGATCCGTTTGTATGTTAAATCCCCCTATGAGTTTATGCGTGTCATTTTCTAGGTCAGGTACTGGGTTGTGCATATACCATTTATTTGTATGGTCAAATTTAAATTTCTTGTACATTTCCCAATGGATCACCTTGCCGACCCAGTCATGTCTCGTCTTACACTCCTTCTGTGCTAATTTGCTGCTTTCGCTTATTATGTGATTGATTGTTTCGTCTCTGTCCACGCATAGCCTACATTTACTGTTTTGTTGCGTCTTATCTATTCTCTCTTTGATATGATTGGTCCTTAATTATTATTATTATTATTATTATTATTATTATTATTATTATTATTATTATAACCTTTACCACCATCACTACTATTACAACTAAATATGGTAAAAAAAGAAAACAGAAAAGGGAACGTTAAAATTCAAAACGTTTTTCCCTAGTTCAAGTATAATAATGTAAAAAAAAAAAAAACGATTCAGACAAGTAAAAGAAAGTATAGTAAGATTAATATATATATATATGTATAAATATATACATATACATATAGTATTATTCGGTCCAGTTAAACCAGAGTTGGGAGTAATTCCTTCAGGACAAGAAAATCATTCAGGAGCTGAACATTTAAATTTTCCTGGTAGAGAGCTCAATGTAATTTTTTACAGAGCAATATTTCTTTAAAGAAAAAACCAAAGACTGGTTAATTTAGGATTATATATATATATATATATATATATATATATATATGCAGTCATCGATAATCTATCTAGAAAAAGAATGAAAATAAATAAACAAAATTAGCATCCATTAATTTCATATTTCAATGTTCTATAAGGACTTGAACAGAAACTGTTATGAACTAAATACAGCGTAAATGTAAAAGATCAAAAGAAATTCAGATAGCTATGTAGAAATTCTAAGTACTTCTCTTTACATAAACATAATATAACATATGAATATTTTCCCCATACAGTGCTTCCATACTTTTTATTTTCTCTTACAGTACTTCCATAATTTTAATTTTCTTTTACAGTTCTTCCATACCTTTAATTTTCTCTTAGAGTGCTTCCATACTTTTAATTTTCTCTTACAGTGCTTCCGTACTTTTAATTTTCTCTAAAAGTGCTTCCATAGTTTTGATTTTCTTTTTCAGTGCTTCCATAGTTTTATTTGTCTCTTACAGTGCTTCCATAGTTTTGATTTTCTCTTACAGTGCCTCCATACTTTTAATTTTCTTTTACGGTACTTCCTTAGTTTTAATTTTCTCTTACAGTGCTTCCATAGTTTTAACTTTCTCTGACAGTGCTTCCATACTTTTAATTTTTTCTTACAGTACTTCCATACCTAAAATTTTCTCATACAGTACTTCCATAGTTTTAATTTTCTTTTACAGTACTCCCATACTTTTAATTTTCTCTTACGGTGCTTCCATACATTTGATTTTCTTTTCAGTATATATTCCAGTGTGGTCACATTTTTTCAACAAAAAAGGATATGCCTAAGCCTTCACCTCCACCACCGCAACATACATATCACCATTTCACCTTTTACTTCCTCTCTATTCCTCCCTTTAAAGACCTCCCCTTTCCTCATATTATCTTCCTCTGTTTTCTCACTGATATTAACTAAAAACCAATGACTCCTACTACTACTACCATCAGTACTCAACCTTAGATGCTTTTCTCTTGGTTTTCTTTTTCTGTCTCTAGAACCCCCTCTCTTTCATATTCACATTTACTTCTCTTGTCTATTTCCTCTTTTGCTAAACTTTTGAAAAAGTATTTCTCATTAGAAAACGTTCTATCAATAAAAAAGAACGAAATATTCTGAACAGAATCCGTTATCTGTATTTTTTTACAACCACTTTTCCATTTACTTTTCCTTATATATATATATATATATATATATATATATATATATATATATATATATATATATATATATATATATATATATATATGTTTGATTAGATAATATAGACACATTTTGTCTATTTAATTCAATTAAGATCCTTTCACGTTTCCTGATAAGTGTCTTGGTTTCAGGTTGGAATTGGTGGATGAATTTACCAAAATTGTCCCTAGCGATTTCGGACCTTTCAGTGGCCATCATCAGGATTTGCTTGCATGTGTAAAGGGCGTTTTTAAAGAGTTTTGAAATAGCATACGAAATTGATAAGCTACAGCTACAAATCCTAGAAGCTCTACATATAAAACAAGCAAAAAAAACCAACAAAACAAACAAACAATTAAAATCAATAGAATTAATTTTGAAAATAACGACAATGTTTTAAAATGCCTTTATATTTTTTTTATATTTTTCTAGTATTCCGTATTTCTTGATAATATTCTATTTCCGTTGATTGCGTTTTGTTTTTTTAAAATTCATCAGCAACTCAGTTTTACCCAACTCTGCGTTTGCGTAGTTTTGTTATGTTATAAAACCCCAAAAACTTTCAAAACTCTTTAAAAACACCCTTTACACATGCAAAGCAACTCCTGATGATGACTTTTAAAAGGTCTGCAAGCGCTCGGGACAATTTTGGTAAATTCATCCACTAATTCCAACCTGAAGCTAAGACATTTATCAGGAAACTTGAAAGAATCTTAATTAGATTATATAGACAAAATGTGTCTTTATTATTTAATCAAACATGCTTAAATGAAAGACTGATGCCTAACTACACACACACACACACACATATATATATATATATATATATATATATATATACCGAGCCGTTTCCACGTGTAGAATAGGACTCGAGATACATTTTGGTAAAGCTTAATTTAACTTTTTTTTTTAACTTGAATGAGTTTTCCTTCTCCAAGACTGGTTGCCATACCAAGTTTAAAGAGACCAGTCTGCCCGACTATTTATCCATAGCTGGAGGAAGAATAGCTTGATTCATGCCTTTTCCAAGGGTATTAGCGTTATGTGAAAATGCAAACAACCTCGTCCCGGATTTGAACTCGGATCACCGTGTCCATTGACAGTAACCATGACAACACGAACGCTTCTACCTACTTTTATATATGATCATGCAATTTCTTAGGAAAGATTTTTAAAAAAAATCATTTTAAAGAAAAAATAGAAAAGAGACTACTATTGATACTAATACTAATACTACTACTTATGACAAATGGAAATCTCTTTAAACTAGGATTAAGGATTGCCTCTAAAGTTAACACGCACGAAGAAGATATCTATGAATTGTACTTAATAAACTCAGGGAAAAAAATTAATAGCTGATGACGTTCATAAACATCCTGGTTTAATTAAGTCCTATTGTGAGGAACTTGCTAAACTTGAACTGGAATCTATCTATAAACCCCAATCAGTTTGTATCTATTGGCTGGGTGTATTTCTTCTTCTTCTTCTTCTTCTTCTTCTTCTTCTTCTTCTTCTTCTTCTTCTTCTCACACACACACTCTCTATTAGTGTTTCTACATTGGAAGCCATCTCGCATTCTTACAGCTGATGGGTATTCATCTCAGCTGCTCGTAGACAATGTTCGAAAACATCCACAATCTGAGGATTTCGAGAGCTGATTTTCAAACTGTTACCTATTCTCAATATGCACTTGAGAATTGGTATAATACAAAGTCTTTATCTTCCTAACATGATTTTCGTCTAAAATCCATAATGCTAACATGCCCATAAGCAGTCCTCTTAAACCCTCAACTATTGGTCCAATAGTAAAGTCAAGTTGGCGACCTTAGTCCAGAGTGACCCGAAGGCTAGATTTTCAACAGTTACCAAACTGAGGTGTATGGGCGGTAGCTACTCTAATCCCTGGATTGCTCTCCATTACCTTAGATCATTGCATTCTAATGCTGAGTTTTAAGCCAGGCGGAACTCAAGTACCATTTTTTGAGTCTTTGGTATGACGCGACCTGGGATTGAACCCCAGTCTTCTTGACCATTGGCGAATACTCAACTCATCAGGCCAATGGCCCGGTTAATAGTATCACAACATTAATTCAACAAGGATGGCTTTAGCACTAAATAACCCTCGAAGGTAAGTATGCCATAAAACAAAGAAACCAAACCAAACCAGTATCTATCTATCTATCTATCTATCTATCTATCATTAGGAATATATCTGTTTTTCTGCCATTCTTTGTTTCTTTGTTATCATTGAATTGTTCATATCTATCTATCCACACACACACACACACACACATATATATATATATATATAAGTTTAGTTGACAGATTCAGATACCGAGCTTAACAGAGAGGTAAATATGTTCTAACCAAAATAGATGGATATACAGATAGTCATACCGGGACAAAGTCAAGACAGACAGACAGACTTTAAATGATGCCGAGCAAGATCGATTTTTGACTTAAGATTATCAAGATAGATACTCATGGCGTCATAGTAACGTCATATACTGTCGGGAAATTTTTAAGCGTTATTTTTACGAAAGAGACATCGTTTGTTGTCAATTTTAAGCTCAGGGAGAAAGTATTTCAGCAAAGAAATTTTCATTAGAAGAGAAAACGAAATTGAACTTTTCAGATTTTTTTCTGACAGTTCCCGGAAAAATGGCTGTAAAAAATTGTCATTTTTTTTTTTTGAAGGACAAAATTTTTCACTGATGAAAACGGTAAACTGAAAGTCCATCTGTCATTTCTATTCTTGTAGAGCTCAATTATAATTGATAATTGAAAGAATTGTGTTATAGGCTCGGTCAGATTGTGAATCACGAATAAAACAGATAGAAATAGGAAAATTTGGAAAAATCTTATAAGAATTCCAGATTTTTCCAAATTTGGATGTTTCCAATGAAAACGGAGCCGGCTAACTGACCTGATTTTTTTTCTCAAGGAACATTTAATATTAGCAGAGAATGCAGGAATCAAAGATTAATTTGATACGTTTTATTGTTTGACGGTTTAAGGGTTTTAAAATTGGGCATATCATCAAAAGATATAGATAATCCAAAAGTCACCTTAATAGGAGCTTATACGCTAGTGCGTCAATATTGGAGTGGTTTTGTACACTTATTAAAGTCAAGTAGGTTATTTATGGAAAATGGGAGCGTGAATATGTATTTTGACAAACAAGATTTTCGGCCACGAAAGTTTTACTCACTCTCACACGGTTTTAAATTTAATAAGTTTGAAAAATGAAGCAAAATAAAACGATAATTAAAGGAAGCGCATTAAGGCAACACTTGTGGTTTTGGGTTTGATAGATAGATAGATAGATAGATAGATAGATAGATAGATAGATAGATAGATGGAAGACGGTAATAGATAGACAGATAGATTGATAGACAGTGAGAAGACTGTAATAGATAGATAGATAGATAGATTGGAAAAATCCGATAGTTTGGTTGATAAATGTATCGACAGATACGAAAATAATATATATATATATATATATATATATATATATATATATATATATATATATATAAAGAGAAATTCGCAGTTAGTCGTAAATTATCTGACAATTAAATGTTAAGGAAAAAACATTTTCTCTGTACAAATACTTCCTTTGATCCCTTATACACTTATCTCAGGGCCCTTTTCAACATTTCAAAATAGAACTGTGGGACTCGAAATATATCTTTAGTTTGATTTTAGATTATGGGTTACTGGGTTTTGATATCTGACTCCGTTTGTTTTCTTCTCGTAGACTAGTTGCCTCACCAAGGCTGAAGAACCCTGTCTGCCCTACTATTTACTCATAGCTGGAGGGAGAATATTTGGATTCATACCTTTCCCAAGGGTATTAGTGCTATGTGAAATGTAATCAGGCTCGTCCAGGATTTGAACTCGTGTCGTGTTGTCCACATCCTGCGACGATAACCATTACACCATGGGTGTTTTTAATATAGACTGCTGCTAGAACAAACAAGGTCTTACTCCAAGTCTGAGACTTAGGTGAACACGTTCGCTCCCTGCAAGCTGCCGTTGGAAAGAAAGTTTGTCAAGTATCAAAGGTAAAACTGAAATGAAAATGGGTTTCTTTCTAGCTTAGTTAAGTATCTTTCAGGCATGAGCAGTTCCTCCTTCATATCAAGGGGTTTTGGAACCGCTACTGGAGTGGTAGCACCTGATAGGGTCTGATCTATGGGTTAAATCAAACGAAACTGTATACATATGCTAAACTGAATTGTATGAAATAAAACTGTTTTTGACATTTAAACTGGGAATTTGTGTTAAACTTGATTGTTTGAAATAGAACGGTTTATATGTATAAAATTGATTTGGCATTAAATAACCAACAATGGTTGATATGCCATAAAACGGAACCAAACCGAAATGGGAGTACCTCATAGGCCTAATCTACGGATTGTATAGAACTGTATAATCAATTACTAAGGATTATTATCGTTAGTTATTTGAAACCATTCAACTGTGTGCAAATTGTTCGTATTAGTTACGAATACGTGATAAATAGAATTGCTAATGTTGGTTGGTTGGTTGGTTGGTTGGATTTTATGGAATATCAACCTCTGTAAGTTATTTAATGCCAAATCAATCTTTATGCAAATAATCAGTTCTATTTCAAACAATTCAGTTTAGCATGAGTACACAGTGTAATTGTCCAAAACATTTCCATTTCAAGCTATTCCATTTAGTCAAACAGTTCTAATTGAAACAATTCAGTTTAGCATAATTATGCAGTAAGTTCTATTTAACCCATTAATAGATGCAGCAATTTCTGGCCAGAGTGGACCTGGGAATGCTGACAATGAAGGAGTACTCTGCATTCCCCAAAGCTCCAGTATCACTGGAAGCTCACGATCAGATTGTTTAATGTCATATAAAGGACACTCATTGTGGGAGGGGTATCTTACCCCTTTGCAGAGGTACAGTCGGTGTATTCTACCGACCCCCACCACACCAGCCGATTGGGTGATTTGCTAATGTTAAATAACAATACAGGAAACCATTCACTTGTGTGCAAAGAAATGAACTCCACCTCGTTTAAAAATAGTTCCCTCCAGACTATTCGTTTATAAATCATACACACACACACACACACACACACATACACACGTATATATATATATATATATATATATTAGATTTGGATTTAAATAACCCAAAACGGTTGATATGCCATAAATTTCAACCAACCAACAATCCAACCAACCTATTATATTGGCGAACCTCGGGCGGTGTAATGGTTAGCAAGCTAGACAAGCAAACCCTTGCCAGGGAGTTCGAGTCTCATTGGGTGTCCAGTTCATGTGGCCTCGCACCATATCTAAGCAAAGTAAAGTAAAGTTGGCGACCATAGTCGAGGGTAACCCGAAGGCTCCCTTTTCGATAGCTACTACACCGAGGTGTAGGGGAGGGCGCTACTCCTTTCCCTGGATTGCTCCACTTTACCCTTGATCCGTACCTTTTAATGCTGAGTGTTAAGCAAGGAGACATCAAGTACCATTTTTAAAGTCCTTGGTATGACTCGACCTGGGATTGAACCCTGGTCTCCCGGTCCATTGGCGAACACTCTAACCACTAGGCCAATGTCCGGTGTTTATCTAAGCAAAAGGCTTAGTAAATTAATACAACCAACCAATTATATAACTCGCAATAAACTTACACAGGAAAAGTTGGTTAATCGTTTGGGTTTTATGACATATCAAGCCATGAAGGTTATTTAATCCCAAATTCATTTTTTTAAACACACAATCAGTTCTATTTCAAACAATTCAGTTTAGCAGGAGTACACAGTTTAATTTTCAAAAACATTTCTTTTTCAAGTTATCCAGTTTATTCAAACCGTTCTAATTCAGCTAATTCAGTTTAGGAAAAGTATAGATTTTCTTTATACACAGTAAAATGTCAAAACAGTTCTATATTGTACAATTCAGTTTATCATTAGTTTAAATGTCAAAAAAGTTCCGTTTCAAATACTTCCGTTTAGTATAAGTACGCAGTCTAAATGTACGTGGTAAATTCAATAAGTTTCCAGCCTTTTTTTGTACAGGAATTTAAAATTGTCGTAGACTCTTGAAAATTCACTATGTTATTGTTATACATCTTATGAGATGACTGACCAATTTTTATGATTTCAGGTTCAAAGGAACACCTACAGCAGCAATTAGAATACACCCTACTAGAGCCTGATTGTCACAGCTGGTGAATTTCAAAAATGCAAATTGGACGTGAGGACACTTTAGAAGAACGATATGTAATAAAATTCTGTTTTAAACTTGGAAAAAATGCCACGGAAACCTGCGGAATGCTTCAAACTGCTTTTCGACCATCTTGCATGAATCGAGCATGAGTTTTTGAGTGGCATAAGAGATTCAAGGAAGCCAGGGAGTCTGTGAGGGATGATGAAAGGTCTGGGAGGAGTAAGAAAGTCAATACACCAGAGTTGATTGGCCAAAGGTTTAGGGTTAGGGTTACTATGTTGAGGTTTTAATGGAGTTCAGGAAGAGATTCCGTCGGAAGGGGCCAGCACTCTTCAAATCAGGTCAGTGGCATTTTCAATAAGGCAATCCACCAGTCCACAACTCCATCCTTGTCACAGACTATTTGACCAAGATGGGCATCAAGACAGTTCCTCAGCCTCTCTATAGTGCCGACCTTGCTCCCTGTGACTTTTGGTTATTCCCTCAGCTCACAGGCTGTCGTTATGAGACACTTGAGGAGATGAAAGAGGCTGTGACGAAGGCCATTGAGCCGCTCACACAAGAGGACTTCCATGGGGCCTTGCAGAAGTTGTTGGAACGGTACAAGTGCATTGCAGCCGGAGGAGATTACTTTGAAGGGGACAAGAGTTTCATGTGTGTACTATCAATAAAAGTGCCCTTACGTAAACGTCTGGAAACTTATTTAATGATCCTCGTAAGTACACAGATTAATTGTCAAAAGCATTTCTATTTCATGCAATTCATACTAATCAAACAGTTCTTATTCAAACGATTCAGGTTACCATTAGTTTGCAGTTTAGTTCTATTTAACCCATAGATAGGACACTATCAGGTGCTGCCACTCCGTGCCAGAATGGACCTGAAAGTAATGGCAACAAAGGGGTACACCGCATCCCCCAAAGAGCCAGCATCACTGGAACCTCACCACCAGATTGTTTAGTGTTATATTCAGCGCACTCATTGGGGGTTGGATCTTGCTCCTCTGCAGACGGTGTATTCTACAGCCCCAGCCGACTGAACATGAAAAGCAGGTTTTATATATATATATATATATATATATATATATAAAGATTGGGGTTCTGAATAACAACTGTATATTGTTATGTATGTAGTAAGTGGCCTTGAGTTAAAGCTTGAAATAGTTTGAGCATTTATTTCCGGGCTTATCAACAAGCTATCCTTCTTCTCTGATCAGTCGGCGACCAACCACTGATTCTCAACAAAAGGAAGCCAAACGTGGTACCTGTTTGCTTCATATTACATTAATCTCCTGCGCATGCGTCGAAAACGAAAATCAATCAATAACAGGCGAACGTAAGATGAAATTATTAAAAAAAAAGAAAAGAAAAGAAAATAGCAAAATAATAATAATGAAATAAAAATAAATAAAAACAAAAAAGGCGACTCCATTTCCTCCCGTCACATAAGCCACTTCGTTCGCTGTTCCCTACAAATCATGGATTTTTTTTTCGTCCATTTCATTATCGAATCTTTTATCTTTCTTTCTTTCTTTCTTTCTTTCTTTCTTTTTGCCGATCTTTTTTTAATATTTATTTTCTCTTTTTTACTTTTTGCTTGTCTAAAATAAAAAAGGAACGTCGTTTTTCTTTCTTTCTTTCTTTCTTTCTTTCTTTCTTTTAATTTATCTGTCTGTCTTTCTTTTCGTCGATCTTTTCTAGTACTTATTTGTTTTTTTTTCCTTTTACTTTTTGCGTATGGAAAATAAAAAAAATTACTGTGGTTTTTCTTTCTTTCTTTCTGTATTTCTTTCTTTCTTTCTTTCTTTCTTTTTTTCTTTCTTCCTTTCTGTTAATTTATCTCTCTGTCTTTCTTTTCATCGATCTTTACAAGCCCTTATTTGTTTTTTTTTTACTTTTCCTTTTTGCGATTGGAAAATGAAAAAAGTACTGTTCTTTTTCTTTCTGTCCTTCTTTCTTTCTTTCTTTCTTTCTTTTTTCTTTCTTTTTTTCTTTCTATAATCTTTTTCTTTTCCATCAACATCTTTTTTTTTTCATTTTTTACGTGTCAACAGCTGCGTTTGTTTTTTCTTTTAGCATACTTTTCTTGATCTCGGTTATCGGCATTTCACGTTTTTTTTTGTTTTTTTTTTGCTTTTTGTTTTTTTTTTTAATCAAAATTTCATTACTCTTTCTTTCTAAACTTCTCTTTCTTCAGATTAAGGCTGTGGAATGTTCCCCCCCCCCCCTAACATAACTCCGACAGCTCAATATCTAAGAATTTGCATACATTTTCTTTCCTGATTTCCTCTTCTTTTATTTATTTATTTATTTATTTATTTATTTATTTATTTGTTTATTTTAATCTGTCTGCTTTTCTCTCTTCTTGTCGAACTTTTTTTCGTTCTTATTTATTTTCGCTCGTTTTTGCTTCTCGAAAAAAAGGAGTTGTTTTTCTTCCGAATTTGTTTGATTGCTTTTTTTTTTTCTTTCTTTTACTTAATTGGTTCATTTTTTTTTTCTTTTTTACATTATGTTATTTATCTTCGCTTTACTCTTTTTCCCCTATGTTTTTTATCTATTTTTATCATCTTCTACTCATTTCATTTGGATTCTTTTTTTCTTTCTTTCTTCCTTTCTTTCTTTCACATTTTTCTTGCTTCCTTTTTAAAATTTCTTTGTTTGTGTTCTTCTTTTTTTCACATACATCTTTCTTTCTTTCTTTCTTTCTTTCTTTTTGCAAATTCTTTGATTGTTTTCTTTTTTTTACTTCAATATTTCTTTCTTTCTTTCTTTCTTTCTTTCTTTCTTTCTTTCACATTCGTCTAGCCTTTTTTTGAAATTTCTTTCCTTGTTTACTTTTGTTTATCTTTTGGTACATCTTGTTTCTCACCAATAATTCTTTCTTTCTTCCTTTCTTTCTTTTTAAAATTTCTTTGCTTCAGATCTTTCTTTCTTTCTTTCTTTCTTTCTTTCTTTCTTTCTTTCTTTCAGATTGTTCTTGCCTTTTCTTTTGAAATTTCTTTACTTGTTTTCTTTTTTTAATCTTTGGATACTTCTTCTTTCTCACCAATCATTCTTTCTTTCTTTCTTTCTTTCTTTCTTTCTTTCTTTCTTTCTTTCTTTCTTTCTTTCTTTCTTTCTTTCTTTTTGAAATTTCTTTGCTTGTTTTCTTTTCTTTTTATACTTCAGATCTTTGTTTCTTTGTTTCTTTGTTTCTTTCACATTTTTCTTATCTCATTTTTGAAATTTTCGTTCCACAGAACTTATCGTCAACACTTGTTTTACTCCTCTTTCTTTTTTCCTTATTTTCTTTTCTTCTTTTCTTTTATTTCTATTTTTTTATCCCTTGTTCTTTTCTACCTTGTTATTTTTTACTTCGTTTTTTCTTTCTTTTTCGTTATTCTTACGCAATTTTATACAATTCCATTTTTTTCTCTCTTCTCTCCCTTTTCTCTATCTTCAATTCTTTTTAAAACCTTCTTTCTTTCTTTCTTTCTTTCTTTCTTTCTTTCTTTCTTTCTTTCTTTCTTTCTCACCAGTATTAATACTTCTTCCTTTTTTACATTCCATTTTCTTATATACTCTTCTTTATAATTCTTCATATTCTATTAATTTTTTTAATTCTTTTTTCTTCTTCTTCTGTCTGTCTTTAGGTCAATATTTCATGTACATTGTTTCGTTTCTTTTCTTTTCTCTTTTTCTTTTCTTTTGTTCTTTACTAAGTACACAATTTTTTATTACTTGATTTTTGTCTTCAGAACTTTTTTACTTCTTTCTTTTTTCCAATTTCTACTCTCTTTTTTCTTTTTTTATTCTTTTTTTCCCTTTATCCATAAAATACTTTCTTATTCAATTTACTTCTTCTTTTACTTCGTTGAAGCTAATTTTTCCTTCCAGCCAATTTTTTTTTTATCATTCCGTCTTTCACCCTTTCAAAACGTTTTCATTTTGTCTTTCTTTTACTTTTTCCAATTATTCACTCATTCATATTTTTCATTCAGTTTTCCTTCATTTTTCTTTCCATTTTATCATATTCACTTTTGCACTCTCTTTTCAATTTTTAAAGTCACTTCATTCACAACCACCCCTCCGCCATCTACTGAGTGTATTTTTTCTTTTCCTTTTAATCACCTCACTTTTTTTTAGGGGGCAATTTTTTTTTTCTTCTGTGGGGTAAGTTCTTACCCTCTAGCCCATCACCACTCGAAATATGACCGTTGCGACCATTCAACCAGGAAGACTGCAACGAGCCTGGTGGAATTGCTCATCCGGTCCCAATGCAATTTGGTCACGACCCCTGCTATGCAAAAAATACCTCTTTACAAGTCGTCAACCACACGCTGAGAGTATAGCTGTGGCCCGGAAATGTTGCGTTGCCAAATAACAAAGCCTACAAACAGACAAAAACTTATATATATATATATATATATATATATATATAAATATATATATATATATATGAGTTAAAAGAAAAAATATGTCAATCTATAATATGTGTGTGTGCGTGTGTGTGTGTATCAAGTATACAAGCAAATTATATATATATATATATATATATATATATATATATATAAACAATATAAATCAAGTACATTTCTGTTTGTATTTTTTATTCATTATATATATTGGTATCTGGAGGTGTGCATGTATAAAATAACACACACACACACACACACACACACACACACACACACACACACACACACACACACACACCCATAAGCATATTCATATGATCAGAAAAACGAACAAAACTACGTGTCTGTGTGTGTGTATGTGTGTGTGTGTGCGTTTGTGTATGTGTGTGTATACATACATCTGTATATATATATATATATATATATATATATATATATATATATATATAACTTTAATTTCACACGCACACACCCAAATGTCTACATGCTAAAATGGGTCAATCGATTTTTATTCAGTAAAATTTGCTTAATAGCCGAATAGAATCTGATAAAATTCATAAAAAGACTTTTTTATTTCTCAAAATGACTTTATATAAAATAGTTTTAGATCAAGTCTCAGTTCAAATACGAAATAACTGAACTCTCAAAAATAAACCATGTTATGCAGTAATTATCTAGATTATCTTTCTTGCTTGAAACATTTGTTCCTTGAAATTTTTTTTCCATTGAAAGCTATTTGGTTACTCGGACATGATGGTTATTGGCTCTAAAATAACCGGTACTGTTGCGCTCCTTTTAATCAGAATTTAGTGTATAGAAACGAAAAAATCTATATCCATCAGTTACGTGTGGGCATTGGATGCTATCTAGTAGACTTGCAAAGAATGATGTCCGTTAGAGACAGATGGTGAGAGGGATAGAGGGTCATAGAAATACGTACTTTTGTCACGCCTTTATGATGATGATGATGATGATTTGTATATATAAGTAATTCCTTATTTATATATATATATATATATATATACCTCTAAGAAAAATTAAAACCGGTCACATTAGGATTATAAATTCATTTCCATCCTTTTATGGGTATTGATATGAATCAATGACACCAAAAATAACAGGATTTCTTCAGATCTAATGGATAAAAAAAATACAGTCAGAATAGACATAGGAGGAAAGGGAGGGAGGGGGTAAAAGAGGGGTGAAGTGTTTCCTCCCCATTTACCCACTTCCGGGTTTTCTTTTGTATTACCGGTTGGAATCACAATAATGTAACTGGACTTGATATTCAAAACTCACTTTCTACAGTAAATTAATTTTTTTAATTTTTAAATTCTAAATACATTTCAACTCCAGATTTAATTATAATTCATGGAATTACAAGATTTCTTAATAACCTTGCGAATATTACTGGAATTTTTACGTAAGGTTATTAAGAAATGTTGTAATTCCCTAAATTATTATTAAATCTGAAGATTTACGTTGAAATTTATTTAGAATTTAGAAATTAAAAAAAATTATTTACTGTAGAAAAGGAGGTTTGAATATAAGTCCAGTTACATTATTGTGATTCCAACGGTTAATAAAAAAGAAAAAAACAGATGTGGTTAAATGGGGAGGAAACTCTTCACCCCTCTTCTACCCCTCTTCTACCCCCCTCCCACCGTTCCCTCGTGTATCTATTCTGGCTGTAATTATTTAACAGGAAAATTTAAATGTCCATAGTTGAATGATATTTTGTCCTGACGGAATTATTCCCGGCTCCGGTTTAACTGGACTGAATAATACAAATATATATATATATATATATATATATATAGAGAGAGAGAGAGAGAGAGAGAGAGAGATGTACTTGAGTTGGGATCACCTTAGTTTTTATGTGTTTCACACAATCTTAAGACAAATGGGAAAAATGTTACACAAGATTCTATATATCGAGCGATATAGTCTCGGTATAAGATGCTAGAAAACGCGACATTTACACAAGAAATTAAAAAAGAAAAAAAAACAGCTCAACTAACCGAGTGTATTCTAACTGTACAACATAATCTATAATTGAAAGGCAGTTAAAGAATGCATCGGACAAATATCGCATTATAAAATGGAATATAGTGAAAAAAGCTCGAGCTTATAAAGGATTTGGTTTGGTATGGTTTGCTTTGATAACATATCAACCATTAGTATATCCTTTTTCGGGTCATTTAACGCTGAATTAAATTTCAAACAATTCAGTTTGGTATAAGTATAGTTTTTCTTTATAAACACTAAGATATAAAAACAGTTCAATTAAATGTCAAAATCAGTTCTCTTTCAATCAACTAAGTTTAGCATAATATATATTTTAGTACTATTTGACCAATAGGTATGACCCTACCAAGTGCAACAACTCAGGGTCTAAGTGGACCTGGGAACGATGGCAATAAACGGGTACTTCGCATTCCCCCGAAGCTCCAGCATTACTGGAACCTCACCATCAGATAGTTTAGTTTCATATCAGGATACTTGTTTGGGGGTCTTACGTTTCAGCAGAGATGCAGTTTATGTATTCTACAGCCCCAGCCGACTGGGCCAGCTTATGAAGGAGGGGACCATAACTGCATGTCCTGTGTAGAAGAAAACGTATACATCCAAGAACATGCTATAAACTGCTAAACAAAAGAAGCAAATTTATTTTTAAGTGGACCTTTGAGCGATGGTAATAAATGGATACTCCGCATTCCCCGAAGCTCCAGCATTACTGGAGCCTCAGCATTGGATAGTTTAGTTTCATATCAGCACACTTGTTTGCGGGTCTTACGTCTCTGCAGAAATGCAGTCAATGTATTCTACAGCTTATGAAAGAGGGGAACATAACGACATGTCCTGTGTATAAGAAAACGTATACATCCAAGAACATGCTATAAACTGCTAAACAAAAGAAGCAAATCTATTTTTAAGTGTCCTTTGACACCAACCACTTGACTCTGACTAATCTTATTATTAACTCTCCTTTATTCTAGAATGCCAAGGAAAAAGGTATTATTTTATTCAAATTATTTTTTAAACCCATTCAAATTTCATTTAAATTTCTAGTTTTATTTTTATTAATTGAATTTATATTTATTTTTGATGTTATTTTATTCATTTATTATTGTAAATGTAAAGTGTACAAACATCTTATCACGGGACTATAGCAAACATACAAAGATGTTTTTTTTTCAATTCCGTCTGAAGATTGCATAAAAGACATGAAATTTAAAAAAATAAGACATGGTTTCTATAACTGTTCTGTTTATAGGTTTTGTACCTGCTCAGCCATAAGAGCATTGAACACTCTTTTTATGCAAAGACATTTCTTATCTGCCGCTCTTTAATTGCAATATATATATATATATATATATATATATATATATATATATATATATATATATAAGAAAAGTTGTTGGTGACCGTAGTCGAAGGTTACCCAAAAGCTCCCTTTTCGATAGCTACTACACCAAGGTGTAGGGGGCGATACTCATTTCCCTGAATTGCTCCACTTTACCCTTGATCCTTACCTTATAATGCTGATTGTTCAGCAAGGTAGCATCAAGTACCATTTTTTGAGTCTTTGGTATGGCTCGACCTGGGATTGCACCTAGGTCTTTTGGGTGATTGGCGAACTCTCTAACCATTATGCCAATGTCTCTCTCTATGTATATATATACATATATATCAAATAAAAGAAAAACCTTTAAAAATTACTCATATTTTTTGTAATAATTTTTTTTCAGCTGAACCTATGTTTTAAAAAGATGTTAGATCTGCTTCTTGTGGTGTAATGGTTAAAGCACTGAACTGCAGAATCGTAGTAAGTGAGTTCCACCTCCAGTCGTGTGATTACGTTCACTTTCGGACAAATAACCTTGTGAAAGGTATGAACCGTCTTATCCCAGCTAAATGGTTCCACGATTGTCCTTCAAGAAGGATGTAATTGGCATTTAATAACCCAAGAAGGTTGATATGCTATTAAACAACACACCAAATTAACCCAATTAATCATCAGTCATTAGTTTACACAGAGTTAAATGATCGAACAGTTCTATTTCGAACAATTTAATTCTGAATGATTAAACAGAAAGTAAAATGGTTCCATGTATTGCTGTGTATCACTAACAATTCTATTAATCAGCAGTCATTTGTTTTCAAAGTTAAATGTTCAAACAGTTCTATCTCTAACAAATCAATTTAGTATTGGTCATTTGTTTGCACTCAGTTTACATGTCAACCAGTTCTATTTGACTCATAGATAGGACCCTACCAGGAGCTACCACTCCGAGTCAGAGTGGACCTGAGACCGATGGCAGTAAAGAGGTACTTCGCATTCCCTAAAGCTCCATCATTAGTGAAGCCTCACCATCAGATTGTTTCGTGTCATATTCACGACACACGTATATGGAGTGGGGGAGTCTTACCTCTCTGCGGAGGTCCTGTCGGTGTATTCTACAGCTCCAGCCGACTAGGTTATGTAAGTGTATACACCTTCCCCGGCCGTGTATCTTAGATCAATCACTGATACAGTCGATGCGTCAATCAAAACTCTTTTCTGATTGACTGGTGTTCAAACTGGCTTGGTCTTCTATTATTCAGCTGCTCAAAGCTGTCCCACTCTGACAAAACTCTGGTTCTCACTTTTCTCTCCGTCCCATTGAGTTGCTGCCGATGATAATCTAGTCATTGGTTTGCCGGTACAAAGGGTATATGGGTTATCGTTCTGATCGTCTTACCGTCTTTGCTCCAGTTCCATTGGTCGTTGTGTTTCACACCACCAATGTTAAGATCAATGATGTATCGTGGTAAACTTGTCTGATGTAGTTGAAAAATAAGAATCTCAACTCGCAAATAAACTTTAAAATGCAGGTTTATTTACAATAGCAGGTATATAATCTATAAAAGAAGCAGTGTTGTTGGCTGTGAAATGCTGGTCAGTTGAAGTGGGTCTGGTTAATGGTGGCTGAGGAACGTTGTTGCCAAAAACAACAACTATGGATTCGAAATGCAGTCTTCAAAACCTGCAAACAAACTCTCTCTGGGGCAAATAAGCCCTTGCTTAAATAAAACATTTGCCGAAAAAATTTCATTTGATTACTCAATATTCCATTATGTCTACCTCACCCTTTAATTTTTCTTCCATCTTGACACTCACAAGTGCAAGGTCAACAATGGGCTTTGATAACTTCCAAAAGTTATAACTGCGTAGTTTTTATTTTTGAGTATTTAACTCTTAAATCACACACCGCTTTCAACAACGCGTCAATCTACTATAGTTTACAAGAAACGATACAATCATATATGTTTTTAACTTCAGAGAATCAAACTACGTGTTTTGCTAAATCTGTCAAACCAAACAGTGTTCAAAGAAAAAGGCACCAAATGGCTTTGTTTAAAATTACAATTATAACCAACAACTTTAGATATGACGAAGTTTTCCGTTTATACTTTTAATCATTCCTATGCACCAGATTTAACCTTAATTTCCAAGGACGGATGCACTCATTCACCTCCCCCGACGTATCATATGACTCTCAATTACTAAATTTGACGGTGTATCAACACGGATATCCCTTATCCTCTCTCGCCACTTCTCCCTATTGTTCATCGCCTCTGGCAGGTCTTCAGGGCTGCATCCTGTATCCTCACATTGACTTTCGGACAAATACCCTTGGGAAAGGTATGAACCCCCTATGGGTTAAATAGTACCACTACTGTTCTTCTAGGAGAATGGCTTTGGCATTAAATAACCTACAAAGAGTTGATATGCCATTAAACTAAAGAAACCAAACCATGTATCCTCACAGAGCTGCTGTATGTATGTTCGAGCTGGTCGTACTGCTTTTGCTCGGCCATAGAAGTACATCACTTATGAGCTCGTCCCTGCTTCTTCAGCAGTGTTCTGCGTGTCTGGCTCGTCTAACTTGGATAGTTATCGTGACGGGAGGTATATATATATATATATATATATATATATATATATGTGGTCGTGTATGATCTTCACGAGTATATGGTATCCGATCGTCTACAACTCGTAAACCATAACGCTCTCTGGTTAGTACGTCGACAGTGGCAGCTAAATCACTATCCATCAACTTTTTTTTTCCTGTTCATCTCCTCCTTTTTGTGCCACAAGCAACAGCAGACCCTTTCAGCTCACTCTCCCAACCTTTGAACAGCCGTTCTTCTTCTTTGGTCTCTCACTCACAACCTGCTTAGCAGGTTCCATAATGTCTGTGCCGGGAATCGGCGGTAGTTCACCTCGCTGGTAGAAACCAAGTCTGTCATTCATTCGCATTGCAATCGATAACCAGCGGATGGTATTTGCTGGTTTTCCTTTCTGCAGCCTCTTCGCAGCCCTCTTCCCATGATATCGCCTGTTTCACAGTAAATACAGAGGAAAATAATTGTTATAATTAAATAATAGAAAATTTTGAAGGTTTGTTGATATTTATAAACTATCACTATATTTCACCATATCAAATAGCATAAACATCGTACATAGTCATGTAATGTATATAAATTACATTTTAATGTACAAAAATAAACGTATTGTTAGTCATAATTATGATATCACTGGAGAGGAATTCTCGTGTTGTAGTGGCTAACGTGCTAAAATGTGACATCTTAGTAAACGAGTTCGAACTCCTGTCACATAATTACGTTCACTTTCGGACTAATAGCCATAGAAAAGGCATGAACAACCTTATTCCCCATCTATGGGTTAAATAGGACTACTACTGTTTTTATACAAACATGGCATTGGCATAAAATGACCCACAAAGGGTTGGTTGGTATTTTATGGCCTATCAACCCTCGTGGAGTATTTAGTGGTAAATTATGATATATATATATATATATATAGTCATCCACAGACAGACTGTTCCGTTCTATCAGAACTCTTCAGTGTGACTTGACACGCAGGACACTCGAAGCCGGGATCGAAAACCGTCCAACTTTACGTTAGACTGTGTTTCAGACCACTCGGGCGCCAAGCGGACCACGTTGGCTAAGGGAATTTTAAGGTATTCTTATTTTTAGAAACAGCAGCAACCTTTGTTTACATTTTTTTATACCCAATCGGCTACCAGAGTGCTCAATTCTTTCGAAGAGCTATGCATTACGCTAGCGGCGGCCGGCAATTCCTTCGCCAGAGAGCTCAACCCCCATGGGGGAGCGTATATATTGTCATCCACAGACAGACTGTTTCGTTCTATCAGAACTCTTCAGTGTGGCTAGACATGCAGGACGCTCGAAGCCGGGATCGAAACCCGTCCAACTTTACGTTAGACTGTGTTTCAGACCAATGGAGAAAAGGTAGATTTTGTGAATCCGACCAGATGAAAAATAAATAGAAAAATGGATAAGCTAAACACTGACAACGGATTCCTATTTGATATTTCGTCTTTACTTCATCAGAATGATTGTTTTTTTTTCTAAAGCTCAGCCTATGTGTGGGGGAGGTTAATTAATAATAAAATAAAAGGAGGGAGTGTTTCAGAAGAAGAAGAGAGTAAAAGAAAAGAAAATAAGAAATAGGAGAGACAGAGAAAACAGAGAGAGAGAGAGAGAGAGAGAGAGACAGAGACAGAGACAGAGACAGAGACAGAGAGACAGAGATCTGAGCGGTGGCGAGAAAAGTTATTGGGCGGAACACTGATACGTTCTTCGAATAAACAGGGTCTTTGCTTACGTTGATAGGGGTAGGCTACGGCCACTATCATGCGTATCAGTAGGAAAATTCGTAACTTACCGGACTAGCGTGTGGGCATGGTCGCCTAACAAAAAAATGATAAAATGACGACACACAGTCGCTTTTATAGTTGATTATCTCGCGTGAGTAACGCAGGCTTTCGCTGTTCCTATGCAAATGAGACTATGCCAAGTGTATAAAAGGAGCCGTGGAGAGAACGGCGGGTGAGTTCGAAGAAGGCGTGTTGCGTAGGCAGACACGTTCAACAGGATTGTCTGAGTCAACTCAAAAGACCGTAACGTTATTGAAATCAACTTTCAAGCTAGTGTATCAAATTTCATCAAATGCTTGAAGACAAGAAGGAGGCTACAATCACCATGAAGCATATCAAGTTTCATCAAAGACTTAACCATCAGAAATAGAATATCTATATGAGAAAAAGAAAATTTAAAAAAAAATCATCCATAAGTATGGAAGAGTGATGGGAAATAAATGCCTTAGTTTTTCTTAAAAAGTTTTTTTTTATTCGTTTTCAATTTTAATTTGTTCTCGCGTACCATAATGTCCGCCAGGTGAGGTGAAATCTGTTAAAAAGCAAATTGTTTTTTTTTGTGTGTGGTTGCATACATTGTCATCCACTGACACACTGTTTTGTTGTATCACAACTGTTCAGTGGGGCAAAACACACGAGATGCTTCAAGCAAGAATTGAAACCCGGCTGATTTTACGCCAGTCGGATATCTTAACCCGGAGTAATAGTGATCTCAGTGTAAGCAAAGGAATTTTTTAGGCATATATTCACATATACGTTTATCGGCTTGCGGAGTGCTCATTTCATGAGAAGAGCTTTGCATTTACGTGTATATGAAATTTTTCACTCGAGTCCTCAACATATATATATATATATATATATATATATATATATATACTAGCTGTACCCTGCCACGCGTTACTGAGGATCAGTTTGTTTAAATGGGAAAAAAGAAAATGCATGTTTCTAATATGTTTAATTTTCCAATACTTGTGGATACACAATATTCTTGGTAGTTCCAGTTTCCGTGTAGATAAAGAGATTGTGTGGATTGCCGACTCTGGACTAGGCAACATATAATTGCCCATGTGAGAAGCAATCAGTGTGTAAATATAAGCTACACAATTCTAAAGATTGTCCCTGTGCTTTGTTGATCGTGATTGCAAATGCCAATCGAATTGGGGATTGCAATCTCTTAAATTGAAATGACATATCTGTTGGAATCATAGGAATTCGCAGGTGAAGACATCTTCATCTTTGAAAGGCCCTGTCAAAATTGTTGCTTCTATGATGTTGGTCATTAATTCTTTTACTGAAAGACGTGTGCCATTACAAAGCTTAGGCTGGTTAATATTTAGCGACATGATAATTGGAACACCTTAAAATATTTATTAAACAACAAAATAAATGGGATATCAATGATGAAGAAAAAATTTAAGAATAAGTTTTTTGAATAAAAAGAAATTTACTTACTACTGAACCAACGAAATATGGTTTAAAGTTGTGTCTTATCGATAATAATAATAATAATAATAATAATAATAATAATAATACTAAAACGAAAGGAAACTTTTTAAGGAATGTCTTTCGTTGAAGTTAAACAGCAAAAAAGAAAATAAAATATTTTGTAAACAATCATTTTTAAAATATTTTTTTAATTATTGTAATATTTTTTGATAATAAGTATATAAAAACACTCCTGAATTCGAATAAAATACTCCCTGAATATTTTAAACCAATTAGTAGTATAAAACTGGATATTATCTGTTAGTAACAAACATTTACATCTTTATTTATATAGTTATCATGAAGATAATTCCTACATGGCCAAGCGCAGTGTTTTTGATTGTGCTATTGATTGTTTTGAAGAAGCATGTGTGTTTTTCGTCTTTTCTTTTTTTATTGAATTTTTCCCACATATCACTTCATAGAAATTGCAAATTGTAAAATCTGTTTTTCCCTACCAACAGAATTATAAGAGTAATATATATATATATATATATATATATATATGTATATATATATATATATATATATATATATATATATATATTGTGTGTGTGTGTGTGTGTGTGTGTGTTGATCTATGCGAATATTTTGTTGGTAACTTTATTTTTAAATGAGTTAGACCTTATTTGTTTGCACACAGTTTAATGGTTTCAGGTATTGCAATCTAACAATGGTGATTCAATTCAAAATCAATAGTTTGTTTGCACACAGTTAAGTGGTTTCAAATATTGCTAACACTGATAATTCTATCTAATATTAATCATTAATTTGCACAGGTAAATGTTTTCAGTTTTCTATTTAACATTAGTCGTTCTGTCTATCAACAGGAACAATTTGCACGCCGCCGTAGGGTTTCAAATAATTAATTAAAATAACCCTTAAAAAAGATTAAACAGTTCTGTTGGACCTATAGATTTAAGCTAAATACCGAGTTACAATCTGAATCACAGGGGACCTGAAAGTAATTATCATGTATTGGTATTCTGTATTCCTCAAGGCTCGAGAAAACGCATGAGCCTCATTATTAGAAGCAGTTAAGTGTCATTCCCAGTATACCCCACGAAGGTTGAAAGGCCGTAAAACTAAGAAACCTAGCTAAATCCAATATGGATATCTTATTTATCAACAGAATTATATAAATTTATCTTTATTAACACGATTATATGAATTTTTTTCAGGCTCCATGAAGTTTTTCTTAAACATAAATTGTATCGTGATTTGAAAATGTTTGGCAACCATTGATTTATAGTTTTATTTTTAAACGTTGTAACTTATTGTACTTTCTAAAAGTTGAAGATGAACTTGACTTGGTTTGGTTGGGTTTTATGGTATATTGTCCCTTGTAAGTTATATAATGCCAAATACTTATTTTCCATCTATATTAAATATATATAATTTACTTTGGTTTGGTTTTATGACAGTGTCCATTGTAGATTATCTAATTCCAAATTTTCTTTATACATATATATCAAATATATATGATTTGGTCTGTAACGATTTTATGGCATATGAACCATGGTAGGTTATTTAATGCCAAATCTTTAAACAAATATATTAAATATATATTGTTCCTTTGTAAGTTATTTAATGCCAAATCCTTACTATGCATATATATTAAATATATATGACTTGGTTTGGTCGGGTTTTATGGCATATTGTCTGTTGTTGGTTATTTAACTCAAAATCCTAATAAAAAATATATATTAAATATATATAATTTGGTTTGGTTGAAATTTATGGCATACTGTCCCTTGTAAGTAATTTAATGCCAAATCCTTATTATACATTTATATTAAATATATATGATTTGGTTTGGTTGGATTTTATCGCATATTGTCCCTTGTGGGTTATTTAACGCAAAATCCTTATCATACATATATATTAAATATATATGGTTTGGTTTGGTTGGGTTGTATGGCATATTATCCCTTGTAGGTTAAAATCATGGTAGGATACTTAATGCTAAATCTTTATACAGATATATTAAATATATATGACTTGTCTTTTATTGGGAATCCTTTTTGAGATGAGGCTTCTTAATCTGAGTATTAATTTTATTTATTATTTATTTATTATATGACTTGGTTTGGTTGGTTTTTATGGCACATCGACGCTGGTAATGCCAAACCCTCTTTTTACAAACATAAAATATATTACATTTAGTTTGGTTGGGTCTGTGAAATTTTTCCAAGTTTAAAACAGAATTTTATTGCCTATCGTTCTTCTAAAGTGTCCTCACGTCCAGATTTCATTTTTGAAATTCGTCAGCTGTGACAATCAGGCTCTAGTAGGGTGTATTCCAATTCCTGCGGTAGCTGTTCATTTGAACGTAAAATCATAAATATTGGTCAGTCATCTCATAAGATGTATAGCAATAACATAGTGAATTTTCAAGAGTCTACGACAATTTTTAATTGCCTGTACAAAAAAGTCTGAAAACTAATTGAATACACCACATTTTTTGTAAAGAAAACGTATGAAATGCCTCAGACTGCTTTTGGACCGTCTTGCTTGAATCGAGCATGAGTTTTTGAGTGGCATAAGAGATTCAAGTAAGGCAGGGAATCTGTAAGGGATGATGAGAGGTGTGGGGGGAGTAAAGAAGTCAATACACGAGATCTGATTGGCCAAAGGGTTAGGGTTAAGGTTACTATGTTGAGGTTTTAAGGGAGTTCAGGAAGAGATTCCATCGGAAGAGATTCCGTCGGAAGAGGCCTGCACTCTTCAAATCGGCTCAGTGGCATTTCCACCAGGACAACGCACCAGTCCACAACTCCATCCTTGTCACAGACTATTTGACCAAGATGGGCATCAAGACAGTTCCTCAGCCTTTCTATAGTCCAGACCTTGCTCTCTGTGACTTTTGGTTATTTCCTAAGCTCAGAGGCTGTCGTTATGAGACAATGGAGGAGATGAAAGAGGCTGTGACGAACGTCATTGACACGTTCATGCAAGAGGACTTCCATGGGGCCTTCCAGAAGTTGTTGTAACGGTACAACAAGTGCATTGCAGCCGGAGAAGATTACTTCGAAGGCGACTTGAAGTTCATGTGTGTACTATCAATAAAAGTGCCCATACGAAAAAGTCTGCAGACTTTTTTAATGATCCTCGTATGTATCTCTCACAATTTATTCTCGATGTTTCTGTGGTGTGTGAGAGATCGGTGGAGACAGGGATAGACTGATATATTGACCCAACTTTTCTCTTGACCGTAGCACGCTGTGTTATATTCAAGAATCCACTTAGCACTTCTTCCGCATCTTGGCTGGTGTTGCTCAACCAGGGGTCGCTGAGGGCCACAGCCTCAGTCTGCAAGCTGGTCCTCACTCTGGCCTTCCTGTCATCAACTAACACAACTGCCGCTGGCACCTGCCTATATTCTTTCATGACGTACACTTTCTTCTGCTTTTTCTTCCACTTATTTAAACAGGTGCATCTCTGATTGACGGCTCGATCAAGGGTCAGTATATAACATTTTTAACTCGATCATTCATATTTAATGCGAATAATTTATAAACAGACCTTTGCCTTGTCGGCTAGGGCTATAGAATACACCGACTGTTTCTCAGTAGAAAGTTAAGATTTCCCCAAGGAGTGTCCTGATAATGACACTAAACAATCTGATAATGAGGCTCCAGTAATGCTGGAGCTTTGGGGAATACAAAGTACCCCTTTATTGCCATCGCTCCCAGGTCAATTCTTCGCGGAGTGGTAACACCTGGTAGGGTCCTATTTATTGGTCAAATAGAACTAAACTGTGTACTTGGGATAAACTGAGTTGTTTGAAATAGAACTGTTTTTGTATACTAAACTCAATTGAGATAGAATTGTTTATATGTATAAATATGGATTTGGCATTAATAACCTACAATGGTTGATATACCATAAAACCAAACCAAACCATAAGAGCAGATCGATTTGATCCATAGTTGTACCACTTCGGGTCATCGTGAAGGGATGACTCTATTCTTACTCTGTGCTTGATAACAAGAGCGTCAGGATTGGATGCAGTTTTATGTCATACCCAATATATAGTTTGATTGATACTTGTAGTTGTTTGGGTTACGTTTTATGTCATATGTACCATTGCACTTTATTTAATGCCAAGCCCTCTTTATAAATTTATATTCAATATATGTGATTTATTAACAGAATTTCCTGATAACATGGCAACGATTGGGTATTCCCCATTCCCCAAAGCTCCTGCATTACTGGAGCCTCTTCATTAATTTGTTTAGTGTCATATCCAAGACACTTGTTGGGGGTGTCTTACTCTTCTGCAGAGATGCCGTCAGTGTATTCTTCAGTAGTATTAGTCGCAGCAACTTTAGTAGTATAATGATGGTAAAAACGAAGACAACTCGAAGGAAGAAGCATGGAAAACACAAGAAGAAGAAGAAGAAGAAGAAGAAGAAGAAGAAGAAGAAGAAGAAGACGGGACTTTATGCACAGCAGAACTCTTGATCAGGAGCCTAATGACCAGATACAGTTTCCAGGATACTGTCACGCTTCCTCTCGCTAGATTCGCAAAAATAAGAGTAACATTTTACCTCTGTGATTTTACTGTTGGGTAACAATTCAAACCGTTATTTTTCTGCAGAATTGCTCTTGAAAAAAATCCTCAAACAAGATAAAGATAAACGTATGGCTCTTAAATCGTCAGATGGATTATCAGAAAGTTCTAAAACCCAGATATTTATAGAGAGAGAGAGAGAGAGAGAGAGAGAGAGAGAGAGAGAGAGAAAGAAATACTGATTGTAATACAGGAAGACAAGAAAAAACAAAAAACAAAACACTCAGCCAATAATGATTTTCGGAATAAGAAAGAAGAGGATTTTTTTTGGCAAGCTGTTCTATGTCTGGCAGGCGTGTGCTTAAATTTTTGGTGCTAACCCAACGGGAAATTTGCCACTATTTGATACCTGGACACAGAAGAGTAAAGAGTCTTCATCCAGCCGTGACTTGATATGATATCTTGGGGCAGTACTGTGAACAACAGGAAACAATGGCTTCAATGTCGAAAAGACCGACTCCATTCAAAGCATTGGCTTTACGCAGGTTTTCAACGTGTCTGCGACTCATCATACACTTCAAAATACACTTAGCCGGATATACAGTATCACTCTTAAAAAAGAAACATCACTATCAATCATCTAATGAGGAGTTCATTTTCTCTTCAATCAGTATATTGTTATTTGATATATTCAAAACGGATATTATTGAATATTACTTATTACCAAACTCAACAGCAACCAAACATGAGTAGCAGTCCAACCTTAAGTATATTATTATACTAGTTAATTTTTATTTAATACAGGAAGGAAGAGGATGTCTTGGATAAACTTAATTCGCAATTTGAATGCTTACATTATCATCTAAAGATCATGAAAACATACAACTTACAGTAAGGACTTATATATTCATGTTTATTTTTTTAACTTTACAATATATATATATATATATATATATTTATATATATACAAATTTCATTAAACATAATAGACATTTTGTGTCTACATATTTTCTTCTGGATCCGTTCGAATTCCGGTATTACTTTTATCGAATTCGGGGATTATTGATTTATGTATTGTCCATAGTTGTATGTATCCCTAGTAGTTTCTGCCCGACTTTGGGCCATCATCAGGAGAGGATCTATTACAAAAGGGATGCTGCCAAAATATACATATTTTAAACTCCATGATCCTGCAGCTCATGAATATAACAGCACTTTGGAATACAGACGTGATCTCGTGAAGAGACAAATTACACTCTGTAAGAATAACATCAATATCTTCAACGTAAAGATGCTCTTACATAGTGGTAATATGCTAAAACAAAAGTTACATCAGCTATTCCTAAACTTATTAACAGTTTTCTTGATGGTGTCAACAATGACTTCCTCTGGATACCAATTACCCCAAAATAATTTTTTCATTTGTTCAAATTCGTTTTTAATATATATATATATATATATATATATATATATTGAATCTCAGCACTAATAGGATGGGACTCAAGCTCAATTTTAAACCGTATTTTTACTGGTTTGAAGAAAGATTTTTCTTTTTCTTTCATTGATAGTCATACTAAGAGTAAAGAGCCTAGTCTGCCATGTATATATATATATATATATATATTTGTTTCTCTATTTTTCATATATATATATATATATATATATATATATATATGAAAAATAGAAAAACAAAGTCATCCAAAAGTGATGGATTCATTATAAAAGAAAGTCAACGTTAAAAAGTTTCGGTTTTAGTAAACCTTCATCTGGACATTAAGATGGTGAAATAACAAGGGAAAATGAAAAATATATATATAAAGAAAGATCATATAACCGTTTTTTTCATTCGGTCAGCGTTCTTTTTTGAAAAACCGCCATGTGTCTCTCCACGAAGTTTCATATATTTAAATCATCATTGCCTGTGACGATAACGTGATAGTTTTTCAAAAAAGAACGCCCATCGGATTATTGAACAGTTAAATGATCTTCATTTGTGTATATATATTTTCTTTCCCCTTGTTATTTTACCAAAACATCCATCGTTGTTTTACCAACACTTGCTTCACCATCTTAAAGTCCTGATGAAGTTTTACTAAAACCGAAACGTTTTAATGCTGACTTTCCTTTATAATAAATTCATCACTTTTGTTTTTCTATTTTCTTCATAGTGTCAGATTCATTTTCATTTTTTACTTTCATATATATATATATATATATATATTCATCCACTGACCGATAATGCCATTTCGCTGTATTATAAACTGAGAAGATCAGTCTGTTTTAAAAAGACTTGCTGTAGGCCAAAAATGTCGGAGCTGTTTATAAAACCGATGTTGCATCTGGACCCAAATCAACACTCGAGCTATTCTGACTTCCATGCTTGGAAGCTGTCAAGCGGTCAGATGATACAAGTAGCGATAGTAAAGTTAGAAGTCAAAGATGTGTATGTAAGCTGACGATAAATACTTTTAAAAAATATTTTAACTTCCGTTATGGAAGGAGTCATATCATTAATATCAAATATCATCATATACGGGCGGGTTGTTTCTATTAACGTTTTGTTAAGGAGACCAGGTTCTATAAAACTATATATATATATATATATATATATATATATATATATATATATATATATATATATATATATATATATTGATAACAAGGTAATCCAAGTAGAAGGAGAGATTTGAGAAATTAAATCGACACTATTGCGTTTCGGTTCTGCTGAACCATCATCAGGACTAAGTGGGGTTATATTAGTGATGTTAAGTTAACGATGGATGTATAAAAAATGTTAAGATATATAAAAACTTTGGAAAAGTTGTATAAGAAAAAGTTGGCTGTTTATGACAAGAAAAATTGGCCGTTTGATCAATGAATCAGCGTTCGTTTCTTTAAACTACGTCTCCTGATCTATTGAGAACATTGTGCAGAATCCACGTTCCATTCTTTCATCGGGAGATTTCAAATCATTCCTTGTTTTCGACGAAGTTCAAATCCTATAAGTCTAGGTTTTTTTTTTTTGTTCTTGTTTTTTATATCAATGTATGTGTCTCGGAAAATCCTAAAATACGAATATGAGCCTCAAGGCATAAATGTATGTAATCCAAAAACATGCTGGTAGGAGTGATTTTTCCTGTGTACAGTTGGTTGGAAAGGTCTCCCTGTTTTTGAGTAGGGCTTTACATCTGCGAACCATCTTGATGTTATCGATATTGACTAACAAGATCCGAACCCATTCTCCCACTCCAATATCTCATATCGATAACATCAAGATGGTTCGACTTTATTTCTCAATAAATCTCTCCGTCAACTTGGATTGTTATCAATTATTCTTTATAAACTGTCGGATTACAATCCATTATTTTCTTCTATATATATATATATATATATACATATATATATGAATGTATTTATTCTGGGATATTTAACGACTTCCCGTATAGGTAGAAAGAAAGAATAGACAACTCAGGCGGATTTCCAAGCACGTTTATATATGAGGTGCGAAAGGGTTGCTAAAACGTATTCCTTTAGCGGTTAATAGTCAATGTGGAAACTAAGATAAAATTACATATCAACGTGTTGGTTTAAATGTCCTGTTTGTCCTCTCTTTTTTACGTTTTTGATTCTGCTGAGGGTTGTTGATTTAAAAGGCTGCAGTCTTTATGTTTCAGTAGTGCTTGTTGGGTAAGTAAAATGGTAATTCCTGTGTGTGGAGTGAGTGAAGGTGAGGCTCTCTGTTATTGGATATACTAATCACGTGAAGAGCCCAGAAGTCTTGGCGCAAAAATCAAAAATCCAGTCAGACAGATTCCACCAGACATTCCTGAGGCGGTGTCGTTAAAAGCTCTCAGAAAGACAACCCTGAGATACCAGATATCTTCTTCAGCGCGCCAGTAAGTCTCTTAAACTCAACTTTATACACAGGGAGGACTGTATATTGTTATTAATTGTTTCACGTGTTGATTAATAAATTGTTAGAATTAAACGAAGAATTAATTAATTAATTTGTTGCTGTTAGCCTTAGAATAAACGCTATATAAACACAATATGCTCAAAATGTCCACCTTCCTGCTAGTTGGTAGGAGAGGCACCGGTAAGATGTGTACTGCTACCAATGGAAGGATTCTGTCAAGCTCCCTCGCCTCCAGGGCACCTCTGCCAGCATCCGGGGTTAATCGTCTTTTGTCTGCTGCCCTCTTTCTGAGTCCAGGTAACGTCTGTTCGTTAGGGGGGATAACCCATAATTTTAATCCTAATAGTGGAATAGACAAATCATTTCAATTTTTTTGTCATAATAAATGAATTATACCCGACTGTAAAGCAGGGAACACTAAGAATAAATGAATTTTTACTTGGAATTTTCCTAAGAAGGCATCCTTGCTCCCTCCAAAAAAAATTTATGATAGCTTCAAATATCCTCTACCCTTCTGACAAGTGGCTTGCATGGAAATCAGTGTCCCTGGAATATACTTTTTGGTCTGATCTGATAATTTAAATGATATGGGTCTACAACAGAAGAGAGGGTAAACTTTAATTAATCTTAGGTTACATATATATATATATATAAGTGAAGTTGGCAACCGTAGTCGAGGGCGACCAGAAGGCTCCCTTTTCAATAGCTACTACATCGAGGTGGAGGGCGCTACTCCTTTCCCAGGATTGCTCCACTTTACCCTCGATACGTACCTTATATAGTTGAGTGTTAAGCAAGGAGGTATCAAGTACCATTTTTAAAGTCTTAGCTATGACGTGACCGGGGATTGAACCCAGGTTTCCCGGACCATTGGCGCCGACTTCATATCTTCTTTAGGCGATTGATAATGGCAAGTATATTCTTTGTTCTTAGCTTTTGATGGATGTGTGATCTTTTTAATTTTATGATTTTTGTCTGTGAATGTCCAACTGGAACTAATTGTCCGTGAAAACCTCTACAGACGTGTTTTTCAATGTATGTATATACAGGTATAGACTCCGTGTGTGTGTATGTGTGTGTGTGTGTGTGTGTGTATTCATATACATGCAAGTACATATAAAGTAAAGTTAGCGACCATAGTCGAGGGTGACCCGAAGGCTCCCTTTTCGATAGCTACTACACCAAGGTGTAGGGGAGGGCGCTACTCCATTCCCTGGATTGCTCCACTTTACCCTTGAACCGTACCTTATAATGCTGAGTGTTAAGCAAGGTGGTATCAAGTTCCATTTTTAAAGTCTTTGGTATGACTCGACCTGGGATTGAACCCAGGTCTCCCGGGCCATTGGCGAACACTCAAACGCAAACATACACACAGACTATTTTAAAATATTTCTATATGTGGAGTCAAATGCGTTCTCACAGACTTTAAACTCAGAGAGAGAGAGAGGGGGGTGGAGGAGGGTACAACTATGTCTATCTAGGGAAACACCCTGACAGCAAGCACTGAGGAGGAAAATAAGTAAAAATAGTTGACGTTGAAATGGGGTGGGGAGAAATAAAGCCGACCCCCCCAAAAAAAAATAAATAAAAAAACCCATCATCACTTAGAAGGATTGATACGGTCTATTTTGTTTTTCCCCGGCAAAGTCCGTAGACTGTAACAATCCGATGGCTTTTCTTCGCCGCTCTTTCGTTGTCAACTGCTTTTACTAATTTCCTTCCGACTGGTTGCTGTCTCTGAAGAGACGTGGTCAAAAAAAAAAGGAGTCCCTTTTTTAGAACTCTCAAAGCACGCTCTATTTAAAGCTATTTTAAACTTTTGTTCACACTGAAGACTTTTCATATAATCAATTGATAGATTTTAACACTTTAAATTATAGATAAATGGGTTGAAAGATATTGGCATGTGAAGGTAGAAATATAAGATATAGACCAATGTATACTTGGATATATCCAAATACACAATAATAAATTTTACACGGTCGGCTGGGGATGTGGAATACACCGACTGCATCACTGCCGAGGGGTAAGACTCCTCCAACGAGTGTCCTAGATATGACACTAAACAATCTGATGGACAGCTATCGATAGGCTATCGATCATATGGAAATCAGAGCTGACCGATAAAATGAAACGCAGTTTCTTCCAGGCAGCAGTCGTATCGATACTGCTGCATGGATGCACTACTTGGACGCTAACTAAAAAGCTGGAGAAAAAGCTAGACGACAATTACACAAGAATGCTGCGAGATATATTGAACAAGTCCTGGCGGCAACACCCCACAAGGCACCATCTATACGGCCACCTGCCTCCCATCAGGAAAACTATCCAAGTTAGACGTACCAGACATGTAGGATATTGCTTGAGAAGCAGGGACGAGCTCATAAGTGATATACTCCTATGGACCTCCACATATGGCCGGGCAAAAGCAGGACGACCAGCTCGAACAGCAGCTATGTGAGGATACGGGATGTAGCCCTGAATACCTGCCAGAGGCGATGAACGATAAGGAGAAGTGGCGAGAGATGGTCAGGGATATCCGTGCTAGCGGCATGACATGATGATGATGATGATGATGATGAATTGTAGGAAATGGAACTTTTCTTTTACATTGAAACTGTACTTATGGTAAACTGAATTGTTTAAAATAAAACTGTTTTGATATTAAGCTGGGTGTAAACAAAATCTATTCTCATACTAAACTGAATTGTTTGGGTTGGAACTATTTGACTAAACTGAATAACATGAAATAGAAAAGATTTTGACTATTAAACTGGGAAATTACAATTAAACTGCGTTCTTAGGCTAAACTGAATTGTTTGAAATGAAACTGTTTTTGTATGTTAAACTGAATTGTTTGAAATAGAACAGATTATTTGAAAAAAATGGATTTGGCATTAAATAACCAACGAAGTTTGATATGCCATAAAGCCTTAACAACCAACCAACCAACAATAATAAATTGATAGATATGAACATACCAGTTCGAGTCACATGAGGTTCTCGGTTCACAAGGCCTGGAACTACATCTTAGCATGTATATCTAGACACACAAGGGTTAATTTAGCTAAAAGAAAATAATTTAATCTAATCTAATTTAGTTTAATTTCATGAAAGTATATATTTATTTACTCTCTTAATAAGTAAATTTATTTACTCTCTTAATAAGTAAAAGTAAAGTTGGAGACCGTAGTCGTGGGTGACCCTAAGGCCCTCTTTTCAGTAGCTACTACTAGATATACAGAAAGACTCTACCCTATTCCCTAGATTGCTCCACTTTATCCTTGATCCATACCTTATAATGCTGTGTGTTAATAAGATTAAAACTTGCTCTATGTGAAAGATTTTCAGTTAGTAACAATAATTAATCCTATTTACCCAACCCCTCCACTCGGGCAGGATATGACATAAGGTAAATTTTTAAGCGGAGTTTAACAGGTTTGAATTCAGAGTTTTCCTTCTCTTAGACTAGTTACCTCACCAAGGCTGAAGAACCTAGTCTGTCCAACAATTTACCCATAGCTGGAGGGAAAATAACTGGATTCATACATTTCTCAAGGGTATTAGTGCTATGTGAAATCCAGTCAGTCTCGTCCAGGATTTGAACTCGTGTCGCCCTGTCCATTTCCAGTGACGATCATCATTACACCACGGGCACCACGGGTAACTGTAATAAATGACCAGCTTCAATTAAATCAAATTTTTAACAATTTCATCAGCAAATTATGAAATTTTACTATCTACTCACTAAAAGAAATGTCATATGTATATTGTAATTATAGTAGTGTTCGCCAATGGTCCGGGACACCGCGGTTCAATCCCAGGACGAGTCATACCAAAGACTCAAAAAATGATACTTGATGCCTTGCTTAGCACTCAGTACGTAAGGTGAGGATCAAGAGTACAGTGGAGTAATCCTGGAAATGGATTGGTACCCTCCTCAACACAGTGTATTAGCTATTGAAAATGGAGCCTTCCTATCACCCTCAACTAAGGTTGGCAAATTTACTTTACTTATAGTAATCTTTAAAAAGCATGATATAAAATTATGAAAATATATTTTGGATTTGAACGACTGAATATCTCGTGGACTTGCTAATATGTGTTGATATTCTAATGTCTACAAATTAATTCAATGTATTTACCCGATTATTCCACTAAGGAAAGGATGCAAAATGAGGAAAATTTTAAATAGGGTGCAACAGAGTTGATCATTTACTTTTTCTCATATAATGGTTGCATTTACATGTCTAAAGAAAAATAAGTCTGCCCACTTATATTTTTAAGTTGTTCAATACAACAGTGAATAAATACTGGTTACTAACAGAGTATATATATATATATATATATGTGTGTGTGCGTGTGTGTGTGTGTGTGTATATATATATGTATATATCTATGTATATGCATATATATATGTATGTATATATATGTATATACATATATATATATATATATATATACTATATGTATATGCATATATGTATGTATACGTATATGGATGTTTGTATGTGTATATATATATATATATGTATATGTATATATATGTTTGTATATATATGTATATGTATGTTCTTATGTATATATATATGTATGTATATGTATATATATGTTTGTATATATATATATATATATGTATATATATATGTATATATATATACTTATATATGTATGTGTGTATTTATATATATGTATGTGTGCATTTATATATGTATGTGTTTATATATGTATGTGTGTATATCAATGTATGTGTGTATATATATATATATATATATATATATATGCGTGTGTGTGTTTGTATATATATATGTGTGTGTGTGTGTATATATATATATATATATGTGTGTGAGTATATATATATATATGTGTTTGTGTATATATATATATCTATGTGTGTATGTACATATATATATGTATATACATATGTATGTGTATATATGTATGTTTATATATATATATGTATGTGTATATATATGTATGTGTATATATTTATGTGTATATACATATATATGTTTATATATGTTTTTTTTCATATAACTAGAAGATTTATATATATATATATATATATATATATATATATATGTGTGTGTGTGTGTGTGTGTGTGTGTGTGTGTGTGTGTGTGTGTGTGTGTGTGTGTGTGTTTTAAAAAGATATGACAATAGTAGTTTTTCACACGAAATATGTAGACATGGAACTAGTCTATCTGACAATGTGTGAGAAATTAAAAAGAAGCAACTAATAGATCCTCCATTAAAATGAGAAATAATAAATAAATGTGCCGTAAATCTAAGGTTGGTGATAGATATTGTCTCCTATGTATGGAGGAAAAGTTAGCTATAGCTTCTAATAATAACCCCAAAGAATTACTCAATCAGATATTTGAAATACTAAATGCTTGCAGAGATGCTTCTTTTTAAGGAAATGCCGAACGGGCCCGAGGAATTTTTGGAGTCACCGGTCGTGTCTGTGCTACGTCCCTGCACCTGGTACCCAATTAAAAATGGCATTGTGCCATACTCGCACGTACATTGGTGACACGACAAATACCGTTGGAATCATCCTGAATCATCCTGAATCATCCTTGGTTGCTAGCTTCAGGTTCTTTAGGTATATATATATATATATACCGGCGGGACATTGGCCCAGCGGTTAGAGTGTTCGCCAATGGCCCGGGAGACCTGGGTTCAATCCCAGGTCGAGTCATACCAAAGACTTTAAAAATGGAACTTGACACCACCTTGCTTAACACTCAGCATTATAAGGTACGGTTCAAGGGTAAAGTGGAGCAATCCAGTGAATGGAGTAGCGCCCTCCCCTTCACCTTGGTGTAGTAGCTATCGAAAAGGGAGCCTTCGGGTCACCCTCGACTATGGTCGCTAACTTTACTTTATATATATATATATATATATATTGTTTATAATAATATCTTAAATGAGTAGGAAATATTCTTTTTCGTAGATTAGTTTAGGTTTAATATATTCGGTATATTTTCTGTTATTTGATTAAGCATAAATATTAAATAATATTATTTGTACATAGTAATTAAATAGTATTTAGTACATTCGTCAAGTTAGTCTCGTTATTTAGTAAATTTGGTTATTCCGCCATACAGACGTTGGGGTTCTCACAGTAATTTTCTTCCTAAGTAATCACTCATCTAAGACATGAACCGGCTCATCCTTGCTTTACTAAAATATAGTATGCCAGAAAAGAAAAATGAATGAAATCTTACTGAAATCGTGAATGTTTACAATTTCTTGATCATCAGGGAAATTGGTAAAATTTTGATATTACTCCTTACAAGTTTTTCACGCTAGTTGGTCTTTCAATGGATTTTGAGTGACAGCAGGTCTCCTCAAGTCTCCAAGACTTTTTTTTTTATCGGATCTTAACAATGCTGTAGTGTTGTATAGTCATAATGATATCAATAACAACTGCAATTATACAAATACAGGTGTTGTAGTATCAAGCATTATAAACGAGTTTCAATGAACGAGCGAAACACACTTCTTTATAAAAAAATATATCACTCATTTTATTCTCGAAAGGGGCCTACAGTTTGTTGTTTGTTGAGAGATAGATGGAGGGACATATACTCAGAGAGGGGACTTCTTCTTGTCCCACACCTTCTTCCGGGAGCCAGGGGATGTCAACGCTTGCACCCCCTTGGAATCGGCTGCGTGTCTCTCGTTCGACTCTGACTCTCAGCACTCTGTCGAAATCTGACCGTGTGGTTATCACGTGGTCTCCTTTTGGTTACATACCTGTTGAACCCGACCGCCCTGACGCGCTGTCATCCCCCTGTTTACTAATCACAACGTGACAGCTTGTCAAAGCAAACAGGTCACTAGGAATGAACCCAAAATCTATGTCATATGTTATATAACACAGGCGGTACGAACGAGTTTATTCCGTTATAACTTCAGTCCTTGGCGACACAAGGAGAGAGGCACAAATCTTAAAACCTATGCTAACAATTACTATACTGACCTACCCCATCAGGCGGCGCATCTTGTGGTGTTTAAAACCTCTTCTGGTTTAGACCCAAACTGATCTGATCAGATCCGAAAAACCCAGCTGCGCGCTTCAACAGTTGAACGTCAACCCTATCTTTTTAAAATCTTAAAATTCTCTGGATATCTCTTCTGAGCATGACGTCATCCACCCATTCAATTCACCCCAACGGCTATCCAACCCAATTTCCTGTCTTGGGGTTTATTATGATAGATGATGATTGTCATATCCTTCCCGCACGGCGTAAGACTGTAACATGTGACTATGCACGTGAACCTAAAAAATACCGGAGTACTCCAAAGCCTTACCAAATGAATAGTAAATAATAGTAAATTATAATTTGGATATTTGGTGCCCGTAGTCTAATGGTTATTCGTCGTAGGAAATGGACACGGCAACACGTGTTCAAAATCCTGGACGAGACATATTGCATTTCAGATAGCACTAATACCCTTGGGAAAGGTATGAATCCAATTTATACCCCCTCCAGCTATGGGTAAATAGTAGGGCAGACTAGGTTTTTCAATCTTGGTGAGGTAACTAGTCTAGGAGAAAGAAAACTCTGAATTCAAACCTGTTAAACTCCGCTTAAAAATTGACCTTCCTGCCGAGCGGAGGAGTTTATAAATATGATAATTTTGGATATCTCCGCTCGTCCCCTGATTTTCCAGCTCTTTTAGTCGCCTTACCAAGACTTTGGGGACCGTTCAGAGTGCACCTATTGTAATTGGTATCACTGTCACCTTCATGTTCTATAGCTTTTATAGTTTTGCTGGCATTCTTTTGATTTTTCAGTTTTTGGTCCACCGGAAAGGTAAAGTCGATTATTCCGGTAAGTTCTCTACTTTTTTTTGTTTTGTTAATTATTATTAGGTCTGGTCTTCTGGTAGGGATTTGGTGAAATGTTCGTGTCTAAAAATTCCTGCTGATTTAATGTGTCTCATTCTATATAACGGATCTGGTTAGTGCATGTACCATATATATCGTAATATGGATAAATTTTTATTTCTAGCAAAATTATCTCTAGAACACCTTAACACAATAGTGTCTAGTCGTGTATATTTTTCGCAAGTTAGCTGCATGTTATTATTATTATTATTATTATCTTACTCCCTGGAGAGTGTTTTTTTTTACATCAGCGTTAGCTAATGGTCTTTCACTGGAGTTTGAGTGACAGCAATTCTCTTCAAGTCTCCAGGACTCATCTCAGTCTGGCCGATCAAAATGGTAGTATTGGAAAGTAAACGTCGTAAATAGGAATCAAGTACTTATATTTGGTGCTGTAAGGCGAATTCCTTTGGTGACTGTACCAAGAGCACCGATTACAATTGGTATAACCGTCACTTTCATTTTGTAGAGGTTTTTTTCAATTCCCTAGCAAAATCTAAGTACTTATTCCTATTTTCCCTTTTTTTCAATATTTTTTGTGGCCAGCTGAGACAGCAAAGTCTACAATTCTGCAAGTTCACTTTTTTGGTTGATTATTATAAGGTCTGGTCATCTGGCCGAGATTAGGTGATCGGTTTGTATCTCAAAGTCCCAGTGGAGTCTATTATTTTTATTATTATTTTTGTTATTATTATTCACTCATTAGAGCTTTTCACATCGGCGTTAGCTGATGGTTTTTCACTGGAGTCTGAGTGACAGCAAGTCTCCTCAAATCTTCAGGACTCTTCTTAATATTCTGGCCGTTCTCAATAATGATGTCGTTTGGATGGTCTCTACTCGTCCGCCAACTTACAAGTCCTCTAGTCCCTTTAGTAATCCTTTAGTTACTGTTCCAAACGCACCAATTACAATTGGTATAATTGTCACCTGCATGTTATACAGTTTTTTTTCAATTCCCGAGCAAGGTCGAGGTACTTATCCTTCTTTTCACGTTCTTTCAGTTTTATTTTGTGGTAAGCCGGGACAGCAAAGTCGACTATTTTGCAAGTTCTCTTTTTTGTTTGTTGATTATTATTAAGTCTGTTCTTCTGACCGGGATTAGGTGATCTGTTTGTATGTTAAAGTCCCATAGGAGTTTATGCGAGTCATTTTCAATTATAATTATTATTATTATTATTTCATGGGCTATATGATATTTTATCCCTTGAACAATTCTATTTGCCGCTGTTGGCACTGACGTTTTTGAGAACCTAGATTTGCTTTAAATTAAAACACACACACACACACACACATATATATATAGAGAGAAAAAATTGATAACAAGTCAATCCAAGCAGGAGGATAAATTGATTGAGAAGCAAAGTTGACACTATAGTGTTTTGGTTCTAATGAACCATCATTAGGACAAGGAGGGATGATAATAATGATGTTTATAATTTACTAAGCTTTTTGCTTAGATGTAGCACAAGGCCGCATGAATGGGGCACCCAATGAGAATCGAACTCACTCGTGTTGGTTTGCTAGTCTAACATGCTAACCATTACACCACCCGAGGTACCCATGATAAAAATGATGTTAAATCAACGATGGGTGTTTTAAAGAATTATACAAAAATCTATGGAAAACCTATATATCAGGTAAAGTTTGCTGTTAAACAATATATCAGCGTTTGTCTTTGAAAATACCATGCCATATAGAAATTGTATTTTGCATTTGTTCATCGAGAAATTTTTTTTCTCTCTATTGTAGGATTCTACTCCATTATTTACTTCCATACATATATGTATAGATTCTTTCGCTTGCTTTCTTTTCGTTTTTCTTAGCTTTGATACCTCATATATTTAACAGGAATTTATACAACCTCTCCATCCCAAGCAGGATGTTACACAATGCCAGTCTTGCGGCGGGTCAAGATTTTAATTCAGAGAGTGTCCTCCTTGATTTGTTGCCTAACCAAGGCAAAAAGCCCAGAGTATATCCAACTTTTTTCCCCCCATAGATAGAGAACATCCGGATTCATACCTTTACCAAAAGCATTAGCGTTAAGTAAATTGCAAAAAGCTTCATCCATGATTTGAACTCATTTCGTTGAATCTATTTCTGAGACACAAAACGTGTCTTCACGTTTGGTAATCTTCATCAAGCTTTAAACCGAACCTGTGTCTTTATCCAAGAAAATAGATCTTCTAATGTATTTGTTGTGTATGATATATTTTCTTCTATCATCATCATCATCATGTCGAGCCGCAAGCACGGATATCCCTGACCCTCTCTCGCCACTTCTCCCTATCGTTCATCGCCTCTGGCAGGTCTTCAGGGGTTCATCTCGTATCCTCACATAGCTGCTGTACGTATGTTCTATCTGGTTGTCCTGCTTTTGCTCGGCCATATGTAGGGGTCGATAGGAGTACATCACTTATGAGCTCGTCTCTGCTTCTCCAGCAGTGTCCTGCGTGTCTGGTTCGTCTAACTTGGATAGTTTTCGTGATGGGAGGCAGGTGGCCGTATAGTTGGTACTTTGTTGGGTGTTGCCGCCAGGACTTGTTCAATATATCTCGCAACATTCTTGTGTAATTGCTGTCTAGCTTCTTCTCCTCCACCATGTTTTCTTCTATAGTTATTCGTTTTTCAACATATTATTCTCCTTTGTTGATACGCTAAATCCAACGCTTCTCCATTAAGTTCATAGATTGAACATAAGGTAATAGAAAATTCGGATAACATTTATCCAATAATTGTATCCAGTTAGCCAACCTACTGATCCTCACTCACATATCGTTCCCATTTTTCACTTGACAAGTCGGTGCCGTTACAAGGAGATTTGTGAAACTCATTCATTTTTTTTTTCACTGTACTTTCTGGGAATTTATGTAAATTTTTGCACATCCTGATCTAGGGATCGAACTTATAACTCCCAGAGAGCCACACTTTCTTTACTAGTTGTACCCCTCGGGACATAACCTGATAACCTATTCTATGAATCAGATGAGAATCCTAGCCTGGGTTTACTGAGTATATTGAAAGACCGTGTTGGAGAAGCTGATCTACTTTCAGTGAGTAGTCTATAGGTGCGTGTGGGAGGATTTTACTTTTTTCTTTTTCCTTTTTTTTCTTTGTGCAGGATCTGTTGTTGTCGGCGTCTTGCCAAAGAATGGGTCAGAGGGCTGGAATGAGAAAGTCGAAACAAACTAAATGGGACGCGAATTGAATTTGGCTAAGAGACAAAAGAAATTCTTCCAAGATGGTCGGTAAACGTATGGACCGGTAGAAGAAGAAGAAGAAGAAGAAGAAGAAGAAGAAGAAGAAGAAGAAGAAGAAGGTAAAATAAAAAATGAAAGAAAATAGAACGATATGGAAATAACAAAAGAAGGAAAACTTAAAAGACGGAAAATGACCAAGTTAAAAGATGGGCTGCTTAAAAGCACTGTCGGTGAGGCTTAGAATATGCTCATTGTTCCCTGGAGAGAGGTAAGAATCTTAAAAAGGTTTGTCTTTGGTAAGACACTAAACGGCATCCAGTGGTGAGGCTTCATTTCCGGAGATCTAGAGAGTGAAAAAAGCTCATTAAAGTCGTGTCTCTCAAATGAATTCTGATCGGATAGTGTAGTACATATTCAGGTCCTATTTATGGGTCAATTAGATTTGCTTAAAAATTTTTCGTATTCAACTGGAACGTATGCAAATAAAATAATAAAAAGAAAATCTTTTTAAAATAACAACACCAAAATGTGCGCAAAATAGAAACATTAAGAGAGTAGAGCTATATGCTAAATAGAACCCTGTGCAGAATAGAACTATGTACAAAATAGAACCATTAAAAGAGTAGAACTATATGCTAAATAGAACCCTGTGCAGAATAGAACTGTGTACAAAATAGAACCATTAAAAGAGTAGAACTATATGCTAAATAGAACCCTGTGCAGAATAGAACTGTGTACAAAATAGAACCATTAAAAGAGTAGAACTATATGCTAAATAGAACCCTGTGCAGAATAGAACTGTGTACAAAATAGAACCATTAAAAGAGTAGCACTATAAGCTAAATAGAACCCTGTGCAGAATAGAACTATGTACAAAATAGAACCATAAAGAGAGTAGAACTATATGCTAAATAGAACCCTGTGCAGAATAGAACTGTGTACAAAATAGAACCATTAAAAGAGTAGCACTATAAGCTAAATAGAACCCTGTGCAGAATAGAACTATGTACAAAATAGAACCATAAAGAGAGCAGAACTATATGCTAAAAAGAACACCGTGCAAAATAGAACCATTGAGAGAGTAGAACTTTATGCTGAATAGAACTATGTGTTGAATAGAACTGTATACAAAATAGAACCGTATACAAAAAAAAAAAATAAACGTGTGCAAAAAAGAACCAGGTACAAATAGATCTGTGCGCAAAATTGTACAATATAGAAGGATGAACAAAATAAAACCGTGTACCAAATAGAACTGCATGCAAAATAGGACTGCGTGCCAAATAGACCAGTATGCAAAATAGAACATGAATAAACTAGAACAATGTGCAAAACAGAAGCGTGCGCAAAATAGTACAATGTACAAAATAGAACGTCGTACTAAATAGAAGCTTTTGCAAATTAGAATCATACACAAAATAGAACTGGGTACAAAATAGAAGCTTTTGCAAATTAGAACCAGGCACAAAATAGAAACAAGTACCAAATAAAACCATGTACAAAAGAAAAAAAATAGAACTCTTAAAAAACAACTAAACAACACATGAAAAATAATAAAGTACCATGAACGCGATTCCCTAACTACTTGGCCTAAAATAATTCTCGACGGGTTTAAATGCCGTCAAAAATTGATATAATAATCAATCAATTTTAATCGTGTAAATTGTATTCTAAAAGCAAAGCCTATTGTCTTGTGAACCAAGAGAATTGTTACATTCCACTGACTTTTAGACAAAAAAATGCATTGCATCTTAAGAGTGATATCCTGAAGGTATATATTTATCCAATTCTTATTAAAAATGATATCCTGAAGCTATATATTTATCTAGTCCTTTTCAAAAGTGATATCGCTAACATATTTATTTATCCAATCCTTATTAAAAGTAATATCCCGAAGATATTCATACAATCCTTTTTAAAAGTGATATCCCAAAGATATTTATTCATACAATCGTTTTTAAAAGTGATATTCAGATAGCATATATTTATCCAATCCTTTTAAAAAGTTATATTCTGAAGGCATATACTTAAAAATCCTTTTTAAAAGTGGTATCCAGAAGGCATATAATCATCCAATTTGGAGGTGCCCGTGGTGTAATGGTTATCGTCGTAGGGAATGGACACGGCGAAACGAGTTCAAATCCTGGACGAGACTGATCGCATTTCACATAGCACTGATACCCTCGGGAAAGGTATGAATCCAATTATTCTCCCTCCAGCTATGGGTAAATAGTAGGGATGACTGGGTTATTCAGCCTTGGTGAGGCAACAAGTCTAGGAGAAGGAAAACTCTGAATTGAAACCTGTTAGACTCCTCTTAAAAAATTGACCTTGTGTCATATCCTGCCCAAGCGGAGGGGTTGGTAAATATGTATATTCATCCAAACCTTTTTCAGATGCAACGAAAGATATTTTTTAATATACGGTTGGTTTGACTTACGAGTTTTCCTTCTCCTAGTTTGGTTCCCTTAACAAGCCTAAAGAACCCAGTCTATCCTGCAATATTTTCTAAACCTGCGCAATCAAACACTAAAGAAAATCAGGGTGTTAATGATGGAAATGTTGTTCATTCTAGTGGCTTAATGCTACGTGCTATTTTGAACAAATCCTAGAAGCAGCACCCCACAAATCAGCAACTGTACGGCTACCTCTCTTCCATCTCAAAAACCATTTAAGTGGGGGTGTCCTTGTGGTGTAATGGTTAAAGCGATGGACTGCGGAATCGTCGTAAGCGAGTTCGGACTCCAGTCGCGCTATTACGTTCACTTTCGGCCAAATACCCTTGGGAAAGGTATGAACCCCCTTATCCTCCCAACAATAGGTTAAATAGTACCACTGCTGTTCTTCAAGGAGAATGGCTTTGACATCAAATAACCTACAAAGGTTGATATGCCATTAAACAAAGAAACTGAAACTGAAACCATTTAAGTAAAACTTACAAGACATGCTTGACACTGTTTCTGATGGAAGAACGAAAACATAAGTGACATCCTCCTATGGACTCCGGCTTGCAAGGACTTGCATACATCAATTTTATTCGGATATCGGATGCCGTCTTAAGGATCTGCCAGAAACCACGAATTGAATGAAAATGTCAAGGGACTCTGTGATCTCTGTAGTTTAGTTAGTATTAAATACATGGCCCATGTTTCTGCATCGTATTAATCAGTGCTTCTCAGCTATTTAACTTAATTCACTTATGCCTATTCATTGTCATCAGGTTCACCGACAGCGGCCTAGGGGGTCCGAAACTAGGGTTGCCCAAAGTCCCAAACGAGATCTAAAAGCCTGAAGTTGTGATTCACGAAGGGCATCTGAAGAGAATTAATTTTCTTTGTGATTTTTTTCCCGTTGAAAAAACCTTCAACATTCCTCTTCAACAGAATTTTTTGCAAAAAAAGAAAAGAAAAACGTAAATTTCAGTTCATTTTATTCAGGACTTTTCAAATTTTTTTACATAATCATATTTACCCAACCCCTCCGCTCGGGCAGGATATGACACAAGGTCAATTTTTAAGCGGAGTTTAACAGGTTTCAATTCAGAGTTTTCCTTCTCCTAGACTAGTTGCCCCACGCTGAAGAACGAAGTCTGGTCTACTATTTACCCATAGATGGAGGGAGAATAATTGGATTCATACCTCTCCCATGGGTATTAGCATCATGTGAAATGCAATCAGTCTCGTCCAGGATTTGAACTCGTGTCAACGTGTCCATTTCCTACGACGATAACCATTACACCACGAGTACCTTTTTTTTCCATAATGCACCCCCAATTACTCAGACTTAATATCCATTCACCCCCAAATAAACTCATTGAATATTAACTTAAAACTCCAATTTACAAGTGTTCAATACAATTCACACAAGAAAAGAATCAGCAAAGTTCAAATACAAATGCACTTTTACAACTTAAATTATTTTTGAATCGGAAGGAAAGGTTTAATGGGTATCGGGGAGATCACAAGTATTAATTTTCAGTCGTCTGAATTTTTGAGACGAAGCAATCATTCAGATTTTTTGGACTAATGTCGTCATGTTTTTTGCTATATTCACAATCTTTTGGTCGATATGTCCTCCGGCCTTCTTCAGGTGTTAGTCAAACTCATGACCCTACACGGAACTTTGAGCCATGTCCTTTATTTAATTCACGGGGGTCGTTTGCTCTGATTCGATTAACCATAACAAGGTATAGATACTAAGTATTCCTGAATTCTTATTCGCTTGTAGTCAGGATTGAACCAGCAACCACGAGATGATTATCTTTATAGAAGCTTAGGAAACAAGCGCATATAGCCGTTACACGATGTTTCCTGTTGGTTATGATTAACGGAATCAGAATAAGAGACTCCATGGATTAAATAAAGGACGTAGTACGAAGTTCCGTGTGGGCTCCAGGATTAGGTTTCAGGTTTGTGAGTTTGAGCTGCAAATCACCATGTTCTATATTCAAAGTGCTTGTCTGTTTTCGTCGTAAATCATGCTCATGGCTAAACCCAAATTCCACCGTAGAGGGACTTGGAAATGTTAGTAAAATGGTTTTAGTAGTTGTAGTAACTTTTAAAAATTTGTTATACTTTTTGATATCAAGTACCATAGCTACTTTATCCAGAGGTTTCGTTAGATCTCTAAATATTAATGAAAGAAATATACAGAGCTTAAGAAAGAAAGAAAGAAAGAAAGAAAGAACGAAAGAAAGAAGAAGATTAGGAGACGTTAACGTATTGGGAATGAAAGAAATGACAAAATGCGTTTGTTTAAAGAAAAAGAAGAGAAGAAAGAAAGAAATACGAAGTTGTACAGATGTATGCGTATTGCGAAAAACAGAAAGAAACCGATGTAAAAGGTTTGAGAAGGATAGGAAAGAAAGGGGAAGGTGGATAGATATAAACGAATTGAGAAAGAATAAAGATATATAAATAGCTTGAAAGAAATAAAGAGAAAGATTGATAGCTATTACGTAATCAGAAAAAAACGAATAAGACAGATAAAAAGAGCTTGACGAAAAAATCAAGAAAAAAGAAAGAAGAAAAGCTGAAAATGGACAAATATCAACGGACTAATAAATAATGAAATTCAAGGAGATAAAGAGCTTGGAAAGAAAGAGAGGATAACGGATCGATATTATCTTATTATTTCTCGACCTGTTTATATCTGCCTATTTCTTTCTGAGAAAGAAATAGGCAGATATAAACAGCTTGAGAAAGAAAGAAAGAATATGCAAAAATATCAACTCACTGAGACAGAAAGAAAGAAAGGATAGATAGATAGATAGATAGATAGATAGATATAAATTTACAAAGACTGATAGAAATAGACAGATGGGAAGAAAGAAAGAAAGAAAGAAAGAAAGAAAGAAAGAATGAATGAATGAATGAATGAAAGAAAGGATAGATAGATAGATAGATAGATAGATATAAATTTACAAAGACTGATAGAAATAGACAGATGTGAAGAAAGAAAGAAAGAAAGAAAGAAAGAAAGAATGAAAGAAAGGATAGATAGATAGATAGATAGATATAAATTTACAAAGACTGATAGAAATAGACAGATGTGAAGAAAGAAAGAAAGAAAGAATGAAAGAAAGGATAGATAGATAGATAGATATAAATTTACAAAGACTGATAGAAATAGACAGATGTGAAGAAAGAAAGAAAGAAAGAAAGAAAGAAAGAAAGGATAGATAGATAGATAGATAGATAGATAGATAGATAGATAGATAGATATAAATTTACAAAGACTGATAGAAATAGACAGATGTGAAGAAAGAAAGAAAGAAAGAAAGAAAGAAAGAAAGAAAGAAAAATATGTATATATATCAACTTACTTTGACAGAAAGAAATAGATAGACATAAAGAAAGAAACAAACAAAGGAAGAAAGAAAGATATGTATAGATATCAACCTACTGAGAAAGAAAGAAAGAAAGAAAGAAAGAAAGAAAGAAAGAAATAGAAAGAAAGAAAGATAAATATGTATAGATATCAACTTACTGAGAAAGAAAGAAAGAAAGAAAGAAAGAAAGAAAGAAAAATATGTATAGATATCAACTTACTAAGACAGAAAGCAAGAAAGAAAAAAAGAAAGAAAGAAAGAAAGAAAAAAGAAAGAAAGATATGCATAGATATCAACTTACTGAGAAAGAAAGAAAGAAAGAAAGAAAGAAAGAAAAAAGAAAAAAAGAAAGATATGTATAGATATCAACTTACTGAGACAGAAAGAAAGAAAGAAAGAAAGAAAGAAAGAAAGAAAGAAAGAAATATATGTATAGATATCAACTTACTGAGAAAGAAAGAAAGAAAGAAAGAAAGAAAGAAAGAAAGAAAGAAAAATATGTATAGATATCAACTTACTGAGACAGAAAGCAAGAAAGAAAAAAAAAAGAAAGAAAGAAAGAAAGAACGATATGTATAGATATCAACTTACTGAGAAAGAAAGAAAGAAAGAAAGAAAGAAAGAAAGAAAAAAAGAAAAAAGAAAGATATGTATAGATATCAACTTACTGAGACAGAAAGAAAGAAAGAAAGAAAGAAAGAAAGAATATATATATATATATCGATATCAATTTACAAAGACTGATAGAAATAGACAGATATAAACAATATGAGGAAAAAGAAAGAAAGAAGAAAAAGCAGAAACGTACCAAAAAACTTAACCTATATATATTTCTCACCAAAAGATGGCTAACCTCATTTCATTTCTCATTTTGCTGTCAAATTAACAGACAGACCGGTGACCCTAGTGATCTCATGTTCTTTGTATTTCACAATTTCGTGACTGCTCGGTTTTATCTGCGTTGGCCTTTCCATTCAACACGAATAAAAGTTTTTCTTTTATTCATGCATTTATTCATTTTATTTATTTATTTTTACTTATTTTCGTGTTGTCGAATGTCGTCGAATGAAGGTTTGATATTTGGTCGTTTTCGAGTGTGACTTGATGGTGGTTCATTGGGGGGAAAAAAAGCTGTTAAAAACGAGATCTTTCTTTTTCAAGTTTGCTTTTGCATGCAGCACAAGGAAAGTGGTAAAATGGGTAGAAAAAAAAAGAACAAATACGCTTTGAGAAAGAAAAGAGAGGAAAAATTGAGATTAATAGAATATCTATCTCTTGTCCAGTCGGCTAGAGCTGAAGAATACACCGACTTGCAGAAGAGCAAGACCCAACCCCCAATGAGTGTGAGAAATATAGCACTAAACAATCTGGTGGTGAGGTTACAGTAATGCTTGAGCTTTGGGGAATGCAGAGTACCCCTTCATTGCTATCGCTCCCAGGTCAACTCTGACCCGGAGTGGTAGCACTAGAAAGGGTTCTACCTATTGCGTCAAATAGAACTAAACTCTGTATTTCAGCTATACTGAATTACATAAAATAGATTTGGTTTGGTTTCTTTGTTTAATGGCATATCAACCTTTGTGGGTTATTTAATTCCAAAGTTATTCTCCTAGAAGAACAGTAGTGGTACTATTTAACCCATATCTAGAAGGATAAGGGGGTTCATACCTATCCAAAGGGTATTTGTCCGAAAGTGAACGTGAGAGCGCGACTGGAGTACGAACTTGCGTACTACGATTCCGTAGTCGATCGCTTTAACCATTACACCACTAGGTCACCCGCCTTAGAATAGGACTGTTTAGACAAATAAACTCCGTACTTATGCTTTCGACATTTAACTGTGTGTAAACAAAACCTATACTTATGCTAAACTGAATTGTTTGAATTAGAACTGGTTGTCTAAATTGAATAGCTTGAAATAGAAATGTGTTTTTAAAATTAAACTGTGTACTTATGCGAAAATTACTTTGTTGAAATAGAACTGTTTATTTGAATAAAAATAGATCTGACATTGAATAACCTACAACGGTTGATGTCATTAAATCCAAGCAAATAAAGAAACAAACGTATCTATCTATCTATCTATCTATCTATCTATCTATCTCATTCAGTTTCTGATCTATCTATCTATCTATTTATCTATCTATCTATTTATCTATCTATCAATCTAAAATGTTACGTAACATTGAAAATATAGTTAAGACTATAATCAGACATTTCGAAATGACCTATTTCATCATTGGCACACTGTGGCCCACGAGTCGCATATGAACCACCGGGCTCTCCAGATGCATCTATCTAAATATCACCAATAATTCAAAGAATGTAGTGGGGTGTAATGTTTAAAGCGATAGGCTGCGGAATCGTAGTATGCGAGTTCGTTCTTCAGTCGTGCTATTACGTTCACTTTCGGGCAAATACCCTTGGAAAAGGTATAAACCCCATTATCATCCCAGCAATGGGTTAAATTGTACCACTACTGTTCTTCTAGGAGAATGGCTTTGGCATTAAATAACCTACAAAGGTTGATATACAAAGAAACCAAACCAAAGAATATAGATTTCAAAAAATATTGTTTATCGAACTATTAGAATATTGATTTTTTTCTTCGATACATCGATTATATTCATATTAAATATATTAATTTTTGAAGCATTCATTTTTTTTCCTTTAATTATTTCGTCATTTATCATAGCTGCAAAGAGCGTCAATCCCATTGGTATCCGAGATAATATCATCCCAAGACTTATAGAAAAATATCTTTTTACCGAACAGAAAGAAAATCATTTTGCTCCTACTTCTAAGGCAGACGCTTAAACGTATGATCTTCAGTAGGAAACATGGTTGAGGTACCTTCGACGAAATAGTACCTTAAATCTTTTTTGCAATACTACCTATCTAATAATATACCATGTTTCGTGTGGCCTCTTCTCGAAAAAAGATTGACAATGCTTGGTCTAGACATGAAAAAATCTAGAGGACGTGTTTACCCTAATTGATATTAGTAAACCATCACTGCATTCAACCACCGAGAGAAGAAAAAAAAAAAAGGAATAAGGAATAATTGAAAAAAAAAAAATTAAAGAAAATGTGGAAAAAAGATATTAAAAGAAAGAAAGAACCAGGAAAAAGAAGAAAGAATACCCAAAGAAAAGAAAAAAGAAATACACCAAATGGAAGAAAAAAAAGACAAAAAAATTATAAGAAAAAAGAAAACAGAAAAATGTAAACCAAAAGAAAATTAATACAAAAAAAAAATGAAAAAGATTATGAAGAACAAATAAAAAGAAAAGAAAATATTAAAAGATAAAAAAGAAAAAAAAAATAATGAGAAAACGTAAAAAGTGAAAGAAATAAATTGACGAAAAGAAAAATCCCAAAATCAAACCAAGAATGAAGGAAAGAAGAACACTCAAAAAAAAAATAACAAAAAAAAAAAAAAAACAAAGAAAAAAGATTAAAGAAATGATTGAATGAAAAATAAAACGAAAGAGAAAAAAAGGAAACCAAAAAAAAAAAAAAAGGAATGAACACTAAAAGGGATAAAAACGACAAAAGAAAGAATGAAAAACAAATAAAAGGAAGAAAATATTGTAAAAGAAAAAAGAGAAAAAGAATAAACGAAAAAAAATGTAAAATGAAAAAAATTCAAAGACTGAAGATAATAACAAGAAAAAAAAAAAAAAGATTAAAATAAAAAAGAAAAAAAGGAAAAGAATAAAATTAATGAGAAATTCTGACAAAAACAAGGAAAATTATGAAAAAAAAAAGAATTAGGTATTTATCTTTCTTCCTACATAGGTGGAATGTGACCCAATGTCAAGTTTAATATGAGGGTCATCTCGCATACGTGGGGGCAGGGACAAAAATTGCCCAGTTTCCTCAATTCCCACTTGAAAATGTTATGTCACCAGAGACTGACACTGATTTTAGCCTTTGGGTGCAATTGAGTAGTAACGAAAGAAAAGAAAGCAAGAAAAAAAAATCAGTCTGACAAGAGAAAAGAAATGGTTGGTTGGTTGGTTGGTTGGATTTTATGATATAGCACCCCTGGTAGGTTATTTAATGCCAAATCCTGTTTATACATATATCAAATATATGATTAGTAAATACATAGTTTGTTGGTAATATTTATAAGCGAGACAAAGCTCATTCGTCAGCCCACATTTAAATGGTTCTAAGCATTTTAACAGTTCATTTTAACCTATAAATTTGACCCAATCAGGTGCTACCACTCCAGGTCAGAGTGAATGTGGAAGCATAGCCCCAGCCAACAGGGCTGAAGAGAAATAGAATAAAAGGTTAAATAAAGTACAGAGAGATAAAAGTAAAAATTAAATAGATAAATGAAATAAAATACGGAATGAGTTAAGAAGTGAGACAATAAAATGATACCACGGAAGTGTCCGTGGTGTAATTGTTATCGTCGTCGGAAATGGACACGGCGACACGAGTTCAAATCCTGTACGAGACTGATTGCATTTCACATTGCTCTAATGCCCTTGGGAAAGGTATGAATCCAATTATTCTCCCTCCAGCTATGGGTAAATATTAGGGCAGACTAGGTTCTTCAGCCTTGGTAAGACAACTAGTCTAGGAGAAGGAAAACTCTGAATTCAAACCTGTTAAACTCTGCTTAAAAAATTGACCTTGTGTCATATCCGAGTGGAGGGGTTGGGTAAATATGATATAAAATGATACCACTGAGAATAAAAAAAGTGAAACAAAGAAGTATTGGGATAAAACTCTGGCCAACCCAATGCGTCCTGCATATGACATTAAACTGCATCTAGGTCTAGTCGTCTGGTGCTGTAGAATACACCGAATGCATCTCCCAACGAGTATCCTTTGTCCCAGTCGTCTGCAGCTGGAGAATAAATCGACTGCATCTCAGAAAAGGGGTAAGACCTCCCCCACCAATGTGTGTCCTGGTATATGACACCAAACAATCTAATTGTAAGGCTCAAGTAATGCTTGAGCTTTGGGGAATGCGGATTGCTTCTTCATTGCCATCGCTCCCAGGCCCTATCTAAGGGTCAAAGAGAACTAAACTGTGTACTTATGCTAAAATGAATTGTTTGAAATAGAACAGTTTATATGTATAAAAATTGATTTGGCATTTAATAACTTCCAAAGGTTGATATGCCATAAAATCAAACGAAATGAAACCAAACTAAACTGCATTCGATTGTGAGGCTCCAATTCTGCAGATTTGGAGTGTGGTGTACTCGTTCATCGATATTATTCTCAGATCCACCCTTACCCCTGTTGGTAGAGCCTTTTTATGTCTCATCTAAGGATCAAATAGATCTGTTCAGAAATTATTGGTATTATATAGGAATAATTGATTATATAGGTATTTACTATGCTTCGGTTGGTTGTGAAGCAAGTATGAGAAACCCAGTGAGAATTTAATTCATTAGCAGTGGTCTGTTAATCTAACTTACTAACTATTACACTACGGAAGGTGCGCTCTTTCTATTAAGCTTTAATTAGTTGAGGCACTAGGCCCGAAGTAGAAGACACTCAGTAAGAATCGAATTCACTATTAATGTTTTGCTTGTATGAAGAAAAATGCTTATTATGAAATAGGTATAGTATCTTGAAACAATAAAATTGCGTATGAATTATTAGTATTTGATAGGAATACTTAAAGCCGTATACAGTGAGCTGGGGCTGTAAAATAAACTGTCTAGACCACTGATTATCCTGGGTAGGACATTAAACAATCTATTGGGGAGGCTCTAGTCTCGAAGCTCTGGGGCATGTGGATAACCGCTTCATCGTCATTGCTCCAAAGTCCACATGGTCCAGAGTGGTAGCACCTAATAGCGTACAATCATTAGATGAAATAGAACTGTTTAACATTAAACTGTATGCAAACAAATGACTAATGTTCAATTGAATTGATAGAAATAGAACTGTTAGACCATTTAACTATGTCTAAACAAATGAATGATGTTAATTGAAATGTTTGTGATACATAGCAATATCTGGAAAAGGTTTTGCCCAGTCGGCTAAGGCTGTAGAAAACACCGACTGCTTCTCTGCAGAGGGGTAAGACCCCCACCCCCGACGAGTGTCCTGGATATGACAATCTGATGGTGAGGTTCCAGTAATGGTGACGCCTTGGGGAATGCGGATTACCCCTTCATTGTCATCACTCTCAGTTGGGTATCACCCAACTTTTTCCACACAATGAACTAGTCCATCTGCCATATATAGCAGAAGCTACTAATACCAGGGCGGACTAGAGGGTGAAGAGCAGCTTTTTATAGGAATAGTATTAGAGCGTTGGAAACTGGAGATCGCACTCGATCACCTTACTTGCTACCGTAATAACGGAAGCCAATACTATCGTTGGACTATATCTTTATTCTGTGTTCACTAATCCAATGTTATTGTCTACTAATAGTCTCTCAATTGTATATATGTTTTTCTGAGAATATATCTCTATTTCCTCTCATATCGTGGTTTGTCCTTTATTTAATATTACAAGCGTTCACTAACCAGAACGCAACACTCTCAAACCCACTCTAGACTGGAGGGTTAGCACCTGACAGGGTCCTATTTATGGGTCAATTAGGACTAAACTGTGTACTTATGCTAAACTGAATTGTTTGAAAAAGAATTATTTTTACTCTGAAACTTTACTGATGCTACATAGAACTGTCTGAACTTTTGGTAAACTGAATTGCTTGAAAAAGGACTATTTTTGACATTAAACAGTATAATTAAGCTAAACTGAATTTTTTTGAATAGAGCTGTTTTGACATTTAATGTAAGGCCCCATTAACGAGTGTCCAGGATATGACACTGAATAATCTGATGATGAGGTTCTAGCAATGCTGGAGCTTTGGAGAATGCGGAGCACCCGTTCACTGCCATCGCTCCCTGGTTCACTTTGGCTCGGAGTGGTAGCACCTGATAGAGTCCTATCTAAGGGTCAAATAAAACTAAACTGTGTATTTATACTAAACTGAATTGTTTGAAATAGAACTGCTTTTAAATAGAACTAAACTGTGAACTTAAGCTAAACTGAAAAGTTTGAAGTAGAAATGTTTTGACATTTAACTGTTTGTAAACAAAAACTATACTTATACTAAACTGAATTGTGTGAAATTTAATTCGGCGTTAAATGACCCGAAAAAGGGTTGATACACCGTAAAACAAAACAACCAACCAACCACTTTGGACAATTTAACAGTGTGCAAGCGAGTGAGTAATGTTGAATAGAATTATTAGTGTTAGATAGAAATATTTGAAACTCTTTAACAGCGTGCCTAAATTGAATTGTTAGTGTTATATAGTTGTTATATAACATATGCCACGGTTTTTCGGTTCGTTCCTAGTGACCCCATGTGCTTTGACAAGCTGTCATGTTGTGATTAGTAAACTGTGCAGTCGGGTACAACAGGTGTGTAACCGGAAGGAGACGATGTAATGAGAACCACGCAGTCAGATTTTGACAGAGTGCAGAGAATCGGCAGTCGAGCAAGGGACACACAGCCGACCAGAGGCGTCTCTGACGAGATTGGAAGGAGGTGCAAGCGCTGGCACCCCCTGGCTCCTGGAAGAAGATATGGGAAGAAAAAGTCATCTCTCTGAGTATATATCTCTCCACCTATCTCTCACACACCACAGAATTATCAACCCTTTCGAGAATAAAGTGTGAGCGATATATTTTTAAAAAGAAGTGTGTTCTTTCGTTCATTGAATTTCGTAAATTATGTTTGATTATGTTTCCGCTTGTATTTGTATTACGGCTATACAACATAGTGATGCTGGAAAGCATTTAACTGGGTGCAAATAAAACTATGTTAGATAGCAATAATTGAAAGCATTTGACTGTATGGAAACTTTAGTAATACTTGTGTGTAAACAAATGAGCTCTAACACATTTGAAAATAAGATACCGACAAACTATTGACTTACAAGTCATATGTATAACCATTTAATTGTATGCACACCAATGTGCTGAGGCTCGATTAAAAATGTTATCTTAAAAAACACATTTTCAAATCATATACAATATGTATAACGAGGATTTGGCATTAAATAACCAACGATGTTTGATATATTGTAACATATTGGCCCTCGACCGAGCTGTTAATTAAGAGATGCACCTGTGTAAACAACTGGTGCATCCGGTCGAAGATGTCGGGGTATCACCTTGGCCTGTGGATGGGTTGAATTTGGTGCAATTGCGACGCCCACGGGAAGCAGGTGGATATCTAACAATTATATAACCAGGTGCCACAGACGGTTTGAGTTAGTTGCAGTTCGAGTTGCAGTTCGAGGCAGTGAGAACCAGCTCCAGACAGAGGGCTTGGGCCCTCAGGACCCCGGTTGAGTAGTCCAGCAGAACGAGGAAGAAGTTCTGCTATAGTCAGAGGAACTTGGGGTCAATATATTGCGGTCTGTTCCGTCTCCAACTCACCTCTCACACATAACCAATATCAACCCTTTCACTACCCTTTGTGTGAGAGGTATATATTTCTAAAGAAGTGTGTTCGTTCGTCATTATTGTTGATTATGTTTCCGCATATATATGTATACGTATAGTTGTATCATGGCTATACAACACTATAAAACCCAACTAAACCAAATTAAAACCATATCATCATCATCATCATCATGTCATGCCGCTAGCACGGATATCCCTGACCCTCTCTCACCACTTCTCCTTATCATTCATCACTTCTGGTAGGTCTTCAGGGCTACATCCCATATCCTCACATAGCTGCTGTATGTATGTTCGAGCTGGTCGTCCTGCTTTTGCTTGGCCATATGCGGGGGCCCATAGGAGTACATCACTGATGAGTTCGTCCTTGCTTCTCCAGTAGTGTCCTGCGTGTCTGGCTCGTCTAACTTGGATAGTTTTCGTGATGGGAGGTAGGTAGCCGTATAGTTGGTGCCTTGTGGGGTGTTGCCGCTAGGACTTGTTCAATATTGTTCGGAGCATTCTTGTGTAATTGCCGTCTAGCTTCTTCTTCAGCCGTTTAGTTAGCGTCCAAGTAGTTCATCCATATAGCAGTATCGATACGACCGCTGCCTGGTAGAAACTTCGTTTAATTTTATCGGTCAGGTTTGATTTCCATATGATCAAGAGCCTATCGATAGCTGTCCATGCTTTCGTTAGTCGTGTGTCGATGTCTTTTTCGGTTGATGAGACGCTGAATAGAAAAATAAAAGTACGATGGAAAAATGAATGCAATGTAACGCTGAAAATATAAATACTAAAATATTACAATCAAACATTTTCAATTGAATCAAATGTCAATATTGAATGACCCATAAAGAGTTGATATGCCATTAAATGAATAAAGCAAAATAAAAAAATTGAAAAGGAGAAAAAGGATTAAAAAAAAAAAACTTGGAAATTTTATATATGATTTATCTAATTGTTCTCTTTTTTTCTCTATTCAACATTCTATCTTATTCGCTATTTATTTATTTATTTATTTATATTGCCTTCGTGTCTTTCTCTTGAAAGATACGACATTATTGGACAAAATAGGCGGAAGTCCCTTTTTGCATTTTGACACACTGGTGACAAATCCTTTTACTTCAAGTACACCATATGACAGTTATTAAATTAAGTAAAGAAAGAAAGAAAAAAAGTAAGTAAAAAAAAGAAAACCTGAAATGTGAAAAGGAAAATAAATGAAACATGCAAAAATGAATGACCCTGGTTTTTATTAAAAATGAGAGTCCCATCCACACACACACACACAGACACACACATACACACACACGCATATATATATAGGTGTGTGTGTGTGGATGGGACTCTCATTTATATATATATATATATATATAAAGATTGCATAAAATGTTGGAACGTTTCCTGACAGCTGGATAACAATTGTTTAATCTTTATAAGATTTTCCATTCACTGACTTCCAAGAATATGTTAATTGCCTTACAGGAAAAAAAAAAAAAAAAGCTAAAAATTATAAAATAAAAAAATAAAAAAATAAATAAAAGAAAGTAAAGATGTCTGAACTTGCTACTGTTTTATTACTCGCCTCAGCAATTACTCTTTTTTTTTATTAATGCTTCTGATCATAGCACACTGGGTCGATATAATCTTCGACCACTAACGCAAACTCAGAAAAAGAGGAAATAAAAGAGAAGTTTCTGAAAAGACATGAACTCGGTGGGAGTCTATCTTTCATAGATATCCCCTCGAGTAATTCGGCTATAGAAGCTTGAATAATGAAGTGGAAAGATATTTTGAGTCGTTTTTTCTCAGTACTACATATTTAAAAAAAATTCCCTGTCTGTTTTCAATCGTTGAATATGTTTTATCAGAAATAGAATCACCATAGTTTTATTAGTAGATTTAAGCCAGCTTATAGAATACATTTTTTGTTATGAAAAGTTTACCCTATTCTTATTTTATTACAAGATGTACCATTCAGTCATGGTAATCTGTTTAAATGAAGGGAGTATATATGAATATGTATTATATATTGACCCTCGATCGAGCCGTCAATCAAGAGATGCACCAGTGTAAATAAGTGGAAGAACAGCGGTAGCAGATGGACGTTAGAAAATAATATAACCACGTGCCAAGACGGTTTGAATCAGTTGGAGAGAGGATGCCAGCGTGAGAACCAGCTTGCAGACTGAGGGCTTTGCGGCCCTAAGTGACCCACGGTTGAGCAACCCAGCCAAGATGAGGAAGTGCTGCTCTGGTCAAAAGAAGAACTTGGTTCAATATGGCGGTCCGTCCTTGTCACCACTCATTTCTCACACACAACAAACATCACCCTTTCGAAAATAAAGTGTGAGAGATTTATATGTTTATAAAGAGGTGTATTTGTTCGTTATGTAATATATCTATGATACGGATACGTGAAATATATGTAATGAATATATACAGATGTGTTAAACGTTCACATGCATAGGAATCCCAAAACAATGACGACTCTCTTGGTTCAAGTACAAAAATTTTATTACCTTCTTGACTTTTAGGTCTTCGACACGAGGAGAGAGAGGCACAATTTTTACTATGCTGACTGTTCGTCCAGTGTCAGCTCTCAACTCACTGACCCAACCAACGTGCTCGCACCCCACAGTAAACAACTTGACTCGTCTACGTCCACATCTCAACTAACTGTTTTTTTCAAAATAACCAAGAATCCCAGTCCATCGCTTCCGGGTATGACGTCATTCGCATCCCCAGTCTCATTTCCTATCCGGGGTTTTTATTATGACATCTGTGATTGTCACATCCCCCCGTGCGAGCGTGAACACCTGCGCTCAATGTGTGCCCCTACCCGTGCACTAAGCCGAAAAGTTCTAAACTACGGTTTTGTTCGATTTTGTTTTGTCCTTTTATTTAATGACTAATCAACCGTTTAATTCATAACAGAATGGAGTATCATCTGTTTATAATAGAATGGAGTATCTATTTATTATAGAATGGAGTATCATCTGTTTATAACAGAATGGAGTATCTATGCATTCTAGAATGGAGTATCATCTGTTTATAATAGAATGGAGTATCTATTTATTATAGAATGGAGTAACTAAATCAAAAGATAAGATATAACCAACGAAAAATGATAATGAAAAAAAAATCCTTCCGTGATTACATAACAGTTATTGAAGTCGTTCATTACCGGTTAATGATGTATCCGCCTGTAAGTGTATATTTGTATATGTATACGTGTTGTTGTATTATGGATAAACAACATACGTAGGAGACTGCTGGAGAAACAAGGACAAAATTATGATTGATTCTGTTCTATGTACCCCCTACACTTAAACGTGCCATTGTTGGTACACCAGCAAGAACTTACCTACATCAGCTAAGTACATACTCAAGATGTAGTTTGGAAAACCTACTAGGAGTGATGGATGATAGGGACGGGTGGAGAGAGAGTGTGTCAAGTAAATCCATGTTAGCGACGTGACTTGATGATGATGATACTCCATTCTATTATAAATAGTGGAGGTGCCCGTGGTGTAATGGTTATCGTCGTAGAAAATGGATACGGCGACACGAGTTCAAATCCAGGCCGAGACTGATTGCATTTCACATAGCACTAATACCCTTGGGAAAGGAATGAATCCAATTACTCTCCCTCCAGCTATAGGTAAATAGTAGGACAGACTAGGTTCTTCAGCCTTGGTAAGGCAACTAGTCAAGGAGAAGAAAAAAAACCTCTGAATTCAAACCTGTTAAACTCCGATTAAAAAAATTGACCTTGTGTCGTCCTGCCCGAGCGGAGGGGTTAGTAAATATGATAAATAGACGCTCCCGTCTGTCAAAAATAGATACTTCTTTCTATTATAAATAGATCATACTCATTTCTATTGATAATAGACACTCCATCCTATCTTAAATTGGTGATACTCTTTTCTATAATAAATATATACTCTATTTCATTTTAAATTGATGATACTCCATTCTGTTATAAATCAATACTCTATTGAATCATAAATGGATACTCCATTCTATGATAAATAGATGAAACTCCATTTTATTACAACAAGATACTCCATTCTATTACAAAGAGACGATACTCCATTCTGTAATAAATGGATACTCCATTCTATTACAAAGAGACGATACGCCATTCTATAATAAATGGATACTCCATTCTATTATAAACAGATGATACTCCATTCTATAATAAATAGATACTCCATTTTATTATAAACAGATGATACTCCATTCTATAATAAATAGATACTCCATTTTATTATAAACAGATGATACTCCATTCTATAATAAATAGATACTCCATTCTATTATAAACAGACAATACTCCATTCTATAATAAATAGATACTCCATTTTATTATAAACAGATGATACTCCATTCTATAATAAATAGATACTCCATTCTATTATAAACAGACGATACTCCATTCTATAATAAATAGATACTCCATTTTATTATAAACAGATGATACTCCATTCTATAATAAATAGATACTCCATTTTATTATAAACAGATGATACTCCATTCTATAATAAATAGATACTCCATTCTATTATAAACAGACGATACTCCATTCTATAATAAATAGATACTCCATTCTATTATAAACAGATGATACTCCATTCTATAATAAATAGATACTCCATTCTATTATAAACAGACGATACTCCATTCTATAATAAATAGATACTCCATTTTATTATAAACAGATGATACTCCATTCTATAATAAATAGATACTCCATTCTATTATAAACAGACGATACTCCATTCTATAATAAATAGATACTCCATTTTATTATAAACAGATGATACTCCATTCTATAATAAATAGATACTCCATTCTATTATAAACAGACGATACTCCATTCTATAATAAATAGATACTCCATTTTATTATAAACAGATGATACTCCATTCTATAATAAATAGATACTCCATTTTATTATAAACAGATGATACTCCATTCTATAATAAATAGATACTCCATTCTATTATAAACAGACGATACTCCATTCTATAATAAATAGATACTCCATTCTATTATAAACAGACGATACTCCATTCTATAATAAATAGATACTCCATTCTATTATAAACAGACGATACTCCATTCTATAATAAATAGATACTCCATTTTATTATAAACAGATGATACTCCATTCTATAATAAATAGATACTCCATTCTATTATAAACAGACGATACTCCATTCTATAATAAATAGATACTCCATTTTATTATAAACAGATGATACTCCATTCTATAATAAATAGATACTCCATTCTATTATAAACAGATGATACTCCATTCTATAATAAATAGATACTCCATTTTATTATAAACAGATGATACTCCATTCTATAATAAATAGATACTCCATTCTATTATAAACAGATGATACTCCATTCTGTTATTAATTAAACGGTTGATTAGTCATTAAATAGAAGGACAAAACAAAACCGAACCAAACCATCCAATTAGTGCGACTTTTTGAACAAATCTTCATTTTTGTTATTCTATTTCCAGTTTTCTTCCATCTGTATGTGGTTGCTTTTTGTGTTAATTTTTTTTCTCACTATTTTTTAAATATTACTTTAATTTCATTGTACTATTAGGACTTTTGGGGACAAACACTTAAAAATTTTTGTTATTACAAGTTTTATTTAGTAACCCTCATTTCTTTGACATTTTCTCTTGAGTCTTGTAAGGAAATACTTTCGAACAATATCTATTAATAATATGCGAATGTCAGTAGATATAATGAAAGAAAACCGTCCGACACTGAAAAAAGACAAGAATCAAACGATATGTGGCAGACATTGTCACGGGTGCAGATTAAGCAGAAGATTTGTCGCTTATTGAAGATACTCCAGTGCAACCTGAAGGTCTGCCGCATGGACTGGCACAGGGGGCAAAAAGAAGTGGCCTCTGCGAGAATTCAAATAAAACCGAGTTGATGTGTTTTAAACAAGATGGTGCCGTCTCTAAATAAAGTGGAACATATTCACGTCCAAAAATACGACCAAGACACGTGAAATGTACATATGTTCATAAAATGTTCATAACGCATAGGAATCCGAAAAACACGAAATTGGTTCAAGTACAAAACTTTTTATTACCTTTTGGATTTTAAGGTTTTTCGAAATGAGGAGAGAGAGAGACACATAATTTCTTTCTATGCTGACTTTTCCTTCTGACCCCACCACGTGCAGCACCCCGCCGCAAACTACTGGTCTGGCCTCGGCGAGCTCCGGAAAATCAACTTCCTTCCTCTAGCATTGAATCTCAACTAACTGTTTTTTTTTTTTCAATTTCCAAAATCCTCAGCCCATCGTTTCCGGGCATGACGTCATTCACGTCCCCGGTCCTATTTCAGTCTGGGTTTTTTATTGTGACATCTGTGATTGTCAAATCCACCCCGCGCGAACGTGAACACCTGCACTCAATGTGTGCACCTAACTAACCCATGTACTAAGCCGAAAGGTTCTCAGCCTAACTAAACAAGGTAAGATATACAAAACGAAAAATGATAATATAAAAAAAATCCCTCTGCAATTATATAACATAAGACAAGAATCAGATGATATATGGCAGACATTGTCACGGATACAGATTAAGCAGAAGATTGGTCGCTTATTGTAGATACACCAACGCAACCTGAAGGTCTGCCGCATGGACTGGCACAGGGGGCAAAAAGAATTGGCCTCTGCGAGGACTCAAATAAAATAGAGTTGATGTGTTTTAAACAAGATGGTGCCGTCTCCATGCTAAGGACCATTTCACGCGGGGGGATATCTCATAACAAAGATGGTTACAATTCAACGAAGTTGCTTACCTCACAACTGGGGTGCTTATCTCGCAAACTGTCCAGGTAAGACGAACAAGACATGCTGGAGAAGCAGGAACGAATTCTGAAATTCTCATGACGACTTCCTCACATGTCCACGTCAATATTAGAAAAGAATTATATTCATCAACACTTTGCTGATACTGGATGGCGTCTAGAGGACCTGATCATTAATAATAGATGATAGGGACGGATCGCAAGAGAGAGAGAGAGAGAGAGAAGGGAATCTGATCTATCAACATGATTTGTAATTGATTATAACCAGTAGTGGAGGTGCCCGTGGTGTAATGGTTATCGTCGTAGGAAATGAACACGGCGACACGAGTTCAAATCCTGGACGAAACTCATTGCATTTCACATAGCACTAATACCCTTGGGAAAGGTATGAATCCAATTATTCTCCCTCCAGCTATGGGTAAATAGTAGGACAGACTAGGTTCTTCAGCCTTGGTTAGGCAACTAGTCTAGGAGAAGAAAAAAACCTCTGAATTCAAACCTGTTAAACTCCGCTTAAAAAAATGGACTTTGTGTCATCCTGCTCGAGCGGAGGGGTTGGTAAATAGTATAACCAATTACAATAATAAAGATAATAATTATTATTGCTATGTTTTAGAAGTCGTTTCAAAATTATTGTCTTATTTGTAGATTTTTAAAAAAATCTCTTTTATTCTTAATTTTCAGACAAAGACTTTTCACAATTAGTTTAATTCCTTGTTTTTTTGTTTTTTGTTTTTGTTTTTCATACCACTCTTGCTTATTAAACGAAGAAAGTAAGGAAAAAATCTCCCTAAAATGATTGTCATTTTCATGCAAAACAGATACAGACTCCATCAGAAAATAACTCTATTTTCAACAAAAAGACACCTAATTTATTAACTGAATCAAAACCAGGACCAGCATGATGAATTTCTTTTCAGATTTGAAATCTTTATCCTATTTACCCAACCCCTCCGCTCGGGCAGGATATGACACAAGGTCAATTTTTAAGCGGAGTTTAACAGGTTTGAATTCAGAGTTTTCCTTCTCCTAGACTAGTTGCCTAACCAAGGCTGAAGAACCTCGTCTGCCCTAATATTTACCCATAGCTGGAGGGAGAATAATTGGATTCATACCTTTCCCAAGGGTATTAGTGCTATGTGAAATGCAATTAGTCTCGTCCAGGATTTGAACTCGTGTCGCCGTGTTCATTTCCTACGACGATAACAATTGCACCACAGGCACTCAGATTTGAAATGTTTATGAATTTTTTAATGTTCGAAACATCTTTTTTTAAAGGTTGATTTAAAAAGATAGTAAAAACGGAGAAGTCAAAGGAGATATAACAAACTAACAAGCAAAAATCAAACAAACAAACTGCAATAATAATAATAATAATAATAATTGGACCAGAGAAGAACTTGGGCAAATGGACGAAAGAACAAGAAAACTAATGACCATGCATAAAACATTACATCCAAGAGACGACGTTGACAGACTACATGTATCAAGAAAGGAGTGAGAAAGAGGAATTGCCAGCATTGAAGACAGTGTTGACGCATCGATTCAACAACTCGAGGACTACATAGAAAAACACGAACGAGGACTGATTACGGCCATCAAAAACGATATTGACAATACGGTGACTAATAGAATGACAAAAACTAGGAAACAAAAATGGAAAGAAAAACAACTCTTTGGGCACTTTAAACGACTAATAAACGACATCTCGCTCGAGAAAACCTGGACATGGTTAAGAAAAGGAAACTTTAAAAGAGAAGCAGAATCTCTCCTAATAGCAGCACAAAACAACGCCATAAGAACCAATCAAATCAAAGCGAGAATAGATAAGACGCAGCAAAATAACAAATGTAGGGTTGTGTGGTGATAGAGAAGAAACCATCAATTATATAATAAACGAATGCATTAAATTAGCACAGAAGAGGTATAAGACTTGTCACGACTGTGTGGGCGAGGTGATCCACTAGAAGATGAGCAAGAAATGTAAATCTGACCATACGAACAAATGGTATATGCACAACCCACCAGCTGTCCTGGAGAATGATACACACAAATTCTTATGGGACTTTGACATACAAACGGATCACCTAATCTCGGCCAGAAGACCTGACCTTATTGTAATCAACAAAAAAAAAAAAAAGAGAGCTTTCAAAATCGTAGATTTTGCTGACCCGGCTGACCACAGAATAAAACTGAAAGAAAGTCAAAAGAAGGATAAGTACTTCGACTGTGCTAGGGAATTGAAAAAAAACTATGGGATGTGAAGGTGACGATTATACCAATCATGATTGGTGCATTTGGTACAGTCACCAAAAGATTATCAAAGGGACTGGTGGATTTGGAGTTTGGCGGACGAGAGCAGACTATTCAAACTTCAGCATTAATTAGAACGGCCAGAATACTGAGAAGAGTCCTGAAGACTTGAGGAGACTTGCTGTTACTCAAACTTCAGAAAAAGATCATCAGCAAACGCTGAGGTGTAAAATTCTCAAGAAGAAGATGAAGAAGAGTAAGTGAATATCTTTTTGCAATGGCACAAAGTATCATATTATAAGTATTAGAAATGGTTTTAGTAATTCAATTCACAATATAATTCCGCTTCTTAGAAAAGAAAATGTAGATCTATATCCTTGCCTTTGAGGTCATAATAATTACGCAGATGCGTATTTCTAATCCTCTTCGGAAGACATGGCCCTTGAGGTGACCGTGTCCTCTGTAAAGAGTACGGATGTAACTTGCAAGACACATTCAAGGTAATTAGCCGCGCAATTCCCATGACAAGTAAATTTGGTATCATTCGTGTGCGATATTGACTGATGACTCAGTTGTAGAGTTTTGGCTCTGTAATCTGTGGTCGCTGGTTCGATCTCCAGTGGTGGAGATCATGGTATTCAATGATGATGAGATCTGATAAGATCGAAACACCTGTCTAGTGTTTCTGTATGTCGTGCGTAAGTGTTCGCCGGATTTTCTGGTCATGGTAATTCAATTAACGAATGCTGTAGTGTTTGACGTTTGTTTATTTAAATATGTATATATTTGAACTTACACGTGCAGGGTGTTTGAAAAAAAAAAAGATAAAACTATTTACTTTCTTATCTATTTACAACTTGCTTTCAAACTATTTTAGTCTTAAAAACAGCAGTTTAAACAATCCACCCTGTCAAAATAGGTTTTGATAAGAATTTCTTAATGTTTCGTTACAAGAGTGTTCGTCAATGGTCCGGGAAACCGGGGTTCAATCCCAGGTCGCGTCATACCAAAGACTTTAAAAATGTTATTTGATAACTCCTTGCTTAACACTCAGCAATAGAAGGGACGAACCAGACATGCAGGACACTGCTGGAGTAGTAAGTACGAGCTCATAAGTGATGTACTTCTATGGACCCCTTCACATGGCCAAACAAAGTCAAGGCGACCAGCTCGAACCTACTTACAGCAGCTCTGTGAGGATACGGAGTGTAGCGCTGAGGACCTGCCGGAAGCGATGAACAATTGGGAGAGGTGGGGAGAGAGATTGCCAGGGATATCCGTCCTGGTGGCACGACAAGATGATGAGATTGAGGTTTAAGTGGAGCAATCCAGGGAAAGGGGTAGCCCCTTCCCCAATACCACGGTGTCGTAGCTATTGAAAATGGAGCTTTCTGATCGCCCTTGACTACGGTCGCCAATCATACTTTACTTACTATTAAAAACTTGACCAGTTAATGAAGATCAGTTGTCTTCTCGGATCTTGGACTGGTTTAGTTTCTTTATTTAATGACATATTAATTGTTGACTATCTAATGGTTTAGCTACTTTGTTTATTAGAATATCAATGGTCGTGAAATTTTTAATAGTTTGGTTTCTTTGTTTAATGGCATAACAAACTTCGTGGGTTATTAATAGTTTTGATGCTTTTTTTAATAGTATATCAAGCTTGAAGGTTTTTTGAACGTTTAGTTTCTTTGATGGTATCAATCTTTATAGGTTTTTAATGGTTTTTTTTCTTTTTTTAATGATATATCAACCTTCGTCTTGATCTTGTATGCTTTTATTCGTATGAAAACATATCAACTAAACACAAAACTCCCGGGATGTACGGGTTACTTTGTGGGAAATGATACTGCACCCCGAGATCAATTTCAGGCCGTGAACCAGTAAAAAGTAAGAATACAACTATTTTACCTGCAGCTATGGGATAATAGAAGCGCAGACGGTACTCTTTAGCCGTGGTATGGCAAAACATCTGGGAAATAGGAAGACCCGGAATGAAAATTGAACTTGTTTCGCATTATGATCGTGCAGAGGGGTTGGGTAAATATATATAAACAAAACACAAAATATTATTTTCTTGGAGCAGCTTTTGGATTTTGATTTTGTGTCTGAACAAGGGCGTTCTTTGTTTCGACTTGAAGCCATCTCTCATATAGGGAACCGTATCCTTAGTATTTTTTTTAGTCTTTTCTTTTTCCAAATCCTGAACTTGAGGTCTGTGGATATTTCAATAAAACTGATATGTTGTTCAAAAAATCAAATAGACACGCCTCACTACATAAGTAATTCTATTTTTTAGATATCGTGAAGGTATCGATTCTGAAACGTTTCAAATGATTTTCGAAGCAGAAATATGTTACGAATTTGAAGCCATTGCACAAAATTCGTAAAAAAAGAAGATGCAATTGCACTGAGAAATTTCATCTTGAAAACTGTTACCAGAAATCATTGATTCTTCCATCACATCTAAAAGGACTTTTCCCCGGGAAAAATAATCAATGGTTGCTCTCTATCGATCGTTAACTAAAATCGGAAATTACTGGATGCGCAATGTTCTAGTATAATAATAAACGACTCTATCATAAAACAAGATTAATTTTAATTTTGAAAAATAAACAGCATAATAAGAAGATAGACACAAAACAGAAAATTTACTCAATATGGCCACCATTTTTTAAGTTATTGTATCAACACGCCTTTGAAACGATTTTCATGCCTTCAAAATAAATTCTTCAGATATTTTATTCCATTCCCAGCGCTCCAACACCTGCGCTCAAGTTTGCACCTAACTAACCCATGAACTGAGCTGAAAGGTTCTCAGCCTAACTTAACCCAGAAGCAAGATATATAAAACCAAATCCCTCGGCCATCATATTACAGGGCAACCAATGAGTATTAAACTTACGAAAATGGTTTGCTAATGTTGTATAGGCGATTTGGTGATCTCAGTAATAACAATACAAATACGAACGAAACACTTTATCAAAATATATCTCTCCTTTTATTTTCTAAAAGGGCCCACAGTTTGATGTTAGTTTAGCAATAGATGATGAGACATATACTCAGAGAGAGGATTTCTTCCCATATCTTCTTCCGTGAGCCAGGGGGTGCCAACCCTTGCACCCCCTTGCAAGCTCGTCAGAGACGACCTGATCAGCTGTGTGTCCCACGCTCGACTTCGATTCTCTGCCTCGGTCTAAATCTGACCGCGTGGTTACACACCCATTCGACCTGAGGGCCTTGACGCACTGTCATCTTCCTCTTTACTAATCAAAATGTGACAGCTTGCCAAAGCACATGGGGTCACAAGGAACGAACCGAATATCCATGTCATATGTTATATAGCACTAATCTAACTTGCTAACTGTTATAGAGCAGCTAGCACCCCTTCAGCACTCTACCAGATGGCCTGACTCATATCCATAAATAACCTACGATTAAGGACTTCAAAAGTCGTTCACTAAGTTGTATTGTTATTACTCAGATCACCAAACCGGCTATACAACATTAGCAAACCATTTTCGTAAGTTTAATACTCATTGGTTGCCCTGTAATATGATGGCCGAGGGATTTTCGTTGATTGATAAGCTGATTAATATTTAAACTGGTTTGTTTTGTTTAATGACACATCAACCTTTTTAGGTTATTTAATGCCAAAGCCATCATACTAGAACCGTAATGGTACTATTTAACCAATAGCTGGGAGGATAAGGGGGTTCATACCTTTCCTAAGGGTATTTGTCCGAAAGTAAACGTAAAAGCGTGACTAGAGTTCGAACTCGCTTACAACGATTTCGCATTCCAGCACTTTAACCATTACACCACGAGGATACCCCAATATATTTGGACTAATCTTTCTTCATTTGGCTATACAGTATTTTGACCCTCCTCCATTTTTTTGTAAATTGTTTATAACTTATTGTACTTTGTTTTTTGTATATATCCGTTAGCACCGGAAACTGGTGCTGAATAAATATATTAAGCACTCATTCTTCTGTGTGTTGCATTCATTTCGACAACACGACACTAACCATTACAACGCGTGAGATTCTCTGTGAAATTATTCAATCACTCCATCACAATCACGATGTGATACAAGGGCAATTATACGCAGAGTGAATTAAGAATTGTCATTCTCCTACAGTAGTTTCCTCGGCGCTCTTCCTTATGACAAAACCCGATGCTGATCACTGTAAGATGAATGAATAAACACAAAAAGTTGCCCTTGTTTCCAGTTTTCTCTTGAATAATTGTCACAAATTTTTTAGCAATAAATTAAAAAGTGTTCTTCAATAAACTATTTGTATCGATAAAGTTGGTTGTTTTATTTTACAACGTATCAACTCTTTTCAAGTCATTTAACGCCGAATTATTCAGTTTGATAAAAGTTTCAAACAATTCAGTTTAGCATAAGAATAGTTTTTTGTTTGCACACAGTTAAATATCAAAAGTTCTATTTCAAACAATTCAATTTAGCATAATTACACAGATTCGTTCTAACGGACCCACAGATAGGACCCTGTCAGGTACTTCCACTCCGGGCCAGAGTGGACCAGGGAGCGATGGCAATGAAGGAGTACCCTGCATTCCCCAAAGCTTTAGCATTACTGGAGCCTCACCATCAGATTGTTTTGTGACATTTATCAGGACTCTCGTTGGAGAAGTCTTACCTCTATACAGAGATGCAATCGGTGTATTCTGCAGCCCCAGCCAACTGAGCCATTTATGGATAAATTGTATGTTCCTAATAAGAAGCTTTAACTGAAAGCGAATTTGACAAATAGATGGAACCCTAACAGGTACTCCCACTCCGGGTCAGAGTAATGACAATAGTAAAGTAAAGTTGGCGACCGTAGTCGAGGGCGACCAGAAGGCTCCCTTTTCAAAAGCTACTACACCGAGGTGTAGGGGGAGGCGCTACTCCTTTCCCTGAATTGCTCCACTTTACCATTGATCGTACCTTATATCGCTGAGTGTTAAGCAAGGAGGTATCAAGTACCATTTTTAAACTCTTTGGTATGACACGACCTGGGATTGAACCTAGGTCTCCCGGACCATTGGCGAACACTCTACCAACTAGACTAATGACAATAAAGGGGTTATTAAAGACGCTATAGAGCTTCGGAACTGGAGCCTCACTCATTTTACAGCATTGACGTAATTTGCGGTAATCTGTCACATAATCGTTTTAGTTCGTGTTAAGATAAAATCCTGTCATAACGTATTATCACTCAGTGGGTATTGCAGGACTTAAGTGAGTCCTGGATGTGCAATCGGAACATCAACTGTCGATCACATTTTAATATGTAATTATGTAAAGAAGTATAAAACAAAAGTGTCCAAAAGAACAAGAATCAGAGAGGGGAAGAGAGATAGAGAAATACATAGAAAAAAAAGAGATAGACAAGTTGAGACAGAAAGACAAAGACAGAATGAGAGAGTGTAAGAGATAGAGAGATAGAAAGAAAAAGAGAGAGAGAGAGAAGTTAAGGCAGAAAACAGAGGGAGAGAGAGAGAAGAGAGACTGAGAGAGAGTGAGGGATAGAGAGATACGAAGAGAAAGACAGAGAGAGAGAGAAGTTGAGGCAGAAAGACAAAGAGAGAGAGAGAGAGAGAGAGAGAAGAGACTCTGAGAGAGAGAGAGAGAGAGAGATGATAGAGAGATACACACAAAGATACACGGAGACAGACAGACAAACAGACAGACTTTAAGATTTGATTAAAATACATAAATATGAAAAGAATAAAATAGATATATAGGTAGATGGATATAAATAGAATGAAACAGATTACCTTACATGGGTGTCCTCGTGGTGTAATGGTTAAAGCGATGAACTGCGGAATCGTAGTACGCGAGTTCGTACTCCACTCGCGCTATTACGTTCACTTTCGGGCAAATACCCTCGGGAAAGGTATGAACCCCCTTATTCTCCCTCCAGCTATGGGTAAATAGTAGGACGGACTAGGTTCTTGGAGAAGCAACTAGTCTAGGAGAAGGAAAACTCTGAATTCAAACCTGTTAAACTCCGCTTAAAAATTGACCTTGTGTCATATCCTTCCCGAGCGGAGGGGTTGGGTAAATACTACCTTACATCAGTACGGGGGCAAAAGTGTTGAGCAGATTTTAGGTGCAGACTGAAATAGGTATGAATAAAATAAGAAAGATAAATAGATATGAACAATGATATATATATATATATATATATATATGATCAGAATGATTTCATCATCATCATCATCATCATGTCACGCTATCAGCACGAATCTCCCTGACCCTCTCTCGCCACCTCTCCCTATCGTCGATTGCTTCCGACAGGACTTCATGGATACATCCCGTATCGGCTCAGAGCTGCTGTATGTAGGTTCGAGTTGGTCGTCCTGCCTTTGCACGTCCATGTGAAGGGGCCCACAGGAGTACATCACTTATGAGCTCGTCCCTACTTCTCCAGCACTGTCCCGCATGTCTGGTTCGTCTAATTTTGAAAGTTTTCATGATTGGTGGTCGGTGGCCGTACAGCTCCTGCTTTGTGGGTTGCTGCCTCCAGGACATGTACAATATTGCTCGCAGCATTCTTGTGTAGTTGCCGTCAAGTTTTTTTTCCACACGTTTAGTTAGCGCCCATTTAGTGCATCCATATAGCAGTATCGATAAGACCGCTGCTAGGAAAAAAAAACTGCGTTTCATTTTATAGGTTGGGTCTGATTTCGATATGAACGATAGCCTATCGGTAGCTGTCCATGCTTTTGCTAGTTGCGAGTTGATGTATGTGTCAGTTGATCCTATTTACCCAACCCCTCCGCTCGGGCAGGATATGACACAAGGTCAATTTTTAAGCGGAGTTTAACAGGTTTGAATTCAGAGTTTTCCTTCTCCTACACTAGTTGCCTTACCAAGGGCTGAAGAACCAAGTCTGTCCTACTATTTACCCATAGCTGGAGGGAGAATAATTGGATTCATACCTTTCCCAAGGGTATTAGTGCTATGTGAAATGCAATCAGTCTTGTACAGGAATTGAACTCGTTTCGCCGTGTCCATATCCTGCGACGATAACGACTACACCACGTATGTTTCAGTTGATGAAACACCGCTTCCTAGGTAGGTGTTCTTGTTTACTAGTTTCAGAAAACTACCGACTACCGCTTAGTGTGGAGACATAGGCTCTTTGAATTAATCACATGTATTCTGTATTGTGTTCGTTGACATCAAGGCCTTTGCTATTAGCTGCTTGTTCCAGGGTTTCGGCGAGGGCAGGTGCATTTGCCAGAAGCGCTATGTCTGACAATGCTCACCTGGAACCGTAGAGACTCAACGCCTCTATTGCTGCGCCACGGGCCCCGAATTAATTCTTAAATTGATTATTAGTAAATAGAATCATTTCTCTTCGATAGCAATGCTTGAAACTATTTAACTGCGTGCAAAAATGAGATCAGTCTCGTTTAAGAATATAATCAAAAGTGTTTTTACAAATCACATGCATTTGATATATATGTAAAAACAGGATTTGGCATTAAAAAACCTATAATAGTTGATATGCCACAAAACCTAACCAAACAAAATCATATGCATTTTATTTATATGTAAAAACAGGATTTGGCATTAAAAAACCTATAATAGTTGATATGCCATGAAACCTAACCAACCAAATCATATATATTTAATATATATGTGTATTTATAAAGATGATTTGCCATTAAAATACCAACAAAGGTTAATATACCATAAAACCAAACCAAATCATACATATTGAATATATTTGTATAAGCAAGATTTAGCATTTAATAACCTACAACGGTTGATTTGCCGAAAAAACACATAAATCAAAATCACATATATTGACGTCGGTAATTGTTTTTGCGAGGTCCCCTCTGCTTCTTTCTTTTGTTTGCTTGAAACCTTTTTCTTCGATTTTATCGATAGATGTTCAAAGTACGTAGTCTAGACAGATGACAAAGGTGTATGGGGCTAATGCGTCTCCTTGCAGTATACATGCTACAATGTCGAAGTAATCTGTGTCTCCATCCGAAGAACGGATATATATATAATCAAAATGAGATGGATAAACAGATAGATACATGTCAACAGAATGAAAAATATAGATTTACTAAAGGTTGATGATAATTCAGAATTTAAACAGGAACTTTAAATGCTAGGAATCACTTGAAAAGAGCGGTTGTACATTCCACTTCTCCTCACTGATCCTTCATTTGGGTCACGACGGGTGATGGAAATGTTGTCAATAAAATAAAGAAAAACATGCTCTTGAAAATTGTAAAATTGATCTTCATCCCAACATAGAAATCTCAGTCAGTTCGGGCTGTAGAATATGCCGACTGAATCTCTGTAGAGAGATAAAACTGCAACGAGTGTACTGCATTTGACACTAAATAGTCAGATGATGAAGCTTCAGTAATGCTGGAGGTCCGAAAAATGAGTACCCCTTCAATGACAACCCTCAAATGTCCACTCTGCCTCAGGGTGATAGAACTTGATAGGATCCTATCAATGGATCAAATAGAACTTTTTAACATTTAAACTGAGTGCAAACAAATGACTTATGCAAATTGAAATATTTGAAAAAGAAATGTTTAATCATTTAACTTAAAGTAATCAAATGACCTGTGTTTGATTTAATTGTTAATGACACATAACAATACTTGGGAATATTTATCTGTGTGCAAACCAATGAGGGATATTGAATTGAATAATTACTGTAAAATATCAATACTTAGGACCACACCACTGTGTGCAAACAATTGATGATTTTTTTTTGTTTCTTCTCACAACGTTTCGGGCAAATTTCACCTCTGGCCTTCTTCAGGTGATTAACCGCGACTTAGGATAGGAATGCTGAGTCTTGTAACCGTATCCCCCGTAATTACTACCTTCCATAGTTGTTGTCTACCGCACCACGTTTTTGACCAAGTAAACCGCTGGCCAGCTTGGGTAGAAATTGAAACCGCTATCGTCTGACAATGCTCACCTGGAACCGTAGAGACTCCACGCCTCTATTGCTGCGCCACGGGCCCCGAATTAATTCTTAAATTGATTATTAGTAAATAGAATCATTTCTCTTCGATAGCAATGCTTGAAACTATTTAACTGCGTGCAAAAATGAGATCAGTCTCGTTTAAGAATATAATCAAAAGTGTTTTTACAAATCACATGCATTTGATATATATGTAAAAACAGGATTTGGCATTAAAAAACCTATAATAGTTGATATGCCACAAAACCTAACCAAACAAAATCATATGCATTTCATTTATATGTAAAAACAGGATTTGGCATTAAAAAACCTATAATAGTTGATATGCCACAAAACCTAACCAAACAAAATCATATGCATTTCATTTATATGGAAAAACAGGATTTGGCATTAAAAAACCTATAATAGTTGATATGCCACAAAACCTAACCAAACAAAATCATATGCATTTCATTTATATAGAAAAACAGGATTTGGCATTAAAAAACCTATAATAGTTGATATGCCATGAAACCTAACCAACCAAATCATATATATTTAATATATATATGTATTTATAAAGATGATTTGCCATTAAAATACCAACAAAGGTTAATATACCATAAAACCAAACCAAATCATACATATTGAATATATTTGTATAAGCAAGATTTGGCATTTAATAACCTACAATGGTTGATTTGCCGAAAAAACGCATAAATCAAAATCACATATATTTTATACATATGTATAAAGAGGATTTGGCATCAAATAACCTACAATCGTTGATATGCCATAAAACCCAACCAAACCAAATCATATATATGTAATATATAACTATAAAGAGGATTTGGCATTAAATAACCTACAATAGTTGATATGCCATAAAACCCAGCCCAACCCAAATAAATTTTCGATATTTGATATATATATATATATATATATATATATATATATATATATAAAGTGGATTCGACATGAAATAACCTATAATGGTTGATATGCCATAAAACCCAATCCAATCAAATCATATATATTTAATATATATGTATAAAAAGGATTTGGCATTAATAACCTGCAATGATTCATATGCCATAAAACCCAACCAAACCAAATCATACGTATTATATACACACACACACACACACACACACACATATATATATATATATATATATAAAGATTATTTGCCATCAAATAACCTACAATGGTTGATATGCCATAAGACCCAAACAAACGGTATAGTAGAACTCTTATTAGTTGGGGTCGAAGCTGAGAACAAGAAGTGATCGGAAGGAGACGAGAAAATGGCGACGAGAAAGAAAACAGACATGACGACTAGCAAAAATAGATTCAGCACAAGCAACAAGGTGAAGAGTAAAGTGAAGAAATGGGCTCAGGATGCTTGACGATCGACTTAGGATAAAACATAGATGAAAAAGAAACGCAATATATACTCAGAATGATTACGCAACATCATGTCTGACACAAGGCCACGTGTATGACGGATTTTGTTAAATCCTATTATAGGAATGGTCTCTGAAATTAGCTACATTATTGTCATAACCAGGTACTCACAAAATTAAGTTAAATCGGATTTGTTGATCTTTCAGGTCACATCGTTGGATAATCCGCTTTTTACAGATTGGGATCATTGTAATTATTCTCTGTCGATAATTCACCAAAATGCCGTTTTGTCCATTGTCTATCATCGCATGACTTATGCTCAGTCAATGGTTTAAAAGAGAATTTTGAAAGATGTTAAGGGTTTTATCGAAAGGTTTTAAAAAAAGTGTAAATATAAAACTAAACTCTCCCTTAATTAGTGTCCATCCCGAGTGGATCTTGGAGCGATAGCAATAAAGGGATACTCTGCATTCCTCGGCAGCATTACTTGATCTTCACCATCTGATTGTTTCGCGTCATATCCAGGATACTCACTGGTGGGGGGGCCTTACCCCTCTGCAGAAGAGCAATAGGTGTATTCTACTGTCCAGCCGACTTGGCTATCTCTGCGTTTACTCCTTCAGAGTTTTTCTCATCAGTTTTAGTTGATGGTTTTTCTTTGCGTTTGAGTGTCAAGTCTTCTCAAGTCTCCAGGTTATTTCTCAGTATTCTGTCCGTTCTCAATAATGTTGTAGTTTGGATGGTCTCCACTCGTCCTCCTATTTCAAAGTCCTCCAGTCCGTTTTATAATCCTTTGGTGACTGTACCAACAGCACCAATTACAATTGTATAGCCGTCGCTTTTATGTTCCATAGTTTTTCAATTCTCTAGCAAGGTCGAAGTACTTATCCTTCTTTTCACTTTCTTTCAGTTTTATTCTGTAGTCAGCTGGTATATTAAAGTCCACAATTTTGCAAATTCTCATTTTTCGTTTTTTCTTTTTTTTTTCTTTATAAGGTCTGGTCGTCTAGCCGTGATTAGGTGATCTGTTTGTATGTCAAAGTTCCGTAGGAGTTTGTGTGTGTCATTCTCTAGGACAGATGCTGGATTGTGCATACACCTTGCAGTAAAATTTTTTGATGTCATGTATATTGAAATTAGATAATGAATAAAACGGCTTATCATCATTTTACTCCCTGTGAGTGTTTCACGGTTTTACTTGAATCTGAAGGACAGAATGTCTCCTCAGGTCTCCAGGACCTTTCTCGGTATTTTCGCCGATTTCAACAATGCTGTCGTCTAGATGATCCCGACTCTCCCTCAGAGTTTTAATTCCTCTTGTTTTTTACCCAAGCCTTTGCAAATCGTTTCAAGTGTATTATCTACAATTGGTATCACTGTCACCCTCATATTCCGTAGCTATTTCTGCTCTCTGGCAAGATGCAAGTATTTATTTATCTTTTTGCATTGTATTATTTTCACTCTGCGGTCAATGGCAAAATCCAGTAGACGGCAGCTTCTCTTTTCTTGTATATCAACTGTAGGTGTGTTCTTCTCGTCGGGATAAGATGATTCGATTTTATCGTAAAATCCCAGAGAACCTTATTCTTTTGGTCGTATTCTGTTTTTTGTGCAAATAACATTTTCTAGTATAGTTACATTTTAAACTTTCAAAATTTACAGAAGATAACATCATTATTATTATTATCTCCATTGGATTTTTTCACATCAGCATCAGCTGATGGTCTTTCACTGGAGTTTGAGTGACAGCAAGTCTCCTCAAGTCTCCGGGACCCGTCTCAGGATTCTGGCCGTTCTTAGCAATGCTGCGTTTGGATAGTCTCAACCCGTCCGGTAACTTCCAAGTTTTCCAGGCCTTTTAATAATCCTTTAGTTATTTTGCCTAACGCACCAATCACAATTGGCACAATTGTTACTTTCATGTTCCACAGCTTTTTCAATTCTCTAGCAAGGTCGAGGTACTTATCTTTCTTTTCACTTTCCTTCAGATTTATTCTGTGGTCCGCCGAGACAGCATTGTCGACAATTTTACAAATTCTCTTTTTTTTTTTTTGTTGTTGATTATTATGAGGTTTGGTCTTCTGGCCGGGATTAGGTGATCCGTTTGTATGTTAAAGTCCCACAGGAGTTTATGCGAGTCGTTTTCTAGGACAGGTGCTGGGTTGTGCATATTCCATTTGTTTGTATGGTCGAATTGAAATTTCCTGCACGTATCCCAGTGGACCACCTTGCCGACCCAGTCGTGTCTCGCCTTATACTCCTTCTGTGCTAATTTGCTGCATTCGCTTATTATGTGATTGATCGCTTCGTTTCTGTCTCCGCATAGCCTATATTTACTGTTTTGTTGCGTCTAATCTATCCTCGCTTTGATATGATTGTTTCAGTTTTTCACACCGGCGTTAACTGATAATCTTCAACGGGATTTGAGGGACAGCAAGTCTCCTCAAGTCTCCAGGACCCTTCTCAGTATTATTGACGATCTTAACAATGCTGTTGTTTGGGAGGTATCCGCTCTTCCTCTTATTTCCAAGTCCTCCAGTCCCTTAACTAATCCAATGGTGACTGTACTAAGAGCACCAATAACAATTAGTATAAAGGTCACTTTCATGTTCCATAGATTTTAAGTTCTCTAACTGGGTCTAGGGACTTATCCCTCTTTTCGCTTATTATTATTATTATTTTACACCTTGCTTGTTTTTTACAGCAGCATTAGCTGATGGAATTTCTCTGATCTCATCAAGACTGTCGTTTGAATGGTCTCGATTCGTCCTCCGATTTCCAACTCTTTAATCCCCTTTTCCAAGCCTTTGTGAACTCTACCAAGCACTCTATAAACAATTGGTATCACCGTCACCCCCATGTTTAATAGCTTTTTTAGTTCTCTGACGAAGTCCAAGTACTTGTCTCTCTTTTCGTTCTTTTTTATTTTCAGTCTGTGGTCTTCTCTGACGACAAAGTAGGTTTTCTTTCTTTTTTTATTCTTCATTAAATAAACTCATAAGATTACGTTTGGTTTGGTTGTATTTTTATATCAATCCTTGCGGGTAATTTAATGCTAATTCCTGTTTAATCCTGTAAATCCGAAGTTGGGAACAATTCCAAGCAGGACCAATAAAATATTCAAAAATAGAATATTAAATTTAAGTAACTCCGGACAAGAGCTCAATGTAAATAAAATCTACAGAGGAAATTATTTTCTCTCTAAAAAACAACATTTGGTCAAATTTAGACAATAAATTTATTTCCATCCTGTTAATATAAATCAATGCTCTAAAAGATTAACCGGAATTCTTCAGATTAAACCAGAAAGACCTGTTAATTTTTTAGAGCATTGATTTATATGAGTGCTTTTTAACAGGATGAAAATAAATTGGCGTATATATATATATATATATATATATATATATATATAATTCTTTTAAAAAGCCAGTCTCGTGGCAAAAGCTGCTTGGTAGCGCCAGGAGTGGCAGTACCGAAACTGTGTTATCACCCCTGGTTGGTGGCCGATGAGGTCAGGGTTTCAAATAACAAACAATAGTAAGTAAATTTGGCGACCATAGTCGAGGGTAACCATAAGGCTCCCATTTCAATAGCTACTACACCAAGGTGTTAGGAAGAACGCTACTCTTTTCCCTGGATAGCTCCACTTTACCCTTGACCTTTACCTTGTAATGCTGCATCAAAGCGGAGTAAAAATCGTAAAGGCGGCATCAAGTACTATTTTTTGAGTCTTTGGTATGACTCGACCTGAGATTGAACCCTGGTCTTCCGGGCCATCGGCGAACACTCTAACTTCTAGGCCAATGGACCGAGTAATCCATATTAAATGATTGAATAGTTCTACCTGACCCATAGATTCGACCCAAATGGGTTATACGTCTTTGGTCGGGGTGGACATGAGATTAATGGAAATTAATGGGTATTCGACATTTCTTGAACTCCAAGACTAGAGTCACACCATCAGATGATGTTTAATGACATACATAGGACACAAAGAGGTTTCAAGTATAACTATCTAACACTAATAATTCTATCAAATATTAATCATTTATTGGCACACAATTTAAATGGTTTTAATTCCTGCTATTTTAGTTCAATTGACCCTCAGCCATCACCTTCCAACACCTTTAAGAAAAATAAATTTGGGTACGTGTTTGCTCATTCTCATAATGGTTAGTGTTCGCCGTTGGCCGGAAGACCGGGGTTCAATCCCAGATCGAGCCATACCAAAGATTTAAAAAATGGTACGTGATTCTTCCTTGCTTTACACTCAGCATTATAAGGTACGGATCAAGCGTAAGTGGAAGAATCAAGGGAAAGAAGTAGCGCTCTCCCATACACATCGGTGTGGTAGCTCTTGAAAATGGAGCCTTCAGGTTGCCCCCAACTACGGCTGGCCAACTTATTACTAACGTGTCGAGACAATCGTATATATTCTAGGGCTTAGTATGAACAGGTGAGTGACTGGACAAGGCCTCCCCGACCACCCGTCAAGCCCAGTAAGGGCCAAAGTAGCTTGTTCAGGTCACTAGACTATTTTTGTTTCCGGATCAAGCACTGCTTAGCTACCAGTATCTCGTTCTTAAGCATTAAAGGTCGAAACCTACCGCCAACGTGTGGCTTCGTTGCGGGGATCTTACCCCTCTGTAGTGATGGAGTGTGCGTATTGAAAAGCCCTAGCCGACAGGGTAGAAACTCTTAAGAAATATTTGATATCATATAATTGAGTAAAACAACGACACAAAAAATGAAAATATAAAGATACAATAAACACGAATCTTTACCTTTAAACATAAAAACCCTAAAGGGGTTGACATGCCGTTAAAATCAATCAGTCAATCAAATTTAGGTTCTTTTTCCAATGACTTTCTTCAGATGATATTTTTCTGGCCACCTGGGAAATAAAGGACACTTTTATTTTTCTGGGACATAAACATGAACCTTCTAACGACGTTGATGAACTATACTTCCTAATTATAAGTTTAAAATCCCCTCCGTAAGATTAAATTAATCTTGTAAAATATTTTCTTTTTTCTTAATAAAAATGAAGCAAATAAAAAGAATAATTGCAGAATGTTGTATGCGGTATGAATCCAATAATTCTCCCTCCAGCTATGGATAAATAGTAGGGCAAACTAGGTTATTCAGTCTTGGTGAAGCAACTTGTCTAGGAGAAGGAAAACTCTGAATTCAAGCCTGTTAAACTCCGCTTAAAAATTGACCTTGTGTCATATCCTGTCCGAGCGGAGGGGTGGGTAAATATGATAATTGCAGTATGTTGCGATCGATAACGATCAAATAGATCTACTATTTCTCGTCAGATAAGTAAAGTAAAGTTGACTACTGTAGTCGAGGGTGACCCGAAGGCTCCCTATTCAATAGCTACAACACCGAAGTGTAGGGGAGGGTGCTACTCCTTTCCTTGGATTGCTCCACTTTACTCTTGATACGTACCTTATATTGCTGGGAGTTTAGCAGGGAGGTATCAAGTACCATTTTTAAAATGTTTGGTATGATTCGGCCTGGGATTGAACCCATGTCTCCCGGACCAAATGCAAACACTCTACTCACTTGGCCATTGAAATCACGTATCCAGGTTGAAGTCTTTACAAAAATGATATTATGATGACGTATTTTGTTACGTTTGTTGCTTCATCTGCTTAATGATAATAAAAAAAATCAATCTATTGATCTTCAAGCCTATTAATCGATTTATCAATCCCTGTTTCTCTGCTTGGTTGGTTGGCTAATTACCAAAAGAATCAATCGTATTCATTTATTTTTTGAATTTTAGTTTATTTTCAGTTTTGTCCACAAAAAGAGTTTAAGCTTTAAAAATTAGCTGACAATAACTGAGAAAAAAATTAATACGAAAACCAAAATCAAAGACAATGAAAGAAATGTCGTAGACAAAATAGCGGTAGACAAAATGAAACAAAAAATGAAAAAAAAAAGAAGCGAAAACAGGCGGGAAAATGAAGAGAAGGCAAAAAATGGCGGAAAACGATGATGAACGAAAATGTGAAGGCAAAATTTGGCAGGAAAGAAGAGAAAAATGTCTGGAAAAAAATTGAAGGTGAATATTGGTGGGAAAAGGAAAGAAGGGAAAAAAATAGTGGGAAAAAATATGAAATCTTGCTGGATAAAAAGAGAAGACCGACAATAGTTGGAAAAGAAAGTAAATAAAAGAAATTTGTAGAAACAGTAGAAAACGAAGCGGAATTAAAATGGTTGAAAAGCAAAAAAAAACTGACGGTAAACGATTAGACATGAAAAATGGCGGAAAACGAAGCGGAGTGAAAATGGTAGAAAAGCAAAAGACAAAAACTGACGGTAAACGAATAGATGCGAAAAATGGCGGGAAACGAAGCGGAGTGAAAATGGTAGAAGAGCAGAAGACAAAAACTGAAAGTAAATGAATATGAAAAATGGTGGGAAAAAACAGGAATGGAAAAATGACAGAAAACGTAGAAAAACAAAAAAAAAGTTTGGCAATTAAGAAACACCAAAAGAAAAACAACGACGAAAAAAGAGAACGCTAAAATGTCAAGAAACTTATAGGAGCGTAAAAGGATAGAATAGAGAAAGAATGCGAAAAATTGCCGGGGGTGTCCTCGTGGTGTAATGGTTAAAGCAACGGACTACGGAATCGTAGTAAGCGAGTTCGTACTCCAGTCGCTCTATTACATTCACTTACAGGCAAAATAGCCTTGGGAAAGGTATGAACCCCCTTATACTCCCAGCTATGGGTTAAATAGTACCACTACTGTTCTTCTAGGAGAATGGCTTTGGCATTAGATAACCTACAAAGGTTAGAGGTGCCCGTGGTGTAGTCGTTATCGTCGTAGGAAATGGACACGGCGAGACGAGTTCAAATCCTGGACGAGACTGATTGCATTTCACATAGCACTAATACCCATGGGAAAGGTATGAATCAAATTATTCTCCCTCCAGCTATGGGTAAATAGTAGGGCAGACTAGGTTCTTCAGCCTTGGTTAGGCAACTAGTCTAGGAGAAGGAAAACTCTGAATTCAAACCTTTTAAACTCCGCTTAAAGAATTGACCTTGTGTCATATCCTGCCCGAGCGGAGGGGTTGGTAAATAGTTACCTACAAAGGTTGATATGCCATTAAACAAAGAAACCAACCAAACCAAGAAAAATTGCGGATGGCGAAGGAATTTGAAAAAGAGTGTAAAAAGAAGAGAAACAAAATTTCGTGCAGAAACAAATGAATGAGAAACAAACAAAAAATAATTAATGTATTCTATCCTTTCAGCAATCATGTATGGACCTTTGCTTAGTGATGGCTTGATTCCCTAGAACACCCCCACCACTAACACGCAAGAGACAAATAATCTTATTCAGATAATTTGATATTGATTTTTCGTTAATTCCGAAAGAATTATTATTTTCATTTTATATTGATAATTGGAAAAATTATATTTTTCTTTATTGTTCAAAATTAAAGTTTACAATTTTTTTTATAATTTATTAATTTCTATGTGAAACTTTTTAAAAGCAAGGATTTATAATCTTTTTTTGAACTCAATAAGCTGTTTTCTTTAAAAAAAAATAAAAAGGATGTCACTACATCCTCTTATCTAAGTGTATATTTCCGTCTAAGCAATGGGATCTATCGGTTTCCAATATCGATGTTTCCATAGAATATTAGATTCTCGAAAAAGAGATGAAGAGTTTGCCTATGTAAGGAACAATCAGAATGACACGTGATTACAAATGATAAAAGCAAATGCCCGATCAATATAAAATAGCAATAATTAAAAATGTAATATACCACGCCAAACTCATATCTCTCCCCAAAACAATCTTTTCCTCTGAAAAGAAATTAAAAAAATCTTCATTAATAATGATTTCCCGAACCACGTTCTTGACGGACAAATAAAATGCGCAACTAGAAATATCAACTCTAATTGCAATGGAAATAATTCTACATCAAACAATCCAAAGCACATTAAAATATTTTTTCGTAACCAAATGCATAAACACAAACAGTTTTTACTCGATGAAATAGCTCTAAAAATCTAGTAGGTAATAAATTCTCCTCGATCCACTCTAACTAATTATTTATTATTCCAAATTCAAACACAATATCAGATACAATACGATTATCCTTGTCATCTGGACTAACTTCTCTCCATCTTCTAGTCATCTCAATGATACCAATGCAGTATACTAATTTAAATATCCACTGAGAGAATACTTCTCCATTAAAATATTTACGTGATGCCTTCAATAAGTTTCCGACTTTTTGGTACGGGAATTTAAAATTGTAGTAGACTCTTGAAAATTCAGTACCTTATTGCTATACATATTATGAGATGACTGGCCAATTTTTATGATTTTAGGTTCAAATGAACAGCTACAGCAGGAATTGGAATACAGCCTGATTGTCACAGCTGGTGAATTTCAAAAATGTGAGGACAATTTAGAAGAACGATATGCAATAAAGTTCTGTTTTAAACTTGGAAAAAATGCCACAGATACGTATGGAATGCTTCAGACTGCTTTTGGACCACCTCGTATGAATCGAGCATCAGTTTTTTAGTGGCATAAGAGATTCAAAGAAGGCAGGAAGTCTGTGAGGGATGATGAGAGGTGTGGGAGGAGTAAGGAAGTCAATATACCAGAGCTGATTGGTCAAAGGGTTTGGGTAAGGGTTACTATGTTGAGGTTTTAAGGAAGTTCAGGAAGAGATTCCATCGGAAGAGGCCAGCACTCTTCAAATCGGCTCAGTGGCATTTCCACCAGGACAATGCACCAGTTCACAACTCCATCCTTGTCACAGACTATTTGACCAAAATGGGCATCAAGACAGTTATAGTCCCTATAGTTCCGACCTTGCTCCCTGTGACTTTTAGTTATTCCCTAAGCTCAGAGGTTGTCGTTATGAGACAATTGAGGAGATGAAAGAGGCTGTGACGAAGGCCATTGACATGTTCACACAAGAGAACTTCCATGGGGCGTTCCAGAAGTTGATGGAACGCTACAACAAATGCATTGCAGCCGGAGGAGATTACTTCGAAGGGGAATAGAATTTCATGTGTGTACTATCAATAAAAATGCCCATCCAAAAATGTCTGGAAACTTATTTAATTATCCTCGTACCTACCTTGGTCACACAACAATGACTAGAGAGACGTTTTACCCTTAAAACGCACAAGTACCTCACCTCTAAATTCCGAAAAAATTCTAGCTAAAAACACCTCCATATTACAGAAGGAAAAAATAATAAAGAAAATCATCAAATATATGAATCTCTCTATATAGATATTGACGAATCTTCTTTAACGAAGATAATTTTCGAATGTAGTGACCGCTTTCTAAATTTTCTTTTACATTTTTCCCGGCATTTCTTCCTCTAACTTCCTGTAATGTTCTTCTCTCTCATAAATTCTCGTCCCACTTGTTCTTCTACTATTCTTTAAACGAATGCACACGTCACGTCATTGTGTTTTTCATTTCAAATGTTCGTTTCCCTGAAGATGGCCCCAGCTGGGGTCGAAAGTACATGAGAAAAATATGGCACCTTTTTTTTCAATTCATTCCATCCAGATGCCAAATCCTTGAACTGATAGATTGCAAAATAGACCGAAGCGAAGCATTTGTTATTTAATCACACACACACACACACACACATATATATATATATATATATAATGTTCAATAAACGAATGGATAAGCTGTGTCACTGTACGTTTTTGGTCGCTTCTCTGAAAATCTTTTTAGGATATTCCTAAAAATTTTCATCAGATATAATTTTCTCCGGTCCATGACCAAAGGTTAAATCTTATTGGAAACAATAAAAAAGTTAATGATACAAAAAGAGGATCCAATTTGTCAAACCAGATTTGTTCTTATATATAAATATATATATATATATATATATAATGCAATTAGAAGAAAACTCAAATCAGGTTAAATTGTCATTATGAATTTATTTCGGCAAAGAATATCATTATACTCTTCGTCTCCTCAGATGACTCCACAGGTTTGAGCTTTCTTCTAATTGCATTTTATACGTTCTGTATGTAGGTTGTGTCATATAAAAGTCGATAGGTAATATATAACAATGACCATACATCGAGCACTCCAATAGATTTATATGAAATTCCTCATATATTCTTTACGCGAATAATCCGCCCCCTCACTGTCTTCGTACGCTGATTGGATATATATATATATATATATATATATATATATATATATATATATATATATATATATATTAGGAAAAAACAACAAACCGGTCACATAAGGATTATAAATTTATTGCAATCCTGTTAAAAACATATAACTGGACCAAATAATACACACACACACACACACACACACACATATATATATATATCCGTTCGACAATTTTATGACAACATAAAATTTTAATGATTGCTTGATTCATTTTATCAGCATGCCAACCTCTAGAAGTTTGGGGATTGCTTACGTTTATATTTATATTTTTCTGAAGTTATTTTTAATTTCTTCCCCATTTTTTATATCAAGTATTTCTATCGAATACAAATAATTATCTGAAAGTACGTGAGCATTTTACAAGTAGGTAAAGTGTTCGACAATGGTCCGGAAGACCGGGGTTCAATCCCATGTCGAGTCATACCAATGACTTAAAAAATGCTACTTGATACCTCCTTGCTTAACACTCAGCAATATAAGGTACGTATCAAGGGTAAAGAGGAGCAATTCAGGGAAGGGAGTAACGCCCTCCCCTACACCTCGGTGTAGTAGCTACTGAAAAGGGAGCCTTCTGGTCGCCAACTTTACTTCACTTACTTACTTCACCCTCACAAAGCTCTAGAAGTGTAGCATAACCACGATATACAGTTTAGTATCACAAGTAGGATATATACAAATTTTGCCGTATACATAATATATATATATATATATACCCTTGGGATAGGTATGAATCCCCTTATCCTTCCAGCTATGGGTTAAATAGTACCAGAACTGTTGTTCCAGGAGAAAAGTTTGGCATTAAATAACCTACAAAGGTTGATATGCCATTAAACAAAGAAACCAAACGAAACCTATATATATATATATATATATATATATGTGTGTGTGTGTGTGTGTGTGTGTGTGTGTGTGTGTGTGTGTGTGTGTCTAGCCACACTGATGAGTTCTGATAGAACAAAACATCTGTCTGTGGATGACTATAGAGATGTATATACTCCCCTACACCCGTGGGGTTGAGTTCTCTGGCGAAGAAGTAATCGTGTTGCCATTAGCGTCTATTGCAAGCCCCTTCGTAGATGAATTGAGGTCTCGGCAGCCGTTGAACGGATGTATGTAAACAATAGTAATTGTGATTCATAACCGTTTAAAATTTACTTCGCAGCTAATATCTCGTCGTGGCTGAATGGTTTGAAGCTTTGGCTTGGCATTTGAGTCAACGGGGTTTCGATCCCAGCTACGGGAAGATACTGTCTAGCCACACTGATGAGTTCGGATAGAACGAAACAGATCTGTCTGTGGATGACTATATATATATATATATATATCGTCCGTTTGTTCGCATGTTACGCTCATCCAAATCCACTTACTTTCCACAGCCATTTGAAATAATCTTCCATTTTCCCCCTCTACCAGGTGAGACATTCTTCTATATCTCTTCTCCTAGTAGGATATCATTCTATATATTCTTCAGATCAAACAGAGTCCAACGCTGAATAAGATAGCATAATTTGTATACTGAAGTTCTAATGAGCTTCAAGAATCCGATGAGATTTGAACTTCTGATAAATTCACACAATGTACAGTGGACGGTTAAAAAAGGAAAAAGAAAAGAGCTCCGATGATTCCTCGATACCAGTAATACTGTTATCTTTAAAATAGAACATGAAATTATTTAATGATCTAAGAGATTCGATTGAATTAAATACGCAGAAAATTAAGCGTTAACTTTCTCTTTGTTACACGAATTAAAGTGACGCCACGCCTTGAAAAATTTAGAGCTCAAAACGGTTTTATTGTCACGCCTTCTTAATTAAATAAACCGTTCAGACAATTTTGTCACTGCTTTTCAAATTGACTTACTTCTGTTTCTGACAGTTTTAAATTCCTGGACGAGTTGAAAGAGAAGTGTGCATAGATAAAACTGAAAAGTTTGCTTTTTGCTTGATTTGATGTAGAACTTGCTTTTTACGACGTCACAGTCCAGTACGTTAACGACTACGCCACGGGGACTCACTCGTCGAATGTAGAATGTTAATATATGTCGGGCGCCAGAGTACGGCGCAAGACCTTTAAAATTGTGGATACGAGGCGTAAGGCCGCACCCCACACATACCCGGCAGTGCCAAAGATGCCTCGGGCCCTATCGGCATTCCACTAAAAAGAAGCTCCTTGGGCGCCGGATAAACCTAGCCTCTTCAACGGCTAGTAAGATACAGGATGACGCTACCTTGAGACCCCAAGAATTGTCAGTTACGCCTGCGTGACTCGACTGGCGAGCTTTCCCAGCACTCATACAAGGTGGCCTTGACCGACGAACCACAGACGCACAAACTGAACCGTGCCTCACAGAACACACGGCCGATATGCAAGTCTATGGAATGTTTTGTTTCCTAAGTAATTCACTAATAAAACTGATAAAAATCTGAGGAAGATGAGTCAGAAATGGAAGTAATAAGATTGCATAGCACCAAATGTTAAATATGAATATATATATATATACATGATTTGTAAGAGAGTAGTTTTTAGTTTTCAAGTAGAAAATCAGCTTGATATTGACTACTTCTGTTTGTGAAAAGAATTTCTTATTGCGTCTTTGCCTGTATAAGCATTCATATTTTTATCGATGATTAGAACGTTGTGTTTGGAATTGGGTCGGACAAGGGAATATAGTCCATTGTGGAAGGTGATGATGACTGGTATTAGTGCAGCTGTTGTAAAAGACGATTATTGTGCAGTAATTTCTATTGAATGAGGCACACATAATATCTCTTGGATTCATTTTTGACAGTGATTTCGAGGTACCAGGACTAAGAAGCATTTTTATACATCCTATGACGACATTGACGGAGTTTTTCTATGCAGATACCCTGACAAATGTCTACTTAGGACCATTATTATGGGATTTTCGGACATTGGAATGATGGTTAGAGTGTTCGCCAATGGCCTGGGAGACCTAGGTTCAATCCCTGGTCGAGTCATACTAAAAATTCAAAATTGGTACTTGATGTCTCCTTGCTTAACACTCAGCATTATAAGGAACGGATCAAGGGTAAAGTGGAGCAATTCAGGGAAAGAAGTAGCGCCCTCCCATACACATCGGTGTAGTAGCTATTGAAAAGGGAGCCTTCGAGTCACCCTCGACTACGGTCGCCGACTTTACTTATTTCGAATTCGCTATGGTAGAATCTACGTTCTTGTATGCTTATTGTGTCTATATTATGCTCGACAGCAGATACCGTCAGCTTTGGTACCTGGTTTATTCTGTCAGTCATATCATTAATTAGTTTCTTTCTCCCTATTTCCCTCTGTTCATATCCCTCCATTTTCTTTTTTTTATTTACATATCGCAAACGTCTTGTTTTTTGTTGATTTATAAACCAACAAAAAACTCGAATTCTGCAATTTGTAAATAAAAAATGATGATGTATTTATTTATATATATGTATGTAGAGGTTGAAAATAATCATATTTACCAACCCCTCCACTCTGGCAGGATGTGACACAAGGTCAATTTTTAAGCGAAGTTTAACAGGTTTGAATTCAGAGTTTTCCTTCTCCTAGACTAGTTGCCTCACCAAAGCTGAAGGACCTAGTCTGCCCTACTATTTACCCATAGAGGTTGAAAATAATAGATTAGCCCAGACGGTTGAGGGTGTACAATACAGTGACTGCTTTCCGGCAGAAGGGTAAAAACTCTCCCAACGAGTGTCCTATTTATGACACTAAACAATCTCATGGCTCAGTCGGCTTGGGCTGCAGAATACACCAACTGCTTCTCTGCTGAGGAGTAAGACCGTCTTAATGAGTGTCCAAGATATGACATTAACCAATCTGATGGTGAAGCTCCAGTAATAATGGAGCGTTGGGAAATGCAGAGTATTCCTTTATTGTCATTGATCCAAAGTCCACTCTAGCCCAGAGTGGTAGCACCTGATAGGGTCCTATCTATGGGTCGAATAGAACTGTTTTACATTTAATCTGTGTACTCATGCTAAAATGAATTGTTTGAAATAGAAACTTTTGATCACTTATTAACTGTGAGTAAACAAATGACTGATGTTTCATTGAATCGTTAGAGATTCATATCAATACTTGGAACCATTTAACTTTGTTGACATGCTAGACTGACTTGTCTGAAATAGAATTCTTTGAAGTAAATAGAAGTATTCGTATTAGATAAAAAATGTTATCTACGAAATGTGTTTTGAAATTATATATATATATATATATATATATGTATCTTTATAGTCATCCACAGACAGATCTGTTTCGTTCTATCCGAACTCATCAGTGTGGCTTGACATATTAGCTTCCCGTAGCTGGGATCGAGACCCGATTGACTCAAACGCCAAGCCAAAGTTTCTAACCATTCAGCCACGAGGAGACATTAGCTGCGAAGTAAATTTTAAACGTTTATGAATCACAATTACTATTGTTTACATACATCCGTTCAACGGCTGCCGAGATCTCAATTCATATACGAAGAGGCTTGCAATGAACGCTGATGGCAACACGATTACTTCTTCGCCAGAGAACTCAACCCTACGGGGGTTGAGGAGTATATATCTCTATAGTCATCCACATATATATATATATATATGTATATATATATATATAATAATAATAAATAGATATATATTAGATATGTATATATATATATGTATATATATTTAATCCATGGAAAATATTCTGCAACCTTAGGTTTCATGAAGGATTTTGTAAAACAACATTCATCAGGCAGTTAAGATGGAAGGAAATGAAAATCGAAAATGCGACAAAATACAGACAAAAACCATTAGGATTTCGTTTGTGTGAGGTTGTAAGTGTTTGAGTGTATGTGGGTGTGTGCGTATGTGTATATGTCTTGTAGTTACGTGTGGATGTGTGATTTTAGGTCAAGTCAGGCCAGGAACGTAAAGCGTTGGTTTTAGCGGAAATGGATTCAAGTGGATAATAATTCGTTACATTATTTCTTTTGGTGACTATAGCTATGGAACAAAAACTTCGTGAAATCTAAGGTTGCAGAATATTTTCCCTGGATTATATATATATATATATATATATATATATATATATATATATATATATTATCATTATTATATAATAGCTCTATCCTAGATATTATTATCATTATTATATAATAGCTCTATCCTAGATATTGAGCACTCTCCATAACCACATAAACACAAAGTGATTTACTGACGACTATCACTCTTATAATACATATATATATATATATATATATATATATATAAAGAGGAGTTGGAATCAAAAAACTCCAATGATATGCCATAAGACCAAACCACACCAACTGAAGCCAAGATAATATACGATTTAATTTGATATTTAAAGATATAACATTGGCCATTATTTTGTATACTACCTAAAATAAATAAATATATGCTCCTTCCAGTTGGCTGAGTACTCCAGTGAGGAATTGCTGGCTACCACATTTGCGTAAATGCAAAGGTCTTATGAATTGAGCACTCCGGTAGCCGATAGCGTATCAGTGAAAGGGTCAAATTTTAAGCAGAGTTTATCAGGTTTCCTTCTCCAAGCTTAGTTGCTCAACCAAGGTTTTAAAACATCCAGTTTGTTCTTCTATTTACCCATAGCTTGCTGGAGAATATGTGAATGAATATAATTACAGGAGGAATTAGTGCTATGTGAAATGCAAAAAAATTCGTCCAGGTTTTGAACCCGAATCACTGCTTCCATTTTTATGACTATAACCATTCCACCACGAGCGCTTCCTAAAGATAGATGAATAGGTAGATAAGTTGACGAGAGACAAATAGGATTCTCCTTGTAGATAATCAACTTTTCCACACATATACTACGTGTGTGTGTATGTGTGTGTATGTGTTTGTTCTTAGTCTGTTATTTTCACACACAATCTACATGGAAATTATCTTTAATTAATGTGTCGTAAATCAAACAAATGGTGCTGTTTGCAAAGACGTAAAAAGAATTTAAAAAATACCCATAATGCCTTACGGAAACTAGATTGCTGCACGTCATTCGATATTCAATCACCTTGATCATATATTGACAAAGATCGACAAAGGCCGTAATTTCGATCAAATAAGCTGTCGATAATTTGGTATGTCTCGTCTGTTAGATTGGAATTGACGTATTATCTTGTGATGTCCACTTTGATTTTGTTATTGGCATTAATGGTGAACATCTTCAACAATGTCACGAGTTCGCAAACCTTTGTTGACGAAAGTGAATTTCGATATAATATTCTTGTTATTAGAAGGCTAGTGTCCTCAAACAAATTTATAGTGAACCCGTAGGAATTGTAGAAATTCCATTGAACAAAAGAAAAAAGAAAGAAGAAAAAAAGTATATGAAGCTATCTAGCAAGAAATAATGATTTGTAATTTTAATAAATTTTATTTCTGCCTTTACTATAAATTAGAAAAAATATACCTTAGGGATAAATATGATATTTAATGCACACATTTCGTTATCAATGCGTGATTTAAATTTAATTTCTTGGCCTCAGATGTCCTTTTGTTGTAAAGAAGAAAAAGGTTACCACACCAGTATATAGAAATACAATCTGGTTCTTTTCTCTTATCCTACATCACCCGAAATGCACCTATTGACATTGTGAGAGAGAGAGGATTAAAGATGTCCGAATCTATACTCATAGAGGGGCCGATAGCTCTGACTTTCTGTGAACCGTTTCCTCTTCGTTCTGCCCAGTCGAAATATTCCCTGATTTATATAATTTTCCGGATGCCCACGCAAATTCTTACGGCCACACTGCTCACCTATACGCTGCATAAGCCACCCACCTTAGCACGCCGCTTGCAGCACTTCCGCTAGGGAACAATCTCCATCCCGTTACTTCAAGGAAACAGGTGCATTTCCAGTTATGCCACCGACGCAATTTACGCAACATGGCAAGGGTTCCTCACGTTAATATCTAACACTTTTTCCAGGCAGTACCAGCAAAGTAAGTCTGGGTTGGCGCACGTGAGGAGGGGCGCCTTTAAAGGGGATTGCCCTGGGGATCAAATATTTTTTTTGTCATGGCCATGCATGGTTTTCGATTTGTGCATGCCTGCCCCTAAAAAATGACTTCAAGTGAAACCTAACCAGAGAAATGTCTGATAAATCCATACTGAATACATGTATTTTTTAGTATTTAATACTATCGAAGCTTCATTATTTGATTGCATGTTCTATTTTGTATTAAACAATATAGCTGGTGCCGAAGAATCTTCGGAGCTCTTTTTCTTTTCTTTTTCAGCACTCGACAGCACGTTGTTGAAGTTTATCAGAACTTAGGAGCTCATTGGATACTGGGAACGCATCAGAACTTCAACAAACAAACGTATCAAAATTCATGTTTACTTTACTACTTATGATTGATGAGGTTTACACAAAATAATTCTATCAGATTGTCATAGAGCTATTAGAAAGACGCAACAACGCGTATCTTTACAAATAATATATATCTTTCTTTATTTCTCGTAAGGGTCGAAACTGGCGTAATCTTTACAGAGATAGGCAGAGGGACAGAGTCTAGGAAGAGGACTGCTATATTGAACCTTAATGACACTGTGGTTTTATATTCAAGGCCTTACTTCTTTGTTTTCAGTATTGCCATAGGTCACAAACAATTCAATTAAACATCAGTTATTTTTTCACACACAGTTAAATGTAAAAACAGTTCACTTTTAAACAACTCAGTTTAGCATGAGTACAGACAGTTAAATGTAAAAACAGTTCACTTTCAAACAATTCAGTTTAGCATAAGTACAGTTTCTGTTTACACAGTTAAATTTAAAAACAGTTCTATTTCAGGCAATTCAGTTTAGCATAATTACACAGTTGAAGTGTTAAACAGTTCTATTTGACCCATAGATAGGACCCAGTCGGATGCTACCACTCCGGACCAGAGTGGACCTGGGAGCGATGCCAATGAAGGCGTACTCCACTTTCCTCAAAGCTTCAGTATTACTGTAGCCTCACCATCAGATTGTTTAGTGTCATATCCGGGACACTCGTTGGGGGGAGGTGGGTCCGTGTTGTTAGATCCTAGTTAGTAAGTAAAATCTATTGTCGTGTCAGTATTGTTGAGTTAATGAGTAATTTATATTAAGTTGTTATTCCATGGATATATAAGTAATATATCAACAACATGACCGGAATAGAATCTTTGGGCATTTTGAATTTAAATGGATCAAACTCAAGAAATTCAAGGAAAAGGAATGCAAAAACCCCATTGGTATTAAGTTTTCAAATATTGATATTTTAATTAAATTACCATAACCAGAAAATCCGGCAAACACTGCGCGCGACAGACGGAACCAATGGACAGCTTTTTCGACCTTATTAGTTTTTCTCAGCAGTGTATATAGTGATTTCCCATCTCAGGAGATCAAAACCGCAAAACGCACAGCCGAAATTCTACCACTGACCAACTGGTCCACATCATGCACAAAGGATGCCAAATTAACTAGTCATGGAAAATCCACAGCCAATTAACCTGGTGTGTCTTGTAAGTTACCTCCATACTCTTACGGAGGACACTTTCACTTCCAGGGTTACGTCAACCCGAAGAGGATGGGAGATACGCATCCACGTTATCATAACCTCATAGCTAAGGAAATAGGTACATATTTTTGATTTTTTTAATAGAGGAATTATATTATAAATTGAATTACCATTTAAAAATATATATATTGATGTTTTACTTATATCTTTTTGTTGTTGTTGTTGTTGTTGTTGTTAAAAGAGCTATGCTGCCCAGTTTTTCATCCTTTAATTTGTGCCTTCTCGTTACTGAAGGACGTTCGATTATATTAAGGTGAGTCAAAAGTTTGCTAATATCTTATTCACGTTCGGAAATAATTCGGGCAGTTCCTGATGCTTTGTCGAGGTTATGAAGAGGACGAACCGCTCGAGACTGAGTCATGCTGAGCTTACTTGATATTTTCTGAAAGATGCCCTCCGGATTTGCATCTTTAGCTTGAATCAGGGCCTTGCATTCTACGAATTTAGGCTCACCTGAACTTTCCTGATCGTCGAGGTTCTTGCCACCTGTGCGAAATTTCGTCATCTTTATAGTTACCCTACTGTAATCAAATGCACTTTCGCGTTTCGCGCAAAAAGTGTTTTTGGTTGCTTTAGGGTTGTTACGGCCCTTTGGAGCTCGTAGAGCCTGTTCCTTAATTAGACTACAATGCACGTGCATGGCTTTCAAATTACAAGTGAAGTGGGACAAAGCAGGATTAGTTGGTGCACCATCTTCCACGATTCTATCTACTACAGTTAGAACTGCTTCAGTCATGACATATATCCACTTGAAAAGTAGCACATACCAAAATCCTGGGTGCAGAAGCAAAATTAAGAATAGTCTAGATTCCTGCTCAATAGCAGTCTTAAGCGAATCAATATTTGGATGGGAAGTTGCATTTTTTTTTTGTTTTCTTTAACATAGTATAAAATAATCAACTGGGTTAAGTCTGGACTTGATGGAGGCAATAAAGAAACTCCACTTATTTCGGAAATTCTTTTTGGCTTCTTTGCGGTGTTGGGGCAAATCATCGATTCTTTGTCGTTTCTTTTCTTGCTCACTCATATTGGCCTGAATTTGAATAAACTGTATTTACATTTGAACTGCGTGCTTATGATAAACTGATTTGGTTGAAATTGAACCGTTTTTGGCATTGAAACACTACTTACACTAGACTGAATTGTTAACAATATTTGTTTGAATAAACTGAATAACTTAATATAGAAATGTTTTTGGCAATTAAGCCGTACTTACATTTAAACTGCACGCTTATGTTGAACTGAATTATTTGAAAAGGAACTGTTTTTTGACATTGAAACTGTACTTACACTAAACTGAATTGTTTGATAGAGAGCTGTCTTGACATTTAACTATGTGTAAACAAAATATGTACTTATACTAAACTGAATTAGCTGAATTAGAACTGCTGGACTAAACTGAATAGCTTGTTTTTCGCAATTAAACTGTACTTTAAATTGCGTGATTATGCTAAAATGAATTGTTTGAAATAGAACTGATTATTTACATAAAAAAAGATTTGGCGTTAAATAACCTACAAAGACTGATATGCCACAAAACCCAACCAACCAACCAACTGAATTGGAATGAAAAAGTGCTTGAATAATAGAGCTGATCATGGAAATTTAGATATAGCACGTTTATTATTTTAAAATTAGACTATTTAGACAAAAAATATTTTATAAATTATTCCATATTTTGCTTCCGTACTCTGTCTTGTAAAACTTTTGCCAAGTTCTCGTAAAAAAACTGATTTCTGCAAGAAAACAGAATAATATTATTGCCCTAATGTTCGCCAGCGATCTGGGAGACCGGGGTTCAATCCCAGTTCGAGTCAGACTCTAAAAATGGTAGTTGATAACGCATTCATTAGCACTCACCACTATAAAGTGAGGATCAAGGGTAAAGTGGCGCAAACCAGGGAACAGAGTAACTCCCTCCCCTACACCTCGGTGTAGTTGCTTTTGAAAAAGAAGCCTTCTGGTCACTCTTGACTAAAGTCACCAACTTTTCTTACTTATTTATTCCAAATTTCTTATGTTTGTTGTTATAGTCACGAAGCAAAGACGAGTTGACAGAGTTCAACATCTCTTTCAATGGCGTAACTGATATTCTTGATCAAGCACTATAAGACTGGTGTTGCAGAGGCCACCATTTATAGTGTCACCCATCTGAAGCATTAGTTGCTGATGGGGTGTTCTGTGAACCTCACTATATATATATATATATAGAGAGAGAGAGAGAGGGGGAGAGAGAGAGCCAAGTACGTTTTCATACATATTAAACTCAAATAGATCGAGAGAGAAAGGAAAACACAGCAACCTTGAAAATATGTGTGTACGGGTGTGTATATACGTGGATGCAAATATGCATTGATGTGAAAATACGCACACGCGTGTGCGTGTACACACACACACACACACACACACTCAAAGTACATATTAGTATATACATGTTAAAGAAACCCATTTGTGGAAGCCAGTTGTTTTAACGGAAAATTAACTTCTGTTGGACATTCAGACACAACCGCTGAAATTAAAATGGATCACACGCTTATTAAAACAATCTGCATAATAAAAGCAAGAAACAAAGACCACTCCAGCTATTTTAAATCTCCTGAAGAACACCATAAAGTTAGAAACACGTGTAATAATAAAACCCAAATATAGATTCGTTTGTGGATCTATTCATTTTAATATATATATATATATATATATATATGTGTGTGTGTGTGTGTGTGTGTGTGTGTGTGTAGTTGGGTGGTAATCTTTCATCTAAGCATGTTTGATTAAAAAATAAAGACACATTTTGCCTATATATTTGGTGGATGAATTTACCAAAATTGTTTTTTTTAATTAATCAACATTTTAGTTTTATCCGACGCTGCGTTTACGTAATTTTGTAATATAAAAAGCCTTAAAAATTCTTTCAAAAACTTTTGATACATGCAAGCAACCCTTGATGATGACCTATGAAAGGTGCGAAAGCGCTCGGGACAATTTTGGTAAATTCATCCACTAATTCCAATTTGAAACCAAGACACTTATCAGAGAACTTGTAAGGATCTTAATAAAATTATATAGACAAAATGTGTCTTTATTATTTTATAAAACATTCTTAAATAAATATTTATATTAAATATATATATGTGTGTGTGTGTGTGTGTGTGTGGGGTAAGGCAGCTCTCGGGACAATTTTGGTAAATTCATCCACTAATTCCAACTTGAAACCAAGAGACTTATTAGGAAACTTGTAAGGATCTTAATAAAATTACATAGACAAAATGTGTCTTTATTATTTTATAAAACATGCTTAAATATATATATATGTGTGTGTGTGTGTGCGTGTTTGTGTGTGTGTGTATGCGTATATATATTTATATATATATATATATATATATATACACATATATCTATCTATCTATATATATATATCATAACATTGTATGGTTGTCACTAACTCACTTGGTGTGTTTATGGCAGGTCAGTATAATTTGGAGAGTGCTCAATATCTGTGATTGAGCTATTATATAAATATATTATATATTATATTATATAGACCTCATACAAAAACTTATTGCATCGTCTTAATATATTATATTCCTTACGTACAATCATACATTACAATATCATAAAAGTATTATAACATTAATAGAACATAGACAGCTAATACAAATTATTATTGCAATCTAACACAAAACCACATAAATTATTAATGTTGTATCATCATCATCATCATCATCATCATCTCGCGCTGGTAGCACGGATATCCCTGACCCTCTCTCGCCACTCCTCCCTATCGTTCATCGCCCTAGGTAGGTCTTCAGGACAACATCCCGTATCCTCACATAGCTGCTGAATGTATGTTCGTGCTGGTCGTCCTGCTTTTGGACGGCCATGTGTGGGGGTCCATAAGAGTACATCACTTATGAGTTCGTTCCTGCTTCTCCAGCAGTGTCCTGCATGTCTGGATCGTCTAACTTGAATAGTTTTCGGGGGTAGGTGGCCGTACAGTTGGTGTCTTGTGGGGTGTTGCCGCCCGGACTTGTTTAAGATTGCACGTAGCATTCTTGTGTAATTGTCGTCTAGCTTCTTCTCCTACCGTTTTGTTAGCGTCCATGTAGTGCAGCCATATAGCAGTATCGATGTGACCGCTGCCTGGAAGAAACTGCGTTCCATTTTATCGGTTAGGTCTTATTTCCAGATAATCGATAACCTATTGATAGCTGTCCATGCTTTCGCTAACCTCGTTTCGATGTCCTTTTCGGTTGATTCGACGCTGCTTCCTAGGTAAGTGAATTTGTCTACTAGTTTAAGAGGGGTTCCTTCTAGAGTGGAGATGTCCCCCGTTTGGTTATAGCACATATATTCCGTTTTGTGTGCATTAACATAGAGGCCTATGTTTGCTGCTGCTCGTTCCAAACTATGCAGTAGTGTTTCGGCTTGGTCAGGTGTATTTGCCAGTATCGCTATGTCATCGGCGTAGTCGGCGTCGGTAATTGTTGTTGCGGGGTATTCGTTTATTATGCTTACTAATTGAAAGTTTATTTTCTTCGAAATGCAAGGAGGTTGATTATTCGTTCCAGAATTGAAATCATCCCCCCACCACCACCACATAAATGCATAAAGACATTTTTTTTTGGCCAGGTTTTGTCAACTCAGAACTTTGTTACTCTTAGAAACAGCTATATCTAGGAGAAAACCTCAATTCTGCCTCGAGACGTGTGTATCATTGTTGTATGATCATATGCTACACATATACACATATACATGCTGAAGACATATTGACGCAATAATAAAGACGAGCGAAGACTTCATTAAAAAAATATACCACTCACTTTATTTGAAAGGTTGCGTGTGAGAGGGAGTTGGAGACCGAACAAAGACTGCTACATATTGACCTCCCCAGCCCCTCCGGACATCGCCATGTGTCGTTCTCGTTCCCCTGGGCTGCTCAACCGGGAGCCTCTCTTGGACATGTTCTCATTCCAGTCTCTTCACACCAACTGGTCTGATCTCCAAACTCCATCGGGGGTTCAGATGGCCCCTTCTGTTGGGTGGTGGCTTTCCCTACCATATCTTGACTCCAACTCATCTGATCTCCAACTCACTGACTGCCTGTCTCCACCGAGTTATATAATAGTTCAATCGCCCACTCAATATCTATTCTCATGGCTAGCCAGGCCGGAATATGCCACTTCCGGCGTGTTTGGACAGGCATATTTGATCATCATCAAGCAGAAATAACTGTCATGCTGTTCAGAGGTCACTCTCTTCTGGTGCATCAGTCTATGAGTGTACCATGGGATTTTACCTTGTCCCATATTGTCAGCCAAGGCTGCCTACGCGATTTCTTCTCATAACTGCCATCGGAATGTGTCACTTTCTTCCGGTGCATCACTTTTGAATGGCATGTTTCGCCGGGTCGAAGGTCAATATACAACATCATCACACACACACACACACAACGCGCATAAAAAGAGTCATACAAATGTTAACGTGAACATTCGCCTGACTGTATTTTTCGATATTTTCGATTGCTCAAATATCTTTCATTCTCTCCCTGATGACTGTCACCATAAGACTGCATGAAACCCTTGGTTGCGGATAAGCATCCATCCAATTCAATACATATAGTAAAGTTGGCGACCGTAGTCGAGGGTGACCAGAAGGCTCCCTTTTCAATAGCTACTACACATCCTGTCCGAGCAGAGGGGTTGGTAAATATGGTAAACCAGGAACCAAAGCATCTCCTGTCGAGCATAATATAGACACAATAAGCATACAAGAACGTAGATTCTACCATAGCAAATTCGAAATAAGTAAAGTCGGCGACTGTAGTCGAGGGTGACTCGAAGGCTCCCTTTTCAATAGCTACTACACCGAGGTGGAGGGGAGGGCGCTACTCCTTTCCCTGGATTGCTCCATTTTACCCTTGATACGTACCTTATATTGCTGAGTGTTAAGCAAGGAGGTATCAAGTACCATTTTAAAAGTCTTTGGTATAACACGATCTGGGACTAAACCCAGGTCTCCCGGACCACTGGCAAACAAAACTAATATATATATATATATATATATTTATAAGAGTGTGTATGTGTCGAGTCAGAAAACATCTTCCTAGGTTTCACCTCAACGGATAATGCGGACCTATCCGACTAAAGGAACCCAGGTCTCTCGGACCATTGGCGAACAAAACTAATATATATATATATGTGTGTGTGTATGTGTATGTGTGTGTGTGTGTGTGTGTGTCGAGTCAGAAAAAAATCTTCCTAGGTTTCACCTCAACGGATAATGAGGGCATATCCGACTAAAGAAGGGTTGGACTAAACTACATGTTATTGATTATAAAAACTGCTCTGAAGAATAAGATTGACATTTCTTTTATTATTTTTATCTTATTCTTCCTGGCGATTCTAAATCGGTAATATGTAGTTTCTTCTAACCCTTCTTTGGTCGGAAATGACCCGATGATTCGTTAAGGTGAAACCTAGGTAGCTTTTTTTTCTCTTACTCAGCAGGCATTTATATTTCGCCTTACTTAATGTATTGAGCACTCTCACGTTAAGCTTAAATAATTCTGTCGGCGTTTTTTGTTTTTGGTCTGTTATGCATTATTCGTTGACCTTTTTTCAAGTAGTACGTATGATTTTAATCTTTTCTTTATTTATGGAATTGTTTCCTGGATATCAGTTTGTGGGATATTTTTTTTATTAGCAAATTGTACTATCTGGTTTTTTTCACACCACCATAATTATAGAATAGTTGGTTGGTTGGTTGGATTTTTTATGACATATCAACCTTTGTAGCTTATTTAAAGCCAAATCCATTTTTATGAAAATAGTTCTATTTCAAACAATTAAGTTTAGGATAAGTACGTAGTTTAAATCCAAGTACAGTTTAGTTGTGAAAAACATTTCTATTTCAAGCTATTCAGTTAAGTCAAGCAGTTCTAATTCAGCTAATTCGGCTTAGTGTAGGCACAGATTTTGTTTACACACACTTAAATGTCAAAACAGTTCTATATTAAGCAAATCAGTTCCGTGTAAATACAGTTTCAATGTCAAAAACAGTCCCACTTCAAATAACTCAGTTCAGCATAAGCACGCAGTTCTAACTTGCCTTCTTCGATACTGCTGCCAAGTACTTTAGCCATTACGCCAAGAGGTCTTCACCGGGAAAAATACTAACCGACCTATTTTCATTTCTTTGTTAACTATGAAATGATGTGCTTTTGGTTTAGTGATCCTTTTGATTTTCGATATCGCTGTCACTTTCACTTTCTCTTTCACATTATAGTCTACAAGCCCTGTCAACAGGGTGTAGAATACGCTACTTGTATCATTTACAGTAGGGTAAGACTACCAGAGACAAAGGATTATCATTGGTATGACACGGAACTGTATCTGGTGGTAATCCTATCTATGGGTCAAATAGATCTGTACAAAAATTATTGTATTTCATTACTCTGCGTACATGACAGAAAAAACTTCACACCAAATCTAAACGTAATTGTTCAATGAATACAATTTATTAACTTCTTGGTATAAAATGAATCTACACAAGTTGACATGACATCAAAATCAATCAATCAATCCATCGAATGAAGTGTTTCTCCGTCTTTCTGCGTTGACTGTTGGAAGCTTTCTACTGACCCAAATTATATCCGTATATAAACAGCTCACTCGGCTGGAACTGTATAATATACTGACTGCCTCTTTGTAAAGGAATAAGATTCCTTCAATGAGCAGCCCAGTCGGCTGAGGCTGTAGAAGACACCGACTGAATCTCTACAAAGGGATAAGACTCCTCCAACGAGTGGTCCAGTCGGCTTGGGCTGTAGAATACACCGACTGCATCTATGCAGAAGAGTGAGAATCTCCTAACGAGTGTCCTGATTTTGACATTAAACCATCAGATTGTGAGGCTATAGCCAAGGAGATTCGGGGAATGTGGAGTACTCCTTCATTTCCATTACTCCCAGGTTCATTCTGACACGGAGTGATTGTGAATGATACAGTCCAATAGATTGGTCAAATAGAACAAACTGTTTGCAAATAAAACAATGATATGTAATTGGGACTGTTAAATAGTAATAATTAAAACTATGTGATAAAAAAGAGCTCAGTCTCATTTAAGAGTGATATCTTCAAAATGTGTTTCAAAATCATAGCCCAGTTGGCTGGGGCTCTAGAGTACACTGACTGCTTCTTTGCAGAGGGGTAACCCCCCACCCCAATGAATTTCCAAATTGTGGTAGCACCTGATAGGGCCCTATCTATGGGTTAAATAGAACTAATCGCATACTTATGCTAAACTAAATTGTTTGACTGAACTGAATAGCTTGATATAGAAATGGTTTTGACAAAACGTACTTACATTTAAACTGCGTGTTTATGCTAAACTGAATTGTTTGACATCGAAACTGTACTTACGCTAAACTAAATTGTTTAATATAGAACTGTTTTGACATTTAAGTGTATGTAAACAAAATCTGTACTTATACTAAACTGAATTAGCTGAATAAGAACAGCTTGACTAAACTGAATAGCTTGAAATAGAAACGTTTTTCACAATTAAACAGTACTTGCATTTAAGATGCGTACTTATCCGAAACTAAGTTTGAAATATTTCCATTTGCATGAAAATGGATTTGGTGTTAAATAACCTACAAAGGTTGATATACCATAAAACCCAACCAACCAACCAACCAAAACCAAAACCAAATCATATATATATATATATATATATATATATATATATATAAAAAGAAGATTTGGTAATAAATGAACGACAATAGTTGATATGCCATAAAACGCAAGTCAAATAGACCAAACCGTATAAAAGCCATCCTTCGATCCTAAGTCCTAACACACCCGCCCACTCACCTGGAAGAAATAGTGACCCCTTAGAAAACACTGTAGCGTGATTATTTGTGCATGGTCAAATTCAATTTGCTGGGTTGAAAGATTTCTGTTACACTTCTCTTCACTCAAATATCAATCTGTTCTGCGGTTGTAAGAGATAAATTCATTATCATTATAAATATTAGACTAGATTATTTTTTTTATTCTGACCCAGGACCCCTAATCTATCCACCTCGCACTGTCAGACAGGGCACGCGTTTGTTAAGTGCATACACTGTTGACCTCAACTTAATCAAATTTGACAGCACAGAGTGTTGTTCTTTCTTGATGAAGAAAAACAAATTTGCCTACCGCCTTTTCAAGCTTCTAAACACTCCCTTGTGAAATATTTTTAGTCACTGTCCCCTCATAGCTGACATCACCTCCGACCCCCGACTTGGTAGGAACCCCATTGGGAAACGTTAATCGACTGGAATGCCATCAACTCTCTGACAGATCGTCTTTTCTTAGTTTACGATGAATAGAGTTGGCCTTCGCCCTGAGATGAGGGTTTAGAATATGCTGACTGGATACCCTGAATGAGGTGGAGCAAAACATTCAAAGTTGGGTCAGTGGTATAATACTGAACAGCATTTGATTGTGAGAGTCCGTTTCTAAAGGTCAGCGTATTGTGGAGTACTCCTTCATTGCTATGTCTCAGGTTCACTCAGACCCGGAGTGGCAGTAGTAACTTACTAAGCGTTTTACTTAGATGTGGCACAAGGCTGATTGAATGAGGCACCCAATGAGACTCGAACTCACTCTTACACAGTTTTGTTAGTTCAACTTGCTCACCATTACACTACCCGAGGTACCCGGAGTAGTAGTAGTTTGTTCTCCCACCTACGATTAAAAATGTTATGTAATTAAGGATGATAATTATATTTCGTAGTTATTATGTTTGTATAGGTAAAATTGTAATTTTCTAAAAACTTTGAAGGGAAGTGTACGTCGCTTACAGAAGAAATATGCGTGTACGACCACACGTGTGACGAGCGATGAAGTTGACAGGTTGTTTTTGAAAATAATGTTGAGCCTGGATGTTTTGGAAAATTAAACAAAATTGAAGTTATATCACCTGACGTAAGATAGGATTGATTTAGATTAAATAGAAGTTAATGACACGTGTTCTTATACGACTAGCTAATCAAATAATTAACAAATATACCGGGACATTGGCTAATGAGTTGAGTGTCCAGAAGACAGGGGTTCAATACCAGGTCGAGTCATACCAAATACTCATAAAAGGGTACCTGATGTCGGCTTGCTTAACACACAGCGTTATAAGGTAGGGATCAAAGGTAAAGTGGAGCAATCCAAAGAATGGAATAACGCACACCCCCAACACCTCGGTGGGGTAGCTATTGAAAAGGGAGCCATCGAGTTACCCTATATTAAGGTCGCCAACTTTACTTTTATACAAGCAAAGATATTTCTGAGTTCAGACGATTAGTTTAGTCGATCCATTGTAGGACTCTTAGGCAGAGGGCGAAACTGCGAAAGAGAAGAAGTGATAAATTGAAATCAGGTGTTTTTTTACGCCTGCTAGCAATGTATCTGATAGACTATCTATGTAACAACAGTATATTCCTTTTTCTACCTTCGTCTCTCTTCTTGCGATTGACTGCTATGTAAAGGTTTACAGTCAGAAATAAAATCTTTCGTATGTAAACAATGAATCGCTTTGTACTTACATATAGAACATCAATGCGTATTTATGATCCTGTAACGTAACAAATAGATACGATTAAAACTTGTTCGTATTGGATAAGACCACGTGCCAAAAATAATATAAGAAACAAAAACACGTAAAATAGAGATATGAAATAAAATAAACACGATTACCAACCCTATTGGCAAGAAATAACCAAGATAAAAATCCTGGAATTAAAAAAAGATTACACCCCTTTCAAAACAATCTTCACTGTAATAGAAACAAATTGTGGGATACATCGACTGCTTCTCTGCAGAAGGGTAAGAGCCAATCCCCAATGAATGTTGTAGATATGACACTAAAGAATCTTATGGTGAGGTTCCATTAATGCAGGAGCTTGGGAGAATGCGGAATACTCCTTCATTGCCATCGCTCCCAAGTCCATTCTGGCTCGGAGTAGTAGCTACTGATAGGGTCCTATCTATGGGTCAAATAGAACTAAAATGTGTACTTATGCAAAACTGAATTCCTTGAAATAGAACTGTTTATATGTATAAAAAGTATTTGACATTATTTACCTACAATGGTTGATGTGCCATAAAACCAAACCAAACCAAGCAAATAACAGAAACAAAAATCTCCCTAACCATTATCAATCTCTTGAAGAAGACCATAAAATCTGAAACACGAGTAGAGCACAAATATTCGAAATAAAAAAAATCTAAATACCAAATTCAGATTCGTCTGTGGATCTTTTCATTATATATATATATATATATATATATATATATCACAGATTTAGTGATTCGGGTTCTTTTTTTGTTCCTTACTAACTATACAATTGTCCATTGATTATGTTTAAAGTATATACGCATGTATGCATTTTTGGCCTGGATGGCTCTATCTTCTTAAGCTTTAATGTGTCTTTCAATGTCACTTTTTGCTCAACTGGAACGACATCCACTCTCAGAAAAAAATGTCCGTTCTTTTATTATGATGACTGCATCTCGATCCTGAATTTATTTAAATTACACTGGTTTCTTTGTTTAATAGTATATTGTGACATGAGTAGTAAGTTGGCGACCGTAGGGAAGGGCGCTACTCCTTTCCCCAGATTGTTCCACTTTACCCTTTAAACGTACCTTATAATGCTGAGAGTTAAGCAAGGAGGTAGCAAGTACCACTTTTTGAGTCTTTGATCTGACTCGACCTGAGATTGAACCCCGGTTTACCGGACCATTGGCGAACACTCTACAACTAAGCCAATGGGGAGTAGCAGACACACATAAAGATGAGATATTTGGTTAGGAAGAGAAATACAGTTGGCCGACTCATGTAAGCAACCTTAGTCGTTTGTTGTCGGAAAGAGAGTCGGCAAGACTCCCTTCGTTACTGTCATATTACCAGCAAGAGCGAGCACCGCTCTAATGTAGTCCTCAGACTAGTCTATTTTCTTGGAGTTCCAGTCACTCTCCAACAACCTTTGTGGGTTTATAATGCCAAATCCATCCTTGTTGAAGAAAAGTAGGGGTACTATTCAACTCATAGCAGAGAAGGATAAGAAGTTCATATATTTCTCTGGCGTAACCGTCCGAAAGTGAACAGAATAGCATGACTGGAGTTCGAACTCGCTTCCTCCGATGTCATAGTTCAGCTTGTGGACTCTTATGACAAGGAAACTCTGCAAGACACTTGTACAGTTTCTAGTGATTAACTATTCCTACAATGCCCTATCTACGTATATATTACCTCTGATTCACTTGCAACGCTGTGCACTGTTCCATCCTTATCTCGACAAATATAACATTTTCTTTAGTTTGTACACATGTGATTTGCACGATGCCCAGTATATAATTGTTCCTATACTGCCCATTTGTAATACAGTTTCTGTTTCATTCGCTATTCCAAAGAGAAATCATATTTTTCGTTCTTTCTGGGTTTTGTGCTGATATTTATTAACTTTCGACAGGATCAAGTGAAAACAAGTTTATTCTTTAACATTCTCATCAGCATTATCAGCTTTTAGTTTGGTGAACAGTTGAATGTTTTCCCTTCTACTTCAATTCTGCTTTGTAATGATTTGAGTATTTTTACAAGAATCTTCGAGAGTTTTTTAAACATAAAAAGTGAATAATCCTAACACCGTAATATCAACGAAACAGCTTAGTTTTGTTTATTTTTAAATTTATTTTTTAATCTGAGACTGGTTCTTTTGAAATGTCATATATTCCTCAAATCCTTTGTTCCTCAAAGTGCTGCGTTGATTTATGAGAACGAACTTAACCCTCCCATGGAAAACCAGGTTTAGTTCTCGAGCGAAGTCCGGCTAATATGTTTCTTTTTATTTATATTGATTGTTTTCATTTCTTACGCTTAGTTTTCATTCGTATTTAGCACTACTAACCCAACCATCATTATCATCAGCAATTCCTGTCTTCTTCTTCTTCTTCTTCTTCTTCTTCTTTGATTTTGTTCTGTTTTTCTTATCTTTTTCTTCTGGTGAATGTTTTCTCATTCCTTTAACCTTTGATCATATTTTCTATTTGTACTCACTTCCTTTACTGCCTTTTCTCATCCTTCAGTCACTTTTCTTTCTTTCTTTCTTATTTTACTTTTCACCTTTTCTCATTCTTCAATTCCCTTTCTTTCTTTCTTTCTTTCTTTCTTTCTTTCTTTCTTATTTTACTTATCAGCTTTTCTCATTCTTCAATTCACTTTCTTTCTTTCGCTTTTCCTTTCTTCGATTCATTTATTTTTCTTCTTTTTCTCATCCTTCAATTCCCTTTCTTTCTTTCTTTCTTTCTTTCTTTCTTTCTTTCTTATTTTACTTTTCACCTTTTCTCATTCTTCAATTCACTTTCTTTCTTTCTTTCTTTCTTTCTTTCTTCGATTCATTTATTTTTCTTCTTTTTCTCATTCTTCAATTCCCTTTCTTTCTTTCTTTCTTTCTTATTTTACTTTTCACCTTTTCTCATTCTTCAATTCCCTTTCTTTCTTTCGCTTTTCCTTTCTTCGATTCATTTATTCTTCTTCTTTTTCTCATCCTTCAATTCCCTTTCTTTCTTTCTTTCTTTCTTTCTTTCTTTCTTTCTTATTTTACTTTTCACCTTTTCTCATTCTTCAATTCACTTTCTTTCTTTCTTTCTTTCTTTCTTCGATTCATTTATTTTTCTTCTTTTTCTCATTCTTCAATTCCCTTTCTTTCTTTCTTTCTTTCTTTCTTTCTTTCTTATTTTACTTTTCACCTTTTCTCATTCTTCAATTCCCTTTCTTTCTTTCGCTTTTCCTTTCTTCGATTCATTTATTTTTCTTCTTTTTCTCATCCTTCAATTCCCTTTCTTTCTTTCTTTCTTTCTTTCTTTCTTTCTTATTTTACTTTTCACCTTTTCTCATTCTTCAATTCACTTTCTTTCTTTCTTTCTTTCTTTCTTTCTTCGATTCATTTATTTTTCTTCTTTTTCTCATTCTTCAATTCCCTTTCTTTCTTTCTTTCTTTCTTTCTTTCTTATTTTACTTTTCACCTTTTCTCATTCTTCAATTCACTTTCTTTCTTTCTTTCTTTCTTTCTTCGATTCATTTATTTTTCTTCTTTTTCTCATTCTTCAATTCCCTTTCTTTCTTTCTTTCTTTCTTTCTTATTTTACTTTTCACCTTTTCTCATTCTTCAATTCACTTTTTTCTTTCGCTTTTCCTTTCTTCGATTCATTTATTTTTCTTCTTTTTCTCATTCTTCAATTCCCTTTCTTTCTTTCTTTCTTTCTTTCTTTCTTTCTTTCTTTCTTTCTTTCTTATTTTACTTTTCACCTTTTCTCATTCTTCAATTCACTTCCTTTCTTTCGCTTTTCCTTTCTTCGATTCATTTATTTTTCTTCTTTTTCTCATTCTTCAATTCCCTTTCTTTCTTTCTTTCTTTCTTTCTTTCTTTCTTATTTTACTTTTCACCTTTTCTCATTCTTCAATTCCCTTTCTTTCTTTCGCTTTTCCTTTCTTCGATTCATTTATTTTTCTTCTTTTTCTCATTTTTCAATTCACTTTCTTTCTTTCTTTCTTTCTTTCTTTCTTTCTTTCTTATTTTACTTTTCACCTTTTCTCATTCTTCAATTCACTTTCTTTCTTTCGCTTTTCCTTTCTTTGATTCATTTATTTTTCTTCTTTTTCTCATTCTTCAATTCCCTTTCTTTCTTTCTTTCTTTCTTTCTTTCTTTCTTTCTTATTTTACTTTTCACCTATTCTCATTCTTCAATTCACTTTCATTCTTTCGCTTTTCCTTTCTTCGATTCATTTATTTTTCTTCTTTTTCTCATTCTTCAATTCCCTTTCTTTCTTTCTTTCTTTCTTTCTTTCTTATTTTACTTTTCACCTTTTCTCATTCTTCAATTCACTTTCTTTCTTTCGCTTTTCCTTTCTTCGATTCATTTATTTTTCTTCTTTTTCTCATTCTTCAATTCCCTTTCTTTCTTTCTTTCTTTCTTTCTTTCTTTCTTTCTTTCTTATTTTACTTATCAGCTTTTCTCATTCTTCAATTCCCTTTCTTTCTTTCGCTTTTCCTTTCTTCGATTCATTTATTTTTCTTCTTTTTCTCATTCTTCAATTCACTTTCTTTCTTTCTTTCTTTCTTTCTTTCTTTCTTATTTTACTTTTCACCTTTTCTCATTCTTCAATTCACTTTCTTTCTTTCGCTTTTCCTTTCTTCGATTCATTTATTTTTCTTCATTTTCTCATTCTTCAATTCCCTTTCTTTCTTTCTTTCTTTCTTTCTTTCTTTCTTATTTTACTTTTCACCTATTCTCATTCTTCAATTCACTTTCTTTCTTTCGCTTTTCCTTTCTTCGATTCATTTATTTTTCTTCTTTTTCTCATTCTTCAATTCCCTTTCTTTCTTTCTTTCTTTCTTTCTTTCTTATTTTACTTTTCACCTTTTCTCATTCTTCAATTCACTTTCTTTCTTTCGCTTTTCCTTTCTTCGATTCATTTATTTTTCTTCTTTTTCTCATCCTTCAATTCCCTTTCTTTCTTTCTTTCTTCGCTTTTTTCATTCTTCAATTCATATTATTTCTTTCGTTTTATTTTCTCTTTCTTATTTCATTTTTCGTTTTTTCTCAATATTCAATTCACTGTCTTTCTATCGCTTTTTTCTTTTTGGATTCATTTATTTGTCTTATTTTTCTCATTCTTCAATACCCTTTCTCTCATTCTTTCTTTCTTTCTTTCTTTCTTTCTTTCTTATTTCATTTCTCGCCTTTTCTCATTCTTCAATTCACTTTCTTTCTTTCTTTCTTTCTTTCTTCGATTCATTTATTTTTCTTCTTTTTCTCATTCTTCAATTCCCTTTCTTTCTTTCTTTCTTTCTTTCTTTCTTTCTTATTTTACTTTTCACCTTTTCTCATTCTTCAATTCACTTTCTTTCTTTCGCTTTTCCTTTCTTCGATTCATTTATTTTTCTTCTTTTTCTCATTCTTCAATTCCCTTTCTTTCTTTCTTTCTTTCTTTCTTTCTTATTTTACTTATCAGCTTTTCTCATTCTTCAATTCACTTTCTTTCTTTCGCTTTTCCTTTCTTCGATTCATTTATTTTTCTTCTTTTTCTCATCCTTCAATTCCCTTTCTTTCTTTCTTTCTTCGCTTTTTTCATTCTTCAATTCATATTATTTCTTTCGTTTTATTTTCTCTTTCTTATTTCATTTTTCGTTTTTTCTCAATATTCAATTCACTGTCTTTCTATCGCTTTTTTCTTTTTGGATTCATTTATTTGTCTTATTTTTCTCATTCTTCAAAAACCTTTCTCTCATTCTTTCTTTCTTTCTTTCTTTCTTTCTTTCTTATTTCATTTCTCGCCTTTTCTCATTCTTCAATTCACTTTCTTTCTATAACTTTTTTCTTCTTCAATTCATTTATCTTTCTTCTTTTTCACATCCTTTATTTTCCTTTCTTTCTTTCTTTCTTTCTTTTCAACCAATTTCATTTTCTGTTATTCCTCATTCTTCTATCACTTTTCTTTCTTTCTTTCTTTCTTTCTTTCTTTCTTTCTTTCTTTTCAACCAATTTCATTTTCTGTTATTCCTCATTCTTCTATCACTTTTCTTTCTTTCTTTCTTTTCCTTTCATTTAATTACCTTCTTTTATTTTGTCTTCTTCATCATCTTCGCTTTGTACTTTTTAGACTTCACCCCTCCTTTCCTTCACCTCCCCATTCTTCTTCTTCTTCTTCTTCTTCTTCTTCTTCTTCTTCTTCTTCTTCTTCTTCTTCGTTTTAAATTTGACTAATATTTTTGGCATCATTTTTTTTCTTTGTTTCAGCCTCTTATGCTAGTATTTTCTATATGCCTCCCCAACTTCCCCACATTTTGTCATTTTCTCACTCTCCTCCCTTCCACCACCCGGTCGGTAAATGTGTCCACTACTCATCCCGTTTTTCTTTACACCAGTCTCTTCCTGTCCCTTCTGTCAGTCGTCCAGACCTTTCCCTCTCCCCTACGGCTTTCAACATAATATTTGCTTTCTTCAGAGAAGAGCACAATTCGTGGTGAATGGATGTTCCGAATCGCGATTCAAAGCCAACAAATCCTTCTTCTGATCAGAAGGCGAAATGTCAACGATTCCCCTTCCCCACGTCCATCCCAGGCGTAGACATATCTTCCCCTGTGTAAAGCCTCATCCTCCCGATAGCCTCACTTTCAGATCTTTATTCGTCCCTTTCTTCGTTTCAACTTTCTTACGTTTTGCTAACTCTACCAAATGTAAAACGAAGGCTTTTTCTTTTTAGCATCTGTTCTTCATAGCCTCATCATCTTCAGCTGTTTTGATGATAAATTTTACGATTTTGATAATCAAATCCAGGCACATAATACCGTGTACTCTCACAATAACGAATTAAAGAGGATTGGGTAAAACCCAAAGGTTTTGGGGTATCATATAGTCTTTTAGATTGCCGTGTGACGATGGAAGACTGTTTGGTAGGGTTGGGATTTTGTGGAATATCAACCCTTGTTGGTTATTTAGTGCTAAAATCTGTTTATATATATATATATATATATATATATATATATATATATATATATATATATATATATATTGTAAATATATGTATGATTCGTAAACGAGTAATTTGTAGGTAAGATTTGAAACAAGCCAGGGCTCAGTTTTTGGACATAATTAAACAGTTTCGAGTATTTCTAACGGACAAATAATTCTATTTAATATTAACTATTTATTTGTTAAATAGACTTAAGTGTTCCAATCTAACATGAATAATTCTATTTCGTATAAATCATTTGTTTTCACACCGGTTCAAAGTGTTATATATTGACCCTTGACCGAGCCGTGAATCAAGAGATGCACCAGTGTAAATAAGCGGAAGAAGAAGCGGAAGTAAGTGTACGTTATGAAAGAATATAGGCAGGTGCCTGCGGTAGTTGAGTTAGTTGGACAGGAAGGCCAGAGTGAGAGCCAGCTTGCAGATTGAGGGCTGTGGCCCTCAGCGAATCCCGGCAGAGCAGCCCCAACCAAGATGCGGAAGAAGTACTGCTATGGTCAGTCGAAAAAATTGGGTCAATATAGCAGTCTGTCCCTGTCTCTACAAATCTCTCACACTCAACTGAAACACAGACCCTTTCGAGAATAAAATGTGAGAGATATATTTTTGTAAAGAAGTGTGTTCGTTATTTCATTGAAGTTCGTCATTATCTTTGATTGTGTTCTTTGTTGGGTCTTTGAGACTCTATAACAAAGGTATTGCTATGTAACTCTATCAATTCAAGATGAGTATTTTTCAAATTATTTTGCATAGTTATATATATATAGTCATCCACAGATATACTGTTTTATTGTATTGCAACTCTTCAGTGTAGCCAGATTCGTAGGACGCTTGAAGCTGTGATCGAAACCCGCCCAACTTAACGTTAGACTTAGTATCATACCGCTCAGCCAACAAACAAACCACGTCAGCTCGGAAATTATAAGATATCATGTAGCAGCACTCGTTTGTTTATATTTTTGTCTCTACATAAATTACCCTATATGATATTAATCATTTTTTTTACTTGCACACATGAAATGGTGTAATATCATGTAACATTTAGGTCCAAAAATACGACCAAGAAATTCACATGCATAAAACGTTCACAAATGTTCATACGCCTATAGGAATCCGAAAAACACGAAATTAGTTCAGGTACGAAACTTTTTATTACCTTTTTGAGTTTAAGGTTTTTCGACATGAGGAGAGAGAGACACAGTTTCCTTCTATGCTGAATTTTCCATCTAACTCCACTACGTGCGGCACCCCCGCCGCAAACTACTGGTCTGGCCTCGGCGAGCTCCGAAAATCAACTTCCTCGTTTGGAGTTTAAATCTCAACTTAGTTCAAATTCCAAAATCCTCAGTGCTTCCGGGCATGACTTCATTCAGGTCCCCGGTCCTTTTTTCTATCTGGGGTTTTTATTGTGACATCTCTGATTGTCACATCCGCCCCGCGCGTGCGTGAACACCTGCACTCAATGTGTGCACCTAACTAACCCATGCACTAAGCCGAAAGGTTCTCAGCCTAAGTAAACCAAAAGGCAAGATATAAAAAACGAAAAATGATAATATAAAAAATAGTCACTCTGCAATTATATTACAATGATTTCAAGTACTGTTTACATGAATAGTTTTATTTGAACACAGAGAAATAGTTTCAAATTTTGCTATTTAACACTAGTTATTAAAATTCAACTTCATTCGTTTTCACCTTGTTAAATGGTTTCAGTCATTTCCATCTAACACAAATAACTCCGTTTAGTATAGATCATTAGTTTGTACACATTTAAATGGTTTCAAGTATTGCTATCTAACACCAATAATTTTATTTGTCCACAGTAAAATGGTTTCAACTATTACTATATAACACTTGCAATTCGATTCAAAACCACTTATTTGTTTGTCCACAGTTAAATGGTTAGATAGTTCTCTTTGACCCATAGATGAGACCATAACCTGGGTCAGTGTGGACTTGGGAGTAATGGCACTGAATCATCTTTATTTATAAATCATTGCCCTGAGCTCCGAGACTTCAGTTTCATCATCAGATGGTTTAATGTCATATACAGAACATTCGTTGGTGGTTGAGGGTCTTACCCCTCTACAGAGATGTAGTTGGCATATTCTACAGTGCTCCCTGACTGCGCTGCGTTCTAAATGTATAGTCACAGATAAAAAACGACATAAACAATTGATACCTTTATTATTAGAGTATAACAAACATCCCTAACTTTGAATTACGAAATTTTTGAGAAAAAAATATGTCAATAAAGTAGAGATTTTTTCTAGATTGTAGCCTTGTTAGTACTATTGTATAGCTACTCCACTTGGACTCAGACGAAACAATTGGGTGGAAAACTAGACATAACCTGAATTCTGTTTACTGTTTTAAACAAATCCTGGGAGCATCTCACGATAAAACAGCTGCTGCACGGCCACTTACCGCACAAACTATTCAGTACTAGCAAGACATGTTGGGCACAGTTGGAGAAGTAAGACGGAACGTGCAAACGACGTCTTTTTATGGACTCCTAAGCCTGGATGCTGTAGTTTTGGTCAAAAAGTAAAAAATGTTATTATCCGGACTATGGTTGTTGTCTAAAGTACTTATCTTGAGCAATGGTCGATAGGGATGGATAGCGAGAGAAAGTGAAAAGATTTCGTGCCGTCAACATGCCTTGATGATGATAATGATGATAAACTTTGATTCTTAGAATTTGTAGCAGCTAAACTTAACGTAAATTTTGCATTTGCTCAACTTTTTATCATTTTGTTATGAGTATAAATAAGAATTTATATAGTGTGTTAAAACACAAAATTTACACAGTACCTAGAGCAAACGCTCGGACATGTTCACACAAAATTTACACAGTATTTAGCGTTAATAAATAAGTAAAGTAAAGTTGTTTCCCTTTAGTCGAGGGCGACCAGAATTATCTCTTTTCAATTGCTACTACACCGAGGTGTAGGGGAGGACGCTGTTCCTTTCCCTGGATTGCTCCACTTTACCCTCGATACGTACTTTATATGGCTGAGTGTTAAGCAAGGAGGTATCAAATACCATTTTTAAAGTCTTCTGGATCATTAGCGAACACTCTACCCGCTGGGCAATGAGCCGATATACATTGTCATATCTATGCAAAAATATAACCAGCTTGCAGCGAAAAAATCTTACATTAGGAGAAATGAAATAATAAACAAACACACATTTCAGTAGATATTTCTCCGAAACTGCATAAAACACATTAGTATTTACTTTTGGCAATATTGTCCTGAATATCGTGAGGCATGAGACCGGTAAAAAAAAAAAAACATTAATCATATCGTTCTTATATGTAATACACACTCCTAATTTTTTGGTTAACATTCTGGTAGATATACATTTTCTTTTTTAAGTTGAGGAATTATATTGTAAATAGAATTGCCATGACAAGAAAAGCCGGCAAATACTTGCACGTGACATACGAAAGCACTGGACAGCTGTTTCGACCTTATTAGGTCTCATCAGGAGTGTATATCGTGATCTCCCTCACTGGATCACCAGATTTTCTGGTCATTTTAATTCAATTTGTAATATTATTCCTCTGCTTAAAAGATATGTCCAACAATTTCCTTGTCTTTGATTTTATAATAATTATGCGGATACGTATTTCCAGTCCTCTTGGGAAAATGTGTCCCTGGAAGCGACGGTGTCCTCTCTAAAAAATACAAATGTAACTTGAAAGACATATTCAGGTGAATTGGCCGCGCAAATGCCATGTCTAGTTAACTTGGCATCATTTGTGTGCGATGTGGATCGATAGTTAGTGGTAGAGTTTCGGCTCTGTGGTCGCTGGTTCGATCTCTAATGGGGGATATCACGGTATACACAGCTGATGAGATCAAATAAGTTCGAAACAGTTGTCCAGTGTTTCTGTGTGCCCCGCGTAAGTGTTTGCCGGATTTTCTGGTCTTAGTAATTCAATTTACAACATTCTGATAGAATTGTACGTTTTATAATCACGGTTGTTTTATTAGTAAAAAATAACTAGAATTTTGAATCTGAAGGATTTTCTTGGAGACAATGGCTTTCAAATAATATTCAAGAGCATCTGCAATTAAATAATTCCAAATTAGTCTTATAAGCTGTCATATAGAAATAAAAGTGAGACACTGCTGATTGAACACCGACCGCCAGTGGACATAAGTGGTGAGCCTCTAGATTATATAAATAGAGGTACCGAGCTATGAGGATGGTAAATTACTTCGGCGAACAGTAGACGAAAGGACAAGTAGTCAGACGAACTTAAGCAAGAAAAGACTTTCTGTAATAGCCTAGCCGGCAGTGTCACGAATAGTAATCTTTTTCTTATATAATTTTCTGTTAATGTGTTATTTCACTTGAATGAATTACTTATGTTTCTGTTAAGTTGTCAGTCAATTATCTTCTCTTCCTTTTATACATATGTGAGCGTTACAAAACAAGCCATCGTTAGTAATGTTTCCTGATTGTGGCCTAATGCCAAACTTATATTTGTCTAATCATCTGAATCATGCTCCTAATTTTATAACATATTGACCTCTATGTTCTCTGATCTTTTCCAGCAGTCTATTGCATTTGGGAAACGTCAAGAATTGTAAAATGAAATCCTTTATTTGATCCGACGGGCTATGTTGCAGTTGTCAAATATAAATCTCTGATATTGAAATAAATTTGCGTAAACAATAGATTATTAATACTAATATCTTTATTTTCGTTTTACTTACTGTTTTAGCATTTCTTTGGTGCACTTTTTCATCCCGTAACCTTCACTGGTCAAGGGACAAAAACGGCTAGAACAGTAGAATACACCAACTGCTTCTCTGCAGAAGGGTAAGACCTCCCCTAACGAGTGTCCTGACACGATGGTGAGGCTCCAATAATATTGAAGCTTTAGGGAATGTGAAGAACTCTTTAATTTCCCTCGCTTCCAGGTTTACTCTGGCTTGGAGGGGAAGTACCTAATAGGGTCCTATCTATGGGTCCAATAGAACTAAACTGTTTTGGCGCAGCGGGTAGAGTGTTCGTTAAGGATCCGGGAGACCTGGGTTCAATCCCAGGTCGCATCATACCTAAGACTTTAAAAATGATACTTGATACCTATTTGCCTAACAATCAGTAATATAAGGTACGTATCAAGGGTAAAGTGGAGCAATCCAGGGAAAGGAACAGCGCCCTCCCCTACACATCGGTAGGTGAAAAGCGAGCCTTCTGGTCGCCCTCGACTACGGTTGCCAACTTTACTTTTACTTACTATTTATATAAAAATGGATTTGGCATTTAATAACCAACAAGGGTTGATATGCCATAAACCCCAAACAAGCAAACAAATAAATAAACAAACTGAATAGTTTGAAATAGAACAGTTTTGTATGCTAAAATGAATGGTTTGAATTAGAACAATTTTGACATTTAACTGATTATGAACAAAAACTATACTTATACTAAAGTGAATTGTTTGAAATATGTTTATATTTATAAAAATAGATTTGGCATTAAATAACCTACAATGGTTGATATGCCACTTAACTAAACTAAAACAAACCAAACCAAACCATTATTTGCCAAACCCTTTGTTGCTTGTTTATTGTGAAAATCTTTCAAGCTGAAATTTAGTGATCAAGAGAACTGTCGGAATGAGTCATTTACTAAGCTTATTGTTTAGATTTAGATAATGTATGGAGGTGCCCGTGGTGTAATGGTTATCATTGTAGGAAATGGACACGGTGGCACGAGTTCAAATCCTGGATGAGACTGATTGCATTTCACATAGCATTAATACCCTTGGGAAAGGGTATTAGTGCTATGTGAAATGCAATCAGTATGAATCTAATTATTATCCTCCAGCTATGGGTAAATAGTAGGACAGACTGGTTTCTTTAGCCTTGGTGAGGCAACTAGTCTAGGAGAAGGAAAACTCTGAATTCAAACCTGTTTAACTCCGCTTAAAAGTTGACCTTGTGTCATATCCTGCTCGAGCGGAGGGGTTGGTAAATATGATAAGGCCGTATGTATGGGGCACCCTTTGAGACTTGAACCCACCCATGAAGGTTTCTTTGTCTAGCTTGCTCATCCTTACAGCACTTGAGGAGCACTTTTGGATTTTCTTGTAGTATATTACCGTAGGTTCTTAAAAACAACGGGGAACATGTGTATATAAAAGCATAGTCTTATATCTTTATTTGTCGACAGTGACACTTGTGTGGAGAAGTAGAGTGATCATAGAGAAAGAGTTCGCTCGCACTGAGGGGCCATCCGAAGTGGGAACTGTCAGCGGGATCTACTTCAGTCCAAAACTCTTGACCTTATATAGTTTCATAACTTCCATGTGACCACATACAATGCTAGTCCTTCATTGGTCACGGCCTTACCGACGTTATGCTTGGCAACGGCCCAAACCTACATGATGCTTACCATTCATTTGCCACTGCCCACACCCACACGATGCTTGCCTTTCATAAGCCATGCCATACACTCATGCAATGCTTGTTTATGGCATCGTTTTGTTGATTTTACAGGTGACCGGATGTATATGTCAACAATATTCACTGGGTTCATCGCAGCTCAGGGTGATAGGTTACATACTAATATTTTTGTTTAGATGTGACTCAAGGCCATATTAATAGAGCACCAAATGAGACTCGAACTCATCCGTACAGGTTTGCTTGTCTAGATTACGAACCACTGCACCACCGGAGGTGCCCTACTATTAGAAAGAATCATCAAAGAATAACATAGAGAAATGACCAATAACAACAATCATAAGTTAGAAAGGTTGCGTTTTTTGGTTTAATGGTATATCATCCCATGTGGCTTATCTAATACCAAATCCTCTTCATATATATACGAGGTGCATACGATAAGTTTCCAGACAATGGGCATTTAAAATTGCCGTAGATGTTTAAAAATTCAGTATGTTATTGCTATACATCTTATGAGATGACTGACCAATTTTTATGATTTCAGATTCAAATCAACAGCTACACCAGCAATTGGAATACACCAAACTAAAGCCTGATTGTCACAGCTGGTGAATTTCAAAAATCCAATCTGACACTTTAGAAGAACGATATGCATTAAAATTCTGTTTTAAACTTGGAAAAAATTCCACAGAAACGTATGGAATGCTTTACACTGATTTAGGGCCATCTTGCATGAATCGAGCATCATTTTTTGAGTGGCGTAAGAGATTCAAAGAAGGCAGGGAGTCTGTGAGTGATGATGAGAGATGTGGGAGGAGTAAGGAAGTCAATACACCAGAGTTGATTGGCCAAAGGGTTCGGGTTAGGGTTACTATGTTAAGGTTTTAAGGGTGATCAGGAAGAGATTCCGTCGGAAGAGACCAGCACTCTTCAAATCGGGTCAGTGGCATTTCCACCAGGACAATACACTAGTCCACAACTCCATCCTTGTCATAGACTATTTGACCATGATGGGCAATAAGTCAGTTCCTCAGACTCCCTATAGTCCAGACCTTGCTCCCTGTCACTTTTGGTTATTCTTTAAGCTCAGAGGTTGTTGTTATGAGACAATGGAGGAGATGAAAGAGGCTGTGACGAAGGTCATTGACACGCTCACACAAGAGGACGTCCATGGGGCCCTGCAGAAGTTGTTGGAACGGTACAACGAGTGCATTGCAGCCGGAGGAGATTACTTCGAAGGGGACTAGAGTTTCATGTGTGTACTATCAATAAAAGTGCTCATATGACAAAAAGTCTGGAAACTTATCGTATGCACCTCGTATGTGTGTGTGCATGTGATTTACAAGAGGAGAGTTTTTGAAGGACTTTATTTTAAAACGAGTTAGAGTTCATTTTTCGCACTCAAATAAATGGTTTCAAGTAATACCAACATTAATTGTTCTAAATGATTTCATGTGTTGCTATATTATACTAATAATTCCATTTTTGCGCACAGTTGAAATAATTTCAAGTATTGTTAGTGCTGTATTTTGACCTTCGGCCCGAGCAAACATGCCATTCCAAAGTGATGCACCGGAAGGAAGTGACACATTCCAATGGCCAGTAATCGAAAGAGATCGCGTGGGCGTGCTTAGCTGATGAAATAGGACAAGGTAAAAAATCCCATGATACACTCATAGACTGATACACCCGAAGAGAGTGACCTCTGAACTGCATGGCAGTTATTTCCGCTTGATGACGATCAAACATGCCATTCTAAAGAACAAGTTGTCGATTGAGTAGACGTTGAACTGTTATATAACTCAGTCAAAACAGAAATCAAACAGTTGGGGACAATTTGGAGATAAGTTGCTGATAAGATGTGGTAGGGAAAGCCAGGCTAGGCCGAAGAGGCCCTCGGGGCCCCCGAGGAGTTGGGGTCCAGTTGCTGATAAGATGCACTAAAGAAAGCCATCATCCAGCAGAGAGCTGGGCCCCTGGGCCTCCGGTTAAGCAGCCCTGGAGAACGAGAAAGACACAACGCTGACGGCCATAACAGTGGGGGTCAAAATATTGCAGTTCTGTTCGGTCTCCAACTCCCTCTCACACGCAAACGTTACAAATAAAGTGGGAGGTACATATTTGTAAAGAAGGCTTCGCTCGTCTTTTGTCCTTGCGTCGTTATGATACTGCATCTGAGAATATAACATTAGCTCAAATAATTTGATATCAATCATTTCTTTTTACGCAATTAAATTTGGCTTGGTTTGTTTTCATGGCACATCAACCATTGTAGGTTTATGATGCCAAATCCATTTTAAACTTATAAACTGTTTTATTTCAACAAATTCAGTTTAGTATAAATATATTTTTTTTTTGTTTAAACACAGTTTCAATATCGAAAACAGTTCTATTTCAAACAATTCAGTTTGGCATACAAAACAGTTCTATTTCAAGCTATTTAGTTCAGCATAAGTACACAGTTTAAATGTAAAAGCGGTCTTATTTCAAGTAATCATTTTTTTTCAAGTCTTACGATTCAAAATAAGTAATTTTATTTATAAAGTATCCCTGTCTAATTAAAATATCATGCACACAACTGTATGGTTTCAAATAACTAATAATAATAACCTTTAGTGAATCATTGAACTTTTATATTTGAACTATAGATGGAACCCTTACAGATATTATTACATCGGTTCAGAGTAGAACTGAGAGTAATAGCAATGAAGTGGTATACTTTACTGATCAAACTTCTATTCTGGAGCCTTACCATCAAATGTAACCTAGTGTCATACCAAGGATACTAATAAATTAAGAAAAACTCTGTGTATAAAATGTGTCCGAGAATAGAACTTCATTTTAATTGGTCTGTATTAAATTTTTAAAAGTTTTTGTCTCATCGTCGTAAAACTTGACGCATGCTTTCATCGTGTTGTAAAAGAATTAAACTTGTCCTGTTCTTAGATTACTCGGTTGAATATGAATTCTGGGAGTCAATCACGGAGTGGATGTTTTTCTCCGTGTTAAATGTCAAAATTGATCTGTTGAAGTTCAGCCAAGGCCTGAAAAAATTGTCTCGTTACGTTCTAGACTGATCTTGTATAAAATCTCCTGTGATGAAGAAAAAAGAAACGAACAAGAACGTACTGGAAAAAGTAAGGATGAATTTACGTGACACTCCCCAATGGACTCCTATACGTGGATACACGAGTCATGGCCGAACAACAAAATCTTACATTCGTCGGTTCAGTGTGGACACTTGATGCTATCTAGGAGACTTACTCAATGAACAATAAGGATGGACTGTGTGTGTGTGTGAGAGAGAGAGAGAGAGAGAGAGAGAGAGAGAGAGAGAGAGAGAGCTGGGGATAAAAGTTACTTTGTTTTCAATGAAATATCAGCATTGGTGGATTATTAAACGCCAAAGCTATCCATATGAAAGAACAGTAGCTGTACTATTTAACCTACAGCAGGAGAGATAAGAGGGGTTCATGCCTTTCCCCGGGAGTATTAGTCCGAAAGTTTGGTTTGGCTTGGTTTTATGGCATATTAACCATTTTGGGTATTAAATGCCAAATACGGTTTATTCATATATATTAGATATATATCATTTGTAAATATAACTGAACCAAGTTAAATAGCTCCAAGTATTGCTATGTATAAGTAACAATTCAATTAAACGTGTCATTTGTTTACAAACAATTAAATGATCGAACAGTTCTATTTTAAACAATTCAATTTAGTCCTTTGTTGGCATATCAAACATTTTTTCACCCATAGATATGACACTTTCAGGTGCTACCACTCATTGCCATTGCTCCCAGTTACACTCTGGTGCGGAGTGGTAACACCTTATAGGGTCCTATCTATGTGTCAAATAGAACTGTTGGACATTTAAAAGTACTTGGGAACAAATTAACAACGAAAAATTTATTAGCCAATTCCAGCCGGATATTATAACATCCATACGGCGACTTGAACAGATCAAAATGAAAATATGTAGACAAAAGACGTCTATACTAATTAACAAAATATGTCTTTTTATATATATATATATATATATATAATTTTATAGCATTGAATTAATTTATAGGGCTTTTGCAATACGAAATAATAATCATTTGAGTGTAATTAATTTCAGACTAAAACTTAATCGTCAGAAACTTTTTTTTATAAATGAACCCGAAGTTGGATACTCAATTTTTTGAACGATGTAAACATAATGACACGTGGTTTGTTTAAACGTCATGCGGAATAGACATGACTTCAGATGTTCTAATCAATTTATGTATTTAAAATGTGCATGGTAATTAATGATATATTCAGTATTTGATTCTAACCTACTTACATTTTAAATTCATATTTAAGTTTAAAAAAATGAAA
>OY757918.1:89368849-89375766 GCA_963585895.1 Sepioteuthis lessoniana
AGCAAATGCATGGACAGCTAATATAGGCAATCGCTCATATGGAAGTCAGACCTGGCCTATTAAATAAAATGCAAATTTTTCCCAGCAGCGGTCGTGTCGATACTGCTATATGGATGCACCATGTGGACTCTAACTAAACGTATATGGAAAAAAAGCTTGACGGCATTTACACAAAAATGCTACGAGCAATATTGAACAAGTCCTGGCAGCATCAACCCACAGAGCAGCAGCTGTACGACCACCTACCACCCATCACGAAAACTATCCAAGTTAGACGAACCAGACTTGCAGGACAAGGCATGAAAATTGGGGACGAATTCATAAGTGATATACTCCTGTGGACGCCTTCACATTTACGAGCAAAAGCAGGACGACCTATATACAATAGTTCTGTACCGATACAGGATGTAGTCCTGAAGACTTCTCGGGAGCAATGGACGATAGAGACGGGTGGCGAGAGAGGATCAGGGAAATCCGTGCTGGCCACGTGACATGATGATGAACTTAGTACGATTTTTCTATTTCTAATTAATCATTTTATTAACTAGTATTTTTCCTTTTTTTCTCTCTTTTTTCACGATAATCAACTGAATAGTGTTTTTCTGTTTTTTTCTTTTCTATAATTAACTGAGTAGTATATTCTTTTTTCATTTTTTTTTTTTTTCATTATAATTAACAGCATTGTATTTTCTATTTATTTTCCTCTTTTTTATTATTATTACCTTAGCAGTATTTTCTGTTTTTTCACTCTTTTCATCATTCTTAACTGAGCAGTAGTTTCCGTTTTCCCCCTTTTTTTTCATCATTATTAACTGAGTAGTATTTTTTGCTTTTCCTCTTTTTTCATTATAATGAACTGAACAGTATTTTTGGGGAGTGTCCTCGTGGTGTAATGGTTAAAGCAATGAACTGCGGAATCGTAGTACGCAAGTTCGTACTCCAGTCGCTTACTTTCGGGCAAATACTTTCGGGCAAATACCCTTGGGAAAGGTATGAACTTACTTTCGGGCAAATACCCTTGGGAAAGGTATGAACCCTCTTATCCTCCCAGCTATGGGTTAAATAGTACCACTACTGTTCTTCAAGGAGAATAGCTTTGGTATTAAATAACCTATAAAGGTTGATATGCCATTAAACAGAGAAACCTAACCTGAACAGTATTTTCTTCTTTTTTCAGTATAATTAACGGAATAATGTTTTCTGGGTTTCCCCTTTTTTCATTATTATTAACTGTGTAGTATTTTCTATTTTTCCCCTTTTTTAATCATAATTAACAGAGTAGTATTTTCTGCTTTTCCCCTTTGTTCATTACAATTAACTGAGTTGTATTTTCTATTTTTTTCTTTTTCATTATAATTAACTGAGTAGTGTTTTCTGGGTTTCCCCTTTTTTATTATAATTAACTGAGCAGTATTTTCTGTTTTCTTCTTTTTTCATTACAATTAACTCAGTAGTGTTTTCTGTTTTTTCTCCTTTTTCGTTATAATTAACTGAGTATTATTTTCCCCTTTTTATCTTTTTCTTTTAATTAATTGAGTACTATTTTCTATTTTTTCCTTTTTTATTGTTATTATTAACAGAGTAGTATTTTCAGCTTTTTATCCTTTTCATTATTATTTATCAACTAGTATTCTTCTGTCATTTCTCTTTTTTATTATTATTCGATAATTTGTATTTTTTCGCAATTAAATATTTTCTCTCTTTTTGTCTTTTTTATCATTGTTAATTAACTATTTTTCCGTTTTTATATTTTTCATTGCTTATAGTTCACCTGTATTTTTTGGTTTGTTTCTATTTTGCTTATCATTAGTTTACATGTATATTCTGTTTTTTATTCTCATTGAATTATTGTTAATTGATTAGTATTTTCATTTCTTTTTGTTATTATTAATTAACTAGTTTGCTTTCATTTTTTAAATATTATTAATTAACTTGTATTTTTCTGTTTTTCATTCTCATTTAATTATCATTAATTCAGTAAGATTTCTCTTCTTTTTTCTTTATTATAGATTAATTCGTTTCCTTTCGGTTTCTTAATATTATTACTTAACTAGTAATTTTCTGTTTTTTATTCTCATTTAATTATTGTTAATTGATTAGGATTTATCCGTTGTTTCTTTTTTTGTCATTATAAATCAACTAATTTATTTCTATTTTTTATTATTAACTAACTAAAAATTTCCTCTTTTTCATTATTGCTAATTGATAAATCTTTTTATTTTTCATTATCAATTTTTTATTGTTTCTTTCTGTTTTTTCGTTTATTCCTCATCATCATCTTTTAGTAGTTTTTTTCTGTTTTTCTCTGCTTCATTATTTTCTATCAACTAGTATTTTTCTCTTTTTTGTTATTGCTAATTAACTAGTACTTTTCTCTTTTTGATTATCATAATTTAATTTGTTTCTTTCTGTTTTTTCTCCTTTTCATCATCATTTTTAACGAGTTATTTTTTTGTTTTTCTTTGTCTCTAAACTTTATTTTCTATTCTTTCACTTTTATTATCTATAAATTTGTCTTTTGCTATATTTTCCTTTTTCCTTATTTCAAACAATTATTCTTCAGCTGCTTCGGTATTTAATTATTTATTCCTAACTTGTACTTTTCTTATATGTTTTGTTTTTCATTATTAATAACTGGTACTTTTCTGGGGGTTTTTTTTTCTGTTTTTGAATATTATTCATTCACAAGTAATTTTCTTTTTTCAGGATCAATCATTAATTATTATCATTATTTATTAAGTTTTTTTTTTTTTTTTTTTTTTTGCTTTTCATCGCTACAAATTAGTTATAAATCTTCTGTTGTTCATAATTATTTCTTAAACAGTATTTTTGTTTTCATTGTAATTAATTACCCATTCAATTTTTTCTGTTTTTCATTATAACTTTTTAAATATTTTCTTTATTTCCCTTATGAATCAACTTGAACTTTTATGGTTTTCCCTATTATTGATTAACTTATTTTTCTGTTTTTCATTTTTAATAATTAACTAGTAGTTTCTATTTTTTTCATTTTCCACTTTTAATTTTCTGTATTTCCTTATTATTTCTTTTTCTGCTTTTCATTATTACTTTGAATTATTTGAATTATTAGAAAAAATTGTATTAGGATTATTTTTGAAAGTTTCTTATTTTCATAATTTTTGACGAGTATTTTTCTCTTATTCATTAGCAATTAACATGTTCACTTCTGTTTTCCTTATTATTTGATAACACAATTTTTTCTCGCTGTTTTCTGTTTTTCATTATTATGAAATATCTAGTTTTTTTTTTTCTTTTTTGTGGAATAATAATTATTAACTATTTTCTACCTTTTCTTATTAATTGAACAGTATCGTTTGTTTTTCCGGGTATTTATTGCCAAATACTTTTTTCTTATCAACAAATATTTTTCTTAGTAACAAATATTTTCTTTTTCTTTTTTTTTTATTATCAATTAGTTTTGTTTTTCCTGCTAATTAATTAACACATCCTCTTTTTTTATTATAATAATTAATTAAAAAAGTATTTTCTGCTTTTCCTTCTAATTAAATAGCAAGTATTTTTCCTTGTTATCAATTAAGAATTGTTTTCTGTTTTTCCTTTTTATAAATTCAAGTACATTTTTGTTTTCCCTTGTTATTAATTAAAAAGTATTTTTTGTTGTTTTTTCTAATTAGTAATTAATACGCATTATTGTTTTATTTACTCCTTTTGAGTTTTTCACATTAGCGTTAGCTAATGGTATTTCACTGAAGTTTAAGTGACAGCAAGTATCCGCAAGTCTCCAGGACTCTTCTCAGTATTCTGGCCATTCTCAACAATACTGTAGTTTGGATTGTCTCCACTCGTCTTCCAAATTTCAAGTCCTCAAGTCCCTTTTATAGTCCTTAAGTTACGATACCAAATGTACCAATTACGATTGGTATAATCGTCACCTCCATGCTTCACAGTTTTTTTAAAATTTCCCAGCAAGGTCAAGGTACTTATCCTTCTTTTCACTTTGTTTCAGTTTTATTCTGTGTTCAGCCGGTGCAGCAAAGTCAACAATTTTGCTAGTTCTCTTATTTTGTTCTTTACTATAAAGTCTGGTCTTCTGTGTGATATAAGGTGATTCGTTTGCATGTCAAAGTCCCATCGGTGTTTGTGTGTGTCATTCTCTAGGACAGCTTCTGTGTTGTGCATATACCATTTGTTCGTATGGTCAAATTTGAATTATTATTATTATTATTATTATTATTATTATTATTATTATTGTACTATAGGTAAATACGGCTATTTGCGAAATGTACATGGAACGTTCATAACGATAGAACATATAAATAACATAGGAATCTCGAAATTCGAAAACACATAACGACTTCTTGTTCTGGTACGAAACTTTTTTATTAACTTTGAGTTAAAGGTTTCGACATAAGGAGGAGAGACACAATCTTTTTATGCTGGCTTCTTCATCTGACCCCCATCTCGAGTGGCCCCCATAGGGTTCAAGTTCGCCTCGCGTCTGCGAGCTCCAAAAGCCGATCCTCCTCGTTTGGCGTCAAGTACTCAACTCTCTTCCTTTCAATTCTCCCACAAACCTCAGCGCGCTTCTGATGCGTGACGTCATCCGCACCCTGTCACCCCGTTCCGTCATCTCGGGCTATTGTGACATCTCTGAGTGGCACGTCCGTCCCGCGTGCGCGTTACCACCTACATCAAGGTTTGCACCTAACTAACCCATGTGCTGAGCCGAAAGGTACTATTTACCAACCGCTCCGCAAGGTCAGTTTTTAAGTTTAACAGGTTTGAATTCAGAGTTTTCCTTCTCCTAGACTAGCTGCCTCACCAAGGCTGAAGAACCTAGTCCGTCCTACTATTTACCCATAGCTGGAGGGAGAATAAGGGGGTTCATACCTTTCCCAAGGGTATTTGCCCGAAAGTGAACGTTATAGCGCGACTGGAGTACGAACTCGCGTACTACGATTCCGCAGTTCATCGCTTTAACCATTACACCACGAGGACACCCTGAGCCGAAAGGTTCTCCGCCTAACTAAACTCAAAGGCATGAACCGAAATCCCTTGGTCATTACGTTACATTATTATTCCTTGAGAGTTTTTCACATCAGCGTTAGCTGATAGTCATTCCCTGTAGTTTGAGCGACAACAAGTTTCATCTATTCCTACAGAACATTTTTCCGTATTCTGGTCGACCTCGGCAATGCTGTCGTTTGGATGGCCTCCACTCGTCCTCTTATTTCCAAATCCTCCAGTCCTTTTACCAATCATTTAGTGACTGTACTAAGAGCACAAATTACAACTGGTATCAACGTCACTTTCATGTTCCACAGTTTTTTCAATTCCCTTGCAAGGTCCAGGTACTTATTCTTCTTGTCACTTTCTTTCAATTTTACTCTAACGGCCAAGTCCATAATTCGGCGAGTTCTCCTTTTTCGTGTTGATTATAATAAGGTCTGACCGTCGGGCCGGGATTAAGTGACCCGGTTGAATCTCAAAATCTTAGAGGAGTTTATGTTTCATTCTTCAGTGCAGATGTTGAGTTGTGCATATAACATTTGTTCGTATGGTCAAATATTAATTTCTTGCGCAGTTCCAAGTGGATCACCTTGTCCACCCATCATGTCTAGTCCTATATTCTTTCTGTGCTAATTGCCGCATTTATTATTATTATTATTATTATTGTTATTTTTATTAATAATATTAATTAATTAATTAATTAATTAAAGAAGCTTTTTTCCTTTCTATCAATTAAGCATTTTCTGCTTTTTATTGTTACGCCTTTGAGAGTTTTTCACACCACCGTTTGGTGATAGTTTTCCACTGGAGTTCAAGTGGATACAAGTCTCCCCAAGTCTCCAGGACTCTTCTTAGTGTAACACTATATGGGTGGCCCGCCAAGCAGACGATTCCTTTGTCTGTTTTGGTTCGAAACTAGACAAAGGATTTTTGGACCTGAAATCTCGCCGTATCCGGAAGTAGTAAGGGGACACGAAAGAGAGTTGGTTGGACAAAGGAGCTGAGTGGCAGTTGGCGACGGGACAGCAGAGAGGCGAGTCAGCAGAAGAGTTGGTGTGGAACCACGGAGAGATGCGGTCGACTCCGGACACAGTAGCAGAGAAGATAGTGTCCAGCGAAGAAGATCGAGTCAAGAGATGTCGGCATTCCAGTTGCTTTGTGGAATTTTCGCTAGTAACCCACGCTAGCGTTAGTCTGCACATGAATGTAGTGTTGCATACTCTCCTTCTGCTCTGAGTTAACCCCAAGCATCGTTCGTGTTTGTTCGTTTGTCCTTCTATTTTCTCCAGCCCCCTCGATCGTATTCTTGTAGCGGTAAAGAAATGTGCGTTACCCCCTCGGCCACTAGTCGATCACCGGCCAAGAAAGAAATGGTTAGAAGAAAGTTAACGTGTGTGGGAGCGAGGGCGGAAACCGATCTTAATAATGTTGTAGTTTGGGTGATCACTAATTAATCTCTTATTTCCAAGTGGTCCAGTCTCTTTACCAGTCATTTGCATACTATACCGAGTGCACCAATTACAACTGGTATCACCGTCACCTTTATGTTCCATAGTTTGTTTGTTTGTTTTTAGTTCTCTAATACGTTCGAGATATTTATATTTCTTTTCGCTTTCTTTTAATTTTACTCTCTGGTTTGCCTGGACGTTAAAGTCCAGAATGTGGCAGGTTCTTTATTGTTGTTGAATGTCACTAGGTCTTGTCGTCTGGCTGATATTAGGTGATCTGTTATTTATCTCAAAATCCCAAAGGAGTTTGTACGCCATATTCTCTAAGACGGATTCTGGTATATGCATATAAAATTTGTTCCTCTGGTCAAATTTAAATTACTCTCACAATTTCTATTGGAAAGTATTATCAGGTATTCTTTTTGTTATAGTTATTTTCTCTGTTTCTTTATTATAAATTATCAAGTATTTTCGGGG
>OY757918.1:89375966-89480966 GCA_963585895.1 Sepioteuthis lessoniana
GATTGCGTAATGGTTGACAAATCCAGTGGTGACAAACATTAACGAACCCCTTCATACGGCCTTGTACTACATCTTAACAAAAAATCTTTGTAAATTACTTTGATATAATGATATTTATAAAATTGCTAGAAAGCCCTCTCATTCATGTATATTGTTGAGCCCTTTTTGAAAAGTTACTTTCAAGAGATTTTTTCTTTTAACTCTGTGTTAAGCGGACTGGGTTATGTAATATATATATATATATATATATATATATATATATATATATGTGTGTGTGTGTGTGTGTGTGTGTGTGTGAGAGAGAGAGAGAGAGAGAGAGAGAGAGTATATCCGAAATATGAGGGATATTCAAAAATATGGTCCTTATTACTGTTTAAATGAAGTATTGTACATATTTTACCAGTAATGTCATACGACTTTTTTTCGTCGTAATCACCATCAAGGTTGATGCACAAATAACTTTCCTGGAGATAGTAGTATCAAACGGGTGTCATTCACGTACTTTCGAACGCAGCATAAGAAGCAGTTTGGTAAAATTTAGATAAGAAGAAAGAGTGAGGTGCCGAAAAAATATGTATTGCATTAGATAACCCACGAAGGTTCATATGCCATTAATCAAAGAAACCAAACCAAACCAAACAAAGGCACTTCGAATTACAACTTGCGATGTTTATATTGTCTTCGTACATAGCTGAAATGCATTAAATCGCTTCATGAGTTCTATTTGTTCTCCATATACTTTGAGAAAAAATAATCGATTGTTGACAGAGGAAAGAGATTGTGAATGAGTAAAGAGTCTTACCTAACCTACCCACTTCATGCTAGAGGACAGCTGTTACTCCCACTGCTGTCCTTGACTGTCACACATCATTTGAATACATTTATGAACAACGAACTGATGGTAATAAAAGCCTGCCTAACTTTAGTTTATATATATATATATATATATATATATATATATATATCGTTAATTATTTACATGAAAACTTACCCAGAATGTTATATTAATGTCAGTTTCAGACACAAATTATATATATATATATATATATATATATATATGTGTGTGTGTGTGTGCGTGTGTGTGTGTGTGTGTGGTTATTAATTGTACCCTGTCTACCATATAGGATGAATATAATGTTCAAATATCCATTAGATGAAACCACAGGATATTTATTATATTGTCTCGCAAGAAATCTCCATTTCAAACATTATATTATAGACAAGCTGAAAGAAATGATGGCTTATCTTCTTACAGGCATTTCTCTTTGACGAAATGAATTCTTACACGTATTTAAAGGTTCGCTCTCGACAAAGAAAAACATAAGTAAGTAGAACGGTTTCGTTTAGTTGTTTAATGGCATATTAACTAATTTTCTGGTTTTGGAAATGAATTTTACATCACGGTTATCGGCATAGGGAATGGAATCGGCGACGTAATTTCAAATCTTGGACGGGTCTGTTTGCATTTCACTATGAGGTAATATTCTTAGAAAAAGAATAATAATTCATCTATATCCCGACCTATTCGTAATTAGAACGGAGTGTTTATTTGCCCTTGTTGTAGAAGGAAGACCGAAATCAAACTAGGTATATTCCGCTTATTTATTAATTAATCCTGAGTCACATCTTGCCAGACGTTGCGATTTGGGTAAACACATACTTATGAAGTATTCAATGCGAAAATTTGATTTGTTTGTAAATGCTCGAATAAAATCATAACTATTATTTTTATTTTCAAAGTCTTATTGCAATCATTTATTTAATCAAAATTTGTATTTGCTCATATCAGCACTGGTTTAAATTATACGTATCTAACACTAATTTGTTATACACAATTATATGGTTTCAGAAAACAGATAGTTTTTAATGACAATCATTGCACACCGTTATATGGTTTCGATTATTCTAGTATTACATAAACAATTTGCAATTAATTATATGGTTTCGAGTAACAAATGATAGTAATAATGGTGATAATCTTGTAAGATACTCGGGGTCATCCGTAAAGTGAACAAGAGAAGAATTTCAACAAATGGACGAAAAAAAAAAAGCAAAAACTCATGACGAAATATAAGCCTTTACATCCTAAAGATGATATGAACAGACTATATGTGTCAAGAAAAGGAGAAGGAAGAGGACTGAACAGCATTGAAGATTGCGTGGATACTTCGATACGACTTCTCGAAAACGACATGAAAAAGAGCCCAGTCGGCTGGGGCTGTAGAATACGCCGATTGCACCTCTGTAGAGAGGTAAGACCCCCCAATGTGAGTCTTGGATATGACACTAAACAATCTACTGGTGAGGTTCCAGAGATTCTGGAGCTTTGGGGAATACGGAGTACCCCTTCATTGCCATTGCTCCTAGGTCCACTCTTGCCTGCAATGGTAGCACCTGATAGGACCCGAACTATGGATTGAATAGAACTAACTGCATACTTATGCAAAAGTGAATTATTGGAATTAGAACTGCTTACTATACCGAATAGCTTGAAATAGAAACGTTTTTGACAATTAAAGCGTACTTGGGCTGGTGTTGATGATGAGTAAACTGAAATATATGTTCTCAGATGAATTGGAAATATATTTACGCTTATTTGGGTCGTATTTAATCTAATTTCGAAATTGACATAGTCGGTTATTTATATTTGAAATCTGATTGGTGTGTAAACTAGCAAGATTTTAAAGCTAAAAATGTTCAAATCTCTGTTCAAAAAGTTGAATTTTTTCTTTCTTTCTTTCTTTCTTTCTTTTAAGTCGCGATAATTGGTTCGGCGTTAAATCAGTTTTTAATAATATATAACTACCGGTTTTTTCCATTTTTCCGAGTGGTATTTTTAGAGCGATATCCAATTGTATTTTTCTTGTTTAAAAATTTTTGTGCCTCTCATTACCCACTGAGTAGTAACCGAATGATAATTATGCCTGGTTTAATAGACTTTTAAAATCATTATACACAAAAATCTTTGTAACACTTGCCATAATTTCTGACCAATAATAATCTTTTCCACTGTTATTATCACTAGTAACACGTTTCCTCAGCGAACACATTTCTATAACATAATGATATCACTGACTTGACTCATCACCGCTGATAAACATTACCTCCATGATTTACTGTGATTTCTTTCGTGAAATCATTAGCAGCCAATTTACATTATACTACTCTGGCAAAACATATGGAATTATTACTCTTAGAGTATATTCACATAGACTTTTATTTTGCAGTAAATAAACTTGTAACAAATAAGCTGCAAAACGTTTTTTTATTGTCTGCCTTTAATCAAACTTTGCCTCTCTGCGTTCATTGGTTAATGTAACGGTTCAAAAAGCGCAAACACCGCTTAAAAAATGGATTAATTTGATTTATAACAAACATATTATCTCTTCTTCATCGTTTATCGATACATAAACTTGTTAACTTTTTAAACTCTTTTTTGACAATTTATGTCGCTGTACGTTTATGATTTCCATTCTACAATAAACTATTCCATTGGTCAGTCGGCTAGGGTTGTAGAATACACCGACTGCTTCTGTACTGAGGGAGCCTCATTGCTGGATACAGATTCGTGCCATACTCAAGACTCTATATCTATCAAAGACATTTTAAGGAACACTGTTGAAATATATTTAAAAATTTCTTACCCAACCATCCTAATTAAACAGTACTTACATTCATTAGTCTAGTGGGTAGAGTGTTCGCTAACGGTCCGGGACACCAGGGTTCAATCCCAGGTCGAGTCATACCAAAGACTTTAAAAATGGTACTTGATACCTCCTTGCTTAACACTTAACACTTAAGGTACGTATCCAGGGTAAAGTGGAACAATCCAGGGAAAGGAGTTGCGCCCTCGCCTACTCCTCGGTGTTGTAGCAATTGAAAAGGAAGCCATCAGGTCGCCCTCGACTACGGTCGCCAACTTTACTTCCTTACTTACATTTAAACTGCGTACTTATCCTAAACTGAATTGTTTGAAATAGAACTATTTTCATATAAATGGATTTGGCGTTAAATAACCTACAAAGGTTGATATGCCATAAAATCCAACCAACCAACCAACCCTCCTCTTTATAAATTTATGATATGTCTATATATATACAGGGTGTTTTGAAATGTATGAGATGTTTTAGAAAAATTGGATATCAATTCGTTATCTAATAACTTGACCAATTATCGGTCAAATGATTTCAAATTTTAACAGCATGTCTCGATGCAATTCTAAATTATGTTTATTTTTTATGTTTGAGCGTCTTTTATTTTCCTGTGAACGGCAAATCTTAACTTGAAAAGAAAAAGCGTTAATAATTAGATATAGAATTTTGAGTTACTCCTATACATGTGATCAAATTTTAAGATGATTTGAACATGGAATTGATCAGTTTATTGGCTTACAAAATGGCATCAATATTTCTGAAACACACACACTGAGCTGATATCAATAAGTTCTTGCTGCAGCGGATTGGGGCGTTGAGTCTCCACAGTTCCTAGGTGAGCATTGTCAGAAGATAGCGGTTTCAAATCCTACCCAAGCCGGCCAGAGGTTTACTTGGTCAAAAATGTGGTGCGATAGACAACAACTATGGAAGGCAGTAATTACTTGGGATATACGGTTACAAGACTCAGCATTCCTATCCGAGGTCGCGGTAAATCACCTGAAGAAGGCCAGAGGTGAAATTTGGCCCAAACGTGGGGAGGGAGGAAACAACACGGGAGCTGCCAAGATGAGGGGGGAAAAGTCCGCAATAAATAAAAATTAATTCTCTGATTAAAAAGCCCCATCTCAAAATGATTCCAATTAAAAGACAAATACAAGTTCTTGCTGGTTGGCCTCTATTAGCTCGTCCATGTGTAGGGATCCATTGAAGAACGTCACTTTTGAGTTCCTACTTGCTTCTCCAGCAGTGTCCAGCTTGTCTTGCACGTCTAACTTGGATTTTTTTTTTAAGATGGGGGTAAGAGGCCGTACTGCTGTTATTTTGTAAGGTATTACTTTTAAGATTTTTTTAGAATAGCTGGTAGCTGGTTCCCATTTAGCTTTTCCTGTGTGTGTATTTTGTTAGCGTCCCTGTGGTGCCAGCATACAGTAGTACTGACACAGCCACATCTCAAAAGAATTCTCGTGTTATTTTAACAATTGTAACTTCTTTCTACACATGCTGTTAGAATCTGAGATTATTTGAAGCAGTATTGGTCAAGTTATTAGATTACGATTTTTTTTTCTAAAACAACTCGTACATACCTATATTTGAATAGCTGAATATACATTTTTTTCTTATATATCAGTTCGGGTTGTTTGTGTTTTAAGGCATATCAACCCATGTGGGATAGTTAACGCTATATGCGGGTTGCGTTTTGATAACGTTCATGTGGTGCTGTTGTATATTGACCTACGATCCGTCCGTGCTGTCAAAATAGGAAATGTACCTGTTTAAATAACAGGTGCATCCGGTCGAGGAATATCAGGATATTATAACATTGACCGTGGACAGGTTGAATGCATGCGAAATTGTGACGCCCACAAGAAGAAGGTAGACGATGAACTATTATATCACTCAGTGCACAGGAAATTCAATCAGTTGGGGATCAGACGAGTTGGAGTAAAGCCCAGGAGAATGGGAAAAGAAGCAGCCCAGGAGAATGGGAAAGAAACGCGGTTATGACCAATAGAGTGGGGTCAATATGTTGCTGTTCTGTCCGGTCTCCAACTCACTCTCACACACAACCCTTTCAAATAAAGTGAGAGGTATATTTTATTAAGAACTGTGTCGTTATGATTCTGCATGCAGATGTATATGTGTTTGTATAGTCATGGTTGTGACTATACATCAGTGCCCCCATACATTAATACTAACGAAGCCACATCTTAAAAGAAATCCCGTGTTATTTTATCGGTTAAAACTGACTTCTATATGATCGATAACCGATCAACCGCAGTCTAAACTTTCGTTAGGCGTATGTTATATATATTTATATATACATATATATATATATATAATTCAGATGAATCTTACTGTATTGACGAGTTTTAGAAAGATAAGTTACCGGAACACTTAAATAAAGGGATTTTTATAACTTTTACTAAAAATATTAAACGTTAAACAAAACTGCAGAAAAAAAAAACTATATCGTTAATTTTAAATGATAATTTTGTGGTTTATTTTGATAAAGCAAACAAAAACAAAAAGCAAAAAAAAAAAAAAACAACTAATTTTTTAACATATTTTATTAGATGCGGGATATGTTAAATATTCCATTATGTCCAAAGATGTTATATTGTATCTATAATTTCAAACATTTTCTCGGGATTCGAAAAGGTCAAGTGAGAAAAGAATGTCAAGCCGATTCCATCAACGTCTCTCCTACGAGATCCAAGCCGCTCCTTTGACTGACCGGTCCGAAGTGACTCTTTGACCTCTGTATCTGTTAAATTGGCGCCGTTCTGGGTGCGGACAGTGAAAGATTCGCTCTCCAGTGCAAATGGACATACAGCAAACCACTCCATGCCATGGGTCAGCGGACGGTCAGCGTTGGCCTATAATCTTGCTTCAAAAGCTTTTCTTTCTTTCATCTTTCGTCTTTCCTTCTTCGTCGCCACAGACAAGTACTGATCCACAGATAAATAATAGCGTCAGTTACGACGGGCATTATGCAAGTAACGTCCAAGTTAAAATCTGCTTGTAAAAGGTCGACGTATACACTAGTATATACGATAATAATCGTTCCTTTCCCTTTTTTTTTTCTCTTTTTGGTGGCTTAGTGAAAGAATAAAAAAGTCTTATATCTAATATCTATATATTTCCAAAAGGTGTTTATGCTTTCCATTTACACATTTCTTCAAATATTTCGCCATCTTTTTTTCTTCATAGTGTCTTTTCGTGACTATTAATATCAATTCCTTCATTTTACATTTATTTTCTTCGTTCTTTCCTTCTCTCTTCCCTGATTTTTTCTTTTCTTCTTTCTTTTATTTCTTCTTTTTTTTAAAAATTTTTTTCAGTAGTTCTTTCATTCTTTTTTTTTTTTTTTTACACACCTTTCTTTATTTTTACATCGTTGTTTCTTTGTTTGTTTGTTTCTTTTCCTTTCGTTCCATAATTATTCCATTCGTTCTTCTTTTTTACGTTTTTTCTTCCTTTTTTCTTTCTTTCTTTAACTTTTTTTCTTTCTTCTTCTCTTTATCAAATTTTGCATTTCTTTTTTTTTTCTTTGTATCCTTTCTACTCCCTTTCTTTCCCCACCTATATACCTTTACTTCTCTCTATCTTTACGTACTAAACTCTTTCTTTCTTTCTTTCTTTCTTTCTTTCTTTCTTATATACATATTTATTTCCTTCTTTCACACCTTTTCTTTCTTATTTTGTCTACGTTTCTTTCTGTCTGTCATCCTTCTTTTTTCTTCTTTCTTTCTTTGTTTCCTTTTCTCCTTTTGTTTGTTTGTTCCTTCTTCTTCTTCTTCTTCTTCTTCTTCTTCTTCTTCTTCTTCTTCTTCTTCTTCTTCTTCTTCTTCTTCTCAAGATTGTCTATGTGAACTCTGCCTCAGTCGATACGCCCAATGTTCAAATGGCCGCTCGCTTCTCTGGCTTTAATTCAACAACTATCTGAACTTAATCCCTTTTTGCATAACTTGAGCCTAACAAAGCACCTTAAAACTAGTGCCGGTGGTTTTGGTGATGCTGGTCAAAAGATCGAACATGTCAATTCAGCTTTATGAAAATACGTCTTGAAACAGCATTTTCGGGGAGAGTTGCTGCGAGCAATCACAATATTGCATCACAATAAGCATCAGCGATCTCTGCCGTTCTCTCTCTCTCTCTCTCTCTCTCTCTGTCTCAATATATATATATATAAGAAAGCAGAAAACAGAAAAGATTTTTAGTGGCTGCAGCTTGATCTGACATTATCACAATGTGATAGTAAACTAACAAGGTCCAATTTTTTTTTTGTAAGATACCGCTGATTCTCTGGCTTACTAGTAATGATGGATTGGTGCTAAAACGTGCTTGACGCCCCCGAGTCATCATCTGATGAAGACTCTTTTTTACCGCACAGCTGTTGTTTTGTTAACAGCTGCAGGATCATCTACAGTGTAACCCGGATATAAGAGAAACCCGGATATAAGATCTATTTCCTTTGGTCCAAAATTAGAGCCTGTGTTACCTAAATAAAATAGACCCAACCCGTATATATGAGACTTCTTCTCCAGCTTATTAGCAGAAGAACTTTATCAAACTCAAAGAAGTTCTATTGTGAATAAAAAGTGAGATATTACGACTAAACCCCCTCTAAGTGTTTGATTTAATCACTTTTTGACTTATTTTTATCTTGTCAGATTCAAGAAAATCTAAAATTTCCCAATATGTATGTTTGTACGAGGTTCATTAAATAAGTTTCCAGACTTTTTTCGTATGGTCACTTTTATTGATAGTGCACACATGAAACTCTACACCCCTTGTTGTACCGTTCCAACAACTTCTGGAAGGCCCCATGGAAGTCTTCTTGTGTGAGCGTGTCAATGACCTTCGTCACAGCCTCATTAATCTCCTCAATTGTCTTATAACCACAGCCTTTGAGCTTAGGGAATAACCAAATGTCACAGGGAACAAGGTCTGGACTATAGGGACGGTAAGAAACTGTCTCGATGCCCATCTTGCTCAAATAGTCTGTGACAACGATGGAGTTGTAGACTGGTGTATTATCCTAATGGAAATGCCACTGACCCGATTTGAAGAGTGCTGGCTTCTTCCGACGGAATCTCTTCCTGAACTCCCTTAAAATCTCAACATCGTAACCCTGACCCTAACCCTTTGGCCAATCAACTCTGGTCTATCAACTCCGCCCACACCTCTCATCATCCCTCACAAAATCCCTGCCTTCCTTGAATCTCTCATGCCAACCAAAAACTGATGCTCGATTCATGTAAGATGCTCCAAAAGCAGTCTGAAGCATTCCGTACGTTCCAGAGGTATTTTTCCCAAGTTTAAAACAGAATTTTATTGCATATCGTTCTTCTAAAGTGTCTTGACGTCCAGATTGCATATTTCAAATTCACCAGCTGTGACAATCAGGCTTTAATAGGGTGTATTCAAATTGTTGCTGTAGCTGTTGATTTTAACCTGAAATCATAAACATTGGTCAGTCATCTCATAATATGTATAGTGTGACGGCAAATTAGAATAAAAAGATCCCCGGATGAGCAACCATTTAAAAGCGTATGGGAACTAGTGCATTTGAATATTTTTATCACCAAACGGGGAGTTTAGTTTTCGGAAATGTGAAGACGGGCCGCTCTGGCACTTGATCCCTCGTAGAATAAGTCCTTGTTCAGAGTCCTTTTTCGGGCATATAGGAACTGGCATATTATGTGGGGGTTAATTTGGGGCTAGACTGACCACCGCTGGCAAGGGATTTCCAAATTTCACATGACACATACACCCACCATACCACTAGCTCTTCCACCCCTAGATTTATGGAAGGTATGGACCTCTAGGTTTAGATATAATAATATTAATTATAGTAGTCGACAACTCCGGTTTCCCGTATAATATTTTTAAAGGAAAATTTAGGACAGCTCAGGCGAGAATAACAAAAGGCGAAAGAAGCTGAGAAAAAAACACATTAAATAAGCAACTCGATGGCAGATGACACAATGAACAAACTTCAACACGTGGGAACATTAAAATATAACAATCTTTCAATCCATACGCAGATACACATATTCAACGTGTCGGCTATATTATCAGCGGATAATGCATAACTATAAATGTCTTTCTACCTTTTCTTCTTTTCTTTAGTCTTTCTTTAGATTGAGAGAGAGAGAGAATATATAATTGGGTGTAGGGAGAAACAGTCTTAATGTTTACTTATCTGTTCGACAGGTTCCTTCGGAGAATATTTTCTCTTTTACGGGCTGACGGGCTTTGTTTTATATATATTTCTGGCTTGAATGTATGGGTTCTTCTCATTGTCCAAGATTCTTTCAGCTTTCTTTACCCGGAGTTTGGCGCGAGATTCTCCTCCATCTGTTCACGACGACCTCTGTTCCCAAACTGATTTTCTTATTCCCTATTTCCGCTTACGGGAAGAAGGTGCCACTTCCGTTTTAGAAGGCTCCCTTTTCAATAGCTACAACAGCGAGGTGTAGGAGAGGACGCTACTCCTTTCCCTGGATTGCTCCATTTTAGCCTTGATACGCACTTTATATTATTGAGTGTTAAGCAAGGAGGTATCAAGTCTTTGGTATGACTCGACCTGGGATTGAACCCCGGTCTCCCGGGCCATTGGCGAACACTCTACCCACTTGGCTAATGAGCCTATATATATATATATATTTATATTTCGATCCCAGCTACAGGAAGATACTGTCTAGCCACACATGAGTTCTGATAGAACAAAACAGATCTGTCTGTGGATGATTATAGAGATATATATAAAGAAAACTCCCCTACCCCCGTTCTCTGGCGAAGAAGTAATCGTGTTGCCATTAGCGTATATTGCAAGCCACTTCGTAGTTGAATCAAGGTCTCGGCTACCGTTGAACGGATGTATGTAAACAATAGTAATTGTGATTCATAACCGTTTAAAATTTACTTCGCAGCTAATATCTCCTCGTGGCTGAATGGTTAGAAGCTTTGGTTTGACGTTTGAGTCAACCGGGTTTCGATCCCAGCTACGGGAAGATACTGTCTAGCCACACTGATGAGTTCTGATAGAACGTAACAGATCTGTCTGTGGATGACTATATATATATATATATATATATATATTAAGTTGCTGTGTCCCTCTGTTTGCTCTGCTCTGAGTTCTACATAAAACTGTGTCATCGGTGAGATACTTCATTTTCCATATCATCCAATGTTATGAGTAGCTTGTAATCTAATCTAATAAAGTTAGCGGTTTTTATGTGTTAGTTAATTTACATATTTTACAATAAAACTAGGGGTCGATTCAAAAGACAGGAAGAACTGGTTGTTTTGCGACGCAATTATTAGTAAAATACTGACATATGCAAACACAAAGTACAAGCAGATATAGTAGCTTTATATAAGTAGAAAAAAATACCAAGAGTATTTTAGCATTTTTATTTCTTTGGACTTTGGAAGTAAATTTCTATATTCTTGGTTTATATAACTTGCAGTGTATCGAAACGAATTACTGATTACCTACATAAGACATTATATAATGACCCATTTTGTCAAGAAGCAAATTTTACAGTGAATTAATAATCAAAAAGATAAATTGATTAAAAATAATCAACTGATATGAGACAGGTCCTTATCAAGGACAGCAGAATTATAATAATCTATTCCTCATCCGGTCACCTGCCTCCTATCAAGAAAACTATCCAAGTTTGACGAGCCAGACACGCAGGACACTTCTGGAGAAGCAGAGACGAGCTCATAAGTGATGAACTCCAATGGACCTCCACATATGGCCGGGCAAAAGCAGGACGATCAGCACGAACATACATTCAGCAGCTATGTGAGGATACGGGATGTAGCCCTGAAGACCTGCCAGAGGCGATGAACGATAGGGAGAAGTGGCGAGAGATGGTTAGGGATATCTGTGCTAGCGGCACGACAGGATGATGATGATGATGATGATTCCTCATCCAAGGATTTAACGGAAGGCCTAACAGGTGAAATGTAGTGATTATAACTACTAAGACGAGAACACTAGTCTGAGTAAATCAGTAGAAAATGAAGACTCTTACGGAATTTCTTACCTAAAATACTCCGAAAAAATCACCCAGCCTCGACTGAAATTGTTTTGGACATTATTCAAGGACTCTTGTTAAAAGTGGCACGGTGTTAACCTTCATAATTCATTGCTTCTTTAGTTACAAAACGAGCTCCTGGTATTTATCCAAGAATAGCCGATTTCTATACAACACCTTGGGAGTTTTTCACACCAGTTCTAATTGAGGATAGCAATTCATTTCAAGTCTCCAAGACTTATCTAATTATTTCTGCTGATTTGAAAAGCGTTGTTATTTGAATGATTCCAATTCTGCCCCTTATCTCACCTTCCTCCAGTAAGAGACTTTGAAGAAACCTTTCCAAGATCTCCTACTACAATTGATACCACTGTCACCAACATGTTCCAGCGCTTTTTCATCTCTCTGGCAAAATCTCAATTTTAATTCGGTTTTTCGTTTGTTTTTTTTTAATTTTCATTCTATGGTCCATGGCAACGGCATTATGACAAGTCCTATTTTTCGTTGTATGGTCCATGGCAACGGCATTATGACAAGTCCTGTTTTACGTTGTATGGTCCATGGCAACGGCATTATGACAAGTCCTTTTTTTCGTTCTATGGTCCATGGCAACGGCATTATGACAAGTCCTGTTTTTCGTTGCATCGTCCATGGCAACAACATTATGACAAGTCCTTTTTTTCGTTGTATGGTCCATGGCAACGGCATTATGACAAGTTCTGTTTTTCGTTGTATGGTCCATGGCAACGGCATTATGACAAGTTCTGTTTTTCGTTGTATGGTCCATGGCAACGGCATTATGACAAGTTCTGCTTTTCGTTGTATGGTCCATGGCAACGCCAATATGACTAGTTTTGTTTTTTGGTCTACGGTCCCTCACAACGGTAATATGACAAATTCTGTTTTTCATTCTATGGTCCATTGCAAAGGCATTATGACAAGTTCTGTTTTTCGTTGTTTGGTCCATTGCAACGGCATTATAACAAGTTTCTTGTTAAATAACACGAGATCTGTTCAGGGTTTAGAAGTCCTTTTCTTGGCTGATATAGTCTCTTCATGTTCACCGTCAATCGTGCTTTTAATTCACTGTCTGCTATGATTTCTTTGTTTAATGGCATATCAACATTTGTTTGTTATTTAATGCTGAAATTATCCCTGTAAAAGAACAGTATTGATAATATTTAACCCTTAACTGAGGTATAAAGGAGATCATACCTTTATTGGGGTTTTAGTTAGAAAGTGAACTTAACTGTGTGACTTGAGTTCGAACTCGATTACAACGATATCACGTGTTCAGCTAGTAAGCTTCTACGCCACTGAGACCCCAACACTTTGTTAGCTGTTAGTAGCTTTCTAGTTTCTGTGTCCTTTCGGTGAATACTAAACAAGTTTCTGTTTGTGACATTGAAATCATATTGAACGATTTGTATTGCGTGTCTATTGAAGGTCTCAATTCTGTTTTGTGAGTTCCATTCGCTTTTTATACACACTATTCTTCTTTGCAACAGTGGTTTGCGTGTTCACTAATTGTACGGGAGACAGGAAGTCAATCCCAGGTCGATTCATACCAAAGACTGAAAGAGGGTACTTGATGTCTCCTTGCTTAACACCAACCATTATAAGGTATGGATCGAGAGTAATTGGAGCCACCCTGGGAAAAGAGTAGCGCCACTCTTTAAACTTCAGTGTAGTAGCTATTGAAATGGCAGCTTCGGGTCGCTTTTGACTACGGTTTCCAACTTTGTTATTCTGACTCCACAACATTATATTGTAATATTCTGATTCCTGTTCTTTTTTATTCACTTCTTATCCAGTGTATTCTTCTAGAATATCTTATTCAAACCACAGCAAACATGTGCCCTGCTTTAACTTGTGGACTTGGTGGGAACGAGCAGTACCCTGCAAGCCCACAGCGCACATAGCGGCGTAAGACTGCCCAGGTGGGAGGGGTTTGGCGAACACATAATCAGATATATAAAAATAGATAGATAGATAGATAGATAGATAGCACACTTGGATAGATAAATAGATAGATCTGCATTCCTCTCAAAATTCGACCTTGTCTCACATCCTGCCCAGGTGGGAGGGATTTGGCTAACTCATAATTAGAGATAGATAGATAGCAGACTCTTAGATAGATAGATAGATAGAACTGCATTCTACAAAAAGTTGGAGTAATGGTTAAAGCGATAGACTGCGGAAACGTAGCAAACGAGTTCATACTCCAGTCACGCTATTACATTCACTTTCGGGAAAATAACCTCGGGAAAGATATTTAAGGATGCCTTTGGCTTTAAATAACTTACAAAGGTTGATATGCCATTAATCAAAGAAACCAAACCAATCCGCTCAAAATTCGACCTTGTTTCATATCCTGTCCGTGTGGAAGGGGGTTGGCAAACATGTAATCAGAAATAGATATGTAGATATCACACTCTTGGATAGATTGGTAGATAGATAGCTAGCTCACTTTTGGATAGACGAGGATCGTTAAATAAGTTTCCAGACTCTTTTCGTATGGGCACTTTTATGGATAGTCATCATCATCATCATATCGCGCTGGTAGCACGGATATCCCTGACCCTCTCTCGCCACTCCTCCCTATCGTTCATCGCCCTAGGTAGGTCTTCAGGACAACATCCTGTATCCTCACATAGCTGCTGCATGTACGTTCGAGCTGGTCGTCCTGATTTTGCGCGGCCATGTGTGGGGATCCATAAGAGTACATCTCTTATGAGTTCATCTCTGCTTCTCCAGCAGTGTCCTGCATGTCTGGTTTGTCTAACTTATGGATAGTACACACATGAAACTCTAGAAACTCTAGTCCACTTCGAAGTAATCTCCTCCGGCTGCAATCCACTTGTTCTACCGTTCCAACAACTTCTGGAAGGCTCCATGGAAGTCCTCTTGTGTGAGCGTGTCAATGACCTTCGTCACAGCCTCTTTCATCTCCTCAATTGTCTCATAACCACAGCCTCTGAGCTTAGGGAATAAGTAAAAGTCACAGGGAGCAAGGTCTGGACTATAAGGAGGCTGAGGAACTGTCTTGATGCCCATCTTGGTTAAATAGTCTGTGACAAGGATGGAGTTGTGGGCTGGTGCATTGTTCTGGAGGAAATGCCACTGACACGATTTGAAGAGTGCTGGCCTCTTCCGATGGAATTTCTTGCTGAACTCCCTTAAAATCTCAACATAGTAACCCTAACCCTAACCCTTTGGCCAATCAACTCTGGTGTATTTGGTGTATTGACTTCCTTATTCCTCCCACACCTCTCATCATCCCTCACAGACTCCCTGCCTTCCTTGAATCTCTTATGCCAACCAAAAACAGATGCTCGTTCATGCAAGATGCTCCAAAGCAGTCTGAAGCATTCCGTACGTTTCAGAGGTATTTTTCCCAAGAGTAAAACAGAATTTTATTTCATATCGTTAATCTAAAGTGTCTTGACGTCCAGATTGCATATTTGAAATTCACCAGCTGTGACAATCAGGCTTTAGTAGAGTGTATTCTAATTGCTGCAGTATCTGTTCATTTGAACGTGAAATCATAAAAATTGGTCAGTCATTTTAAAAGATGTATCGCAATAACATTGTGAATTTTCAAGAGTCTACGATGATTTTAAATGGCTGTATAAAAAAAGGCTGGAAACTTATTGAATGCTGCACGGATCTTTATTCTACCTTAGAATTGACAGTGTGTCACGTTCTGATTGTAATAGAAATATTCTAATTTTAATAATATATGGATACTCTTGAGAAAATGGAGAATTATGTTTTTTTATAATCCTCATCATCATTATCAGCTTCAGCATCATTCACTACGATCATACAATTACCTCAGACTAAATAACTTCGGCGTAATCAGTGGCCCTGCAGGACGTTGCTTAACCTGAATTCTACGGCCACGCCATGGGATGATGAATCACTTACGGGTTTGGTCGAAGGATCATGTGTCAGCCTAATTAACAAACCTGCCGGTTTGATGTGAGTGTGTGGTGGGGGAGAGATGTTCGAAAAGAATGGTTGTGGCGAGACTCCTATATGATACTCTTGAGATCATTCAGCTAATTAACGTCCAGACAGTCCGCTTGTTAATTAAACAAGGGTTATTAATGGCTGTGTCAGAAGAGAAAGCGCAAAAAAGAAAAATGGAGTAATTTTTATCACGGTAATTAATGATGACGCTACTACGAAGAGAAGTAGATTAATTTCTGAAGTGGGTGGAAGCGACCCTTCTACTCGAAAAGAAAAACGGAGAAAAAAGGATTTGTATATCATCCCCTATCTTATTGGATGGTAGGATGGCTTATCTATCTATTGAGTGATCTTCGATAGCTTGCTGTCTTTTGAAACGCTTAAATTATTTATCCTACCACGAATCAGTCTTAACAATGTTTTTATTTGTCTCTCTCTGTTTACGTGTCTGATTTTTTCTATCTATCTATCGATCTATGAAAAAAGTTGAATAAACCAAAATAATCCAAAATCTGATGAATATATTATGGAAGTTGACGTTGAACGTTTCGGTTTTAATAACCTTCTTCATAACTTTAAATTCATGAAAAGTGTTGATTAAAGTAGCTATGGATGTTTGATGAAATAGTAGGAGAAAAAATGTGTATGAAAATAAAAGGTTCATAACAGTATATTCAGAGTTCTAATTTTTGAAAATATATTACGTATTCGGCACGTGGACTGATGTTTGAAATTTGTTGTGTTTCTAAGGGATATAAAGGAGGATGATAAAAGCCATGATAGAATATTCATTTATCTATCTATCTATCTATCTATGCCTGTTGTTTTTTGTCTAAATATTTTAGATAAAGTTTGACAATCTATAGTACATTCACTTTGAACTGTCCAGCAGCACCCGTCGCATAACGGATATAGGTATTGGTTTAATGAATTTCTTAGTGAAATCATCTGCGAATAGCAGGTTCAATCCTGACTTCAGGCAAAAATATCAAGGTATACTTCATCCTCATGTCACACCGCCAGCACTGATTTCCCTGACCCTCTCTCACCACCCATCTCTATCGTCCATCGCTCCCGGGAGGCCTTCAAGGCTATATCCTGTATCCGCACAGAGCTGTTGTATATGGATTTTTGCTGGTCGTCCTGCCTTTGCTCGTCCATATGAAGGGGTCCACTGGAGTATATCGCTAATGAGTTCGTCCTTACTTCTCCAGCAGTGTCCCACATTTCAGGATCGTCCCGCATATCCGGTTCGTCTCACTCAGATAGTTTTCGTGATGGGTGGTAGGTGACCCTACAGCTGCTGTTTTGTGAAGTGTTGCCTCCAGGACTTATTCAGTATTGCTCGCAGCATTCTTGTGTAATTGCCATCAAGCTTTTATTCCATACGTTTAGTTAGCGTCCAAGTAGTGCATCCATATAGCTGCTTGGAAAAAACTGCGTTTTATTTTATCGGTCAGGTCAGACTTCCATATGACCGTTAGCTGTCTATGCCTTTGCAAGTCACGTGTTAATGTCTTTCTCGGGTGATAATACATTGCTTCCTAGGTAGGTGAACTTGTTCTCTAGTTTCAAAGGTCAACCCTTTTGTGTGGAGTTGTCACCTCTTTGACTAAAGCACATGTATTCCGTCTTCGCTGTGTTGACATGGTGGCCTATGCAACCAACTGCTTGTTCCAGACTATGTAACAGAGATTCGGCTTAGGCGGGTGAATTTGCCAGAAGCGCTATGTCATTGGCGTAGTCCGCGTGCGTAAATGATTTCAAGCTGGCAAAGGAAAAAAAGGAATACTTAATATAGTTTAACATTTGTACCCGTTTATGGTTAACGGTATTAGAACAATGTACCTGGGAGGACTGAATACAAGGTTCGACTCGAGGTTCCATAAAGGCATCTGAGTTCAACAAGTAACACTAAAAGAAGGCCGAAGAACACATAGACCGAAAAGTTGGGAATATAACAATCATGAATACTTTAAAAATTTATTATTGTTTTGACATTTATTTTATTTATTTTATTAAACATTTATTCTGTTTATTTGTTAATTTATTTATTTAACATTTATTTTTTAAGATTTATTTTTTTAATTTTCTTATTTAACATTTATTTTATTTTATTGTTATCTTCTATCTATCAATCTCTATGAAATTGCGCAAATATCTATCTATCTATCTATCTATCTATCTATCTATCTCATTCAGTTTCTGTTCTAACTATCTATCTGTCTATCTATCTATCTATATTTACTCGCAAAAAAATGCGCACTCTTGGTGCAAAATTTTTCTTGTAATAAAATATAATAAAATAGAAATACAAACGAAACTAGATTAAAAAAAAAAACACTCAAAAAGACCACACTTTTATTATTCTATTTTCAATTTCTTCATAAAATTAAAACCCGGTTTTCTTAAACCCAGTATGCAAATGATCCACACTATTTACTATAAAAACCTTTATTTCTTAGTGATATTCAACACAAATTTCAGTAGACTTTACACATTAATAACAAGGGCTAGCCCCACTCACCTGGTTTTCCGGGGGCCACCCGGTGCGAACAACAGTTACTAAGCTGATCGCCGGTTCCCAATGGATCTTCCCTTCAGGCCAAACCTGCTCGGTAGGGCTTAGTTTATCGCTTGGCTCCTGAGGCGATCTAAATTTGAGAATACCCTGGAGTCAATTATTTTTGCAATGGCCATGCGAGTGTCTCCATTCCTGCGAGCCCCACACAATGACTCCATGTCAAATCTGATTTGGAGTGAGATTGGATAAATAAAACGTTTATAAAATGGGTTAGTTTGAGGCAAATCTAACTCGGCTAGTCTTTAGTAGAGACATCGCTGATAAACAAGACGTTAATGAATGTTAAATAATGATTATCTTATAATTAATGGGAATATTATGTAAATAACTATGGGAATTGTGGAGTCGGTGTTGAAGCAGGGTGTTTTAAAGTCAGACAGACGCATAATGTCCATTATAACAAGACGGTATTGATATACGTCTATTTACCATTTTATCTATTTACATTAATTCTATTGTGGCAATATCTATCTATCTATCTCTCTATCTATCTATCAACTATTGTGTTAAAAACTATTTCTATATGTTACATAGCCAGATATGAGTATGTGAAATATTCATATATGTAAAAAAAACGTTCTCAAATGTTCATAAACATATAGGAATCCAGAAAACACTCGAAACACTTGACTCTCTTTTTTGGTTCAGGTACGAAACTTATATTTACCTTTTTGAGTTTAAGGTTTTTCGACATGAGGAGAGAGAGAGACACAATTTCTTCAACAAACGCGCAGCATTTTTCGTAGAACCCAATTAGTCTCGCCTCAGCGAGAGCAAAAATCAACTACCTTCCTCTAAACTCGAATCTCAACTCACTCGTTCAGAGTTCAAATCTCAACTAACTTTTTTTTTCAAATCTCCAAATCCTCAGCGCTTCCGAGTATGACGCCATTCACTTCCCCGGTTTCATTTTCCATCTGGGGTTTTTATTGTGACATCGCTGATTGTCACATCTGCCCTGCGGGCGCGTGAACACCTGCACTCAATGTGTGCACCTAACTAACCCATGCACTAAGCCGATAGGTTCTCAGCCTAACTAAACCGAAAGGCAAGATATATAAAACGAAAAATGATAATATAAAAAAAACCCTCCGCAAGTATATTACATATATCTATCGTTGTATTTATTGTTATGCAAACATCTATCTATCTATCTATCTTGTGAACATCTATCTATCTCAACACATAGATGGGTTTGTGAAATCTCCGTGGCATAGAGGCAAAAATAGTGGACCGTAACTCGAACTATGCGAATTCGAACAGTAGACACGCTATTAAATTCAATTTTCGACTTATACCCTTTGGAAAAGGATAAATCCCCTAATTCCATAAGCCATGGTTAAAATATTACCACTACTATTCTTTCACCAGGATGGCTTTGTCATTAAATAACCCTCGTAGGTTGCTATGCAATTAAACAGTTTTTGTGACTGACACCTATGAGTCTGGCTTTGTCGACTGGGGCTACACAACACACCGACTGCAACTCTGCAGAAAAGTAAGACTCCTCCAACAAGTGTCCTGGATGTGACACTAAACAATCTGATGGTGAGTCTCCAGTAATTCTGAAGCTTTGGGGAATGCTTCATTGCCATCACTCCCAGGCCTACTCTGGGCTGGTGTGATAGCATCGGATAGGGTTCTTTCTTTGAGTCAAATAGAATTGTTCGACATTTAACTGTGTACTTATACTAAACTCAATTGTTGGAAATAGAACTGTTTTTACTTTTAACTGTGTGTAAACAAAAGAAAAAATAACTGTACTTTTGCTAAACTGAATTGTTTGAAATAGAACTGTTTGATCTTTTATTTGAGTGTAAACCAATGACTTATGTTTAATAGCATTGTTAGCGACACGCAGCAATACTTGAAAACATTTAACTGTGTGTAAACGGGTGATTAATAGTAAATAGAATTATTCGTATTTGATAGAAATAGTAAAACCATTTAATTGAACGAAAAAAAAAATTAGCTATCTCCAAAATGTGTTTAGAACATTTTTTATTCGAGTGGCGGGGTCTTCGTAGAGGATTCTTGAAACACAAACAAAATAGGATTCAAACTCAAAAGCTTTCAGCACTCTCTTCTTTCGCCCATTGCATCCCCTGAAAATTTGAAAAGACCCCCTCACCATTCGAAGGAAAAATGTTCTGAGATTAACACTAAACTGCATCCAGTGGTGAGACTCCAGCCCTTGAAATTTTCCTAATGTGGAGTCTATGTACAATGGCATATCAACCTTCGCGGGTATTCTATGCTAAAGCATATTCAGGACTCTCATAAGTGGAGTGGATTATCTCTCTGCAGTCGGTGTATTCTACAGCTCCAGCCACCTGTGCTTGTTTATTCAGCGTGGTAGTACGTATTAGGGTCCCATATATGGATTAAATGAATCCGTTAGGGTCACATCTATGGGAAAAATCGATCCCTTAGGATCCCACCTATGAGGAAAATAGATCTGTTAGGATTTCATCAATGGGTCAAATAGAAATGTTAGAGTCCAATGTATGGGTCAAATGATCTGTTAGGGTCACATTTATGGATTGAATAGATCTGTTAGGGTCTTATCTATGGGTCAAATAGATCTGTTAAAAACTATTTGAATTAGAGACCTCATAAAAAACAACTCTAAAAAATAAAAATACACATGATTTCCCATCCTTTCGGCATAAAGTAACCCTGGGGAGTAAGGTCTGGACTGCAGGGAGGGTGATGAACTGTCTTGATGTCCATCTTGATCAAATAGTCTGTGACAAGGATGGAGTTGTGGACTGATGCATTGTCCTGGTGAAAATGCCACTGACCCGATTTGAAGAGTGCTGGCCGCTTCCCGAGGAATCTTTTCCTGTACTCCCTTAAAACCTCAACATAGTATTCCTTGTTGACTGTCTGTCCAGTGGGAACCCAGTGCATGAAGATCATGCAAGTGCTGTCAAAAAAGGGATCATCAAAAGTTTGTGGGTGGGTTTGCTCTGTCTGGCCTTCTTGGGTCTGGAAGAGCCTGCATGCATCCACTTGGAACTCTATCTCTTGGTATCTTGGTCGTAGTAGTAGATCCAGCTTTCATTGCATGGCACTTTTTCCAAGTTTAAAACAGAATTTTATTGCATATCGTTCTTCTAATGTGTCAGATTGCATTTTTGAAACTAACCAGCAGTGGTAATCAGGTGTATTCCAATTCCTGCTGGAGCTGTTTATTTAAAGCTGAAATCATAAAAATTGGTCAGTCATCTCATAAGATGTATAGCAATAACGTACTGAATTTTCAAGAGTTTACAACAATTTTAAATGCTTGTACAAAAAGTCTGGAAAGCACCACGTATATATATATATATATATATGCTTCGAGTGAAAATCACTTTTGTCGTGTTTATTTAATATTTCCTCCTTATGATACCACAGTTTGCATATATTAGTACTGATAATGTAATATAGTTGACATCATCGAGTCTTAAGGATAACTATTGTTAACGCTCTGGGAAAGAAAAGAAGCCTCAAGACGAATTTCGTCCATTTCTTTTGCCTTCAGGCTTAATGCTAACACCATCGACATAAACGCAAGTAAAAGATGGTGGATGACAATAGACATGATTTCAACTCAGGGCGTATCCAATCTCCGTTACTATTGTTTTCGGAACCCATGCAAACGTTTCAGAAACTCTGAAGATATAATATCGTCTGAATATATACTAAGATCTCAGTCAAAACAGACCGGAACTGAAGGAGATGACCCGGTCTGCAATATGTTTACTAGAGGACAACTACTGTTCGCCGGCCATTCAAAAATGGCCGACAAGTTATGGTGGTGGATAATTGAAAAGTGACTCAATTTTGAAGAAACACAGTTTAAAAGTGTTGGGTATTGAATTAAAGAATTTCAGAATCGTCTGATATTCTAAAATAGATTGTATTTTGAAAGAAACACAGTTTTAAAATGCCGTGTATTAAATTAAAACATTTCAAAATGTTAAGATATTTTAAAAGAGGCTCCTTTTTGAAAAAAAAACAGTTTAGAAAAGTCCTATATCAAATCAGAATATATCAAATTGTCAAGATATTTTTAAAAAGACCCTATTGTGAAAGAACACATTATTGTATTAAATCAAAATATATAAAAATATCAAGATATTTCCAAAGAGACTCTATTTTGAAAGAACCCTTTAATTTCACCCTCGCTTAATTATTTTAATTTGAATGAAAACAGTCTGTTTACATAGACACTCGTACTAATAATACTTCCCTTGCTGACAAAAATACAAGGTACATCTGTTTACATATCAACGCATCTTCGAACGAATTGAACATTCTGGTATCCGTTAAGGTATAAAATGTAAACAAACAAACGCTTCTGCTGCTGTCATCATCATCATCATCATATCGTGCTGGCAGCACGGATATCCCTGACCCTCTCTCGCCACTCCTCCCTATCGTTCATCGCCCTAGGTAGGTCTTCAGGACTGGCCGAGCGGTCTGATACAAAGTCTAATGTAAAGTTGGGCGGGTTTCGTTCCCAGCTTCAAGCGTCCGACGTGTCTAGCCACACTGAAGAGTTGTGATACAATGAAACAGTCTGTGGATGACACACACACACACACACACCCATATATATATATATATATATATATTGAGTATATATATATATATTCGGTCATATAGATTTAAACATTCAGTTCACTAATTTATCTATCTATGTATATTAATATGTATATAATTATTTCATATTTACTGTTGTAGACGGGTTAAACACCTCTTCAGCACTCAACTTGATGGACTGGCTCATAGCCATAAACAGCCTTCGATAAAAGACTTCGTGGGTTGATTTAATAGGTTGATTAATATTCGGACTGATCTTACTTCGTTTGGCTATACAGCATTTTGACCCTCCTGAATATCTTGTGAATTCTCTTTTTAATTGTTTGTAACTTATTGAACTGTTGTTTTTTTACTGTGTCCGTTAGGGCCAGATACTGATGCTGAATAAATATATTAAGCACTCATTCTTCTCTGTGTATCATTCACCTCGACCATACAGCATCTACCCATTATAAACATTCTATTATATATCTTCTCCGTATCAATCTGCAGTAAAGAGAATCGAATTGAGAAATCTGGGTCTCTATTAAATAGTACTGTGGTTTGATATGTTACTAGATTCAAAGATTCAATGAATGGAACGTAAAATTTACGACATCTTTTATTCAAAATAATTTGGCTTTATCTTTCATATATATTGATAAAGATAGCTAAATAATCATCATCATCATGTCGTACCGTAGGCACGAATATCCCTGAACCTCTCTCGCCACTTCTCCCTATCGTTCATCGCCTCCGGCAGGTCTTCAGAGCCACACTCTGTATCCTCACATAGCTGCTGGATGTATGTTCTAGCTGGTCGTCCTGCTTTTGCCCGGCCATATGTGGGGGTCCATAGGAGTACATCATTGATGAGCTCGTCCCTGCTTCTCCAGCAGTGACCTGCATGTCTGGTTCGTCTAACTTGGATGGTTTTTGGTGGGACAAAAACTGATAGATATATTATTGGATGCTTATTATTGAGAGACATGAACTAAATGATATAATTATTAACATAGATTGATAGAAAGATAAAAAGGATCTTTTTAACATACATGGATTTTTTTAATATACAGATATGAATAGACTGATGTGATATAAATTTTCTTTATATGAATTTTCGTCAATGGTCAGGAAGAACTGGATTCAATCCCATATAGTGTCATACCAAAGACTTTAAAAATGGTACTTGATACCTCCTTGCTCACACTCAACAATATAAGGTCGGTATCAATGGTAAAGTGGAGCAATCCAGGGAAAGGAGTACCACCCTCCTCAACATCTTGGTGCAGTAGCTATTAAAAAGGGAGCCTTCTGGTTGCTCTCGACTACGATCGCCAACTTTACTTTAATAATGTCATCCCAAATTTGGAACAGAGAGCTGCCAACAGTAATAGAATGTTTTATGATTTTTTCAACATTTTCGTTTCATTTGATAACTCAGCCCCCCTGATGAATTTCTAAATACCGAAACATTTAAGGTTGGCAAATATTTCTGTAAAAAAACTCATCCGACGACGACCTTGTGTTTTTTTCATCGCTATATATTTTCATTCTGTTGGATTCATTCCCAGTTTACTATATATATATATATATATTACCCAGTCACCTGGGGCTGTAGAGGGGTAAGACACCCACCCACGAGTGTCCTGGATGTGTCACTAAACAATCTGATGGTGAGGTTCCAGTAATGCCGGAGCGTTGGGGATTACAGAGCACCACTTCATTGCCATCGCTCCCAGGTCCACTCTGGCCTGGAGTGGTAGCACCTATCTTGAGTCAAATCGAAGCAAAATGCTTACTTATGTTAAACTGAATTGTTTGAAAAAGAACTGTTTAGATATTTAAACTGGGTACTTATGCTTAACTGAACTGCTTGAAATCGAACAGTTTTGACATGTAAACTGTGGACTTAGGCTAATCTGAATTGTCTGAAATTGAACTGATTATTTGTATAAAAATGGATTTAGCATTATATAACATACAAAGGTTTATTTGCCATAAAACCCAACCAAGAAACCAACTAGCATAGTGGACGGATAGTCACTACCCGACTGGACTATCAGCTTCCTATCAACAAACTACTGTTTAACCAGGTTCACTTGTATCTTGTTCTGTTACTTGAATATATGTTTTTCTATCAAACCTTTTTGAGTTCCCCGTGTCTTTCTTTTGTCAGAATCACAACACCTAGGTACATAGATTCTAGGTCTTTAAGTATCTTAGTTTTGCTATGCTTAGAGTATTGAGCACTTTTACAAATTAGCTTTTGTCAATCTGTCGATATTTTTTTTGTTTTTTGTTAGACATGTCAGTCAGTGCTGGGTGATCATTTTCAAGCCTTGCTTTTTTAGTGATTTTTTCCTGATATCAGTTTGTATATATATGTTTTATTTACAAAAAAAATTAACTGTTGGGTTTATCTTGTGTTTGTCAGCGTGTATGCTTCCAAGTCCGTATTGGGAGGTGGTGAACGAAACTTTTTAAAGTAAAACGAAAAGTTGTTATATAATTACGGAATGATTTTTTATATTAATAATTTTTCGTTAATTATATTTTATCATTCAGTTTGGTTGGGCTTTGAACCATTCGACTCTTAGTTCAGGTGTTCACGCTCGCGCGCAGAGGATATGACAATCACAAATGTCATAATAAAAGCTCCAGATAGGAAATGTCACTGGGATGTGAATGACGTCATGCCCGGAATGATGGGCTGAGAATTTGGTGATTTTTGAAAAAAGGAGTTAGTTGAGATTTGACTCTGGGCCGGGCCAGTCCACCTGGTGGTTGAGACCATGGAGTTCTGCAGATACCTATCGACAGAGATCTTGGGGGCAACAGAATGCGCAACGCATTTGTTGGGCCAGATAGTACAATCAGCATAGTAAAAATTGTGTCTCTCTCTCCTCGTGTCGAAAAACTAAAGTCAAGAAGTTAAAAAACGTTTCGTACCTGAACAACGGAGAGTCGTCGATGTTTCGTCTTCTGCTGCACCAGTATATTTTACAAATTCAACAAAAGTAATTTTGGCGACCATAGTCGACGGTGACCCGAAGGCTCCCTTTTCAATAACTACTACACCGACGTGTAGGAGAGGGCGCTACTCCATACCCTGGATTGCCCCCACTTTACCATAGATCCTTACCTTATAATACTGAGTGTTAAGCAAGACGGCATCAAGTACCAGTTCTTGAGTCTTTGGTATAACTCAACCTGGGATTGAACCTCGGTCTTCTGGGCCATTGGCGAACACTCAACTCATTACTTGGTAAAATTGAATACCTTCCGACCATGTGATTCTACCGCCTGCTTCTCTACTACTCTCTAATCTTTCTGTCTGACCGTCCTTTTTCAAAATCTCAAAAAGCTAGGCTTGAAGAGATATACCTGTTCTCTTCCATCACCAGATAACGGTCAGGAGGAGAGTCGGTTACTAGCTGGCTTTGTGTGTCACGTGGGTTGTTAGGCGCCAACGATCTTTTCTTTTGTCAAGCATATCGACTCTATAAGAAAATTGGGAGTTATCCTCTAGACGACTATGTACCCGGATGTAGAGAGACAGAGGATTGAGGGGGAAGGCAGGAAAGAAGGACTGAGCATATGACTTGGGCACGGAAAGAGGCAGAAGCGACTTGGGTCCCCTCGAGGTGAGACGTGGTTAGAGAGAGCCTGGTAACTGAAAGTGTTTGGAGACCATCCAACTCTACAAACAGAACCAAGAAAACAGTTTGAACTCTTCGAAACCAAACGTCCCCAGCCCTCTCAAAACAGTCTTAAACACAACTAGAAAATATACATAAAGACAACAGGACATTCACCAACTACAGATAAGTGTATTATAATTTTAACTTTGTTCTCTTAAAGACTATTGACCGCTAAAGGAATATGCTTTGCCAACTTTTTCGCACTTATTATATAAACGTATTTAAACGTCTTTCTGCGTTGCTTATTCTTTCTTTCGACCCACATGAGTGTGTCGTTAAATTTCCAGTAACTCTAAACGGCTTTTAAATTGGGAGTTAGCATTGGTCAAATCCGTCCTTGATAAAAACTATATATTTGTATCCACTATATATGAAGCATTAAAAAACCTAAGTAGATATCTTCTTGCTCTTTAGGTATACATATATATGTATTAAGCTAGAGAGAATAGAAAAAAGAAAAATAAAGATGGTAAATCAAGTACTGAAAAATAAAAATAGAAGAAAAAATCGTGATATCTTTATTACTGACGTAATGGCTCTGCGTTAGCCAATAGACCCGTGTCCCTTTAATCATATTGAGTGTCCCATGGATGACACTGAACTGTACCCGACGACGTGTAGTGTCATTTCTTTATTACCGATACGCCCAGGTTGACTTTGACTGTGTCAGCGACGATGGTACTCCTTGGTTTAAGGTTCGTTTTTTGATTTAAAAAATAGATAAAAGAAGTTAGCTCAAACGAATAAAAGTGCGGCTCAACAAATAGATAAATGAATATAGGAAATCTCAATAAAGTAAAGAAATTAAAGTATTGAAAAAGAAGTGAGTATCCGACGTTCAATGCCGACAGCCAGTGGGTTTTGATCCCTAAATCGATGAATATAGTTCGTATCAGAAATGAACCACCAGAAATATATCTCACCTACTCTCGTTCTCTCTCTCTCTCTCTTTTTCCGTCTTATTTCGAAGTCATTTGTATTTTGATTGATTATCGACAGACAAAAAAAATCAGCAAATAAAAATGAATAAAAGAGAGAAGTAAAAGTGAAATTCTGACGTTAGTATTAGTTAATATTTACACAATTTAAATATCTTTCATCCAAATAGGAGAAGGGAGGCTGCTTTCTTTTTGGTATAGCTACGCACGAACAAGAATTCGATTAATCTTCGTAGAATCGGCATATGAAGAGTCAAGCTGTACTTGGTGTGTCATATGCCGGGGACATAGCATTCGTGCTGGCTGATTATGTATCTCTGACTAAAATTTGACCCCAGGGGGCTGTCCCTTCTGGCTTGTAGGACTAAATTTATTGATTAGTGTCTGAGGCGATCCGAAATTGGAATGTTGTCGGTGTCAAGTATTTTTGCACCTGCGACGCAGGAGTCTCTATTCGTGCGCGGCTCCAACTATAAAACGGCCTTGTGCCATATTTTGACATGATTGGATGTCAATTAAATGCTGAAATACTCGTCTCGCTCCTAACAACCGTCATCAAACATAGCAGTCGGAAACCTGCAATCCATCACGCATTCCTCTGACCCCAAGGCATACACTCATTTGCCCTCACGGACAAAAGTAGGTGACTCCGGCACAAATATTCTTTCTGTAACACGTGACACAGAAGATGATAAGTAGTATCTGTTAGGATCCTATCTTTGAGTCAAACAAATATGGCGGAGATTAGCTTTGGAATGAGATCGAATTGAATTAAAAAGCTTAGAACATTCGGATAAATTATGAAAGGTTTACCTTTTAAAAACAATTGTGAATTACATTTACCATATTTACCAACCCCTCTGCTCGGGCAGGATATGACCCAAGGTCAATTTATTTTTAGCGGAGTTTAACAGGTTTGAATTCAGAGTTTTCCTTCTCCTAGACTAGTTGCCTCACAAAGGCTGAAGAAATCAGTCTGCCCTACTATTTACCCATAACTGGAGGGAGAATAATTGGATTCATCCCTTTCCCAAGGGTATTAGTTCTATATGAAATGCAATCAATCATGTCCTGGAGTTGAACTTGTGTCACCGTATTTATTTCCTATTGGCTTACAAATTACTAATATTAGATTGGGTTACTCGAAAGAAAGATTACTTACCGTAACGGTTATCGCCGACGGAAATGAACTCGGTGAACCGATTTCAAACCCTGGTCGAAGCTGATGGTGTTTCTTTCCGCACCGATGTTCTTTGGAAAGGAATGAATGAATCCATCATATATCTCTCCACTTGTGTGTGAGCAGTAGGACAGCTAGTCTAGGAGAAAGAAAACTTTGAATTCAAACCCACTGTACTCCCCTTAGAAATTAACCTTGTATCAGATTCTGCTCGTCGAGGCAAGTTTGGTAAACGCCAACTTCAAATAATATGACTTTGATATTTTTTTGTATAAAGAATTTTTAGTTTAAGCTATAACCATTTGCACATTATCATTGTCATCACATAGAGATGGTTATTTGAATGCATGTAATTTCTTGCAAAAAAACTAACTTCGGCATTTGTAAAATCAGTCAACCACCCAATAAACATAAATCATATCGAAGAGTTTATATTTTTTTTATAGAAAATTCTATTAAATAACAAAAATTGATCAATGATGCAAAGTGAACGAGAGACTTAGATATAACTATTTACTAATCTTAGCTTTGTTGTGGCTCAAGGCCAGGAGTATGGGGCACCCAGCGAGAATATGACTTATAAACAATGGTCTGCTAAACTCGCTTGCATACCGAAACACTATATGAGGTACTTAAAGGGACTGTTTGACTTGGTTTTCTTTGGTTTGACGGCATATCAACCATTGTTGATCCTGTTCTTACATATATATTCAATATATGATTTGAAAACAGAGTTTATTGATACACACAGTTAAATAATCAAACAGTTCTATTTCTAACGATTCAATTTAGCATGAATCAACAAAGTTAAAGGGTTTCTAGTATTGCTACGTATAACTAACCATTCATTTAAACACCATTCGTTTACTTCACATACAGTTCTATTTGACCCATCGATAGGACTCTGTCAGGTGCTATCGCTCCGTGTCAGAGTCGACCTGAGAGCGATGTCAGTTCAGGGGTACTCCTTAATCTCCAAAGTCACAACATCCGTGAAACATTGCCATTAGATAGTTTAATGTCATATCCAGGACACTCGTTTGGTGGGGGTCTCACCTCTTTGCAGTGATGCTGTCGGTGTATGCAACAGCCCCAGCCGGCTGGGTTGGGGAACTTTTTGAAGTGATATCAGGTCATATATTATTTCAAAAAAGCTGTGAGCTCAATCATACGTGTAACATAAAAAGCAAAAATCGTGTTAAGTTTATTAAGCGCATTATAAAAAGTAAAGTTGGCGACCATAGTCGAGGTTATCCCGAAGGCTCCCTTTTCGATAGCTACTACACCAAGGTGTAGGGGGGGGCTACTCCTTTCCTGGATTGCTCTACTTTACCCTTGATCCGCACCTTATAATGCTGAGTGTTAAGCAAGGAGGCATCAAGTACCATTTTTTGAGTCTTTGGTATGACTCGACCTGGGATTGAACCCAGGTCTCCCGGGCGATTGGCGAACACTCTAACCCCTAGGCCAATATCTCTACCGTATTAATTAACTTTCTGTGTGTATATATTTTATAGACGCTAAATGGATGTTCGCCGAATTTTATAAACAGATGTAACTGAATTCTAAACGTATTCAAGGGGTAAATGGATTCTTAAACTCCTCAAAAAAGTTTAGGGAGTAAAAAGCAACAAATTGAATCAAATGAAAATCGAAAAATGAAGCAACATCAATATTCTAGTTTCAGAATAAGGTTTCTTTATTTCTTCGATACCTGATAAAATAGATTACAAACAAATTAATTTTAATTCTGTTATCACCACATTTTAAAAGAGATCTTTGTTAGCCGTTTCATTACTGTTCCTTTGCTCCATCATTTAACATGAAGACGTCTTATGATCACCTTTTCTTTATTCAATTCCGGACGTCTTTTACATTACCAGGTACGCAGATTAGATTCTTGGAACACTGATGGAAAATATGACCACATAATTTTTATTGGTCTCTGCGACTCGGCTTACCGAGGTTCCCTAATTAAAAACTTAAAATATAATTCGAACTTCCAAATTCGTAGTCAGATGGTTTTAAAATCCCACAAGGAAAGCCAAGATCTCAACTGATCCCAGAGGTCACCACATGTCACTCAAACCCTATTGACCGTAACTAGACATAACAAACCAGTTTTGGGCGCAACGGCTTATCAACCACTAATAATTCTTCAAAAATATCGAACGCTAATAATTATATTTAGAATTAATGATTTGTTTGTACGAAGTTAGATAGTTTCGAGTATTGCTATCAAACACTTTTTTTATATTAATCCACTGTCTGCATAGACATAAATAGATTCAAGTGTTGATATCCTGCACTAATAATTTTATTTGATATTAATCATTTGTTTGATTATAGTTGAGTGATTTTAAGTATTGCTATTCAACATTAATACGAAATTACATTTATCAAGTATTCTCACCGAATACAAACAATTTGCACACAGCTACTGGGTTTCAAATAGTAATAGGAATAATAATAATGATAATATTTGGTAAATGAGTGAAATGTTTCATTTTACTCATAGATGGGACCCAATCAAGTACTACCGCAACGAATCAGAGTGGATCTGGCAGTAATGAAAATGAAGGGTGTATTCTCTATTCAACAAAGCCAAAAAACTGGTGACTAATAATCAGATTGCAGATTAGTGTCATAATTAGGATTTGGATTACGGATCTTAACCTCTCTGTAGATGTATGCATTCAAAAGCTCCAGCTGACTGAACGCTTTTATTCTTAACCAAGTGCTAGACTATATATATATATATATATGTATATATATATATATATATATATTTCAAACTAATATCCTTGGGAAAGGTAGATCCAAATTATTCCCTCTATGGTTTTGTTTTGTTTGGTTTGGTTTTATGGCATATCAACCATTGTAGGATATTTGATGCCAAATCAATTTTCATATGGATAATCAGTTCTATTTACACCAATTCAGTTTAGCATGAGTTCACAGTTTAAGTGTCAAAATCATTTCTATTTTAACCTATTTAGTTTAGTCAAACACTTCTTATTAAAACAATTCACTTAAGTATTAGTATAAAATTTGTAGGCACACAATTAAATATCAAAACAGTTCTATTTAAAAAATCATTTTTAACATAAGAACAGTGTCAATGTAAAAAACAGTTCCATTTCAAAAAATTCCGTTTAGCATATGTACGAAGTTTAAATGTAAGTACGCTGTTTAATCGTCAAAAGTATTTCTATTTCAAGCTATTCAGTTTAGTCAAACAGTTCTTATTCTAACAATTCAGTTTAGCATAAGTACACAATTTAGTTCTATCTAACCCATAGATAGGGCCCTATCAGGTGCTACCACTTCGATCCAGAGTGGACCTGGGAGCAATGGTAATAAAGAGGTACTCAGCATTCCTCAAAGCTCCAGCATCACTGGATCCTCATCATCAGATTGTTTAGTGTCATATATCCAGGACACTCGTTGGTGGTTGGGGGGTGTTACCCCTCTGCAGAGGTGCAGTCAGTGTATTTTATAGTCCCAGCCGACTGGGCAATTCGTTTGGTCTGGTTTATGGCATATCAATCATTGTTGGTCATTTTATGCCAAACACTCTTTAAACATATGAATTAAATATATGATTTTATAATATTTTTAAGCACACAGTTAAATAGTTGTTGTTTTTTGCACACAGTTAAATAGTTGTTGTTTTTTGCACACAGTTAAATTGTTTCCCTTATTTCTATTTAATACGAATACCTCAATTAAACATCAGTCATTCGTTTGCACACCATTAGATACTTTCAGGTAATACTATTTAAATCTGACAACTCAATTAAACGTCACTGATTTGTTTACACACAGTTGAATGATCAAACCATTCTATTTCAACCAATTCAGTTTAGCATAAGTACAGTTTTCGGTTTACCCGAAGTTAAATTTAAAAACAGCTCTATTTTAAACAGTTCACTTTAGCATAAGTAAATAAATTTAATGTCAGACACTTATCTGACCGATAGATAGGACCCTATCATGTACTACCCCTCAGGGCCAGAGTCGACCTGGGAGCGATGACAATGAAGGGGAACTCTACATTTCCCAAGCTCCAGCATTCCTGGATTCTCACCATCGGATTGTTTACTGTCATATTCAGGACACTCGATGAGGGAGTCTGACCCCTCTGCAGACATGCAGTCGGTGTATTTTACAGCCCCAGCCGACTGGACCCTCCTTCGAAGGGATAAATATTTATAAAACTATTTTTCGACAAGGAATGTTCGGCATTATATAACCCAAGAAAATTGATACGCCATTAAACGAAAAAACCCGACCAAACAAAAGATTTTAATAAATAGCAGATTAGGACGTGCCCGTGGTGTAATGGTTATCGTCGTAGGGAAATGGACACGGTGACCCGAGCTCATATCCTGGACCAGGCTAATTGCATTTCACATAGCACTGATACTCTTGGGAAAGGTATGAATCCAATTATTCTCCCTCCAGCTATGGGTAAATAGTAGGACAGACTTGGTTCTTCAGCCTTGGTGAGGCAACTAGTTTAGGAGAAGGAAAACTCTGAATTCAAACCTGTTAAACTTCGCTTAAAAATTGACCTTGGGTCATATCCTGCCCGAGCTGAGGGGTTGGGTAAATAGGATCAGAGTCTCCAATTATTTTGATTTATTGCAAACATGTTGATGTCGTCCATGTACATTAGGTGTTTAATGTTTTCTATTGCGATTTAGTCGATTTGAAGCTGCCATTGAGTTTTTTAAGTATGCGATTGAGTGACATCATTGCTATTATCGATTGTAATGGAGAAAGTGCATCCCCTTTGAAGATTCCTCTCTGGATTTTCACCGGAGATAAATAGCAGATATAATTTCTGTTTATGTAACAATCCTCTCCGAAACATTTTCAATGTTTTTTTTTTTTCATCTGTACGTTGTCTATCATCTCTGGTAAACCTTCACCATGTCAATATGAGTTTATAAATCTGTTTCTTTTTGCATTGTGAAACAAAAATGTCTGCCCGTTCTATTGTGTCCGTAGGTTTTCATTCTTCTTATATATCCTTTCTCTGTCAATACGAGTTGTCCAATAAACTCCTTTCAAACGTAATGAAACACAAAACCATCTTGTTTTGTGTGACTTTTTTTTTATTTTATCATATCAGTCACTCCTCGACCACAATAAATCTTTGAAACAAACAGATGTATAAATTTACCAAACCCTCCCCCTTGGGCAAGGTCTGACACAATTTCAATTTTTAAACCGAGAAAAGCTGTTTTGAATTATTTTCGTTTAAGACTGATTTCGTAACCAAGATTAAACAACTTAGACTGCGTCTTTATTTACCTATAGCTTGTGGCTAGGGAAGATGCATTCATGCCTTTTCTAAAAGCATTAGCACGAAGTGAAATGAAAACTGGCTCGCCCTTTATTTGAATTTGACGATTCCATTTTCTACGACCATAACTGCTACATCGAGCACACCTTTAGCTGATATAGATTTCTTTAATGTTCTTATTAAAAATGTCTTTTTTTTTTAATTGATTTCAAATTGATTATTTCTACTTTTCAACTTTTGATTTTGACTGAAATATTAAAGTACATTGTACTCTTGAATGGGCTCGTGACAAATTACCATGTTTTAGTAACATATTTTTCATGATTATTGTTCGCCCGAGTGCCATAGAAAAGTAGTTTGCATGCAACCCGCAGGCCATGTGTAACTCGCGGACCGCACGTTTGAGACACACTTCACCAAACCTAGAAGTCACAACTACAACTAACACAGGAAAAATGCCAAGGCAATCAAATAAAAATCAATAAGGAGGTATGGACGTTTCCTGTGAATTGTGTTATATTGTGATCCCCTGGGACAGAAATTAGCCATTGTTCTAATGTGTATGTTCTCTGGAGGGTGAATTGTTATTAGTCATACGAGATTGTTTTTAAAGTCATTTACATGGAGCGGATTTGACAGTCTCGAGGGACTTGATCCATGTGAGTAGTGAAAGATAAGGAGTGTCTCTTACAGAAAAACTGTTGTAATCCATGTTCTTATTTAACACCATAAAATTGTTGCTTTCAAGAATCTTAAATGTTTATTTTGTGAGATGATTGTTTGGTTGGGTTGGGTTTTATGACAAATCAAACAATGTAGGTTATATAATGCTAAATCCTCTTTAAACATATACATTAAGCATATATTATTTGATTTGGTTGGGTTTTATGGCATATCAACCATTGTCGGTTATTTAATACCAAATCCTCTTTATACTTATATATTAAGCATATATCATTTGATTTGGTTGGGTTTTGTGGCATATCAACCATTGTCGGTTAGTTAATACCAAACCCTCTTTTAATATATATTAAATATATATTATTTGATTTGGATGGGTTTTATGGCATATCAACCATTGTCGGTTATTTAATACCAAATCCTCTTTATACATATATATTAAGCATATATTATTTGATTTAGTTGGGTTTTATGGCATATCAACCATTGTCGGTTATTTAATGCCAAATCCTCTTTATTCATATATATTAAGCATATATAATTTGATTTGGTTGGGTTTTATGGCATATCAACCATTGTCGGTTATTTAATGCCAAATCTTCTTTATACATATATATTAAGTATTTATCTGTTGGTTTCGTTAGGTTTTATGGCATATCAAACTTTGTAGGTTTTTCATGCCGAATCCTCTTTATGCATATATATTACGTATATGTTATTTGGTTTGGTTGGGTTTTATGGCATATCAACCATTGTCAGTCATTAAAACGGTTTTTTTAAAATCACAAACTGCACACTAGAAATGAAGATGAACGCCCAATGTAACCTCTGTTCTTAATTGATCTGGCATATATATATATATATATATATATATATATATATATATATATATATAATTCTCTTAAATACCCTGTCCGGAGGCAAAAGCCACTTGGTATCGCCTTGAGCTATCGAAACTATGTTATCACCCTTGATTGGCGGCTGATGATGAGGACAGGGTATCGCACGTGCTTTAAAAAAAAAAGAAAAATCTTCTTTGGTTTAGTTGGGTTTTATGGCATATCAAACATTGTATGTTATTTAATGCCAAATCTTATTTATACATATATAAGTATATATCATTTGGTTTGGTTGGGTTTTATGGCATATCAACCATTTTAGGTTATTTAATGCCAAATCCTCTTTATACGTATATATTAAATACATATGATTTGATTTGGTTGGGTTTTACGGTATATTAACCACTGTAGGTTATTTAATGCCAAATCATATTTATCCATATATATTAACACATTTTGTAGATCATAAGTTTAAACACATCTGAGTTTTTTTTTTGCAGACAGTTAAATGGTTTTATGTATCGCTATATAACCATCATAATTTAACATCAGTCATGTACTTCTAAACAGTTTGTTCTATTTGACCCAAAGACAGGACCCTATCAGAAGCAATCACTCCGGGTCAGTGTCTACCAAGGAGCAACGCAATGAAGGGGTACCCAACATTTCGCTAATCTCCAAGGCTGGAGCTTCGCCATCAGATTTTTTAATGTCGTATCCCGGGCACTTGTTGAGTGGGGCGTCTTACCCTTTGCAGAGACACAGTCTGTGTATTCTACTGCTCCTCCAGTTGAGTGGGCTGACATATCCCAGAATCTATTTCTAAGTGTAACAAGATATGCTCATGAAAAACGTTATCATCATCGTCGAGAGCACAGTTTCCGTTGACACTTTCTTGACATCCATCCCTATCGGATATAGTTCTTCGTAATTTCTCCTGTGTCCCCAAAGAGCCGATGAATCTAAAATTTGGCTTGTCAGTATGTCTATGAGTAGGAGTCCATAAGAGAAAGTTGTTTCGTTAACGTTTTCCCACTTACGATCCCTTTTTCCCCTTTCGTCTCCTCCCTATTTTTTACCAGTCTTCTCTTTCTTCTCTTACTCTTTCGCCCCTTCAATTTCAATCCTTTTCGTTTTTCACCATTGTCTTCTTTCTCTCTTTTTTCTCATTCACCCTCCTCCTTTTCGCCCACATCCTCTTTCGCCTTTTTTCTCTTTCACCTTTTCTTTTTTCCTTCTTCTTTCTTTTTCAGTCTTATCCTCTTTCAACCACTTCGTTTTTCGCCTTTTTTCTCTTTCCTCCTTCTTTCTTTCGCTCCCCCTTCTTTTGCCGTATCTTTTTTCGTCTTTTTCCTCTTCCGCTTCTTTCTTCGTTCTTTTCCTCTTTCACTTCCTTCCTCTTCGTTCCTTCCAACTTCACCTTATCACCTTAGCCGTCAATAGGCCTCGGGCATACTATGCTGGTCAGTACCCCACCATCCATAAGAGAATGCTCTCGGTATGATGATAACCTACATCCGGTGGAGAAATATTTCCAAAATAAAGGAGACATAACAATATGAAATATTCCAAATCAGAGAATGACTTTCTCTTCTCTCCCTTTTAATCCCAATCGGCTGGGGCAGTAGAAAACACCAACTGCATCTCTGCTGAGGAGTAAGACCCACCACCAACGATTGTCTTGGATACGACATAAAGCAATCTGATATAATGGTGGATCTGTGGAGAATGCAGAGTATCTCTTCATTGCCATCATTCCCCAGGCCCACTCTGACATGGAGCGGTAGCACCTGATAGGGTCCTATCTATAGGTCAAATAAAAGTGTTTGATATTTAAACTGTGCGTAAACAAAAATATACTTATACTAAACTGAATTGTTTGAAATAGAACTGTTTAAATGTTTTAAAATTGATTTGGCATTAAATAACCTACAATGGTTCATGTGCCTTAAAACCAAACCAAACCTTGCAGAATTGTTTAAAACCAAACGAAACTAATTGTCTTTAATTGGAATCATTTTGAGATGAGGCTTCTTAATCTGAGAAATAATTTTTATTTATTGCGGACTTTTTGTCCTCATCTTGGTAGATTTTGTGTTGTTTCTTCTTTCACTACGTTTCGGCCAAATTTCACCTCTGGCCTTCTTTAGGTGATTTTACCGCGACCTCGTATAGGAATAGTGAGTCTTGTAACCGTATCCCCAGTAATTACTGTCTTCCATAGTTGTTGTCTATCGCACCACGTTTTTGACCAAGTAAACCTCTGGCCGACTTGGGTAGGATTTGAAACCGCTATCTTCTGACAATTCCCTCGCTCTCATTCACTTTCCAAATGTGGCATTTAAGAGACGATTGACTGTAGTTTTAACCCTGCATCGTTTGCCCGCTGAGTTCTTGACCTTTCAATTTTGCCCATTTGGATCCAGAATACAATATTGCCTGGATCACTAATCCTGTACTCACCTTTATTAATCACTACCTTCTTTTGTTAACTTTGATTACAAATATGACAAATGCAAAAACTGTGACGATGCAGTCTTTCTCTCATTTTCGCAAACTTTCTTTATCAGTCGCCTTGTACCCAACTGCTGTGAATTTGATACGTCTGACTGTTGTATCCATAAAACTGTCCTCTTTTATCAGTCAAGCTCTTATCTCAAAAGCGGAAGATAACAGGTTTGTAATTCTTATACATTCATCACTCTAGTTTATTTCTCTCTGTTTTACCAGATAAGTTATGTAGTTTGCGTTAATAGCATATCAACTCTTGAGGGATAGTTAATCCTGAATCCTGTATATACATTTATAAATTTGTTATTTTTAAGAGAACAGTTTATCGGTAACTTTTTTTTGCTAGCACAGGGTTAAATAGTTTCACGTATTTCAATTTAACATTGATTAATTGTTTGCATACAGTTAAAGGATTTAAAGTATTGCTATCTAATACTAATGATTCTATCTAATATTATTGATTTGTTATTTATACAGGTAAATACTTTCAGGTATTGCTTTGTTGTTTAATGGCATATCAACCTTCTTAGGTTATTTAATACCAAATCCATGCGTGAAAGTATTGCTATTTGACATTTATCAATTTACTGAATAAAATTATATATCCTAATCTAAGATTGAACAGTTTTATTTGTCCCATTCATTGGAATCTAACACTTTGGACAGGGTGGACCTCATAGTAATGATAATGTAGGGTTACTTCACATTCCCCACATTCCAAAACTGGCCAATCAGCAAATGCTTGGATATATCAGCCCTGTGCAGACACTGAATGCATTCTAACGGACCTTACTGTATCGATGAATGATAGGGACGGATCAGGAGATATAGACAAGAGACTCCTTGCCCAGTCAGCTGGGGCTGTAGAATACACTGACTGCTTCTCTGCAGAGGGGTAAGACCCCCCTACGAGTGTCCTGAATATGACACTAAACAATCTGATGGTGAGGTTCCAGCAGTAATGGAGCTTTGGGAAATGCAGAGTACCCCTTTATTACCATCGCTCCCGGGTCCACTCTGGCCCGGAGTGGTAGCACCGAATAGGGCCCTATCTATGGGTTAAATAGAACTAACAGCCTACTTATGCTAAACTGAATTGTTTGAGTAAACTGAATAGTTTGAAGTAGAAATGTTTTTGACAATTAAACCGTACTTACATTTAAACTGCGTGCTTATGCTTAACTGAATTATTTGAAATGGAACTGTTTTTCGACATTAAAACTGTATGTACACTTGACTGAATTGTTACATATAACTGCTTCAATAGTTTGAAATAGAAATGTTTTTGACAATTAAACTGTGTACTTGTGCTAAATGGAATTGTTTTAAATAGAACAGATTTTTTACATAAAAATGTATTTGGCGTTGAATAACCTACAAAGGTTGATATGCCATAAAACCCAACCAACCAACAGACCAACCAACCAACCAACCAACCAACCAACCAACCAACCAACCAAGAGACTCCGTGTTATCAGCACGACTTAATGATGATGATATAGGAAGCCGTTCTGAAAAGTAATAGGATTGGATGTGCCGTGTGAGCTATGGACGAAAGAGGGATAAGCATATTGTGACGGCAAATTTACTAAAATCCCAAAACGAGACTTTATTTTTCGCCCGTGTGAAGACGGGAAAGACTGGCACTTGATCCCTTGTAGAATAAGTCCTCGTTCAGAGTCCTTTCTCGGGCACGTAGGAACTGGCATATTATGTGGGGGGTTAATTTATGGCTAGACTGACCGCCGTTGGCAAGGGGTTTCCAAATTTCCCACTACACACCCACCCACCAAGGCCACTAGTTCTTCCTCCCCTAGAACAATGGAAAATATGGACCTCTAGGTTTAGAAGTAATAATATTAATTATAGTAGTCGACAATTCCGGTTTCCCGTGTGATATTTTTAAACGAATTCAAGTAGGACAAATTAAGCGAGGATAAGGCGAATAGAAGCTTAAAAAGAAACATGAAATAATAACTTGGTAGCAGGCCACACAAAGAACAAGCTCCAACACGCAGGAACATTAAAATATATCAATCTTTTTAGTATATGTAGATACACATCTTCAACGTGTCAGCTATATTAAAAACAGACAGTTCATAACCATAAATATCTTTCTTCTTTTCTTTTCTTTCGTCTTTAGTCTTTCTTCAACTTGAGAGAGAGAGAGAGGGTGTACAATTGAGTATAGGGAGAAACCGTCTCAAAGTTTACTTATCTTATTTCGATGGATTCCAGTGGAGAATATTTCCTCTTTTACGGGCTAACAGACTTTATGTTATTTTTAGTCCTGGCTTGAAGGTATGGCTCCTTCTTGTCCAAGATACCTTTTGTCTTCCTTTACCCTGAGTCTTGGCTTTAGCTTCGACCGCCACGACCTCTGTCCAACAACTGATTTTCTTCTTCCCTACTTCTGCTGACGGAAGGAGCTCCCACTTCCGCCTTAGGGTTCTAGCCAATCATTTTGGCTTCTATCTTCTTCCTTCCCCTCGTCAGGCGATTCGTTAGGGCTACTATATGTCACCCGAGTCAGGTTACCAAGTACAGATAGCTTGACCCATATTTTCTCCGACAGGCCATATTACTATCCTGTCTTAACGGTCATTCTTTGACGGCTTGCTAATTCAAACACGGTGTATAGTAGAAATTCCTTATTTCTCCTCTCTCAGGGGGACACCACGTGACAATATTCTATAATCATGTAACATGATATCTTGGGAGTATAAAACCCTAATCTTTGCTTTCTGCAAACATATTATTTTTTTAATATGCATTTGTTTACACCTCCACTTTTTCTAATTGTTCAACAATGAACTGTGTGAAACGAACGATGAATCCCGAATAACGAATAAACCTTAAATGTTTGGTCCATTATTCAAGGAGCGGGAGGCTTTCCACAAGTAGGTCTGTGGTTAACCTCGTGCTCATAAAGCTGTTGGTGAGTGACAATCGTCAGTTGACTGTTCGAAAGATCGTAAATCAGATGGATATGAAAAAAGGACTGTTTTTGGAAGATTATCACCGAAGACTCTGGTATATTTGAAAAAGTAACAAGACTTGGAATGTTGGGCCTAAAGCAGTTCCTACGAAAAAAAAAAAATCCTATTCTTCTGGTCTTGCTCTATGTGACATTTGTGAATTTTCCCCAATCTCAAAGGCATCATCCGAGGATGATGATGGGCATCGCAGAAGAAACCTTTCAGCAGTGTTTAAACGCTTGATAGAGAAAGATAAGAAAGGGTATAAGACTCGAGGGGAATTACCCAGAAGGCCAAATTGTGTAAGTCGTTTATTTTGCAGTCGGGTCAAAGATGTCTGTTTAGGGAAAGTATAAATTATATATATATATATATATATATATATATATATATATATATATATATATATATATGTATATAGTATTATTCGGTCCTGTTAAACCGGAGTTGGGAGTAATTCCATCAGGAGGAAAAAAAAACATTCAACAGTGAACATTTAAATTTTCCTGGTAAAGAGCGCAATGTAACTGACATTACAGAGCAATAATTCCTTTAAGAAAAAACCAAAACCGGTCACATTAGGATTATAAATTTATTTCCATCCTGTTATGGGTTTTTGATATAAATCAAAAACACAAAAAAAAAAAAGACTAACAGGACTTCTTCAGATCTAATGGATAAAATAATTCAGAATAGACACAGGAAAGAAGGGTGGGAGGGGATAGAGAAGGGGTGAAGAGTTTTCTCCCCATTTAGCCAACTTCTGTTTTTTTTTTATTTTATTGCCGGTTGGAATTATAGTAAACTATTTTTCTTTTTAAATTCTAAATACATTTCGACTTAAAACTCCAGATTTAATACTAAGTTAGATAAATATAACTTTCTTTAATAACAGTAATACTTATATTAAATTAAATTCAAAATTTAAAATTGAAATTTTTATAATTTTAAATTTTATTTTCGTGCTTATTAATTCAGTTACCCTTCCATTGAAGCGTACGTACGTATCACAGTTTCTTCTCGCTTTTTATTTTATCTTATTTTTATTCATTTACCTTAAATCTCAATTTAATCCTATGTTGTTTTTTTTTATTTAAGCATTATCTACGATAATTTCTCTATAGTTTACATATATATATATATATAGAGAGAGAGAGAGAGACAGAGAGACAGAGAGAAAGAGAGAGACAGAGAGAGACTATTCAAACTGGGCTGGGCAGTTGGAATGGTATGTTGTAAAGAAAACTCTTTACTCTTGTATAAGTAAACAGTCTTTATGTGAACGAAGAGTCACATGTAAACGTGAAGACAAATCAATGTAAATATTGTTGAGTTAGGGCTTCGTTTGTATTTCTTGATTCAGCCTCGGGCCGCAGAGAATTGCAACGAGAAGAAGAAGAAGAAGAAGAAGAAGAAGAAGAAGAAGAAGAAGAAGAAGAAGAGTTGTTGTCTCGCCAATGTCTTGCGTTGTTTGTGATATTGGATTGAATGTCTGCAAAATTAATTGCGCGTCTCACTTCGTGTCGTGGGTGTGGTGGTAGAATCTGTGAAGGGTGTTCATATATATTCTCTTTCAGTCCGTTTATATATCTCAACCAATTGAAGTTGGGTCATAGCAAAATACACACACACACACCCACGAATGCATGCACACTCGCTTATATATATATGTGTGTATATAGTAATGGTGTATAAACAAAAGAAAGAGATCGATAAGACTGCTTATTTTATTACGGAATAAATAGAGCCCAATATGAAATTACATTAGGAAAAAGGTTGTCTTTTTATTACATTGTTCAATATATATATATATATATATATATATATATATATATATTAGGAAAGCGTTGGTGTCGAGTCAACGGCACTTGGTGAGTGTCAGTTTCTGGCCGATGTGACAATCCGACCAAGTGGTTCTCCCATATTTGGTATCCTTTTATATACTCTGGTGTGGATCATAATCGGAAGAATGATCCAGTTCTGTCGAGCATTCCGGAAACGTGCGTCTAGTTTATTCTGTGTGGTCATTTACGGGACTATGCAATCAGAACCTTATTCTAAATGTAGACAGAAAAATAAATTCCTGCTTAACTATATGAAACATAACGACATCGAAGACAAAATAAAATAAAGTAAAGTAAATAATCATATAAAAAATGACAAAATCTCACACGAGACAAAACTAATCATGGCTAAGAAAAGGAAACTTTATGAAAGTCAAACTTTTCTAATAACAAGACAATACAACATCATAAAGACCAACAATGTTTAAGTAAAAATGGATAAGACACCGCAGAACAGCAAGTGTAAGTCATATGATGAAAAAGACGATATCATATAATTAGCGAATGCCACAAACTATCGCAATCAGGGAACATGACTAGACATGATTGGGAGGATCTTCTAGGAATTGTGCAAGAAACTTAAATTTGACCATTCTACTAAATGGTATGTGGACTAACTAGAATCCGTCCTGGCGAATGAGACAAAGAAAATTCTCTGGGATTTTGAGATACGAACAGATCACCCAATCCAGGTCAGAAAATCAGATACAGTTGTAATTTTTAAAAAAATTGCCAACTTGTGAACTTTGCCATACCAGCGGACCACGGAGTGAAAACAAAAGAAAACGAAAAGAGAGACAGGTACTTAGACCTTGCTAGAGAAATAAAAACGCTATTGAATCTGAAGGTGATGCTGATACCAATTGTAGTTGGTGCACTCGGACTGCTCCGTAAAGGCTTGGAAAGCCGGCTAGAAGAGTTGGAAATTGGAGAACTAATCGAGATCATCCAAACTATATCATTGTTAAGATCGACCACAATCTTTGAGACTTCAGGAGAATTGCTGCCTTTCAAACTCCAAGGAAAGGCAATCAGCACACGCTGGTCGGAAGGCATGAAGACAATCAAGAAGGCCGAAACGACGGAGATGATGGGTATCCCAGAAGAAACATTTCAGCAGGGCATAAAATCATGTTAGAGAAAATAAGAAAGTGTATTAGACTCCAGGGGAAGTACTCTGAAGCGGAAAGCGTGTAAGTGGTTTCTTGGAATTGAAATAAACTAACATTAATCCTTTTACTTTGCCGTCGGATCTAAGATGTTTATTTAGGCAGAGTATAAATGATCTATATATATATATAGAGAGAGAGAGAGAGAGACTCATACAAACTGGGCTGGGCAGTTGAAATGCTATGTTATAATGAAAACTCTTTATTCTTTTACAAGTAACAGTCTTTATGTGAACGAAGAGTCACACGTAAGCGTGAAGACAAACCAATGTAAATATTGTTGAGTTAGTTAAAAGTCCGTGATTACCTTGATCAACTATTGCTATCTTCAAACAGTTTTAATCTCATAAAGGTATCTAAAAAATCTCAGTATTATTTCACTGTCAAACTGTATCTTACCCTTGCAATAGTATTGTATAGTGAATATTATTGTTTCCTTTGCATCAGTAAATATTTGGATTGCTTTGAAACTAAAAATGTTTACGCTGAGCCAGAATGGACCAGGGAACAATGGCAATGAAGTAGTAACCTGCATTCATCAAAGGTCTAGTATTACTGGAGCGTCACCACCAGGTAGTTTTACGTCATATACAGGGCACTCCTTGGTTATTCGTTAAAGAGGAATAAATAACCTTAAAAGCAAATCCCTTAAAAAATCTCAGTATTATTTCACTGTCAAACTGTATTTTACCCTTGCAATAGTAATGTATAGTGAACATTATTGTTTCCTTTGCATCAGTAATTATTTGGATTGCTTTGAAACTAAAAATGTTTAAGCTCTGAAGCGGTTTATACATATATACTATGTATATAATCTTTAAATATAATTCAACTAAGTTAAATGGTTCCAAGTATTGCTATCTATTGCAAACAATTCATTTAAGTATCATTCATTTGTTTACACATAGTTAAATGTAAAAGCAGTTCTATTTTAAACACCTAACTTTAGCATAAACACCCAGTTTAAATATCAAAGTTTTGACTATTAGGTAGCACCAAGCTGAGCCAGAATGGTCCAGGGAACGATGGCAATGAAAGGGTAATCTGCATTCCTTAAAGGTCTAGTATTACTGGAGCGTCACCATCAGGTAGTTTTGCGTCATATACAGGACACTCCTTGGTTATTCGTTAAAGAGGAATAAATAACCTTTAAACCAAACTCCATTAAAAAGGCTCCGTATTATTTCACAGTCAAACCCTTGCAATTGTAATGTATAGTGAACATTTTTGTTTCCTTTGCATCAGTAAATATTTGGATTGCTTTGAAACTAAAAATGTTTAAGCTAGGAAGCTGGAAATTATTTTATTTGGTTTGGTTTTATGGCACTATTATTTAATGCCGAAACCATTTTCATACATATAAACAGTTCTACTTCTGTTGTATAAAGGCCCGTATCACCCGACTTCCGGTCTCGTGGAATTATAAAAAAACACCGTGTCTCTTAAGCACGGATAAGCAGAAGCAAGAAGCATGAGAAGAAAGGGAGACAACTCTGAAATGACGCCAGTCAGTAGTAAGACAAACTTTGGACGTAACACCAACAGCGTGAAACCTTTAATACTAGTGGCACTGTACCACTTGAGTTAATAAACTATTAACTCTATTTCACGGTGTATCTTTTCCTTACCACTATACAACAATTTCAAACAATTAGGTTGAACAAAAAAAAAAAAAAGAAAGAAAAGAAAAGAAAAAGAAACAAAAAATAATAAAGTTTAGCAAAAAGGAAAAAGAAGAAATCATGAAAACAAAATGTTGTCATTTCAAAGTTTACTGATCCTCAAAGCGACTTCTGAAAAATACATTAATTAAATTAGAAAGAAAACACGTAGAAAAAGACCAGCGAATGCGACATTGAGTTATATTGGCATATCATAAGTTTAATGTTAAATGTGCATCTGATATGCTAGAAAATAGAATACTTCTCATAAATATTTGAACAAGCATGAAAAATGCTTTATTATCTATACTTTCGTAAGTCATTAACAGTTAGTTGTTCTTTGGGATCAAATTTGACTAAATTTTCTGGCAATTATTCTAAACAGCATTGTGTGTTTGCCTTTTCACTATCTAGGATCAAATCTGAAAAAAAAAGTGTATAGAAAATCCTTTTTTTATATTCTTAACCATATTGATCTCAATAAAATCCTGTTCTTCTTGTATAAGGTTCTTGTTTTTAATACTCAGGGAAGTGATCAAAATCAACTCTTATCTGAATTGAAATACTTACCAGCAACATGGCATCTGTTGAATATATTTTTATTTCAAGAACAATTTTTTTCTGAAGGAATATCGACAAATTGATGACTGAAGACTAAATTTGTATGCATCATTCACTCAGAGGTATCATGATGGTTGATATGCCATTAAACAAAGAAACTGACCAATGAAAGAGTGTTAGGAAAATCCCTGTGGTGTAATGACTAAAGTGCTGGTCTAGGACATCAAATTTATAAAAAATATTGGTTGGTCGTTTCGCAGCATATCAACACTTGTTGGTTATTTAACGCCAAATCATTTTTATATATAAATATTAAATATAAAATATTTGTAAATGAATAGTTTGCAGATAACAATCTTTAAATGAGCCAAAATTGAAACGCAAAATAATGAACATCGAGACACCGCACTCCTCAGCAGCACAGAATAAGCGTTAGCATAAGAAGATAAAATAAATATGTAGTTCATAAAGAAAATCATGAATGAAAAGAAGACTACCTTACCATCTCTAAGTTTTTAGTTTTTAAATTTCTTTCAATTTTACCCGATTTTCCGGCCTACATTGGAAGATTTGGAATTAAATAAACCACAGGAGTTGATGAGCAAAAAGCATTATAAAACAAACGAAACCAAATTAGTTTTTAGTTTCTAAATATCTTTTACTTTTTTTTATCTGATTATCAGCCCTTCTTTACCCGATTTGGCATTAAATAAATTACAGCGGTTGATATGCAAAATGCATTATAAAAACAAATGAAACCAAATCAGTTTTTACTTATTAAATTTCTTTCAATTTTACCAGATTCTCAGGCCTTTATTAAAAATACTCCAACGTCCAGTTTCACAGAATTATATAGAATACTAATACTTTTTAAAGATCTTTTTAACCCATATACATTAGCCAATCCCTCCGCTGAAGCAGGATACGACACAAAGTCAATTTCTGTGCGGGGTTTAAGTCAAAGTTTTCCTTCTTGACTGATTGCCATACCAAGGTTAAAGAAACTAGTTTGAACAACTATTTACTCATCCCTGGAGAAGAAAAATTTGATATATACTTTTTTTCTGATGCAGGGAATATATTCATCGTACTTATGTTGTATAATTAAAGTAATAATTTTTTTTTTATATTAATCCTTTTTCGTTCATTATATTTTATTATTTAATTTGGAAAGGTTTTGAACTACTCGGTATCTCTTAGTTCAGGTGCAATAGTCAGATGGGCACTCTTACACCCGTGCGGAAATGATATGACAATAATCATCTGTCATAATAAGGCAGGGGGTGGGGTGGGGAGAATCAGTATCGTATGATTAGCATAGGCTTTTATTTGTATCTCTTTCCTCGCGTCGTCAAGCACTGAAGGTAGAAAGAAATTAACTCGTACGTACCGCCATTATTATCGTAATAAATATCATTATGGCTATACAAGACTTAACGTCCCGCCAATAGGTTGTTCCAAAATTGCTTATTTGATACAAAATACACAGTGTATATATATATATATATATATACGAGGATCATTAAATAAGTTTCCAGACTTTTTCCATATGGGCACTTTTATTGATAGTACATACATTAAACTTAAGTCCCCTTCGAAGAAATGTCCTCCATCTGCAATGCACTTGTACCGTCCCTAAAACGTCAGGAAGGCCCCATGGAAGTCCTCTTGTGTGAGCGTGTCAATGAACCTCGTCGCGGCCTCTTTCATCTCATCAATTGTCTCATAACGACAGCCTCTGAGCTTTGGAATTAAACAAAAGTCACCGGGAGCAAGGTCTGGACCATAGGGAGGGTAAAAAAATGTTTTGATGCCCATCTTGGTCAAATAGTCTGTGACAAGGATGGAGTTATAGACTGGTGCATTGTCCTGGTGGAAATGTCACTGAGTCGATTTGAAGAGTGCTGCCCTCTCCCGACGGAATCTCTTTCTGAACTCCCTTAAAACCTCAACATAGTAACCCTAACCCTAACCATGCGGCCAATCAACCTTAACCGTTTGGCCAATCAACTCGGGTGTATTGACTTCCTTACTCCTCCCACACCTCTCATCATCCCTCACAGACTCCCTGCCTTCTTTGAATCTCTTATGCCACTCAAAAACTGATGCTCGATTCATGCAAGATGCTGGAAAAGCAGTCTGAAGTTTTCCATACGTTTCTGTGGCAGTTTTCCAAGTTTACAACAGAATTTTATTGCATATCGTTCTTCTAAAGTGTCGTCACGTCCAGATTGAATTTTTGAACTTCCCCTGCTGTGACAATCAGGCTTTAGTAGGGTGTATTCCAATTGCTGCTGTTGCTGTTCATTTGAAGCTAAAATCATAAAAGTTGGTCTGTCATCTCATAAGATGTATAGCAATAACATATTGAATTTTCAAGAGTCTACAACTATTTTAAATGACCATACGAAAAAAGCCTGGAAACTTATCGAACGCACCTCCTTTAAAATTGATTTGCATTTATTGCATTTACAATCCTTCTTGCTTTTAGGGCGCCACGGGTGGTGTAATGGTTAGCAAGCTAGACTATCTACCTTTAACGAGTGAGTTAGAGTCTTATTGATTGCCCCATTCACGCGCCCATATACCAGATCTAAGCAAGAAGCTTAGAAAATTAAAGATGCATCTGGTCATATAATGGTTAGCAAGCTAGACGAGCAAACCTTTACGGGTGAGTTCGAGTCTCATTGGTTTCCCCCTTTTATATGGCTTTGTGCTACTTCTAAGCATAAAGCTTAGAGAATTACTAGTTTTGTAATTGTGTAACCTAATTTAACGGCTCATAGAAGATTGAAATGGAAAAATAAATAAATAGATAAGAAAAAGCGTGCAGTGTCCGAAAGGACAGACCAAAGTACTCATTGTACGTCAGCCAGTAATATGAGAATGGCTACGGTAATTAAAAATGAGTAGGAAAAAAATGGAGGGTTCCAAATCTTCAGCGCATGTGTGGAATCACTGGAAACGGATATGTTTTTCCTCACAGCCGACACAACAGGCCGAGGTAAGGGGAAGACCTATTTTTGAAGGGGAAAATTGGAGCGACCGGCGTAATGGGAAGTTGGGATTAAATTTTATCCCATGAGGAGCCGTGACCTCTTAATAGAAAATAATTACTCATCTTTCACACTCTCATCGGACAACCAACGGTAGCGAGCCAGCTATAAACCTTAAAGAAAAATACGAAAATGTCTGTGCTCTTTTTCTATATCAACCTTCGCGTTCTCTGACGTATCCCTGAGTGACCATGTGGCATACATGGCCCTGCTAGATCCTTGTATCTATGCCAACGCTACATTTGCTTATGTCCGAGAAAACAGATAATTGAGACCTTTATTTATTTATTCATAAAACTGAAATAATTTTCAGGAAATTATTTGAGGAGGGTTCCCCGTGCCGTAGTGGCTAACCTGCTGGACTGAAATACCTCATCGGCACATATATTAGGCAAATGATACCACGATTATTTTTGCAGAAGGATGGTTTTGGCATTAGATTACCCAGAAAGACTGAAATACCGTTAAACATAGAAACAAAACCAAGAAATTATGAAGATGCATATAAAAGACATAAGTAATTTTTATTCTTAATGATACGACTCTCCCAAACATTTAAACGCTACCGGAAGTCAATAATCATGTTTAACCTTTTTGATTTGTCTTTTTTTGTAGTTGAAAAGAATATGTCGGGTTAGATGAATGTGAAAAAAAACTTTATGGATCTTTTATAAGTCAATCTGTTAACGGTAAAAAAAGCAATTTACACAGCTTGACAGGAAAAGGAAAGATCATAAATTTTTTTCCTTATCAACAGAAGAATCGCGAAAACATAGTTTCCTCTGGCATCTGTTTGCATTGTGCAAATGAAAAGAGGCGGCAAAGACAATCATAAAATAGTCACTGAAAAGTTTGATGTGATGTATTAAGAAAGAAAGAAATAGTATTTGCTTACGAATTAACTTTGACTTTTAATAACCTAGAATATATATATATATATATATATATATATATATATATATATATATATATGTGTGTGTGTGTGTGTGTGTGTGTGTGTGTATGTATAAAGAGAGAGGAAAACATTCCATGAAATTGAGATGGGTAGAAATGAGTTCATATATGTATGTGTGTGCATTTGATTAGGTACAACAGACACACCGTGTCTGCCACATCTGTCTTTGTTGCCATTTGATACCACCAGGTGCAGGCATCTATAAAATACTAACAGCCATGTTGAAAAGTTAGTTAACTTGCTGACAAGAATTACTGACTTGAAAAGGATTAACAATTATTTAGAAGTACTTGGATTGACAAAAGGTAGCAGAAAAAAAGCTTGTTCATTTGCAATAAAACTATTTGTAGTTGTAGTAGTTGTTGCGGTAGCCTGCGAATTTTTCACACAGATGATCTTTTAAAGGAGCTGTGTGACAGCAAGTCTCTTCGTCTCCAGGACTCTCCTCCGTATTATAGCCGATCTTAACAATGTTGTAGTTTGGATGTTCTTGGCTTTTTCTCCGGATTCCAGCTTTTCGAGTCTTTTTACCAAGCCTTTGGGGACTATTCCAACCAAACCAATTACAATTATTATTACCGTCAATCTCATAATCCATTGCTTTTTTTTTAGTTCTCTGGCAGGTTCTAAGTACTTGTCTTTCTTTTCGTTTCCTTAGATTTTCATTCTGTGATCCACCAGTACAGAAAGTCCACAATTTGGAAGGTTCCCATTTTTGGCGGTAAATTAAAATGAGGTCTAGTTTTCTAGCCGAGATTAGGTGATCTATTTGATTGCATGATTTCTGTTATTTTTTGTCTCATTCATCCGAATTGATTCTGGCTTGCACATACATAATTTTGTTGTATTGTTAAAGAAATTCAATTTTTGCACTATTTCCAGTCGTGTCTTGTCCTGTATTCTTAATGCATTAGTTTGTTACACTTGGTTTTTATGGGATCAGTATTTTTGTCTTTTTCCCAACATAGCCTTTACTGATTATTCATTTGCGTCTTACAAATTTTTGATTTACCAATATTAGTCTTAATTTAACAATCTTGATTTAACAATATTGGTCTTAATTTAAAACTCTTGATTTCACAATATTGGTCTTATTTAACAATCTTGATTTAACAATATTGGTCTTTATTTAACAATCTTGATTTAACAATATTGGTTTTAATTTAACAATCTTGATTTAACAATATTTGTCTTGATTTAACAATCTCGATTTAACAATATTGGTCTTAATATTTTGAGCTGCTTTTAAATGAAATTCCATTTCTCACTTAATGTTTCCCTTTCTGAGCCTTTTCCAAGTCTTCTCCTGAGAGATTTCGTCCGTTTGTGGCTTGAAATATCCTTACCGTTGTTTTTCTTCCTATTTATTTTTCCGAGCTATTTTATTATATATTGATCTTTATGTTGTCAGTACTGCTTCTTAATGTTTCTTTGCTCGTTTCTATATTTCTTCAAGTCATCGTATGGATGCATCCAAGCTAGCTTCAATGCAAGCGAGTCCTCTTCTTCCTTTTCTTGACACATAGAGTCTTTCTATGTCATTCCTCTGATAAAAGGCCTTGTGCATCATCATTATCTTTCTTGCCCTCTGATCCATTTTTCTGAGTTCTTCGGTCGTCTGCTTTAATAATGCTCCTGAATATCTAATAAGGATGACAGCCAAGATGTTGTTTTTCCATTTGATGAGATTCCTGCTGCAGAGCTTAGTTTCAAGAATTTTTCTCGTTCATCAAAGATACTCTTTTTAAAGATTTTATTTCTTTTATCTCATTTTGTTTGATGATATCTCCTTCCAATATCCCCAACAACTAGTAATTTTCTTTTTCTTCCATAGTTCTGATTCTTTCTTGATCTGTCAGTTATCTGTCTTTTTCTGCTTCTAATTATAAACATGGCACATTTCTTCGTGCAAAATTCAACTCATATATCCTTACTGTAAATTCTTATTGTGTGTATCAGAATTTCCAAGAGGAGGTGCCCGTGGTGTAATGGTTATCGTCGTAGGAAATGGACACGGTGACACGAGTTCAAATCCTGGACGATACTGATTGCATTTCACATAGCACTAATGCCCTTGGGAAAGGTATGAATCCAATTCTCCCTCCAGCTATGGGTAAATAGTAGGGCAGACTGTGTTCTTCAGCCTTGGTGAGGCAACTAGTCTAAGAGAAGGAACACTCTTAATTCAAACCTGTTAAACTTATTCAAGATTGCTGAACACCCTTATCCTCCCAGCTATGGCATTAAATAAATAACCTACAAAGGTTGATATGCCATTAAACAAAGAAGCGGAAACCAAAAAACAAACTTCTAGGGATGTTTCAATCAGGACTTCAAAATGGTCCATATAGAACCTAAGGTTTGAAGGAAATTTTGGCTCAGTGGATGAAAGCCTTGACGCCCACAAGAGAATTTACTGGCTTGCATTTGCAAATTTCTTTTATAACAAGCAAGTATAAAATCACCGGTTTACGTAGATTAGTTGTCAAATATCGTACATCTTAAATAATGCCTGATATTTGTCGCTGCCTCCCACCAGACACGACTTGACACAAGGTCAAAAGCCCGAAGGCCGATTAAAGTGGAGATAAAGGGAGGGGGAGGTCGGGAACGAGCCGAGATTCGAACCCTGCTTGTCTATGCTGCTGATCGGCTCACTTGGTGCAATGTAAGCCTGATGAGGCAAGCAGTTTCACGAACCCTAACGTGGGTCCGGGCACGTATGCCAGTTTACGGCTTAAACTAGACACTCGGTCTAGTGCTATACATGGGTAACAAAGGAGACAAAAGTGCAGCTCGCCTACCCGAGGGTAGGCTAGTCGAAACTAGGTGCCTAAAAAGGCCAAAAGTCTGCCATTGATCCTTTTGCAGAGCCACGCTCCGGACCGAAGTCCAGAACAGGCTCCGGAGTGTCCTACGCAAAGGACGGGCCTGGTGCCCTGTCGGGCTTTTACATCTTAAATAATGCCTGATTTGCTACGATCGTCGCTAGTAATATATCATTTATGTACAACCAATTCAAAACATACAGATAATTTAAATAAATAAATGATCAAGCTATAAAATGAAACGCAGTTTCTTCCAGGCAGCGGTTGCATCGATACTGCTATATGGATGCACTACATGGACTCTAACAAAACGGCTGGAGAAGAGGCTAGACGGCAATTATACAAGAATGCTGTAAGCAATCTTGAACAAGTCCTGACGGCAACACCCCACAAGACACCAACTGTACGGCCACCTGCCTCCTATCACGAAAACTATTCAAGTTAGACAAACCAGACAAGCAGGACACTGCTGGAGAAGCAGGGACGAACTCATAAGTGATGTACTCTTGTGGACCCCCACACATGGCCGTGCAAAAGCAGGACGACAAGCACGAACATACATTCAGCAACTATGTGAGGATACAGGATGTAGTCCAGAAGACCTCCCTGAGGCGATGAACGATAGGGAAAAGTGGCGAGAGAGGGTTGGGGATATCCGTGCTACCAGCACGACATGATCATGATGATGATGATGATGTTATTAAACAACAAACCAGTAACTTAATATTTGTTATCATAGAAACCAGAAAATCCACCCTTCTCATAAAATTAGAGACATTACCGGCTCATTGGCGTAGAGGGTAGAGTGTTCGCCAATCATCCGGAAGACCTGGTTTCAATCCCAGGTTGCGTCATACCAAAGACTTTAAAAATGGCCCTTGATACCTCCTTGCTTAGCACTCAGCAATATAAGGTACGTACCTCTTTATCATTTGTCTAGACTACGTACTTAGAACATCGATTGACAAAATCAAAGAGAATGGCTTCGAACTGACGAAGAAAAGAAGCAGAAGATACCCCGCAACAACAATTACCGACGCCGACTACGCCGATGACATAGCGATACTGGCAAATACACCTGACCAAGCCGAAACTCTTCTGCATAGTTTGGAACGAGCAGCAGCAAGCATAGGCCTCTATGTTATTGCACACAAAACGGAATATATGTGGGACATCTCCACTCTAGAAGGAACCCCACTTAAACTAGTAGACAAATTCACGTACCTAGCGTCGAATCAACCGAAAAGGACATCGAAACGAGGTTAACGAAAGCATGGACAGCTATCAATAGGCTATCGATTATATGGAAATCAGACCTAACCGATAAAATGAAACGCAGTTTCTTCCAGGCAGCGGTCACATCGATACTGCTATATGGATGCACTACATGGACGCTAACAAAACGGCTGGAGAAGAAACTAGATGGCAATTACACAAGAATGCTGCGTGCAATCCTGAACAAGTCCTGGCAGCAACACCCCACAAGACACCAACTGTACGGCCACCTGCCCCCTATCACGAAAACTATTCAAGTCAGACGAACCAAACATGCAGGACACTGCTGGAGAAGCAGAGATGAACTCATAAGAGATGTACTCTTATGGATCCCCACACATGGCCGCGCAAAAGCAGGACGACCAGCTCGAACGTACATTCAGCAGCTATGTGAGGATACAGGATGTTGTCCTGAAGACCTACCTAGGGCGATGAACGATAGGGAGGAGTGGCGAGAGAGGGTCAAGGATATCCGTGCTACCAGCACGATATGATGATGATGATCAAGAGTAAAGCGGAGCAATCCAGGGAAAGGAGTAGCGCTTTCCCCTACACCTTGGTGTTGTAGCTATTGGAAAGGGAGCCTTCTGGTTGCCCTTGACTACGGTTGCCAACTTTATAACAACTTTACGATGGTAGAACAGGAGCACAAAAACATAGAGAGAGTGTGTCTACATATGCCTTACCAGAAATTGTCTCATGAGTTCATTGGATCTTTAGCTGTTTTTTTATACATTTACGATGTTTTTATTTAAGAATAATGTGTTTGAAAGCATATTTATAAATGTCATATTAATGCACGAAGGTTGACCAAAAGGTTCTAACCCTCCCCCTTTAGAAATAACATAACTAAATATATTTTTTCTTGTGGCATCATTCTACCACTTCTTTTAATAACAGAAATATCTGAATAAATTTTCTTACTTTCTAGCTGGTCTTTTCGTGCAAATCTTAAAATTTTTTGATCATTACTCGTATATATATATATATATATATATATATATATATATATATATATATATATAAGTAAGTGTGTGTGTGTGTGTGTGTTGTCTTGTATGTTAATAAACATAAATTGGTTGGTTGGTTGTTTTTTATGACGTATGACTCTTCATGGGTTATTTGATGCCAAATCCTGTTTATACATATATATTCAATATCTAATTTCTTAGTCGGTTGATTTTTATGACATATCAACCATTGTAGGTTACTTAATGCCAAATATGTTTCATACATATATAGGTATTATTAAAAAATGAATATTTTGTAGCTAACATCTATAATTGAGCTCATTTGTTTGCATTCAATTGAGAGGTTTCAATTATTTCTATCAAACACTAATAATTCTATTTAATATTAGTCATTTGTTTGTAAACAGTTAAATGGTTTCAAGGATTGCAATGTAACACTAAAAATTCAATTTAACACCCATCATTTGTTTGCACAGTAAACTGATCAATTCTATTTGATCCATAAATTGGATCATATTAGATACTACCACTCTGGATCAGAGAGCATCTGGGGTTTGGGGCAATGAAGAAGTGTTCCATATTCTTCAAAACTTCAGGAGTGGAGCCTCACTGGGCTTCATAAATGCTGAGTGTTCAATATAGGTGAAAAAGCAAAGCGTAAATATAGATGCAGCCATACTTATGGACAGTCAGTTTCACACTTATTCTTTAATTAAATCAAAAGTCTAACAGTCACCAAGTGCCGTTGACGTTACCCTTAATTACATAGCCCAGTCGGCTGCATAGGGGTAAGGACCCTCCCATGTCCTGGATATATCATTAAAAAATCTAATGCTTAGACTCCAGTTATGGTGGAGCTTTGGGGATTGCAGAGTACCCCTTCTTTACCATTGCTCCCGGGTCCATTCTGGCCTGGAGTGGTAGCACCAAATAAGGTCCCATGTATGGGTCAAATAGAACAGTTCGACATTTAAACGGAGCACAAGCAAATGACTTACGCTAAACTGAATTGTTTGAAATAGAAATGTTTGACATTTAATTGCGTATCTACAAAATGTTTACAAATCCTATATTCAATATATGTGTAAAAAATGGTTTTGGCATTAAATAACTTAAAATAGTTGATATGCCATCAAACTAAACAAAACCAAATCCAGATTGAATTTATTTAACTATCTACATCCTCCTGATCATCATCATCCAATCGCGCTGACAGCATAGAGTTCCCTGATCCTTTCTCGCTATCCTTTCCTTTCGTCTATCGCTTTTGGTGGGTCTTCAAGATAGCATCCCATGTTTGCACAGAGATGATATCTGCAAGACTTTGCTTATCAGCCAATACAGGTACGTTGATGTCCAAAAGAGAACGTCACTGACGAATTTGTCGTTATATCTTCAGCAGTGTCTCGTATATTTTTCTTCGTCTAACGCGGATAGTTAGTAATATATATCTATATCTATATATATAAGTAAAGTTGGTGACAGTAGTCGAAGGTGACCAAAAGGCTTTATTTTTAATAGCTACAACACCGAGGTGTAGGGGAAGGCGTTACTCCTTTCCTTGGATTGATCCACTTTACTCTTGATACATACCTTATATTGCTGAGTGTTAAGCAAGGAGGTATCAAATACCGTTTTTAAAGTCTTTAGTATGACGCAACTTGGGATTGAACCTAGGTCTCCCGGACCATTGACGAACACTCTACCTAATGAATGGAGGAAAAGTTACGATGACAAGATGGAGAATACATATATTCATTATTTCTGTTTATTCTAACGTGAAACTTTTAACAATGATTTTGAACTATAGCGAATGTATGAAATCAAGTTTATATATAGTCATCCTCAGACAGATCTGTTTCGTTCTATCAAAACTAATCCGTGTGGCTAGACATTAGCCTCCTGTAGCTGGGATTGAAACCCGGCTGACTCAAACGCCAAGCCACGCCTCTAACCATTTAGCCACGAGGAGCCATTAGCTGCGAAGTAAATTTTAAACGGTTATGAATCACAATTACTATTGTTTACGTACATCCGTTCAACGGCTACCGAGACCTCAATTCATATACGAAGAGGATCAAACTTTTTTCTGCAATAATAAATTTATTCAATGCTGCTACCTAATTACTCAAAAATAATTGAATAAATTAAACAGATGAATTTAATCACCGATGGTATCATTTTACGTATTTAACGTTTGATTGTAAGTGTGTGAGTGTTTGTGGGTGTGTGCGTATTCTTCTCTGGGTATTAGTTGGGTATTATTGTGTGTATGTGTCGGTGTATGTGAAGGTTTAAATGCAGCGCGTTGTTTTAACCGGATTTAAATTCGTCGGTGCATCTTAGTCACTTACACATACAGAAATAAAATAATGTAGCAAAAAATAAGATACACCGACAAATTTATATCTGGTTAAAACAACGCGCTGCTTTTGTACCTTCACATACACCCACACATTCACACCATAATACGCAACTATAACCCACGCAAGCGTATGCACACACCCACTCACTCTCACTCACACATCTAAAATCGCACGTAAAGATTCCTGCAAAATCCCAACGGTTTTATGACTGTATTCCGATTTTCGATTCATTTCATTTTCCTAACTGCCTGATGTTTGTTGTTTTGCAAAAAATTCCATGAAATCTAGGGGTCGCAGTCTAAATTCCATGAATTATATATATATATATATATATATATATATATATATATATATATATTGTAGATGGTTGGTTTTTGGGGTTTAATGGCATATCAACCTTTGTTGGGTATTTAATGCCAAATTCATTTTTATGCAAATAGTTAGTTTTATTTCAAACTATTCAGTTCAGCATTAGTACACAGTTTAAAAACATTTCTATTTCAAGCTATTCAGCTTTGTCAAACAGTTCTAATTCAGCTAATTCAGTTTAGTATAAGTACAGATTTTATTTACACGAAGTTAAATCTCAAAACAGTTCTAAATTAAGCAATTCAATTTTTTTTAAGTAGAGTTTCAATGTCAAAAACAGTTCCATTTCAAATTAATCATTTTAGCATAAGCACGCAGTTTAAATAATTGTCAAAAATGTTTATATTTTAAGCTATTCAGTTTAGTCAAACAATTCAGTTTAGCATAAGTATATCGTTAGTTCTATTTAACCCATAGATAGGGCCCTCTCAAGTACTACCACGCCGGGCCAGAGTGGACCTTGGAGCAATGGCAATGATGGGGTGCTCCGCATTCCCCAAAGCCCAAACAGCACTGGAACCTCACCATCATATTGTTTAGTGTCGTATCCAGGCTACTCATTAGGGGGAACTTACCAGTCGGTGTATTCTACAACCCCTGCCGACTGCGCAATATATTGTAGAATATTGGTAATTGAATTACGTGAGTAACGTTTGTCAATCAAACTAGCATGATCTCATTCGTTTTTTTTATGAAAATGAGGCTGGTTCTGTATCTATATAATCTGGAACAAGAGATATGTTTACCTTTTGTTCCTACATTTCCCTCTCTACTTTCTGGGTTCAGACAAGTCCTTACGAGGGACTGACTGCTTATATATCCCGCAATTCTATGCGGTTGTTGTCTGGGTAAGGCTCAAGGAATTTTCAATGGTATGCATAGTATATGCTGAGGGCATGATAACGTTTAAGTGCCTCTCGTGGGATGTCCAGCTGTTCCTGGCAGAGTGTGTGGAACTGGAATGCGTGAATGGAACATCGTTATAAGAGCTTTTGGGCTCAGGCAGAGCACTTGGTCTGCGAGTGTATATACATTGAAATTCCACCTTTCTCAAGAAACGGCAATTTCAAAGTGTAAGCATGCCTGATCCATTAACTCAGATTCGGTATTAGTGATCAGGAATAACCGTAATTAATTTGCCTGTAATGTTCCACTAGTAGCTCAGCTGATTTTAAATGGGTACTTATCACACTTCTGAAGAGGGCAGATGTAATGGACATATCAGTTATTCTCTCTACAGTTATAAGTAAATGGTAGAACAGATTAGACATTTAACTTTGGAATAGCAACCAATCTTGGAGAAGGAAAACTAATTACATGCCTGTTAAAGTCTGCTTAAAAATTGACTTTGTGTCGCATCTTATTTTTGCGGAGGGTTTGGTTAAATACATATAAATAATGAATTATGATCAATTTCTCTCAGAAATCGATTATGTTATAACAGGATTCGCTGTGTCCATTACTTCTTACGCTAATATTTTTTTTTGTTTTAAAGTCAATTTAAAATCAATATATCGGCAGAATAAAAAAAAAACTATGTCATGAAATTATTTGACAAAGCTTAAAACAAAGAATGTCTAACATTGATTAGAATAGGATTATTCAATATATTGGAACGGAACCGGAAATTGGCGAATTGTACAATCTTGGCTGTACCCAAAGGAAAAGAGAATTTAACACGCAAATAATCAAAGCAGTGAGCAGAAAATAACAGTACATATACTCTGAAAGTGAGGAAATAATTCTAGTTTACAGATTTAAGAAAGGAAAAGAATATCTGGAAAGATAAATTTTTCTCCAACTCTACACTACTCCTGTCATCTCTCTCCTCGGAAACAAAGGAGACTAACGAATGAAGTCGTCTGGGGATGTAAAATACAAACGCGTGTCTTGGACATAACTCTAAACATTCAGATGGTTAGGCTTCAGTGATGCTGACGATTTGGGGAATGAAGAGTACCCCTTCATTGTCATTGCTCCCAGGTCTACTCTGGCCTGGTGTGGTAGCACCAGTTAGAATTCCATCTATGGATCAAATAGAATTTTAATGTGTGTGCAAACAAATAACTTTTGCTAAGTTGAATTGAAAGAAATGGAATTGTTTGATTATTTAACTGTGTTTAAAGATGTTTAATTGAATTGTTAGTGCTACATAGCAAAAATATGTTTAAGCTTGTTTAAAAACGTTATCAACAAAATGTGTTTACAAATCATATATATTTAATAAATATGTATAAAGAGGATTTAATATTAAATAACCTACAACGGTGAATTTGCTATAAAACCAAGCCAAATGATATATATTAAATATATATATATATATATATATATATATATAAAGGATTCGGCACAAAATAACCCCAAATAGTTGATATACTATAAAACAAAACCAAATCATATATATCGAATATATATGTATAAAAAGGATTTGTCATTAAATAACCTACAAAGATTGATATGCTATAAAACCCAACCAATCCAAATTATATATATATGTAAAGAGGATTTGACATTAAATAACCCACAATGGATGATACGCAATAAAACCAAACCAAACCAAAGCTAATGAAGGAAGAACGAAAAATAAAGAAGTGTAAACAGAGGTGCTATTCTCACATTATCATATCTAGAGTCATAAAAAGCGGACATCTAATGATTCGATAAATTTTTTCTAGTATTTTAACAGGTAATAAGATTCTCATATCGTTCCGTCATGGCTCAGTTAATGATTGAGAATAAAATAAATTATCTTGATTTGAACCATAACAAAACTATCAAAATTAATGCAAATTGAGAATTATGTATACTTTACACATAAACGCACACACACATGCTTACACACGCATATATATATATATATATATAGACTTATAAATAAGATGACTTAAGTTTTAAAAAGTTAATCTTCTTCAAAACTAAAGATACAGAGAGTTTTATAATTTTTGCTGAATATTATATATTCAGAACAGATATCATTAGATATTATTCCGTACCAAACTCTACGGAACTGAAACGTTGCAAATCAAAGTATGAACACACGGTTATTATATAAAATTGTGCAGTTATATATATATATATATATATATATATATATATATATATACAAGTAGTGTAAAGTTGACGACCTTAGTCGAGGGTGACCCTAAGGCTCCCTTTTCAATAGCTACTACACCGAGGTGTAAGAGAGAGAGCTACTCCATTCCTAGGATTACTCCACTTTACCCTTGGTCCTCACCTTAACGTGCTAAGTGCTAAGCAAGGCGGCATCAAGTACCGTTTTTGATTCTTTGTTATGGCTCGACCTGGGATTGAATATATTGAATATATATTTATATATTGTTATATTGTTATATATATATATATATATATATATATATATATATATATATAAGTATATTGATATCACACACACATACATACATACACTGATATATATATCAACAGTCGAAGGTTAATCGTTCGACAAAATCTAAAGTAACTGTAAATTTAGTTAGACATGGAGCACTCGAAGAAAAAAACAGAATGAACGAAGGAAAAACAAAGCTAGAAAAGGTATATTTATATATATCTTATTACTTTGAGAGTCATGGCTATTCATAAATGCCACCCATGGATCAGAGTCGTGAAACATAGAGTTGTGAGTTTTAACACACACACATGCGCGCACACGCACAAACGCATATACGTATTTACCGGAAACCCCTGCACGAGCTGGATGCGACAGAAGGTCAATTTCTAAGCGGAATTTAACAAGTTTTCCTTCTCCTAGATTGGCTGCCATACCAAAGTCAGAGAGCTTAGTATGCTCTACTACGTACGCAGCCCATCATATCAATTTCTAACATTTACAGAGTTGGCAACGATTACATCACAGGCACCTCTTTATATATATATATATAAAATAAAACGCAATTTTTCCAAGCTGCGGTCGTATCCATACTACGGTATGTATGTACCACTTGGGCACTGACTAAAGCGTATAGAGAAAAAGCGAGATGGCAATTGCACAAGGATGCTACGAGCTATATTAAACAAATACTGGAAGTAACATCCTACAAAACCACACCCGTACGGCCAACTACCACCCATCTCAAAGACTGTCCACGTTACCATTCGGGACACTGCTGTAGAAGTAAGGCAGAACGTTCTCCTCTGGACTCTTTACACGGACGTGCAAGAGTAGGACTACCAGCTAGAACTTATCTACTAGAGCTATGTACGGACAAAGGAGGTAGCCTGGAAGACCTGCCGGAAGCGATGGATGATAGAGACAGATGGCAAGAGAGAGAGAGAGAGAGAGAGAGAGAGACAGACAGAGACAGAGACAGAGACAGAAAAAGTGTAAAGGAAATCCTTCCGAGCAGCACGGCAAAAAGATTTATATATATACATATATATATATAGTAAGTAAAGTTAGTGATTTTAGTCGGTGGTGACTTGAAGGCTCCTTTTTCATTAACTGCTACACCAAGGTATAAGGGTGCTACTCCTTTACTTGTATTGCTCCAGTTTACCTTTGATGTGAATCTAATAATTTTGAGTGTTAAGTAAGGAGGCATCAAGTACCAATCTTTAACTCTTTGGCATGACGCGACCTGGAATTGAACACTGGTCTCCCAAGCCCTTGGAAAACCCCCGCTTGACCAATATATATATTTATCTTTTTTTCTGACTTATTTCTTATCTCATAAATTATCTAAATAAGACGAGCAAGACATGCGGGGCACTTCTGGAAAAGTAAGGACGATCTCATAAGTGATATTCTCTCATGGACTCCAGCAGATGATCACTCCAGTGTTAGCCGAGCAAGGACTTACTTATATCAGATCTGTGCGGATTATAGACGTAGTCAGGAGGAGCTGCCAAATGCATTGGATGATTGGGAGGGTTGGGAAGAGGAATATGTATATATATATATATATATATATATATATATATATATTGTGTGTGTGTTTATGTGGGTATATATATATATCCCCACGAACAATAGGTATATATATATATATATATATATATATATATATATATATATTTTGTAAAACGAAAGCTACTAGTTAATTCCATATAATTCCATTGCTGACGTGGTTCGCTTGTAAGCTGAGTGGTATGATACTAAGTTTAACGAAAAGTTGTGCGGCTTCAAGCGTCCTACGTGTCTAGTTACGCTGAAGAGTTGTGAATCAAGGAAACAATCTGTCTGTTGATGACAATGTTATATATATTGCTTAAATATATATATTGCAAACTTGTTAATATAAACATAGGAAAATATTTTTTAAATTAATAGATAAACACTTTAATCCGTATAATATATTGCATAAAAGTTTTAATTGGAAACTTTAAAAATTAGTTATTCTTGCACAAATAATTTTTTTAATAATAATTAACACTCATAATACGGAAGTAATAAGGAAATATAATGACCAACTTGATGTGCATAAAAATAATAATAATAATTGTAATAATAGTAATAATAATAATTGTAATTGTAAAACTAAAATTAATTGTCCTTTGAATGGTTTGTGTCATTTGAAAAACGTAGTATATTAAGCTATTATTTTCCCAAAGGAAATTATTCAAAAAAAAACTTATATTGGAATCCCATCGGTTAGATGGAAATAAAGATAATAATAATCATTTTGATTCGTTCTCTCATGCTTTATCCAGACATTTTCGGAAGTTTAAAAATAAGGGTTTGACCTCAGAAATTCAACGGAGAATATTGAAAAGATCTTCTACTTCGACCTGCTTTGATAGTAGATGAAATTTGTGTCTGGAAGAAATGATACAAATTATGTTATACCTTGATCCTGGTAATCTATTAAATCAGAGATGTGATGTAATTGCTATATGTAGAAATAAAAATAAATTTAAAATATTTTCAGAAAATTAAGTGAATAATTAAATAAACTGAAAAGAATTAACTATGATTTATTAAATTGGTAAATGAATTGTAATTTGTATTTTAATTAGTTTGGTTTGGTTTTTTTTTTTTTTGTTTAATGGCATATCAACACTTTTTAGGTTATTTAATGCCGAAGCCATTCTCCTAGAAGAACAGTAGTGGTATTATTTAACCCATTGCTGGGAGGATAAGGGGGTTCATACCTTTCCCAAGGGTATTTGCCCGGAAGTGAACGTAATAGCGCGAATGGAGTACGAACTCGCGTACTACGATTCCGCAGTCCATCGCTTTAACCATTACACCACGGGTACATCCCCCCATTTTAATTAGTGATCCTTACTTTATTATTGTAATTTTTAAGTGTGGGGGGTTAACTTAATTAACGTTAGTTTTAGTTTTTTAGTTCATTTTAATAATATACTAAAATTAGTTTGTCCGAATAATTTTTGTCATGTATTATTGTACTCATTGGCCTTGAGTGTTCGGCAATAGTCCGGGAGACCTGGGTCCAAAGCCGGAATCGAAACCCTCCCAACTTTACGTTAGACTTAGTATCAGACCGCTCGGCCAGCAAGCGTACCAAGTTGGTTAAGGAATTATAAGGTACTATAGAGCAACAGCAGCAGTGTCCGTTTGTTTACATGTCTATATACTATCGGCTACCAGATTGCTCAATTTGTTCGAAGAGCTTTGCATTATGCGAGCGGCAGCCGAAAATTCCTTCGCCAGAGTGCCCAACCCCCATGGGGGAGCGTATATAGTGTCATCCATAGACAGACTGTTTCGTTGTATCACGACTCTTCAGTGTGGGTAGATCCGTAGAACGCTTGAAGCCGGGATCGAAACCCGTCCAAATTTACGCAGACTTAGCACCACGTTGGCTTGGCTAAGGAATTATAAGATATTATATAGCAGCAGCAGCAGCAGCGTCCATTTGTTTACATTTTTATACCCTATCGGCTACCAGAGGGCTCAATTCGTTCAAAGAACTTTATATATATATTTATATATTTCTGCGTGTTGGTGTGTGATTGCAAGTAAAAATCAGTATATACGTATATTATTTCTATCTATCAATATATGTCCATGCCTTTGTTAGTTGCGTGTCGATGTCTGTCTCGGTCGATGAGACACTACTTCCTAGGTACATAAACGTTTCTACTAGTTTCAGAAAGCTACCGTTTAGTGTGGAAATGTGGCATCGGTCATATGGAAGTCAGACCTGACCTGTTTGGTTTAAGAAATAAAAAAAACAGAGTGAAATTGGGGATATGTGTGAGATGACGCAATGACATAGCAAGATGACATCACACTAACGATATCCTGAATTTAGATATATAAAAATTAGTAAATTTTGAAGACGTTGTCAGTTAGAAGTTTGAAGCAGTTGTCAGGTGAGATTAGATGTCGATCAGGGGGTGTCTCTTTGTGTCCCTGTTCATAGACCCTTAAGGATTTTCTCTCACTAGCGCTACTGTATACAGTCTGGATATTGAACAGTATATCTAGATAATAAAGCGATAATTATCGATAAGAAATATTGGACACATTACTGTTGCACCTATACGTTCCAATAAATGATAGTTAATTGTTAACAGAGAGTTCTTGTCTTTGAGATGCCAACACTCGGGCAACTTTGTTCCAACGAATAACCTTGACCGCTGGAAGAAGTTCCAGATGAATTATGTAATTCCCTATCAGTGGATCTTTCAAACAAAACGAGGGCTCGGAGGGAATTGATAAACAATCTGGAAACCTATTTGGCGCCGTTATCAGGATAAGACCAAAGTAAAAGTACCACGACAACTATAGTACCATATTTGGCGCTGGACCAAGCGATAATATTATATTTGTTGCCGTGCCAGGATATTAGGACACAAATTAAATTTATACTTGAAGTAACAGAAGGTTAGATTTTCACTCAAAAGAAATAAAGTAGAAAGTTTTTAGAGTAGACTAACAAAATGAATTTATATATATAGTAAAGATTTATCAAATTCATTGCTTATTTATAAGATTGGGGTAAGCTCGAAATTAGATAAAATATGGATTGCTTTATCAACGATTCTAATTGGTTAAAAATGTATGTTTAATAATGGAGGAGAGAAACAAATTCTTAAATTATTTTGTCTTTGGACCTGTCAATTTTTTGCGCTGAAAGTCGAATACTGTCGTCTGCAAATCTCATTTTTATTTAAAACGAACACGTAAGCGCTGATTGGTCAAAAAATACAAAAATGCGTAAGAAAAATTATAGCTTTTTAATACGGAAATCATTTGATATTATATATATATATATATATATGTTATATCATCCACAGACAGATTATTTCATTGTATCACAACTCTTCAGTGTGACTAGACACGGGGGACGCTTGAAGCTGGGATTGAAACCCGCCTAACTTTACGTTAGGCCGATACATTACCACTCAGCTTGTCAGTTCAGGAATATAACGATTTTTGTATCAACTTCCTTTGTTTACATTTTACGCTATCGGATACTGCAGTGCTCAATTCGTTAGAAGACATTGCATTACACGAGTGGCATCCTTTTAATTCTTTCGCTAGAGTGCTCTACCTCTTGAGGAGAGTGTGTATATTGTCACCCACAGATTGACTGTTTCGTTGTATCACAACTCCCCAGTGTAGCTAGCCACGTTGGACGTTTCTATATATATATATATATATATATATATAGGTGGGTGATTATATGTATGTTATTTTCATTCAGTGTCCTCAGATGATAATTGATTTTCGATCTGTCAAAATCACCGTAAGTAAACAGTAAACCTGAATCTCTAGGGAAGTGAAGAAACCAAAAGATCGACATATATCAATTTTTTAATGACAGGGAGGGAGAGATATAACCTAGTTCTGTTTGTCCTTCTTTTTTCTTTTTTTTTTCCCCGAGTCTACAGGCATTGAGCCTGTCTTGTGTATAGAAGAATCCAAATCGAACCATGTAGCTACTGAGTGAAGGGGTCTGTGAGCGTTCTCTCTCAGGCACTTTCAATCGCTTATCTTTTTTTTTTCTGATCAATATACATGACCGTTTTTTTCCTTGTATCTATTTGTGCAACTTGCCAAATACAGATTTGCAATCAGCTGTCAGAAGAGGCCAGAGGAGACAGATGGACACCAGCAGATGTGTGGCAAAGTGTTCACAACTGTAAGGGATGCGTTATTAATTAAATCGATTTTGGCCCCTGGCTTTGGACTTTATGGATAAGATTCATGCGAGAGGCCGATTATATATTATCGGCCCTTGGATAAAATCCAAATACATCGGAATTATGACAATCTAAGCAATAGGAATATCAGGTTGTCATTTAAAGGGATCAATATAGAATAAGTCTGACTAATTTCCTATTAGTACCTGAATATTTTACAAAGAACTTAGTATATACAAATGATAAAGAGTCTCTTTGAAGTTTTTTGCTTCAAATTACGGCACTCTCTTTGCGTAAAATTAAACACCTCATGGACTCGAATTACTTCTTTGTAATGGCATATCAACCATCGTGGGTTATTTAATGCCAAGACATCCTTGTTGAAGAACATTGGTGGGGCTGTTCAAACCATATCTGTGGGCATAAGAGGGTCCATACCTCTTAGAAGAATATTAATGTAAAAGTGAGCGTTATAGAAAAACTGGAATTCGAACCCGCTAACGATCATGTCACAATCTTACACGTAAGCCACAACATCAAGTCAACATCCTCGGAAAATCTTCATTGTCATAATATAATCGTCAAAATTAAAACTCATGAACAAAAATGTATTAAATGTTGCGTTCACATGGCTCCTCTCAAAAGTAAATCAGTTTTTTGGTATTTCCTTCTTTCCACTCCCTCATGGGGGCTGAGCACTCTGGCGAAGGAATTTTCGGCTGCCGCTCGCATAATGCAAAGCTCTTTGAAAGAAGTGAGCACTCTGGTAGCCGATAAGGTATAAAATTGTAAATAAACGAACGTTGTTGCTGTTGCTACATAAAATCTTATAAGTGGTGCGCTTGTTAGCCGAGTGGTCTGATACGTAAAGTTGGGCGGGTTTCTATCCCAGCTTCAAGCGTTCTACGTGTCGAGCCACACTGAAGAGTTGTGATACAACGAAACAGTCTGTCTGTGGATGACAGTATATATATATATATATATATAAAGATGAAAAAATATGCAGACTAAAGTAATGCCACATATACTTTTATTATATTTTTTATTACATTCTTTTTAATGACTTTAATTACCATCTGAGAGTATACGAAGCAATAAAGTCGCTTTTCAATATGTAACTCTTCCCCATAAAGGAATATAAACTAAGCAATATTTCCGTTCATTTTGAGATTACACGTGCGGAAGAAAACATTATTTCAATCTGGGATCACTCCTCTCATTCGGTATTAGTTTAGCATACCACCATGCTAAAGTGTGGCACAAGGCTTTTTTAACTTACGGAGCTGGAAGCAGGGCTATAGCCCAGACTATTCTGGTGGCTCCAAAAATACCTTGGGCCCCGTAGGTATTCCCAGGCACCAGGTGATAAACCAAGTCCTGTCGAAGCAGTTTAGAAGAACGCACCCCTCGAGGCCCAAAGAGTGTTGATCTTAGCCACGTGACAGGAAAGTCAGGCGGCCTTGACCATGAAGACAGAGAAACACGCAAACTGGACTCTGCCGTGTAAACCAGAACAACTCGGTCGACAAGTCAAATTCTTTCATTGGATAGTTTTTATCTAGTTACCAAAAAAAGATCCATAAGATAGAAATAAGTTGGTCATTTAATAATAAACGCTTGACTCCAGCAACTGAATACTCCAACAATGCTCTAATCACTAAATCCCCGTTTAGTCAAACGGGTGATGATGATTTGAAAAAGTTGCCATAATAATGTCATCACGTTATCATACATCATCTCAGCAGAAAAAAACTTAGAAGAATGAGATCTGATTAAAAAAAAAAGACAATGAGCAGGAATTAAGATCGTTACACGAAGTGACCGACAAGATGACTAACAAACAAAGTGATATGATGGCGTCAGCCGTGATAGCAGAGTAAATGAATATATATGAAATAACCTAATGTATATATATATTTTTTTATCCTGAACTGGGTATATATAGCAATATTAATTATGACGCTTCGTGTTGTATGAGTTTCATGCACTAATGAATTTTTTTTTCGAAATTACAAAAATATGTAAAAATTGTTATTGCAACGTTACGTGATACGCCAAGACAGCTGTGACCATCTGAAAATTAAGAAAAAATATCCAATCAAAAGTAATTTGAAGTTTGATCACTTGCACACACACACACACACACACACACTCACACACACACATATATATATATATATATATACAAACACACGCATACACACACATATTAACATATACTGAATTATACCAAAGACTCAAAAAGTGATACTTGATAACTCCTTGCTTAACACTTAGAATTATAAGGTAATTCTAAGGGTAAAGTGGAGAAATGCAAGGAAAGGAGTAGCGCCCTCCCCTACACCTCGGTGTAGTAGCTATTGAAAATGGAGCCTTCGAGCCTTCGACTACGGTCGCCAACTTTACTTTTATTTACACACACACACACACACACACACACACACACACACACACACACACACACATATATATATATATATATATATATATATATATATATATATATATATAAATGCGAAACATGCACATACATATACATATATATACGCACGCATATTTATGAAAGCTTACACCAGACACATATATGTCAATATATAGACACTCACCACACATACACACACATACGCACACGTATATATATATACATGCATATATATATATATATATATATAAACATATATTTGAACTCACCGCACACACACACATATATACATAAACACACACACTCATATATATATATATATATATATATATATATATATAAAATCTTATGGTACGTACAAAATTTAAATTATACTTTTAGTAGCGTATTCATGTTTAAAATTGATGAAATATTTTAAATTCGATTAAAACATTTTAAAATTCTTAAAAAGGGACCTTTTATTTCGATCGCGTTTCCTCAGAGAATTGTTACCGAGACACTTGAGTTGAGGAATTCAAATTTTGGGTTTTGACCGACAAAAATCAAGGAAGAGGGAAGAAAATAATATGTTTTATTGGTTACAAAATTTTAATTTATCATATAGTGCGGAAAAATGTGGAGAGAGTGAGCGAGAGAGAGAGAGAGTTGGTAGGATTTTATAGTACAATTTGATATTTTCCCTTTCTTATATGTATTTCTGTAGAAAAATAAAAACATTCCTGTTCTTATGGAAGTGGGCTGCAATCATGTATCTTTCGTACTTTCCCAGTTCTTTGTTGAAAGTGTGGTTATCCATTCTGACGGTAGGGAGAAATGGTAGATATTGGTGAATCTGACAAGATGATAAAAATAAGCGGAAAAGTGGATGAATAAAAAAAACAAAAAACTATCAGCGTGTTTATTGGTAATATTTTGTTCTTTATTCATAGAAGAACTTCTTCCGATAAAAAAACTATTTAGCATTTTTCTACATTTTAGCAACTGAGGAAATAGATAAACTAATGGAGATGTAAGAAGGTATAAAAGGAGGGAAAGGGTCTGAAGACAAGAGAGGGACATAGATTTAAGTTTGAGTGATGATGGTAGGAGTTATTTGGTTTTGACTGTGACCGTCTGGATAGATGGTCGTGGCTAGGTGGTACTTAGTGTATCAGGTTTCATCCGGGATTTGACCAGATCAGGTGTGAAAGTTTGTTGGATGGTTTGTTGGAGTGGATACGGTTGAATTTTTTTTTATCGTCCAGCAGATGTTTTGTGAAATCCTGACCGTGAATTTGAGGTGTTTATCTATTTCAAGGCACTGTTGATTGGCCTCGTGAAACAGTGGTTTAGTGGTGTAGAAGGGTTTTGGATGCTTCCTGGTATTCCTGCATATTATTTACCTTTCCCACTATGCGTTTTTGTAGAAAAACTCACCTGAGTAAGCCGCGATGATGTACTTTTTTTTACTTTCACAGTTTTTTTTTAAAGTGTGGTTATCCATGCCGACGGTAGGGAGAAATGGTTGATTTTGGTGAATCTAAAAATATGATAAAAATAAGAGGAAAAGTAAATAAAAAAAATAACAACGGGTTTAATGGTAATATTATTTTCTTTATTAACAGAAGAACATCGGATCAATTTTTTTTGCGTTTTTTTCATATTTTCGCAATCAAGAAAATAGATAAACTAACGGAGAATTTAAAAATGTATAAAATGTATAAAGGCAAGGACAAAGGGCACAAGAGAATCTTACCAACTCCCTGTCCAGATTTCTCATATATTAACTCAAATATCGCGGTTTCAATTCTCTGAAGAGACGTGATCGAAACAAAAAGTCCCTTATAAGAATTTTAAGATATTTTAATTGTTTTTAATACATGTCAGTAATTTTAAACATAACAAAACTATTAAAATCATTATTTCACCAATGGCCCATGAGACCATGGTTCAATCCCAAGTCGAGTCATACCAAAGTCACAAAAAATGGTTCTTGATATCTTCTTGCTTAACACTCAGCATTATAAGGTACGTATAAAGGGTAAAGCGGGGCAATCCAAGGAAAGGAGTGGCACCCTTCCCTACATCTCGGTGTTGTAGCTATTGAAAAGGTAACCTTCGGATCACCCTCGACTACGGTTGCAAACTTTACTTTTTTACTTATATATATATATACATATACATATATATAGTGAGAGGGGGAGAGGGAGAGAGAATTGTATTTATACAACCTCTCCGCTCGAGCAAGATGAAAAATAATGTCACTTTTAAACAGGTTGAATTCGAAATTTTTCTTTTCCTAGACTGATTGCAATATCAAGGTTTAAGGTTCCTGTCAGCTCAACTATTTGCTTATTTTTGGAGGAGGAATAACTGGGTTCATACTTTTCCCAAGTTTCTTAGCTCTATGTGAAATCAAGAATATATATATATATATATATATATATATATATATATATATATATATATATGTGTGTGTGTGTGTGTGTGTGTACGAGGTGCATTCGATAAGTTTAAAGACTTTTTTCGTATGGGCATTTAATATTGTCGTAGACTCTTGAAAATTCGCTCTGTTATTGCTATACATCTTATGAGATGATTGACCAATTTTTATGATTTCAGTTTTAAATGAACAGCTACTGCAGCAATTAGAATACACCCTACTAAACCCTGATTGTCACGGTTTATAATTTCAAAACTGCAATCTGGACGTGAGGACACTTTAGAAGAATTATATACAATAAAGTTGTTTTAAACTTGGAAAAAATGCCACTGAAACATATGGAATGCTTCAGACTGCTTTTGGAACATCTTGCATGAATCAAGCATCAGTTTTTGAGTAGCATAAGAGATTCAAGGAAGGCAGGAAGTCTGTGAGGGATGATGAGAGGTGTGGGAGGAGTAAGGAAGTCAATAGACCAGAGTTGATTGGCCAAAGGGTTAGGGTTAGGGTTACTATGTTGAGGTTTTAAGGGAGTTCAGGAAGAGATTCTGTCGGAAGCGGCCAGCACACTTCAAATCGCGTCAGTGGCATTTCCTCCAGGACAATGCACCAGTCCACAACTCTATCGTTATCACAGACTATTTGACCAAGATGTGCATCAAGAGAGTTTCTCACCGTCCCTATAGTCTAGACCTTGCTCCTTGTGACTTTTGGTTATTCCTTAAGCTCAGAGGCTGTCGTTATGAGATAATTGAGGTTATAAAAGAGGCTATGAGGAAGATCATTGACTCGCTCACACGAGGGGACTTCCATGGAGCCTTCCAGAAGTTGTTGGAACGGTACAAGTGCATTGCAGCCGGTAGAGATTACTTCAAAGGGGACTAGAGTTTCATGTGTGTACTATCAATAAAAGTGCCCATACGAAAAAAGTCTGGAAACTTATTTGATGATCCTCGTATATATACATATATATATATATACATATGTATATACATATATGTATGTGTGTATGTGTATATGTGAGTGTGTGTGCAGGCCGTGTTCTTGGATTAACAGCCTAAGTGACACTGAACTTTTTGATAAAGACGGGTAACACCAGTTGAAATATCAAACCACTGACCTTTTTTTCCTTGCTGGGAATTAAAATTGACGATTCAAAAGGAATCAATTGTCACTTGTAACAAAATAAAAAAAAATCTTTCATTTATCTGCCTTGACTAATATTTGCCATGATTCACTTTTAGCAGGAGCGAAAAAACATGAAAGATGAGATTGACACGATCCTCTCAGTATTACGATTCGTGTGGGTGGGGAATAGTTTCATTTACGTACATCACTGCCGACAAAATATGCTAAAATACAAGAAATTTTTTTTCCTCCGTTAGATTCTTTCTTCATACAATATATATATATATATATATATATATATATATATAGTTGGCTGTGGGTGTAGAATACACCGACTGCTTCTCTACTGAGGGGTAAGACTCCCCAACGAGTGTTCTGGATATGATACGAAACAATCTGATAATGAGGTTTCAGTAATACTGAGGCTTTGGTGAATGCGGAAAACCCCTATACTGCCATCGCTCCCTGGTCTACTCTGGCCTGAGTTGATTGCACCTGATAGGGCCCTGTCAATGGGTCAAATAGAACTAAACTATGTACTTATGCAAAACTGAATTGTTTGAAATAGAATTGTTTTCCCATTTAAATCAAAAAAAACTATACTCATAGTAAACTGAAATCTTTGAAATAGGACTGTCTGACTAAACTGAATAGCTTGAATATGAATATGTAAATTAGCACGAGTTAATCTGCAGTAAATGATTTCGTGAGTTAAAATAACTGGGTGATAGAATTTTTTCCTCCTCGAATAAGGGTTCAGGGTAAAAGTTACAGATTGACTGAATAGTAAAAGTCGGGGCTTATTTCATTCATTTATTCATTTATTTATTTTTAGAAAGTACTAGTATAAGATAGATTTGTGGTTGGATACGCGTAGGTTTTGTTAAAGTTTTAGTATCGCTAGGGGATTAGCATTTATTATGTAAAACAGGGACTTTGACAAAGCATCTAAAATACCATCTTACCTCGTTATCGAATCCGGAAGTAGTCGATCGAAACCGGATGAAGTAATGACAACATTATATAGTAAAGGAGCGCGAAATGCCTTGTTTTCATTGGCGGATGCTGAATAACATATGGACGGTCGAAGTCCGGCCTTACTGGTTTTTTGATTGTTTTAGTAATGTTACGGTGTGTAGCACGTCGCTATCAAGGAGGCGGCTTGACTCTTATAGAGTCATGCCGGGGTTGCTATTGGAGCCGATATGATGCGGAATCCGAAATCGGCGATGAAAACAGTGCATCACTGATGACCTCCCTTGATGCATCTAGGATGTATGACTTAAAATATATATATATAAAGTAGTAGAGCCAACAGAGTCAGATCAATCTACCTACGTTTCAGCTACTCAATCAACAGGAAAAATTTGACTAAGAATCAGATATTTCTTAATGATCAAGTAGGTAAAATCTAGGTAGTTTGGTCTGATTCTGTAGGTTTTGTAACTCTAAATTCGCTCTACTTAGTGTATCAAGATCTTTTCACGTTTAGCTTAGTTGATTCTGCCAGTGTTTTCTTTTTTGGCTTGGTATGGCAGTATTATACATAATTATAATCTTTAAATAGTACGGGTTCCGTTAGTCTTTTCTTTTTCTATTGAATTTTTCCCCAGATATCAGTTTGTATAATTATTATACCGACGAAACAGTCTGTCTGTGGATAACTATGTATATATTAACGGCCTATTGGCTTTATGGTTAGAGACTTGATTATTGGCCAGGGAGACCGGGGTTCAATCCCAGGTCGAGTCGTACCAGAGACTCAATAAATGGTACTTAATCCCTCCTAGCGTAACACTCAGCATTATAAGGTACCTATCAAGGGTAAAATAGAGCAATCCATGCAAAGGAGTAGCATTCTTTCTAATAGCTCGGTGCAGTAACTATTAAAAAGGGAGTTTTCGGGTCACTCTGGTCAGCCAACTTTCTTAATTATATATATGTTATATTTATTCATAGAATATATATATATATATATGTGTGTGTGTGTGTGTGTGTGTGTGTGTGCGTGCGCGCGCGAAAACACAAATAGTAGGATTTTATGGTTTTTTGTGTCATATTATAAAATCAAAACGGATATAATTAATTATTATCTATTATCAATTCCAACGAAACCAAAAGTTTTTAACTAAAGTGTCTTCGATATGACATTAAAATTCATCTGATAGTGAGACTACATTTCTAAAGCTCTGGGCAATGTGGATTATCGCTTCATAGCATTTGTTTCCAGGAGTGGTAATAACTGTTAGGATCCCATCAATGGATCAAAGAGACCTGTTTGGCCATTCACCAAGGATTATTAGTTATTTTGAAACCATTCAGCTTTGTGCGGCCAGCATATGGTGATAAATATCCCACATGGTTTGACATGCCTTCCTCACAAATATTGACCATCCGAAGAATCCTTGAAGGCGTTCGCGCAAAAAAACCTACAAGCGACATTACTATTTGTCGACTTTACCAAGGCCTTCGATTCCATGCACAGAGGGAAGATGGAACAAATCCTACTAGCATACGGCCTACCAAAATAAACCGTAGCAGCAATAACGATTCTCGACAGAAACACCAAAGTGAAAGTACGTTCACCAGATGGAGACACAGAATACTTCGACATTCTTGCAGGAGTACTACAAGGAGACACGCTAGCCCCATACCACTTTATCATCTGTCGAGACTACGTGCTTAGAACTTCGATCGACAAAATCTGAGAAAATGGCTTCGAGCTGATGAAGAAAAGAAGCAGAAGATGCCCCGCAAAAACGATTACCGACGCCGACTACGCCGATGACATAGCGTTACTGGCGAATACGCCTAACCAAGCTGAGACACTGCTGCATAGTTTGGAACGAGCTGCCACAGGCATTGGCCCCCATGTCAATGCACACAAAACTGAATATATGTGTTACAACCAAACAGGCGACATTACCACACTAGACGGAGCCTCTCTGAAACTAGTAGACAAATTAACCTACCTAGGAAGCAGCGTCTCATCAACCGAAAAAGACTTCGACACACGACTAACGAAGGCGTGGACAGCTATCGATAGGCTCTCGATCATATGGAAATCAGATCTGACCGATAAAATGAAACGCAGTTTCTTCCAGGCAGCGGTTGTGTCGATACTACTATATGGATGAACTACTTGGACGCTAACTAAACGACTGGAGAAGAAACTAGACGGCAATTACAAAAGAGCAATATTGAACAAGTCCTGGCGTCAACACCCCACAAGACACCAACTATACGGCCACTTGCCTCCCATCACGAAAACTATACAAGTTAGACGAACCAGACACGCAGGACACTGCTGGAGAAGCAAGGACGAACTCGTCAGTGATGTACTCCTATGGACCCCCTCATATGGCCAAGCAAAAGCAGGACGACCAGCTCGAACATTCATACAGCAGTTATGTGAGGATACGGGATGTAGCCCTGAAGACCTGCCAAAAGCGATGAATGATAGGGAGTAGTGGCGAGAGAGGGTCAGAGATATCCGTGCTGGAGGCACGACATGATGATGATGATATTCATCTATTCAAATATAGGAATTTACGATGTGTTTCAGAAAAAAAAATTCGTAATCTAATAACTTAACCAATACAGCTTCAAATAATCTCGATTTTTAACAGCATGTGTAGAAAGAATTTAAAATTCTAGGCCTATTGTTTTCCAATGTTTTTCAAATATAGAAATGTCATTCACTGGAAAAGAAAAAAAATGTTTAGATGTTAAACATAGAATTTTGAGTTATTTCTCTTATGCTACATGCAGAGAAACACCCGCACGAGAATGCACAATCTATTTTTTTAATGCACATTATACGAAACCTGCATGAGATTTACGATGAGTAATATCAGAATTTGTCTCGGCCTGGAAATTAGATCAAGCATTTATTATTGCAGAAAGATCGATAGATATGTAGAGAGATGCAATTGAGATAGATAGATGCAGACCGATAGAGACGGATAGACAGATATGAACGCACACACACACACACACACACACACACACACACACACACACACACACACACACACACACACACACACACACACACAGAGAATGAGAGTGAGAGTAAGAGAGAAAGAGAGAGAAAGATGAATTAATAGATAAATAGATATAAGCAGACAGGGATACAAAGAGATAGATAGACAGATAGATAGAAAATGGGAAATATACAAACGGAAAGACAGAGACAGATATATATGAACATATAGATATACGTCTACATCTGAGTTATATATATATATATATATATATATACCAGCCCCTCAGCTCAGGCAGGATATGACACAAGGTCAATTTTTAAGCGGGGTTTAACAGGTTTGAATTAAGAGTTTTCCTTCTCCTAGACTAGTTACCTCAGCAAGGCTGAAGAACCTAGTCTGTACTACTATTTACCGATAGCTGTAGGGGAAATAATTGGATTGCAACCTTTCCCAAGGGTATTAGTGCTATGTGAAATGCAATCAATCTCGTCCAGGATTTGAACTCGAGTCACTGTGTCTATTTCCTACGACTATAGCCATTACACCACAGGCACCTCCATATATATATGTGTGTGTGGGTGTGTGCGTATGTGTGTGTCTGGGTGTATATACATACTTCCAACCCCTCTGTTCGTGAGGAACGTGACACAATGTCGATCTTTAAGTGGAGTTTAGCAGGTTTTTATTCCGAGTACATTTCCCTCTAAACTAGTTCCCGTACCACAGTTAAGTAACCCAGCCTGCCCAACTATCTACCCATAGCTAAAAAGAGAATACTGCGATTCGTCCCATTCCCAAGAATATTAGCAGTACGTGAAATGCAAACCATCGCGTCCAGGATTTGAAGTCTGGTTACCGTTTCCATTTTTTAACATCATAACCATTACACCACGGCGCCTTCAATATATATATATATATATATATATATATATATATATATATATATATATATATATATATATATATATATATATATATATATATATATATATATATATATATATATATATATATATATATATATATATATATATATATATATATATATATATATATATATATATATATATATATATATATATATATATATATATATATATATATATATATATATATATGTATGTATGTATGTGTGTGTGTGTGTGTGTGTGTGCCTTTATAAATATACATATGTATAAGGATAGAGTTAGTGAGAGAGAGAGAGAAAGAGAGAGGAAGGGGGAGAGAGTGTTGATAGATTTGGACTGAGGTGGATAATTCGATAGATATATAGTATATATATTAACAGACTGATATATATATATATATATATATATATATATATATATATATATATATATATATATATACACGTACACACGCAAATATATACATATATGTACTCACACACACACACACACACACACACACACACATATTTACCTATATATATATATACATACATAGAATAGATAAAAAGAATGATAGATAATAAATATATTGGCTGCGTGAAGAAAACTGTTTTTCAAACAGTTCTATCCACACAGACACACATACGCACACACACATACATATATATATATATATATATATATATATATAGTTTAAGCCGTTCGCATTACGCCTTCCCTTCTGATATACATCAATTTTTATATAGAACATTTTGTTTATGAGTTTCAGATGAATCATTCCCAGATCCATCATTTTATTCATATTTTTTTTTTTTGTGGACGTTAATTTAATTTTAAGAGTTTTAAAAATACCGTGACAAAGACTTTGATATTTACATTTGATTTAGACTTCATTTTTATCGGAAATTCAAGGACGTATTGTCGAAGTAATTCTATTTGTTTAATATTTTCCTCGTTACACTTTTTTTTTCTCGTTGCTTTCAAACTGATCCTTTCTTACGGCTTTGAAAGGAGTGAAGATTGCTATATATAAAGTATAACTATTGTCGCCATTGGCCTAATGAGGAGATTGCTCGTAAATGGTCCGGGAGACCGGGGTTCAATCCCAGGTCGAGTCATACTAAATACTTAAAGAATGGTACTTGATGCCACCTTGCTTAACACAGCAATATAAGGTGAGGATTAAGGGTAAAGTGGAGCAATCCAGGACAAGGCGTAACGCCCCTTCTTACATCTTGGTGTAGTAGTTCTTGAAAAAGGAGCCCTCGAGTCACCCTCGACTAGGGTTGCCAACTTTACTTTACTATTGTCACCATCTGGTAAAAAATTGTTTGCTTTGGTTTGATAATATAGCATGTCAGCCATTGTTGGTTATTAAATGCCATATCCTCTTTATACGTACATATTAAATATATATAGATAATCAGTTAACACATTTTAGTCACTATTTATTATTAGTCATTTGACTGGACACATAGTTTGTTATATTTGATCCATAGATAGAAGCCGATCAGCTGCTACCATGGCGACCCAATGTGGATCTGGGAGCGATGGCATTGAAATGGGTACTCCGCATTTCCCAAAGCTCCATGATTACTGGATCCTCACCATCAGATTGTTTAGTGTCATGTATAGGACACTCGTTGGGGAAGTCTTACTCCTTTATAAAGATGAAGTCAGTGTATTTGTCAGGTAAGAAATAAAAAATGAAAAATAAAAAAGGACTAACCGTGAACTCATTTTAAAAGTTATCAACAATTTCATTGATGCTTCAACTGAAGATAGAGTAAAGGATTCTGGTTAGCAGTTAATAATTATCTCTAGAATATCGAGATTTAAATGGCTAAAAGAAGACGTAAAACGTTCTCATGTACACTGTAAACTTATCACACACCCACTAACACACAAACATACACACACACACATATATAGATATATATATATATGAAGCAATTTTGCTGTAATGGTTATAATGATAGTAAATGGACACGGTGACCTTAGTTCAAATCATGCTCGAAGTTGTTTAACCTCGGCCTGGCAACCATCCAAGGAGAAAGAAAACGCAAAGTTCGAGCCTGTTAAAATCCGCTTAAAAAATTGACGTTGTCCCAAACATACACATCCACACTCACGCATACACGCGCACATAAATATATATATATATGTGTGTGTGTGTGTATGTGTGCGTGTGTGCGTGCGTGTGTAACGTTACGATAACGTAGATATGGAGTTAATGTCGTTTGGTTAAAATCAGTTTTTCCTAAATGGAATAATCGGAATCTTAGGTTATACTATCTAAACATAGATATATCTGATACTGAACCCAATCTATACATATATATACTAATCTCTATGCATTTCTTCCTCCCTCTCTTTACACACACACACACACATACACATTTATATATTCATCTATTTATTTATAAACGTTGTAACCATATTTACTAACCACTCCGCTCTGGCAGGATATGACACCAGGTCAGTTTTTAAGCGGAGTTTAACAGGTTTCAGTTCAGATTTAACAGGAGTTTAACAGGTTTCAGTTCAGATTTTTCCTTCTCCTAGACTAGTTGCCTCACCAAGGCTGAAGAAAACTGTAGCTGGAGGGAGAATAATTGGATTCATACCTTTCCCAAGGGTATTAGAGATATATGAAATGCAATCAGTCTCGTCCAAGATTTGAACTCGTGTCGCCGTGTCCGTTTCCTATGACTATAACCATTACACCACAGGCACCCCCTCAACACCACAGGCATTATAAATGTTATAACAACTCTTTTTAAAATGATTATTTAACTTCAAATGGAAAATACCTCGAGGAATTTCTCGAGAAATTTCTGTCTTAGATTCTTTATTCGTATATATATATATATATATATATCATGTCACACAGATTTTCCTGACTCTCAATCACCAGTCGTCTCTGTCGTCCATCGCATCAGGCAAGTCTTGTAGACCACGTACTGTGTGCATACAGAGCTATTTTTGATAAGTTGTAGATAGTCGTCCAACACCAGCCCGTCCGTGTGAATAACAACTATACGGCCACCTGCCTCCTACCACGAAAACTATCCAAGTTAGACGAACCAGACATGCTAGACACTGCTGGAGAAGCAGGGACGAGCTCATAAGTGATATTCTCCTATGGACCCCCACATATGGCCGGGCAAAAGCAGGACGACCAGCTCGAACATACATCCAGCAGCTATATGAGGGATGTAGCCCTGAAGACCTCCCAGAGGCGATGAACGATAGGGAGAAGTGGCGAGAGAGGGTCAGAGATATCCGTGCTTGCGGCTCGTCATGATGATAATGATGATATATATATATATATATATATATATATATATGTGTGTGTGTGTGTGTGTGTGTGTGTGTGCGTGTGTGTGTGTGTATTTATATTAATAACGAACAATAATGGCAATTCCGCTGAGAATTGCTAAAGTAATTAAAATTTGACCTTACTATGAAATAGTAATCCGTCGAAAGGAGTGAATCGCATAAAATTCTCTAGTATTTTGACATAAACTTTCCGTCGAGAAATGTAGTAATAACGTTGATCAAGACGATAAAACGACTGTATCATTGAGTTGATTTTGCCGTTCCGGTTGACCCCAGAGTGAAAATAAGAAAAAGCGAAAAAACAGAGAAATACTTAGACATTGCAAGAGAACAGAAAAAAAAACCGTTAATCATTTGTGTTGGTGTCGTCAAAGGCCAGGAAAAAAGATTACAGAAATCGGAAATAAATAGGAAGAAGCGAGACCATTTAGACCTCAGCAATGTTAAAATCGACGAGAATAATTGTAGTACGAAGTGCATACGATAAGTATTAGACTTTTTTTTTTGTACAGGCATTTAAAATTGTCGTAGACTCTTGAAAATTCAGTTTGTCATTACTATCCAACTTATAAGATGACTGACCAATGTTTATGATTTTATGTTCAAATCAACAGCTACCGCAGGAATTAGAATACACCCTACTAAGGCCTGATTGTCACAGCTTTCAAAAATTCAATCTGGACGTGAGGACACTTTAGAAGAACGATATGCAATAAAATTGTGTTTTAAACTTGGAAAAAATGCCATAGAAACGTATGGAAGGCTTCAGGCTGCTTTTCGATCATCTTGCATGAATCGAGCATCAGCTTTTGAGTGGCATAAGAGATCAAGGAAGGCAGGAAGTCTGTCGGGGATGATGAGAGGTGTGAGAGGAGTAAGCGAGTCAATACACCACAGTTGATTGGCCAAAGGGTTAGGGTTACTATATTGATGTTTTAAGAGAGTTCAGGAAGAGATTCCGTCGAAAGAGGCCAGCACTCTTCAAATCAGGTCTGTGGCATTTCCTCCAGGACAATACACAAGTCCACAATTCCATCCTTGACACAGACTATTTGATCAAAATGGGCATCAAGACACTTCCTCAGCCTCCCTATAGTCCAGACCTTGCTCCCTGTGACTTTTGCTTATTCCCTAAGCTCAGAGGCTGTCGTTATGATATAATTGAGGAGATGAAAGAGGCTGTGACGAAGGTCATTGACACGCTCACAGAAGAGGACTTCCTTGGGGCTTTCCAGAAGTTGTTGTAACGGTACAAGTGCATTGCAGCCGGAAGAGATTACTTCGAAGTGGACTAGAGTTTCATGTGTGTACTATCAATAAAAATGCCCACACAAAAAAAGTCAGGAAACTTATTGTATACACCTCATATATTCCACCGCTGGACAAACAACGAGGGACTCGTAAATAAATGAAAATATGATTTATATTTTTATTCTTCGACGGCGATGATTGCGTGTAGTAGGAATAGAGTCAAAGAGAGTTCGCACATATCTTTCTTCCTTGGCGGGGACCATTTTTGTGAAGTTGTTCGACGGCCGGAAAACACACACAGGGAGCTGACAGGTCTGCTTGAGTGACCAGCAGGTCTCTCCCTTCGCTTGAGAGACCAGCAGACCTCTCCCCTTCGTTTTAGCGACCACTTCAGTCTAAAATTACAGACCTTAAATTGTCCCATGCGAAAATATTAACATGCGTCTTTACCCACTTACTTTCTGTTAATGGCTGGTTATCGGAATTAACATACTTCCGTTTTTTCCGGTAATTTGTTGATCTTTTTTGCGAACGGAAATATCTGTCACTCTATCCATAGGCAATAAATTATATTCTCGCCATCATATTTTATATTTCTCTTTCCTGTGGAAACCACTTTGTTGATATTATCTTGCAACTGCATTGAATCTGCTAAGTTCATCGACGACACTCTGTCGCTAGCAAAGCTAGTATATTACATTATCTGTAGATTTCCAGAGATCTGAAGATATTTGATGTAACTCAAAGACTGGAAAGAAGGTTACATTACCATCTCTAAGGAATCAAAACAGAGGCTGGGGAGATAAATAAGTTGTTAAGTATTATCATAACTGGTGATATCACTGAACTAAATGATGTAATTTATGCAGGAGCAAAACAAGCCAAAGATAAAATTGTTAATTCCCGAACGAACTCGAACAGAAATACAAAACCTGTATAAGAAATGAGGACAGAAAGACAAATAAAGAGGCTGCGAGAAGAATGGAAAGCATCAAGAAAGGATAATACATTTGAGCCAAGTGGAATTAAATGGAATTAGATACAACTGCAGACAAGACTAAAAAATTCCCAGAAAGACGTAAATCAAGAGATATTGGCAAAAAAATGAGACTCAAGAGATAACGGAAAAGGATCAAATGCAACCAAAACACAAACATTCAAAAAAGGAAAGAAAATTCCACCTGTACGTTTATGCAAAAACACGACGACAAATGAACAACAGGATGCAAAGGAAACAAAGCTGTTTGGGAGAAAGTTATGGGAGCAGAAAGAACATAATAAAAAGGCTGAATTGATAAATAATATATTAAAAAAGCATTACAAAGAGTAGAAGAAGGCCCTAAAGCGAACTTATTACTGAACTCTCTAAGAGAAAAATCACGAAATACTAACCTGGAAAACGCCACGCCATGATGGCAAACAGTGATTTTGGTTTTTAAAATGCATATCCATCCACGACAGATTGCCTTAGCAATTTATTGAATGGCTGGAAGAAGGAAGTATACCTTAATGGTCCCATTAGACCCCCACAAGGAGGAACCATCCCCAGGAAGTATAAACGAATAACGTGTTTACGTATGATATGGAAAAATTCTAACCGCACTGTTAAGAGTAGAAATACAATAATTGCTGGTATGCCACAGACTATTATCGAAGGAACAGAAAGGATGCCGCCAGGGAACAAGAAGAACAGTTGACCAATACAAAGATAGGCACATACTCAAGGAAGTCAAAATAAAGCAGAAAATTTTGCCCTGGATATACTACAAAAACGTCAATGATGCAGTCCAATTAAATTGGATAGTGGATAGTCAAAAAATTTACAAAATATCCGACAAAGTCACTAAATTTATCATAAAAGCCAAGGAGAACTGGAAACACTGATACAATCAATAAGAATATTCAACCAGAATATAGGAAAGGAATTTAACGTTGAAAAGAGAGCTTTGCTGATAGTGAAAGTGCGAAAGGAACATTACTTCCGAATCCCAACTCTTGGAGGAAAGGAAAATGACAAATACTCGGGAATACTGGAAGCGGACACAATCAAGCAATGATAAAAGAAAAAAATGAAGAGTGTATCTCAGAACAAGAACATTTCTCTAAACCAAGCTTTGCAGGAAAAATCTCATCAAAGGAATAAACAATTGATCTTGAGAGATTTTCTGGACTATTCCTAAAATGGACAAGGGAAGAAATCCTCCAAACTAATTAAAACACAAGGAAAGCTGATCACTATGAACAAAGCTTTACAGTCAAGAGACAGATTATATATGTCGAGAAAAGGAGTGATCATTGTGTAATGGCTTAAAAACAATGTCTGGAAAAATGCACAAAAAAAAGAGACAAGGATGGGTAATTGCTGCTGATAGTAACAGCCATGGCAACATAAAAATAAGCCAAAAAACCACAAAAAGTAGAAAACAGAAATGAAAAGAAAAACAACTGTATGGATACTTCGAGAAAAAACTGCCGTGATTGGTCTTGAGAAGACTTGAACTGGGCAAAGAAAGGGTGTCTTCCATAGAGAAACTGAATCTTTGTTAATAACTGCACAAAATGATGCATTGAAGACTGGCTAGGAAAGATGATCCACGTAGAATTGTGCTAGAGATTGAAATTTTCTATTCAACCAAATGGTGTAAGTACAGATCATAACCTGTCTTAGAGAACGAGACGAATAATATTCTCTTTGATTTTGAGATAAACACAATTTTATCTAGTTCTGGCTAGAAGACCCGACTGAGTTTTGATCTATAAGAAAAAAAAAAAACTTGTCTAATGGATTTATCGTTTCGGCAAAACATTGAGTGAAAATAAAAAAAGCGAAAAGATTGAGAAATATTTTAAGGAGGCCAGAATATCCAAAATTTATGGAACATGAGGGTGACGGTGGTACCATTTCTACTTAGTGCATATGGAACAATCTCTAATGGTTTGGAAAAACACTAGAAGAATTGAAAATCAGAAGAATAACGACTATTCAGACCAGGCCATTTTTAAGATGGATTGAAATACTAAGGAGAGTCCTGAGAAAACTTTCTGTTACTCAGGTGAAATACCACCAGCTAACACTGATGTGAAAATCTTACAAGGAGTAAAACAAAAATAACAATATAAGAGAAAAAGAAAGCTAAAACAGCTTGGAATATTAGAAGCAGATATGTAATATAATGGCCGAGGGATTTCGTTTTATATATCTTGCCTTTAAGTTTAGTTAGGCTGAAAACCTTTTGCTTAGCGCATGGGTTTGTTAGGTGCAACATGAGCGCAAGTGTTCACGCACGCGCGCAGGGAGGATGTGTCATTCAGAGATGTCAAAATAAAAATCCCAGATAGGACTTAGAGATGTGAATGACGTCATGCACCGGAAGCGTCCGCGGAGGATTTTGGGGGACTCGGAAGAAGTCAGTTGAGTTGAGTTCTGCCTCGGGAGAAGACGGTTGATTTTCGCTTGCTCACCGAGGCCTTGTTTCATGCCTTTGGGTGTAGTTAGGCTGAGAACTTTTCGGCTCAGTGCATGGGTTACTTAGGTGCAACATTAACGCAGGTGTTCACGCACGTGCACTGAGCGGACGTGTCACTCAGAGATTTCACAGTAGCCTAGATGGGAAACGGGGCTACAGAGTGCGGGTGACGTCACACATCGGAAACGTGCTGAGGATTTTGGGGATTTTGAAAAGGTCAGTGAGTTGAGTTGAGTCCCGTCTCGGGAGAAGACGGTTGACTTTCGCTTGCTCGAGGGGCAGATGGAAAAGCTAGCATAGAAAGATTGTGCCGCTCTCCTTATGTCGAAAAACCTTTTAACTCAAAGGTAATAAAAAATTTCGTTCCTAAACTAGGAAGTGGTAAGTGTTTTTCGTGTTTCGGGATTCCTATGTTCTATGTATATATGTTATGAACATTCTCATGTACGTTTCACATGTCCTTATCTGGCTATGGTACAGATATCATTAATAGAAATAGGGGGAAAAGTAGGGAATACTATTTGAAAAGGACAATGAAACTATTAGAAAACAGTACCCAATCTGCTTGGGCTATAAAATACACCGCTGCACCTCTTGCAGAGGGATGAGACTCATTCAATAAGTGACCTGGTTATGACACTAAACAATTTGATGGTGAAACTCCAATAATGCTAAAGTTTTGGGGAATGCGGAGTACTGTAATATAATGGCCGAGGGGTTTAGTTAGGCTGAGAACTGTTCGGCTCAGTGCATGGGTTACTTAGGTGCAACATTAACACAGGTGTTCGCGCGTGCGCGAGCGGAGCGGACGTGTCACTCAGAGATGTCACAATAGCCCAGATGGGAAGCAGGGTTACGGAGTGTGGGTGACGTCACGCACCGGAAGAGCGCGGAGGATTTTGGGAGATTTTGAAAAAGTCAGTGAGCAGAGTTGAGACTAGACACCGGACGAGAAGGTTTGACTTTCGCTTGCTCGCTGAGGCTCTGGGCAGATGTCGCACGAGATGAGGCGGGGGCAGATGAAAAAGCCAGAATAGAAAGATTGTGTCTCTCTCTTTCCTTATGTCGAAGAACCTTTAAATTCAAAGGTAATAAAAAGTTTCGTACCTGAACAAAGAAGTCGTAAGTGTTTATCTCGTTTCGAGATTCGTGTTTCCGGATTGGTAGGATCTGAAAGTACCTATCTATGTGTCGAATGAAACTATTTGATATTTGAACAGTATGCAAACAAATGACACGCTAAATTGAATTGAGAGGAATAGAATTGTTTGATCTTACAACAGTCTGTGAACAAACAACCGATGTTTAATTGAATTGTTTGAGTTAAATAGCAATACTTGAAAACATTTAATTGTATGCAAACAAATGATTAATGGTAAATACAATAATTCGTATTTGAAAGAAATAAGTGAAATGATTTATCTGTGAGAAAAAAATGAGTTCAGACGCGTTTAAAAATGTTATCTAAAAATCTGTTTAAAAATCATGTATTCAATATATATATATATATATATATATATATATATATATATATATATATATGTATGTATAAAAAGGATTTGGCATTAAATAACCTACAATGATCGATATGCCATTAAACAAACCAAACCTAATCACATATATTTAATATATATGTATAAAAAGGATTTGGCATTAGATAACCTACAATGGTTGATATGCCATAAAAACAAACCAAACCTAATCACATATTTAATATATATGTATAAAAAGGATTTGGCATTAAATAACCTACAATGGTTGATATGCCATAATACCAAACCAAACCTAATCACATATATTTAATATGTATGTATAAAAAGGATTTGGCATTAAATAACCTACAATGGTTGATAAGCCTTAAAAACAAACCAAACCAAATCCTATATATTCAATTCATATGTATAAAGAGGATTTGGCATTAAATAACCGACAATGGTTGTTATGTCATAAAAACTACCCAAACCTAATTATATATATATTAAATATATATTTATAAAAAGGGATTTGGCATAAAATAACCTACAAAGGTTATAAAAACAAACCAAACCAAATCATATATATTTAATATATATGTGTTAAGAGGATTTGGCATTAAATAACCTACAATGGTTGATATGCCATGAAAACAAACTAAACGAAACCTACTAACAAACAAACTTTGCGACAGGAACTTGTTATTTACTGCGGTCCATTGTTAAACAAATCAAAAGAGGGGACCCGAAAAATGGAAGAGAATACGAAAAATGTCATGAGACCATAAACACATATTATCATCATCATCATCCTCAAGTCGCACTGATAACATTGAATTCCGCGAATCTATCTCGCCACCCTACCCTATCAGCCATTATTGCTGGCAGGTTCTCAAGAGTGTAACCAATGTCCACAGCTATTACGTCTGACGTCAAGTCAAATACTATAATTCATATCATAAAAAATATTTAGATAAGAACTACGCTAGGATACTGCGTGTTTTTTTTTTAAATCCTGAAGTAGAACATCCAACAACAAAAACAAAAAAACAAAACGCAGCTAAATGACCATTTACCTTGTTTAAAGTCTGATATCAAATCAAAGGCTATAATTCCAATCATCATCATCAAGGTTATAAATCATATCATCATCATCATCATCATCATCATCAAGGCTATAAATCATGTCATCATTATCATGAAGGCTATAATTCATTTCATCATCATCATCATCAAGGCTCTAATCCATATCATCATCATCATCATCATCATCATCAAGGTTATAAATTTATATCATCATCATCATCAAGGCTATAAATCATATCATCATCATCATCATCAAGGCTATAATCCATATCATCAACACCATCTTCATCAAGGTTATAAATCATATCATCATCATCATCAAGGCTATAAATCATGCCATCATTATCAGGAAGGCTATAATTTATTTCATCATCATCATCATCATCATCATCAAGGTTATATTCCATATCATCATCATCATCATCATCATCATCATCAAGGCTATAATTCCAATCATCATCATCATCATTATCAAAGCTATAATCCATATAATCATCATTATCAGGGCTATAATTCATATCATCATCATCATCAAGGTTATAAATCATATCATCATCATCATCAAGGCTATAAATCATGCCATCATTATCAGGAAGGCTATAATTTATTTCATCATCATCATCATCATCAAGGTTATATTCCATATCATCATCATCATCATCATCCTCCAGGCTATAATTTATGTCATCATAATCCTCATGAAGGCTATGAATCATCATCATCATCATCATCAAGGCTATAATTCACATCATCATCATCATCTTCATCAAGGCTATAATTCATATTATCATCAAAGCTGTAATTCCAATAATCATCATCATCAAGGCAGAAGACCGAATGAATGGGGCATCCAATGAGACTTGAACTAACTTATAAAAATGTGCAAGTCTAGTTTGCTAACCATTACACCTCCCGCATTTTCTCATTTTTTTCGTTTCATAGTTTCATTTGAAAATAATTTTCAGATGAGACTTAATACCCAAAGCGCTCCCAATGTATAATAGAATAATTTACCAAGATTATTTCTTAAATGTGGCAAAAACTGTATGAATGAGGCATGCAATGAGACTTAAACTCACTCGTGAAGATGTGGTAGTCTAGCTTGCTAACCATTACACCTCCCGCATTTTCTCATTTTTTTCGTTTCATAGTTTCATTTAAAAATAACTTTTAGATGAGACATAACAGCATATACTGACAAAGCCTTTTAGATGGTTTTAAAAAACAAAACTTTGAACGTTGACATATTATTCATATATAGACAGACACATCTGCTGAATATTTTGTTTTTTATATTCTGTACTTATATATATATATATATATATATATATATATATATATATATATATATCATTGAACAATATAGACGTGTTTTTTCTACATATTTTTGTATATCTCTTTTCGTTATTATTTTTAAAAGATTTTTGATGAGATGTGGCAAAAAAGGTATGAACAGAGCTGTCAGTGGGACTCGAACTCACTCGTAAATGTTTGCTTGATTAGTTTGCTAACCATTACACCAGTTGAGGTGCCGCCTACTATTTATTAAATTTTTCAAAATTTTTGCTCAGATGTGGCACAAGATCATATGAATTGGGCAGCTAGTGAGATCGAACTTACTCGGGAAGGTTTTTCATCCGAGCTTGATATTACGCAACTCAAGGTGCCCTGTTTATGTATTTTACTCATTCTAAATAAATCTTTGAGAAAATACTCATTTGCGTCACAGCCATTTATCATAACATAGGTGACGTAACATTGGACAAAATGCCGTTTACTGAACAGACATTTAGTCTATAAAAATGGTGTAAAGGCGAATTTGACGCCGGTCATGATGGTGGTAATTTACTAAGATTTTTTTGCTTAGATATAGAACAAGGCCACGTGAATGGGGCACCCAATAAGAATCGAACTCACTCGTGCAGGTTTGCTAGTCTACCTTCCTAAACATTACACCACCCGAGGTGCCCTCCGGTCAAGATGGTGTAAAGCAGAGAATTATTGGTACATTATTATTAGTAGTAGTAGTTGTAGTATCATAAAGACTAGAGATATGGAGATACAACTGTCACATTATTCCATAAACCGGTGTTAATACGCTCAGATTGAATCCTGTAATTTCTCATTCAATTTTATATCAAGAACGACTGACAAGTTCCTGTGCACACGTCCGTATGATTACACTTATTTATTCCTATCTTTCTCTTTTGTACACAATCAAATAAACGTACCTTGCTAACCATTTTACCATTACGCAGATATGCACACACTTTCTTAACGCTTTCTCTCTGCTCTTCTCCAGTTTTTCTAGACACCAATGGGAACGATGGTGCTAAACTGTTCGATAATAGCGTTCGCGCATCTGATCTGTCTATTTCGTGGCCCTAGTATTAAATTCACAGGTCGGATGGACTGAGTGAAAATAAAAGCCAGTTACTATATCGGCTGAAAATGACGTTGAAGCCATCAAGCGAGATCTCGTCAATAGATTCTTCTAGTTGTTATAGACTCAAACCCAAAACGAGACTTCCAGATGCTTACTAACTTAGAGATATTCAGATCTTTAATTTGGCTACTGTGGATATTTGGTGGTCTCGTTCAAAATTATATTCGTCATATCATGGCAAGATGATAAGTTTATGTTACTGGTTTAATAGCATATCAACAGTCAAGGGTTATTTAATGCCAAATCCTGTTTACATATATGACTTTTAAGTAAATAATTTTCAAACAAGCCAATGCCCATTTGCTGGACCACAGTTAAATAATTTCAGATAATGCTTTTTATTGCTTGCACAGAGTTAAATGGTTTCAAGTATTGTTATCTGATAGTTATGATTCAATATTAATAAACAAACCTAAATGTCATATCGATGGAACACGAACTGGTACTATCACTCCTGTCACGGCAAAAGAAAAATCTATCAATAGCTCCTTATATTTATATGTTAATAACATTTTCATTATATATATATATATATATATATATATATTCATGATAAAGCAGCCCTTTCTAGGTATAGCAATGCCTTTTTTACATAATGAGATGTCTCGAAAAAATTATCAAAGACAAGCTTACTCGTACATGGCCCAGTATATTAGGTACCTAGGTACCAATGTCTTAGCGTTCAGTTCTCAACTATGGGCAAAGTAAGGTTAGACTAGGCTGAACTTTAATCGGATTTCTATGTGATTGATATCCTGTTAAAACCAATTTATACCTTATACCTTTATTAAATGAAATGTTGCTGCCGAAGTAGGAGATGGGGTCTATTGATTTTAAACCCTTGCCACGTAGGGTGGATATGGTCCATTTTTGTTTAAAACATGAACTCTGCTTTATTTGGGTTCAGGTAGAGGTCAGTGTCTCCTGCTGGTTGCTCGAGGCAATACATAAGAACCTCTATTTAGGTTGATGTATTTGCTTTAAGTACTAGATCATCAGGGTAGTCTACGTCTATCATAGTTTCTACGAGATATCATCTTGCTGCCTTTTTAATGTGAAACCATTTTCTTTAATTAGATCTATTGACGTTCGAAGAACATTGTCTAGACAGAGTGTAAAGAAATATGGTGATAATGTATCTCTTTGCAAGATTCTTGTGACAATGTTGAAGAAGTTGGTGTCTCCATCGGGAGAGTGACCCATTGCTTTCATATTTTTCATTAGGCATCATTATATCTTTATGTGTTTCTTTGGGCAAACCGTATGCAAATGATATTTGTCCCATCTTTCTTCTCTGTATGGAATCGAAAGCCTTAAAGAAATCTTGGAACAATAGAGTTCCGTCGAGATTTTTTGCCTGAACTCCTTCGATGATTATAGCCCAGTCGGCTGGGGTTGCAGTATGCACCGATTGCATCTCTACAGAGGGGTAAGACTTTCCAACGAATGTCGTGGATATGACGCTAAATAATCTCATGGCCCGGTCGACTGGGGCTGCGGAATACACCGACTGCATCTCTGCAGAGGGGTAAGATTCCCCGAACGAGTGTCCTGCATATGATCCTATAAAATCTGACGGTGAATCTCATGTGATGGCGAAGGTTTGCGGAATGCGGAGTACACCTTTATTGACATCGCACCCAGTTCCACTCTAGCTAGGAGTTGTAGCACCTGATAGGGTCCTGTCTATGGGTAAAATAGAACTGTACTTATGCTAAACTGAATTCTTTGAAATAGAACAGTTTCGACATTTAACAGTGTGCAATCAAAAAAACTATATTTACCCTAAACTGAATTCATTGAAATAGAACTGTTTATATGTATAAAAATAGATTTGGTATTAAATAACCTAAAATGGTTGATGTGCCATAAAACCAAATAAAATCAAACCAAAACATTCGATGATTAGACGTATAGTCAGAATCTGTGGGGTTGTGGAACGATTTTTTTCAAAAGCCGTTCCGATATTTCCTGATAAATCTCTCGATTTCATGTCGCGTATCATAGAGAAGCACAACGTTTTAAACCTTTGCTGCAATAGCAGTAAAATTTATTCTGCTGTAATTATTTCTTATCCGGAGGTTATCTTTCTTAGAGAAGAGGAGCATGCAGCGTTTTTTCCATTGCTTTATTTAGTTTTGTTTATACACAGTGTTGAATAATTGAAGTAATATGTCGTCAAATTTTCTCGTTGTGCATACTTCAAGGGATATTAGATCGAGGCCTGCAGTGTTTTTACGTCTAACTTTTTTTAGTACTGCGTCTAATTCTTCTATCGTAAACCGTTCTACTTTGGTGTCTATTTGCCTTTTATAAATTTTCGCAATGGTATTAAAGTGGTTTCAAGAGGATTTCCGAGCAGATTCTTGGAATATTCTTTTCACTTCTGGAGGCTTTCTTCTTGGCTAACAGGTTTTAGATCTGTTCTCGAAGCGCTCTTGTTTTCGCTCACTTTGTTTACTGTCTTCCATTCTAATAGTGATAGCCAACCTTCTACCAAATTTCTGATTTTATTGATTAGGCCTTGAACGAATTCAAATTGTTCTGGCCCAGTGGGCTGGGGCTGTAGAATACACCGATTGCATCTCTGCAGAGGGGTAAGACCCCTCCCAATGAGTATCCTAGATATGACACTAAACAATCTGATGGAGAGGTTTCAGTAATACTGGAGCTTTGGGAATGTAAAGTACCTCTTCATTGGCATCGCTCCCTGGTCCACTCTGGCCCGGAATGGTAGCATCTGACAGGGTCCTATCTATGGGTCAAGTAGAACTAAACTACGTACTTATGCTAAATTGAATTGTTTGAAATTTAACTGTTTTTTTCATATATATATATATATATATATGTAATGTCAATGAAGTAAAACTCAGCAAAGAGGTACTATGATATTATAAATTTATTTCGACTAGATGCAGACTCGACTCGAACCATCGGATGGCTGAGACGAGTCAAATCAGTGACTTGTTGAAATAAATTCATTATGGTATTGTAACTATCCATTGAGTTTCTCTTCATTGGGATTACCGATGTATTCACTCTTTATGAGTGTTTTTATGCATATTCTGATATATTTATATATCAATAGCCATACATCGAGCACTCCTGAAGAATTATATGAAACTTCATATATTCTATACCTGTATAATTCTGAACACATTGTCTCTGAACATCAACTTTATATATATATATATATATATATATATATATATCCCTCAGCACTCTTTCCATCGTAATTTGACATTTGATTTTAACAGATCTATCATAGGAAGCAATACGACTTCTGATTTATGAAAGGAATTGTCTATTTGCAAGAACTTGTTGGAAAATTTCCTTTTTGCTGCAATTTTTTAGTCTCAACGAATCAATTTAGTTCATTTTATAATTACACCTATAATTATGAAATAATATCGATTACATAATGAATGATATTCAAAGGTGGGAATAAGGATATCAATTCTGGAAACTAGGGTTTAAAATAAGCAACGAACCCCCTTTTGATCATTGAGTTAATAGGATATGATTAAAATCGCTATATTTTCCGCTTCTTCCCACCTGCGCCGACCAACTTCCGTTTCGTTGCATTGCAGCCATTTTAAAAATATTTTTTTTTATCTTGAGATGAATAGTTTGTATTTATTCATCTCCTTCGTCCTTTCTTTTCGCTAATCTCATCTGAGGATTGTATTGAAGAAGTTCATTGACTTGAGATATGAACATAGCTCCATCCACTATATTCTTTCGATCTTTCATCTAGTCATTTTTTTTTCCAGCATCTAGACACGTTTTTATGCCAAAATACACCCTGTTCAAAAGAAGGCATTGACGTAGTTCTTCCATGCAGTTACCCACACAAATATCCAACCATTTCTGTGATCATGGTGTTTTAGTTCTTGCTACCTAGGGTATTATCTACGTTACTCCATTTATGTTTGTGTATATAGTTTGTATATTATTTGGTTTGGTTTGGTTTGGTTTGGTTTGGTTTAGTTTGGTTTGGTTTGGTTTTATGGCATATTAACCATCATCATCATCATCATCATGTCGTGCCGCTAGCACGGATATCCCCGACCCTCTCTCGCCACTTCTCCCTATCATTTATCGCTTCCGACAGGTCTTCAGGGCTACATCCCGTATCCTCACATAGCTGCTGTATGTATGTTCGTGCTGGTCGTCCTGCTTTTGCTTGGCCATATGCGGAGGTCCAAAGGAGTACATCACTGATGAGTTCGTCCTTGCTTCGCCTAATTGTAAACAGATTCCGTATATAACATATAGAACGAGCCTGAGTTGATTTTTTTGGCAAACAGTTAAATCGTTTCAAGTATTATGATGTAACAGTAATATTTTAACATCAGTCATTTGTTTTCAAACATATAAATGGATATATATATTATTTGGTGATGAATAGTTTGTACGTAATTTCATTTTTAACTGAGTTAGAACTGGTTTGTTAAAACACAGGTATTACTATTGTTTCAACAGATTTAAATCGTTTCAATTATTACTATTTAACACTAATTATTCTATTTAACACGCTTCATTCATTTGTTTACATCTAATGATTCCTAGTATTACTGTGTAATACCAAAAATTCAACTTAGGCATACAGTTAAAGAGTTTTAGGTATTACTATTCAACACTTACTCCCGGCTCATTAGCCTAGTGGGTAGAGTGTTCGCCAAGGTAAGTATCAAGGGTAAAGTGGAACAATTCAGGGAAATGAGTAGTGTCCTCCCCTAGCTATTGAAAAGGGAGCCTTCTGGTCACCCTCGACTAAGGGAGACAACTTTACTTACTATTCAACACTTATTATTCTATTCCACCTACTCATTTGTTTGCACAGTTAAATGATTCCAAGTATTGCTTTGTATCTTTTAGACAAACATTTGTTTACACAGTTAAATGCTTAAACAGTTCAATTTCTAATAATTCAATTAAATATAATTCATTTGCTTGCACCCAATTTAAACGTCAAACAGTTATATTTGATCCACCGATAGGACCCTTTCAGGTAATACCACTCCGGGACAGTGTGGACATGGAAGCGATGGCAATGAAGCCGTACACTATTTCCCTAGAGCGCCCAGGGCTGGAGCCTCGTCATCAGATGGTTTAATAACATATCAAAGACCCTCGTTGAGGGAGTCTTAACACTCTACTGAGATTCAGTCGGAGTTTTCTACAACCTCAGTCGACTGGATGGGTTTATATTCTGCTCGGCTTTGATGGAAAGAAAGCCGAGCATCTGCGAAGCACTGATAGTGATCAAAGTGGGTAATTTTAATGAATCAAAAGCTTTAGATGCTTATTGCGTTTTTTTTGTTGTTTTTTTTTGTTTAATTTGTATTTAAAATGGCTCAGGAAGAGTTGCATTTTATGTAGTGAATAAATCATTGGAGTAATTTACATATATCATTAAAAATAACATTTTTTGAATAAGAAACAACATTTTTTCAGGGTGGCCAAATACTTTTGACTGATAGTCTATATATATATATAACTATGAATACATATTACTCACATTCAGTTTTATAATTTCCAATTTTGTTTATTAGATGCAGATGTAAATTTAGCGACTGGAATATTATCGTCAGATGCTGGAAATAAGGTTTCTAGCGACAATATCTGCGTTTTACAATCAACTACTTCTATATTCTGAAATTGACGTATACAGTCTGTCTGTGTAATTTGTTAAACTGGTGTAATCTGCGATCAGTGTTCGCTCTTCTTATCTGAGAGGCCAACGCGAAAGACAAGAAGCTTCACAAGTGCATTTCGTTCCAAGTGAAAGTCGTCGCACTTTTGACCTGGTCATATGTTAGGAGAAATATCCCCTTTGGGGCAAATGGTGTCACCAGTTTCGAATATCAAGCGAAGCCAGTAACATCTTGATTATGTTTACTGAGAAATAGATTGGGGATTATTTATTATTTATTAGAGATGAATGCAATCAGATTAGATAGATATGAAATGTCTGATTTCATACGTATATATATATATACATATATATATATATACATATATATATATATATATATATATATATATATATATATATATATATGCTCTTATGCATCAATCTATCTAAAATTTTTCACCTTATCTGTTTATATATATATATATATATATAAGTATGCATCAAATCAATCAATCCATCTCTCCCTCTTTATATATATATATATATATATATATATATATATATACGTATGAATCTATCAATTTATCCACTCACACGCATAGGAATGAAAGCGGGAGAGAGAGAGAGAGAGAGAGAGAGAGAGATGAAAACAAAACCATTTCTCTCATCTAAAAATGAATTGATATAATTTCTTTTTCTCTTGGAATATTGTTATTTACGTATAATATTATCTATCTCTCCCAAGACGAATCATAGTAAAACTTCAAAAATGGTACTTGATTCCTCCTTGCTAAACACTTTGTATTATTTGATACAGGTCAAGGGTGAAGTGTAGCAACTCAAGAAAAGGACTAGAGCCCTTCCCTACACATCGGTGAAGTAGCTATTGAAAAGGGAGCCTTTGAGTCACGCTTGACTACGGGTGCTGACCTGACTTGTTTTTTTCACACACACACACATATATATATATATATATCTAAATGAGTTGGTCCACGAAGAAAAAATACGTATAAGTGAAATTCGAAACCACTCCAACACTCAAATACACCCACAAAACGTATCAAATATCAAAATAAAATAAGGGGTAAGAAAAAGAAAGGACCGACCTTCATAGAAAAAAAACATAACCAACTGAAAAACATTGAAACGGCAAACGCGAGTGAGTTCTGCTTTCATTTAATACCCCAATAACAAGAACATGTGCCATACATGTTCTCTGACGAAGACATCAAGCTGGAAACATACAGGAATGTAAGAACAAAATAAATAAATGAATCCTAAAAAATACAAATCTCTTCGGGGACCTACTCATTTAAGAATATTTTTATTCTCTCTTTGGACCTACAGCAAAAATGTAAATATATATATATATATATATATATATATATATATATATTTTTAAACAGACAGATGGATTGATATATGAATATATATATATATATATATATATATATATATATGCGATAAGCACTAGATCATATGCATAGTCAGCATTTCTCATAGTTTCCTTCGGATATCTTTATGTTTTTGCCTTTTAAAATGTGAAATCTTTTTCTTAATTGTGAAGCCATTTTCTTTTATCGGATCTATAAAAGTTAGTAGACCGTAATCTCAATACATTATAAATAGATGTGGTGCTAAAGTATCCCACTGCTAAACTCCAGCGATAACCTGTCCCAGTCAAATCCCTGCAGCATAGCCTGGAGCAATCTTCAAGAGGAATTGGCCACTACTTGAAGTCGGATAAAATTGAGTTCGTTTTTAAATAAGATGGAAAGCCTTTGACATTTGTAAACTAGTTCAAATGTAATAGATCCCCTTGACCTACGATGAACCCGGCGGATATTGTTCACTGATACTTTCGGCTGTAGATAAAATCAATAAAATGATCACCAGAAAACAAGCAATGCGTGGGTGTAAGCTTTGACCAATAGTGAAAAAGTTTGCGCTGGTGTAAAGCATGGCCAATAAAAAACAAGCAATGCATGTGTGTGAGCCGTGACCAATGAAAAGAAGCATTGCGTGTAGATCATGTGGGAGTTTTAAGTCTATATGTTGTCTAGAATTTTGAGTGAAGTCAGTTCCCACGGCTAGTTCCGACTTTCGACATCTTCTTTGTGTGCGTGAACTCTCTCCCCGATTGCACTCCTACTCCACAGATGCGTCACCATCAAAAAATAAAAACAAGATTTCTATAAATATACACGCTCCTAATTGTTTGTCAAGACCCAGCGGTAATATACTACACAAATATCTCGGTGACAATATCTTCTCTACAGATAGCGATGTGAAAATTCATGTAGGAATTGCGTGGCCTGCCATTGTTAGTGTTCTGATTTCCCTGATAAAGTGGAAATTCTATTTCTTCCACGCTGTGTCTGTGTCCTTACAACAGTATATATGCACCACAAGAGCTCTAACGAATATCTTGGAGAAAAAGCTATGTAGGATCTAGTCGAAAATGCTTCATTCTATTTTGAACCAATCCTGAAGGCAACACCCCACTAAACAGCAGTTTTACAGCCACTTACTTCCCACCTCACGGACTATCCAAAATAAGACGAACAAGATATGTTAGGCTCTTTTGGAGAAGTAAGAACGAACGCATAAGCAACGTTTTCCGATGAAATTCTACACATGAACGCGTCTATTTTAATCGACTAGCAAAGACTAACATACAACGACCCTGTGTGAACACTCGATGAAATCTAGAGGACCTGCTAGTAGCGATGGACAATAGGGACGAGCGATGGACAATAGGGACATATGGCTAGAGAGGGTGAAGCGGTTTCATGCTATCAGCATATATATATATATATATATATATATATATATATATATAGAGAGAGAGAGAGAGAGAGAGAGAGAGAGAGCGAGAGCGAGAGAAATGGAAAGAGCTTATACGTGTAGGAGAATGGGGGATGAAGAAAAAACGTGAGGGACAAATATGAGCTTGTATATTTACATATATATATATATATATATATATATATATATATATATATAAATGAGTGTGTTTGTGTGTGTATGTGTGTGTAACAAGCGATGTAGAGAAATGAGAGGAATACCTATTCTTTAGCATAGTCTTTATTTTGAATCATTGTAAGTAAAGTACCTTTTTTTGATTCTTTGGTATGATTCGACCTGGGATTGAACCCCGGTCTCCTGGACCACTGGTGAACACTACTTATTAGGCCTGTGTAAAAGTATATTAATACACTCCTCGAATTTGAGTAAGCTCAATAATGTCTGAGACACTGGCTTTATTACCCAAACGAAATTATATCCTAACTTCTCAAAGACAATTTCTGAGAACTCCAACGTCGGAAAAAAAAAACGTACAACAGCCATAACGTGATCTTTGTGTCGTTTACCATTCTTATTTTTACCCAGTTGGCTGGAGTTGTAGAATACACCGACTGCACCTCTGCAGAGGAGTAAGACCCCAGCAACGAGTGTCCAGTTTATGATACTAAACAATCAAATGATGTGGTTCAAATGATGCTGGAACTTTGGGGAATGTGGAGCACTCCTTCATTGTCATCGCTCCCTGGTCTACGCTGGTCCAGAGTGGTAACACCTGATAGGGTCCTATATGGAGGTGCGCGTGGTGTAATGGTTATGGTCGTAGGAAATGGACACGGCGACACGAGTTCAAATCCTGGACGAAGCTGATTGCATTTCACATAGCACTAATACCCTTGGGAAAGGTATGAATCCGATTATTCTCCCTCCAGCTATGGGTAAATTGTAGGACAGACTGGGTTCTTCAGCCTTGGTGAGGCAACTAGTCTAGGAGAAGGAATACTCTGAATTCAAACCTGTTAAACTCTGCTTAAAAACTGACCTTGTGTCTTATCCTGTCCGAGCGGGGTGTGTAAATATGGATAGGGTCCTATATGTGGGTTAAATAGAACTAAACAGCGTTCTTATGCTAAACTGAATTTCTCAGAACACTCGTTGGTGTGGTGGTCTTACTCCCTTGATGAGGTGCAGTCAGTATATTCTACATCCCCAGTCGATTGTGCAAAGGCATTGTAGTAAGCGAGTTCGAACCCCAGTCACGGTATTACATTCACTTTCGGACAAATACCTTTGGGAAAGGCAACATTTTCCTCCTTACACCCTAAAATGGATTAAATTGTGCTGCTGCTGCTGTCCTTCCACAAAGATGGACAGTTTTATCACACACAAACTTTGGTGTGTCATTAAAACAAAGAAACGAAATGTCCATGAGCAGGAATTCTAAAAGTTTTTACAAACTGGACGAAAGAAATGCCACAAATTATACAATAATTCAACAAAACCATAATCCTATTTTTTGCTTATGAATATCAATTTCTCTGCTTCTGGGGCTGTAGAATACACAGACTGCACCTCTGCAGAGAGGTAAGACCCCCCCAATGAGTGTCCTGATTATGACACTAAACAATCTGATGCTGAGTTTCCAGTGATGCTGGAGCTTTGGAGATTGCGGAGCACCACTTCATTGCCATTGCTCCCAGGTCCACTCTTGCCCGGAATGGTAGCACCTGATAGGGCCCTATCTATGGGTTAAATAGAACTAACTACGCACTTATGCTAAAACTGAATTGTTTGAAATAGAACTGTTTGACTGAACTCAGTGGCTTGAAGTAGAAATCTTTTTGACAATTAAATTGTGTACTTACATTTATACTGTATACTCATGCAAAACTGAATTGTTTGAAATGAAACTGTTTTTGACTTTGAAACTGTACGTACATTAAACTGAATTTTTTAATATAGAACTGTTTTGACATTTAACTGTGTAAACAAAATCTATACTTATACTAAACTGAATCAGCTAAATTAGAACTGTTTGAATAAACTAAAAAGCTTGAAATAGATAGGTTTTTGAACATTAAACTATGTACTCATGATAAACTGAATTTTTTGAAATAGAACGGAGTTTTTACATCAAAATGGATTTGGCGTTAAATAACCTACAAAAGTTGATATGCCATAAAACCCAACCAACCATGGAAGACCAAGCCAAAATAAAAAGGGTTTGGGTTTTAATTTAATTACATCTCAACTTTTGTAGATAATCTAATGCCAAAGCTATACTTGTAGACGAACAGTACTGTTACTATTTAACCAATTGCTAAGAAGATAAGTAGGTTCACATCATTCTCAAGGGTATTTGACCGAAAGTAAATATCAAAATGTGACTGGATATTGAAGTGGCTTAATCCGATATTAAAGTCCAACAAGGTGACTCTGATACGGGAAAATGAAAAAAAACCTTCATCTAAACAGTTTCAGCAAATCATGAGAGTAGCTTTTCTTTAAAACAAGAAAAATGAATATTTGTAACTTTATTTTTTTTACCAAAATCAAATACCCATTCTATGTTTGTTTATATTCAATGTAGCTGCCTTCAGCCTCAATCACCGCCTCGATACGGATCCAGAACTAGGAGCATTCCTTTTCCAGAAGTACTTGCAGGACCTCGGTGAATACTCGGCGGATGGCGGCGATCAAGCTGGCTTTGGTGTTGTGGGAGGTCATGTTGGTGATGTTCTCGACGTATGACCAAACGAAGTAGTCCAGCGAGTTCGTTTAACATTGTATGACTTTCAGGCATGATAGAAGGCTTCTATCACTCTTGGGATTTGTACACAGATTGCCAACTAGTTGATGGTCTGCAACAAAAAAAAGAAAACCGGTTTTCATTAAACGGAAATGGAATCAGGTTGTCTTTTCTTGGGCGACAATTTTATCGTTCCACCCTCTATAATGTAACAGGTAGACTTGATTCCGAGAAAGAAAGAAGGGGATAGATATGTATTTATGCTTTTGTGACTACGTTTCTGGATATTTAAATAAGTGAGGCTGGCCAAGTCAGTGGGTTTCCAAAGTATCTGTTGTCGACAGGAGAAAAATCTTTGAATCTTCAAAAGTCCCAATTATATTCCCTCTTAAAAGAGCTTTCTACAACGTTACATCCTCCGTCACAAAAATGTCTGTTGTTTTGTACTGCGTGACTGAAACTGACTTAAAACAAAACTCAAATTTTATCCCGCGTGTTTCAGTCGAGGTGAACTTTTAACCCCTACTCTATCCATCAACACCTTCACACTCACGTTCGGCTGCTGAGTCGTTCGTGATGCACGTCAGTATACAATTTTACAGCTCCCGACAGTTTCCTCATCCTGTCTGATAGGGGCTGTAGAATGCACCGTCTACATTTCTTTTGAAGCGTAAAACACTCTCTCTTTAACGACTGTTCTGGATATGACACGAAACCATCGATGGTTAAACTCTAACCCTGAAACTTTGGGGAATGAGGAGCAACCTTTCATTTCCATTACTCCCAGGTACACTCTGACGTGAAGTAGTAGTACCTGTGAGGGTCCCAATCGCTATAGTTGACACCAATTAACTGTTTGCAATCAAATGATTAATATTAAATTGAATTATTGGGATTAGATTGCAATCCTTGATATCATTTAACTGTGTGCGAATGGAACTAATGGTTTTTATCATTCACGGTTTTTGAAGTATTGCCTTCATTTTTATAGCTGTATTTACACCTCGTCGGCCGATGTGTCCTCCAGGCTTCTTCAGGTCCTTGTTGAACACTGGAACCAACATGGTACTTCGAACAACATCCATTATTTAATACACGGGGGTCTCTTCCTCTGATTCCGTTAAGCCTAACCGTGTTCAAGTATTAAGTATTCCCGTATTGTTACTTGCCAGCAGTCAGGATTGAACCAACAACCTCCAGATGATTATCACTTAGAAGCTTAGGGAACTAACAACTATAACCGTTACGCTATGTGTCCTGCTGGATTAGATAAAGGACGTGATTTAAAGTTCCATGTAGGCTCCCGAGTTTTGACAAGAAACACTAGCAGAAGGACGGATGACAAACCGGCCAAAACGGTTTGAATATAGCAATAAAGATGAAGACAATAATCCAAAAACCCTGAATTATAAAAATTGTCTCGGGAATTATTGGTGTTTGATAGCAGTACTTGAAACCATTTAACTGTGCGCAAACAATAAATTAATAAGTGCAGTGGAAAAAAATAAAGAGCAATAATTAAAACAATTTAACTGTGTGGCAAAAATGCTACCTACAAAATATTCACATAAAAATCATACATATATATATAAACAGAATCTGGCTTTAAATAATCATCGAGACTAGATCATCCAAATGTTCTATATAGAACTCATTCAAAATAATTATTTGGAAATCACACAAAAGAAATGTTAATTTATATTGCAAAAATAAGATGGCGCTATCAGAGGGTACAGCAGAATACACCGACTGAATCTCTGCAGAGGGGTAAGACTCCTATAACACGTGTCCTCGATATGGCACTAAACAATGTGATGGTGAGTCTTCAGTAATGCTGGAGTTTGGGAGAATGCAGAGTACACATCCATCGATCCCAGATCCACTCTTGAACGGAGTGGTAGCACCTGATCAGATCCTATCCATGGATCAAATAGAACTAAACTACTTATGCTAAACTGAATTGTTTCAAATAGAACTGTTTTAACATTATACTGTGTGTAAAAAAATCCTATCCATGGATCAAATAGAACTAAACTACTTATGCTAAACTGAATTGTTTCAAATAGAACTGTTTTAACATTATACTGTGTGTAAAAAAATCCTATCCATGGATCAAATAGAACTAAACTACTTATGCTAAACTGAATTGTTTCAAATAGAACTGTTTTAACATTATACTGTGTGTAAAAAAAAACAAACTGTGAACTCTTACTAAACTGAATTGCTTGAAATAGAACTTCTTGATCATTTAACAGTGTGTAAACAAAAAACTGTGTATTTAAGCTAAACTTAATTGTTTGAAACAGAAATGTTTGATCGTTTAACTGTGTGTAAAATAAAACTCTATTTAAAACAATGACTGTGTATAAACAAGTCTGTACTTATGCTAAACTGAATTGTTTGAAAGTGAGAGAAACAATTGAACTATGTGCAAAAAAAAACAGCTCACACTTGTTTTAAAACGTTATCTTCAAAATGTGTGTAAATATCGAATATTTAGTATATATGTATAAAATGGACTTGACATTAAATGACCTACAATGGTCGATATGCCATAAAACAAAAACCAAACCAGACCAAAGAGAGGAATCATCCCATGTCAATGAAGTTTCGTAAAACATTGTCTCACGATTTCTGGCCTTGTGCCAGATGTGTAAATAAAGTTAATGTTAGTTTTGAGAAGAGAAGATGACACTACCTGCTCTAAGTAATAATTCATTAAATTTGCGTTGTCGTGTTGTGTTGATTAATGATACGAGTCAATAGGCTGT
>OY757918.1:89485966-89520966 GCA_963585895.1 Sepioteuthis lessoniana
ACATTACCATTTCAAACTATTCAAGCAGTTATATGTAATAATTCAGTTAAGTGTAAATACAGTTTTAATGTCGAAAAACAGTTCTATTTGAAATAATTCAGTTAAGCATAAGTTTAAGTATAAGTACGGTTTAATTGTCAAAAACGTTTCTATTTCAAGCTATTCAGTTTACTCAATTCATTTTAGCCTAAGCATGCTGTTAGTTCTATTTAACCCATAGATAGGGCTCTATCAGGTGCTACCACTCTGGGCCAGAGTGGACCTGGGAGCGATGGCAATGAAGGGGTACTCCGCATTCGCCAAAGCTCCAGCACTGCTGGAACCTCACCATCAAATTGTTTGGTGTTGTATCCAGGACACTCGTTTGGGGGGGTCTTACACCTCTGCCAAGGCACAGTTAGTGTATTCTACAACCCCAGCTGACTGGGCAATATAGATTTAAATGTCAGACAGTTTTATTTCAGATAATTCAGTTCAGCATAGTACACAGTTTAGACGTCAAAAACAGTTCTATTTCGAGCAATTCAGTTCAGCATAAGTACGCAGTTCCAATGTCAAAACAGTTCTATTTTAAACAATTCAGTTTAGCTTAAATACGCAGTTTAAATGCAAAAATCAGTATAGTGAAAGAAGCACGGTTTTGTTCTATTTAACCCATGGATTGGACCCTTATCAGGTGATACCACTCCGGGCCAGAGTGGACCTGAGAGCGATGGCAATTAAGGGGTACTCCGCATTCTCCAAAGCTCCAGCATTGCTGGAACCTCATCATCAGATTGTTTAGGGTCATATCCAGGACACTCGTTGGGGGCAGTCTTACCCCTCTGCAGAGAAGCAGTCGGTGTATTCTACAGCCCCAGCCGACTGGGCAATTCGATGAAAGAGTCTGTGACGAAGGTCATTGACACGCTCACACAAGAGGACTTCCATTTGGCCTTCCAGAATTTGTTGGAACGGTACAACAATTGCATTGCAGCTGGAGGAGATTACTTCGAAGGGGTCTATAGTTTCCTGTGTGTACTATCAATAAAAGTGTCTGGAGACTTATCGTATGCCCCTCGTATATATGGCAAAGCACCTTTTGGGGGTTATTCAATGCCAAAGTCATCCTTTAAATGAACAGTGGTGTTACTAGTTAACTCATAGTTATGCAATAAGGTGATTCATTCTCCATTTCAAGGTAATCCTATTGTTTTATATTAAATAACCAACATCGGCCAAAAAGTGCCAACCAAATGTAATTTGATTGGTTCCTTTCAGTTTCTTTTTATGGCATATCAATGTTCATGTTTTATTAAATGCCGAAGCCGTCCAAATAGACAAACAGTAGAGGAACTCTTTAGCCCATAGCTGGGGAGAAAAAGGGTTTAATACCTTCCTTATGGTTATTAATCCAAAAATGAAAGTAATAACGCGACTGGAGTTGGAACTCTCTTACTAGATGTTGCGTTCCGGCACGTTAGTCATGACATCACGGAGGTTTCACGAAAATGTCCTTTGATTGGTTCCTTTCAGTGTTTTTTTTTTTTTTGCTTTATTGGCATGTTAACTTTCATATTTTATTGAATCCAAAAGCCGTCCGTGTAGACGAACAATGGTAGAACGAGAGTGAGAATTGTTAGATTCATTTCTCACTCAAAATTAATAGCTCTATGTGAAATGCTATCAACCTCAGCAAGGATATATATATATATATATATATATATATATATATATATATATATATATATATATATATATATAGTATTATTCGGTCCAGTTAAACCAGAGTTGGGAGGAATTCCATCAGGACAAAAAAAATTCAACAGTGAACATTTAAATTTTCCTGGTAAAGAGCTCAATGTAACTGACATTACAGAGCAATAATTTCTTTTATCCATTAGATCTGAAGAAGTCCTATTAATTTTTTTCGTGTTTTTTGATTTTATCAAAAACACATAACAGGATGGAAATAAATTTATAATCTTAATGTGACCGGTTTTGTTTTTTCTAAAAGAAATATATATATACATACATATATATATATATATATATATATATATATATATATATAATTCCGAGTCTAATTAAAAGACAAATTATCCGAAGTTCCGATTACACCTTTCACATGGAAATCATATTTGGAAATAACAACAAAAACTGCTAACAAGTCCTTTAAAACGTTATCATTATAGATAACCTAGCATAAATAAAAATATTTAACAATGGCACTAATATACAAAAAATTTATTACAGAAAGGGTTCTAACCAAAGCACTTCTACCAATTATAAACCCTTACTACAAAATAAATGAAAATATTTAACAATGGCACTAATATACAAAAAATGCATTACAGAAAGGGTTCTAATCAAAGCACTACTACCAATTATAAACCCTTACTACAAAATAAATAAAAATATTTAACAATGGCACTAATATACAAAAAATGTACTACAGAAAAACTTCTAATCAAAGCACTTCTACCAATTATAAACCCTTACAACAAAATAGATATAGCATTCTAACATTAGAAAAAAGAAATAATACCCTCCACCAAATCCCTCAGAACACACTCAATCGGTTTAATGGCATATCGATAATCGTGGGTTATTTAATAAAAAAAAATCCTCTTAGAAGGACAGTAGTGGTACTATTTAAACCCTTGCCGGTGGATAAAAGAGTAATATCTTTTCCAATATTTCTAAGTTCGAAATTGAACGTAATAGCGTGGCTGGAGTTCGAACTCGCTCACTAGGATTTCACAGTAAAGCACGTTAGTTACGACGCTACAGTGACTTCCCCAGAAACGATGGAAACACGGTTTTTTTAATTAATATTTTGCCATAAGAATATCTTAGATGAATATTTTCATTTAAACCCCATCAGATATTGGGGAGAAAATCTATAAAATATATTGAAAAATATATATAAAAAACAAATAGAAAAATCTGTAAAATATATAGAGAAATCTATAAAATATATTGAAAAACAATAAAATTTACTTGTTAGAGTTTGATTCGATGTTTTCTAATTTTCCTCATTATTTCCGGTTTTGCACTAAAGAGTTATGTCAACAAAATATGCTTCAAAAGAAAACTTTTGATAATAGAATTCTTAATTAATAGAATGTATTCAACGTGATGAATAATCTATCTATTTAACAATCAAACTATCTATCTATCTATCTATGTGGGCTGTCCCGAAAGTTCCTAGCTTCAAACAGAAAGATAAACCTTTTTGCCATTTTTCTTGGAGGAAACACACTATTACTTCTTTACAGGTTCAATGGTCTAGTGGGTAGAGTGTTCGTCAATGGTTGCGTCATACCGAAGACCTTTAAAATGGTACGTGATACCTCCTCGCTTAACACTCAGCAATACAAGGTACGTATCAAGGGTAAAGTGGAGCAATCCAGGGAAAGAAGTAGCGCTCCCCACCCGGCACCTCGGTGTAGTAGCTATTGAAAAAGGAACTGTCTGGTCGCCCTCGACTATGGTCGCCAATTTTACTTACTTCTTATAAATTAAAAAAGCTATCTCAGATTTCTGTTTTAATTTCTGTGCAGATGATGTTCAGACAGTTTTTGTTGGCAAAGTGATGGCTATTGTTTTTTAAGATTCTAAAGGCACAATCATGACTGACAAGAAAAAACAAAGATTTGTGAAATCTTCAAATACCTTTATCATCAGCAGTGCCTTTAATAGAATGGTCATCTGTTCGAACATCTGTGACGTTTGCAATTTAACCTGTTCACGTTATAAGCGGTGATTGGACTAGAACGATCATTAGTTCGAATACATGAGATACCTCAAAATAATAATGACTAAACAGTTCTATTTCAAACAATTCATTTTATCATAAGTTATTTGTTTGCATATAGTTTGAATGTCAAACAGTTCTTTTTTACCCATAGATTAGACCCTATCAGATGCTACCAATCCGGATAAGAGTGGAGCTTGGAGGAATAGCAATGAAGAAGTAACCCACATTTCCCAATAGCAATGAAGAAGTCACCCACATTTCCCAATAGCAATGAAGAAGTAACCCACATTTCTCAATAGCAATGAAGAAGTAACCCACATTTCCCAATAGCAATGAAGAAGTAACCCACATTTCCCAATAGCAATGAAGAAGTAACCCACATTTCCCAATAGCAATGAAGAAGTAACCCACATTTCCCAATAGCAATGAAGAAGTCACCCACATTTCTCAATAGCAATGAAGAAGTAACCCACATTTCCCAATAGCAATGAAGAAGTAACCCACATTTCCCAATAGCAATGAAGAAGTAACCCACATTTCCCAATAGCAATGAAGAAGTAACCCACATTTCCCAATAGCAATGAAGAAGTCACCCACATTTCTCAATAGCAATGAAGAAGTAACCCACATTTCTCAATAGCAATGAAGAAGTAACCCACATTTCTCAATAGCAATGAAGAAGTAACCCACATTTCCCAATAGCAATGAAGAAGTAACCCACATTTCCCAATAGCAATGAAGAAGTAACCCACATTTCCCAATCGCAATGAAGAAGTAACCCACATTTCCCAATATCAATGAAGAAGTAACCCACATTTCCCAATAGCAATGAAGAGGTAACCCACATTTCCCAATAGCAATGAAGAAGTAACCCATATTTCCATCAAATGGTTTAATATCATATCCATGAAATTATGCAGAGATGCAGACGACATATTCTACAGCCCAAGTAGATCGGCCCCTTTAAATAGGTTGGTTGTTGGTTGGTCGGGTGTGATGGCATATCAACCCTTGTTGGATATTTGATAACAAATCCTGTTTTTACACACACACACACACACACACACACACACACACACACACACACACACACACACACGCACACACACACACATATTAATTAAATGTATGATTTGTAAATATATTTTGTAGATCCACGTGGATAAAAGATCAAACAGTTCTATTTCTAACAATTCAGTTTAGCATGTCCTCAAATTTAAATGGTTCCAAGTATTACTAGGTATCACTAACAATTAAATTTTACGATATATCGTATATCAATCATTGACTTTTACACAGTTAAATAATCAAACAGTTCTATTTCAAACAATTCAATTTCGCATCATTCTATCTATCTATGTGGGTTGTCTCGAAAGTTCTACGCTACAAGCAGAAAGATAAACCATTGTATACCATTTTATTTTTCTTGTGGAAACTCACTACCACTTCTTATAAACTAGAAAAAGCTGATTCAAATCTTTGTTTTAATTTCTGTGGAGATGAAACCCATAGAAAGTTGAAAGGTGATCCGACAAATCTAAAAATGGATAAAACAGAGATCTTATCAGTCATAAAATACCAGCAAAAGATAAGTAATACATTAAAAGAAATTCATTAGGTTTGGTTTCTTTGTTTAATGGTATATCAACCTTCGTGGGTTATTTAATGGCAAACCTATTCGAGAAGAAAAGCAGGGATGCTATTTAAGCCATAGCTGGGAGGATAAGGGGGTTCATACCTTTCCTAAGGGTATTTGCCCGAAAGTGAACGTAATAGTGCGACTGGGTTCGAACTCGCCTAATACGATTCCGCAGTCCAGGGCTTTAACCATTACACTACGAGGATACTCTTTAAAATCATGATACAAAGACTTTCTGGTAATTCTCTTTCCCATAAAAGTGTGAAAAATTAGGATGAGGAATGTTGTTTTGTCGAGGAAGAATGAGTGCTTAATATATTTATTCAGCACCAGTATCCGGTGCTAGTGGATACAAACGAAAAATGCAATACAATAAATTACAAACAAACAATTAACAAGAGGTCTTACTGTAATATAATGGCCGAGGGATTTCGTTTTATATATCTTGCCTTTCGGTTTAGTTAGGCAGAGAACCTTTCGCTTAGCGCATGGGTTAGTTAGGAACAACATGAGCGCAGGTGTTCACGCGCACGCGGAGAGGACGCGTCATTCACAGATGTCAAAATAAAACCCCAGATAGGAAATAAAACCAGGAGGTGTGAATGACGTCATGCACCGGAAGCATGGGCTGAGGATTTTTGGAGATTGGAGAAAAGTCGTGTTGGTTTTTAGCGTCCGAGGAAGACGATTGACTTTCGGAGCTCGCCGAGGACTTGCGGCGGGTGCCGCACGTGACGGGGGTGGGCAGATGGAAAAGTCAGCATAGAAAGATTGTGCCACTCTCTCTCATGTCGAAAAACCTTTTAACTCAAAGGTAATAAAGTTTCGTACCTGAACTAAGAATTCGTACATTTTTTTTTTGTGTTTCGGGATTCCCTGTGACCATTTCACACACATCCGGATATCTGGCTATGTTACATCACAAGAAATAAAGGTGGGTCAAAATGCTGCATAGCCAAACGAAGTAAGATCAGTCCGACTATCAATCAACTTAATATCGACTTAGTAATCAACCATCTAAGTCCTTAATCGTAGGCTATTTAGAGCTATGAGTCAGTCCATGTGGTAAAGTGCTGAAGGGGTGATAGCAACTCAACAACAAGGAATTTAAGCGGAGTAAATACAGCTCAGAAGACGACCTTCGGTTAGATCATCCAAAAAGCTCAATGACTTATGCCATTCACCTTATGGGTTTGGGTGAGAAATGTCTTAATCTCCAGCAGAGAGTTAAATCTGTTCAGGGATGAGCAAGCTATTAGCAAGATAGTTCCCCAAAATGCTGAAAAGCATGGACATTTCCTAAACACTTCTAACTCGCTTTCAGGCTAACCACAAGAATTTCCACCGCAAATTATTAACTCAAATTAAAACCTGGGTTCACCACATCGATCTTGATTAGTTGGTTGTTTGGTTGGTTGGTTGTTTGGGATAAGTACTAGTTTTTGATTACGCAGAGTTAGATGTCAAAACAGTTATATATAAGCATGAGTACGCAGTTTACATGTCAAAACCGTTCTATTTTAAACAATCCATTTAAACATATGTACACAAATTAGTTACATTTAACCCATAGATAGGACCCTATCAGGTGCTAACATTCCAGGCAAGAGTGGACCTGGAAGTGATGGTAATGAAGAGATACTCAGCATTCCTCAAAGCTCTTGCATTACTGGAACCTCACCATCAGATTGTTTAGTGTTTTATTCAGGACACTCGTTGGGGGCATTCTTATCATTCTCCCGAGAAGCAGATGGTGTATTCTACAGCCCCGGCCGACTGGGTAATTTCGATCTTTAATCTAAGATTCAAAGCAAACACTCTTGTTCTCCGCCTACGAAAAAGTTCAGGCAGTCTTTTTTGGCGAGGTGGTGGCTACTGTTCTTTTAGATTTTGTGGGCGCAATTATGACTGACAAGAAAAACAAAGATTTGTAAAGTTTCCAAATACCTCTATTATCAACAATGACTTTTTTTAGAATGGTCAACAGTTTGAACATCTGCGATACCTGAAATATTTATACTTATTTTCTTTAACTTGAATAATAAAATTTGAATATAGCTTATATCTAAGATAAAAGTTTTTTTTAATAAATTCTTTAGACAACCAATATACATATGTAATAAAATATTACTATGAATTTTTAACTCTACTTTATCTAGCGACGTCTCAAACGTCCTAATCAATGAGCTATAGTGGTCGTTTATAATGGTTATCGACGCAGGAAATGGACACGGCGATACGAGTTCAAATCCTGGACGAGACAGATTGCAATTCACATAGCACTAATACCCTTGGGAAAGATATGGATCCAATTATTCTCCCTCCAGCTATGGGTAAATAGTAGGGCAGACTAGGTTCTTCAGCCTTGGTGAGGCAACTAGTCTAGGGAAAAGAAAACTCTGAATTGAAACCTGTTAAACTCCGCTTAAAAATTGACCTTGTGTCATATCCTGCCCGAGCGGAGGGGTTGGTAAATATGATAAATATATATATATATATATATATATATATATATATATGAGTACGTAGACAAAGAGATTGGTATTTTTAGGATTTATTTATTTATTTCGTTCTTACATACGTGCATGTTTTCAGCAAGTTGCTTCCTTCAGAAAATATATATGGCACAAGGCCTTGTTAATGGGCTATTTAATGAGACTTGAACTCTTTCATGTTTGCAGTTTGTATGGTTTTCAATTGGTTTGGGGTTCATATGAATGTCACTTCTCTCTTTTTCTTCGAGTGTATTTAACGTAGTCTGCTTTACCCCACATTTTCTTTTAATATTTGCTACGTTTTTTTCTTTGAGTTAGTGTGTGTGTTGGACTGGTTTCGGATTTCACTCACAGTTGTATTTTCCTTGTGTGCGTGGGATTGAGTGTCTTGGGATTGTGTGTGTGTGTATGTGTGTGTGTGTGGTAGTGTGATTTGAAACATACTGGTAACTATTTTACACTTATAATTTTTGTGTATATATATATATATATATATATATACATATCTATGTATATTTGTGTTCATTTCTCTGTGTGTGTGTATATGATTCATGTTTTATTCAACTTTAGTTTAAATTTATCTATAAATTTCTTTTCCTTTATTTGAGACCTGTCGTCAGTTTGGTATATAGGCGTTCAAATTTTTCATAAACGATTAAAAGCGATTATTAAAACCTAAGTAAAAGTAAGTAAAGTTAGCGACCATAGTCGAGGGTGACCCGAAGGCTCCCTTTTCGATAGCTACTACACCAAGGTGTAGGGGAGGGCGCTACTCCATTCCCTGGATTGCTCCACTTTACCCTTGAACCGTACCTTATAATGCTGAGTGTTAAGCAAGGTGGTATCAAGTTCCATTTTTAAAGTCTTTGGTATGACTCGACCTGGGATTGAACCCAGGTCTCCCGGGCCATTGGCGAACACTCTAACCGCTGGGCCAAAAACCCCACTAAAACAACGTTTAATTGCATATCAATCTTCGTGGGTTATTTAATGCCAAAGCCATCCTTGTAGAGAAAGAGTAATGGTACAATTTAAGCAATGAATATAGGGGTTCTTACCTCTCCCGTGGGTGCTACTCCGAACGTGAACGTAATACCGGGAGCAGCACGACGTATTTCTAGCTATAACTGATTATATATATATATATATATATATATATATATATATGAAATCATAACTTTGGCTTTGAATTTGAGTTGAGAAACGTTAATATACAAACTAACTTGAAATTAACCGTTTGTTTTCATATTGGCTTCGAGATAGATAGATAGATAGATAGATAGATAGATAGATAAGATGAATTTCCCGCAACACTTACGTTTGAAATCAAATATCTCTCTATATATATGTATATGTGGGTGTGTGTGTGTGTCTGTGAGTCAGTGCATTTGTGTGTGTTCACGTTTGTCTCTGCGTCCGGGTGTGTGTACTAGAAATTAATTTTAAACTCTTAGATATTAGAATTTGTATTTAACATATTGAATCAAACCAATGCTTAAATTAAAATTCTAATATCTTACAGTTTACGGTGATGAAGTACACAAGTATGTCCGAAAACTTTGTATATATATATCTATATATATTACGTCTATGCATCAACTGGCGGACAATATAAACACACACACATACGCACACACACACGCATATATACATATATATATATATATATATATATATATATATATATATATATATATATATATTCACCAAAATATATTGTTATATATAGGAACAAAAACAAATGAACTCAAGGTTGTTTGAAATAAAAATTGAATTTTCATCAAGGTTTTCCTCGCATGGACCAATGACAACAAACAACTCAAGTAAAAATATAAAATTTGGCAAACAATTTTAATACAAAAATAAAAAAAATAATTTAAGGTTTGAGATAAATAGATTATGCGATAACTTCAAAAAGTGGGTACTTACTGCCCATTCACTTTTACATGCCTTTTGCTGAAGTCTCCGGAATTCCATATATATATATATATATATATATATATATATATATATATATATATATATATGTTTATCTTTTCTCTCGTTCTTATTTTTATAAAAGAAAATGGCAAGTTCTTTGTCTCTTTTTTTTCATTTTTTTTCATCTTTGTTTCTTTCCTTTGCAGATTTTATACCCGTTTGGTGGAGAACACTAATTGTTCCCACGATTGAATTCTCAATGAACTTACAGAATAATTTATCGTCGATCATTTCCTTTTAGTTTGCTGGTTTTACTTCATATTTTTATGTTCACTTAGTTTTGATTATCAATAAGAGTTGAATATTTCCTCTTTCCGAGAGATCTATATAAACTTCGCTCGAGTAAATAATCTTCGTTAGTTTAGGCTGGATTTAATACATGGGGAAGAATAATGAATTTTAATCTCTCTGTCTTTCATTTCACACAACTCGCGAAATATTTTCCGGCATTTTATTAACGTCTTCACAACGAGAGAGATCACTGTGAGATGTTGAAATACATCGCTGGTTCCTTTTTTTTTCACTTCGTCACGTGATTGTATAGTGACTATTAATCATCATCATCATCATGTCGTGTCGCTAGCACGGATATCCCTGACTCTCTCTCTCTCGCCACTTCTCCCTATCGTTCATCGCCGCTGGAAGGTCTTCAGGGCTACATCCCGTATCCTCACAGAGCAGCTGAATGAATGTTCGAGCTGTTCGTCCTGCTTTTGCCCGGCCATATGTGAGGATCCATAGGAGTACATCACTTATGAGCTCGTTCCTGCTTCTCCAGCAGTGTCCTGTATGTCTAGTTTGTCTAACTTGGATAGTTTTCGTGATGGGAGGCAGGTGTCCGTATAGTTGGTGCCTTGTGGGGTGTTGCCGCCAGGACTTGTTTCATATTGCTCGCAACATTCTTGTGTAATTGCCGTCTAGCTTCTTTTGAATTAGGTGTTCTCGGTTGATAAATGTCAACACGCGTTTTCAGACGTTGGGTTTTTGTGCAATCGAATTGCTATCAAACACGCATGGAAAAAAGAAAGAAAGAAAGAAAAAGTTATGTACTTAGCTTTCCTTATCTTTTTGGATAATGACAAGATTACTTTTCCTTTTTCTTTTAAAAGTTAATAAAATGGGAAACTACCTTACACCTCCATACCAAAGAAAAAAAACTTAAATTTTTTTCTTTTGGTGAGAGTAACTAAATACGACGTTATGTTTCTTCTCCCACATTTTCTGCTCCTTATGTCCAGTTTAAATTCTTGCATCGCGAAACTCCAAAATAACAATCGCCTAATCTTGTTTCTCATCTTATATAAGAATACTAACGTTGTTATGGTTCATACATACGATGACAGACTGTTAAGATGACAACACATACATTTCGAAGTGTTGCAAATTGGAAAATAAAGTCATCGCTTCTTTTTTTTCGGTGGAATATTTTTTTTCGTGATTGCTGAATTTCTTAGAGGGATAGCTACTTGGATGTTCGATATTATTCTCGTCTACTTGCAGAAGCACAACGCCTATGCCATAATCATTTGTCTCTACAGACAGTCGAAATGGTTGGTTAAAGCTTAGACCCCCTCAGAATGGGTTTTGAACACAATGATTTTTTTTAATTTGACGAAACTCCTGTTGACAGAACGGAAACCAATCAAATTTGGATGTCTTTTTCAATAAACCTGTAAATGGTACCGCTTTATCTGAGTAATTTTTGCAAAATCTCCCATAATTTCCCGCAATACGTAAAAATCTCGGCAAACTTTTCACTGTGGCTGGAAAAGGGTATTGTAGAATATCCCGTATTTTTGAATGAATAGGGGTGACCTCTTCAAGATCGATAACACGAACAAGGTAAGCTATCGTGGCCTAATAAAACTTACATTTTGACAAATTTATAGTGATTTAGCGTTTTTATCACTTAGAATAATCGGAATATTGTCTTCATCGTTATAATCGCAACGTTTCGGCCGATATGTCCTTTTTCATGTATTTCATGTCGAACTCGGGAGCCTACTCCAAACTTCAAAATGAACTGTTTATTTAATCCACGGGGGTACTTGTTCTAATTCTATTAACCGTGACTGGGTACTAGTTTTAATCTATTGTAAGAATCGTTTGCTGTTCACCTGTTGATGTAGTTGAGCCAGCAACCTCCCGAAGATTTCACTCAGTAACACTTTTCGACCAAACGCCTTAATTCACAGTGCCATGTGTCCTAGACGACAAATCAGAGTGAGTTTTCAGGACTGATAAACCTACTGTCTCCATTACCCTATAAGATACAACTCACTCGCATTATGTACTCAGCTTATATCGCAATTTTTTAATCCTTTTTTTATGAATGGTTCCCTTACTGTATTCATCTCTATACTTGGTCTGGTTAACAGGTCACTGGAGTCCACCATATGAGCCGTTTCTTTAAGACATTATTATTTTCCAATGTTCTTGCCGCGTCGGCCGGGGCTGCGGAATACACCGACTACACTTGCGCATAGGGGTAAGACTTCCCCAACGAGTGTCCTGGATATTACACTAAACAATCTGATGGTGAGGTTCAAATAATGGTGGAGCTTTGGGGGATGCGAAGCACCTCTTCATTGCCATCGCTCCCAGGTCCACTCTAGCCTGGAGTGGTAGGGCCCTATCTGTGAGTTAAATAGAATTAAACAGCGTTCTTATGTTAAACTGAATTACTTGAAATAGAACTGTTTTGATATGTAAACTGCGTACTTATGCTAAACTGAATTGTATGAAATAGAACTGTTTGACATTGAAACTATACTTTTGCCAAACTGAATAGTTTGAAATAGAACTGTTTTGACATTTAACTGTGTAGACAAAAACTATACTCATACTAAACTGAATTGTTTGAATTAGAACTGCTTGAGTTAACAGAATAGCTTGAAAAAGAAAGGTTTTTGGCAATTAAATTGTGTAATTACAGTTAAACTGCGTACTTAAGCTAAACTGAATTGTTTGAAATGGAATTGATTTTGACAATGAAACTGCACTTATGCTAAAGTGAATTGTTTGAAATAGAACAGATTATTTGTATAAAATGGATTTGGCATTAAATAACCTACCAATCAACCAACCAAAATCCAATATTCTTCCCTATCTATTATTTAAACTTGGGTTTAGCATATTTGAGTCGACCAAATTTTTTCTGTAACGAAATTAAGTTATCTACCCAGACGTTAATGTGTCCGAAAATATCGTCAATTCAGGCGTCAACATCAGAAATATCACTTAGACATTGGTTCACTATACAAACAAAAGTATCTTATGAAGTTTTCATCTCGTAGGGCATAACACGATTCTAATAAATCCCATCAGGGTTGACAAACACTAAAATTCCTTTGGCTTTCTCGGTTAGAGGCACACACCAATAACCCTTCAATAAATCGCATTTCGTAATATATATACCTTTCCCCACTTTATCTATTCAGCCATCCATCCGGGGTTTAGGATAGGAATCACTCGTTGTCCGTGCGTTAACCCTACGGTAATCTGTTCAGAATCGAACTGATCTATCAGGTTTATCGACCATCACACAAGGTGATGACTAACCACTCTGATTAGGTTCAATGATACAGTTATCTAAAAGAAAATTTATCGCTTTACGCAAGAGCTTAGCTTTCTGGCGATTATTCCGATATATATGTCGTTTGACCGGAGTGGCAACTCCCACTTCCACGTCATGATAAAATAACGTCGTTTGATTCGGTATATCGTGTTATATACTCTTAAAATCTTGAATAAGATCGGTTAACTCTTCACTTTCCATTGAGGGCAAATGAGATAACTTCAAATCGACGTTTGTTGATTCCTTAGGGTTATCAAGTTCGACATGTCTTTTCCAACTTGTAATAAGTTCTTTATTCACATTCGACTTCACGGCAGATATAGGTTTATGAATTGACCAGAAAACCTGACAAGCTCTTCACGCAATGTACGGAACCACTGGACAGCTATTTCGACCTAATTAAACCTCATTAGCTGCGTATACCTTGATCTCCCCCACTCGAGATCGAACCAGAAACCACAAAGCCGAAACTCTACTACTGAGCTGCTGATCCACATCGCACAGAAGCGATGTCAAATAAGTCAAAAACTTAATGCTTAAACGGGTCAAATACTTAAGACTCTTGAATTTATTCTCGAACAGCAAACTTTAATTAAAGTTCTTTTATCCTATTCTTTTCAGTAATTCATACAGTATGTACAGATTATATTTTCAAAGTAAAGTTGGCGATTGTAGTCGAGGGTGACCAGAAGGCTCCCTTTTCAATAGCTACTGCATCAAGGTGTAGGGGAGGGCGCTACTCATTTCCCTGGATTGTTCCATTTTACCCTTGAAACGTTCCTTATAATGCTGAGTGTAAAGCAAAGTAGCATCAAGTACCACTTTTTGAGTCTTTGCTATGACTCGCCCTGGGTTCAATGCCAGGACGCATTATACCAAAGACTTTAAAAATAGTACTTGATACTTCAATGTTTTAAACTCTTAAAAAGATGTCTATTCACACATTTGTTTTCATATATATAAATTTATTTCCTATTCTTAGTATTTTTTTCACTTTTTACACTAGGAATATTATTTGTAAATGTTCAAAGTTCAGTATAATTTCTCATGTTTTTTAAAAACAAAGGTCACTAATTTATGATCTGTTTTTAAATTATTGATTAATGGCTTCAGGGAAAACGTTTCTGCACAAAGTTCGATTCTTGATCCGACTGTATCCTTGGTTAAACTCAAGGAGTAGAAAAAAGTGAGAGGGCGTTCATTATTTTTTCTGTCGGAGATATCCCTAAAGGGGATAACTTTAGGAAATTAAGCCGTGTCCCGCGTTTTATTTTATAGGTCAGGTCTGAATTCCATATGACCGATATCATATCGAGAGCTGTCCATGCCTTTGCTTGTTGCTCGTTGATGTCATCCTCGGTTGATGTCCCACTGCTTCCTAGGTAGGTGAACTTGTCCACTAGTTTCAGAGGCCCACCCTTTAGAGTGGAGATGTCGCCTTTTTGATTAAAGCACATGTATTCTGTTTTGCCTGCCTTGACATGGAGACCTATGCCACCTGCAATTCGTTCCAGGCTATGTAGCAGGGTTTCAGCTTGGGAAGGTAAATTTTTCAGAAGTGCTATGTCATTGGCGTAGTCTGCGTCCGTAATAGTTTGTGCTGGGTATCTTTCCTTTGACGGGTTAAAATCATTTTATCATAATACTCGTAGCCCATTCCTCCGTAGCTAGGACATAAGGTGGTTTTCATTTTCCCATGAGTCCACAGTCTTTATTTTTCTATCCACTTTAAAATTTAGTAAGTTCTTGATCTGGTGATACCTACTCAGAAAATTGAAGCATCTCGTCCCTGATCGATCACATGAAAATAAAAAGAAAGGTCGAAAGTAGACTCAATATTACCAACGCTTTTTTCAAAATTGTCAAAGGGCTTTTTCCAACTGTCATCATGGTTTTAGAAAGTTTGGGATGGATCGATCGTCCTGCGAAGGTCCTTTTCTCTACCCGTCAGTTTGGTTTGCATAAGCGTCACATCACATTGTAACATACCCATACATGAATATGTGAAATAAACATATTCATACGCGTACGCAAAACGTTCATAATGTTCATAACGCACATATTTATGACATAGGAATCCCGAAACACAAAAAAACACTTACGACTTCTTAGTTCAGGTACGAAACTTTTTATTACCTTTGAGTTAAAAGGTTTTTCGACATAAGGAGAGAGATACCATCTTTCTATGACGACTTTTCCATCTGCACCAAGCCACGTGCGACATCTGCCGCAAGTCCACTGGCCTGGCTTCGGTGAGCCCCGAAAGTCAACCGTCTTCCTCGGACCTAGAACTCAACTAACTGACTTTTCTCAAATCTCAGCCCACGCTTCCGGTGCCTGACGTCACTCACATCCCTGGTCACATCCTCTCTCTGGGATTTTTATTGTGACATCTCTGAATGACACGTCCGCTCCGCGGGGGCGTGAACACCTGCGCTCATGTTGCACCTAACTAACCCATGAACTAAGCGAAAGGTTCTCAGCCTAACTAAACCGAAAGGCAAGATATATAAAACGAAATCCCTCGGCCATTATATTACAACATGAGGAGAATGCTTTCGTGTTTTGTCTTTCAACAATTAATGCCTTCATCGAAGTGACTGGTTTCGGACTTGCGTAGGGAAGGGATAACCTCTATCACAATCATCAATAGAAGTTGAATATTTCTTCTTTCCGAGAGGATAAAAAAATTGGTCAAATAATTAATCCACATAGGTTTTGGGTGGATTTAATACATTGGGTGGGGGGATAGGTAGATTATCATTTCCCTAACTCTTTCATTTCGCATCACTCGAGAAATGTTTTCTTTTTTTTTGCATTTTATTTTCTTCTTCGCAACAAGAGAGATCTCTGCTAACAAAAGTTGAAATTCATCTTTGGCGCTTTTTTTCATCCGGTCACGTGACAGTTTATAGGCGAAATTGAATCCACTGTTCTCGGTTGATAAACAGCCTAGCGTGTTCACAGACATTGTGAGCATTCTAACTGCTATAAGGGATACAAAAAAGAAGAAGAAAAGCTCATAGAAGAAGTAGAAGAAGAAGAAGAAGATCGTCGAAAGAAAGAAAGAAAAAGAAGAAGAAGAAAAGCTCATAGAAGAAGAAGAAGAAGAAGAGCTCATAAAAAGAAAGAAAGAAAGAAAGAAGAAGAAGAAGAAGAAGAAGAAGAAGAAGAAGAAGAAGAAGAAGAAGAAGAAGAAGAAGAAGAAGAAGTGGGGGGGGGTGAAAGCTCGTCTTCTGTTATGCCTTTAGATTTCGTTTTCTTCGCGGATAATGACAAGATCACATTTTCTTCTTCTTTATAAGATAAAAAATAAGAAACTACCTAACATGAAATAATAAAAAATATCTTTGTCAAAAACCTTTTTAAATTTCCATCTATCTATCTCTCTAGATAGAGAGAGAGAGAGATAGAATGAGAGAGAAACAGTGTGTGCGCGTGTGTGCGTGTGTCTTATGTAAATTGTCACTATTTTAAATTATTAATTTCGAACATGCATGTTATTTGTTTCTAATCTTGCCTCTTGAGCAACAGACAAGAGACTGTGGACGGTAGAAACATGACGCTATTCACTCTGGCAGAAAATTAAGAACGAAATGCAGTACTGCGTGTTATTCCCGACGAAAGCTTGAATATAAAGATTTCAGTGTTTGGATGTCAATGTGGGGATAGATTCATATTCCTATTGATGAAATACAAACACGTGGTCCATATCATGATGTTCTAGGTGGTCACTAGCGATAAAAATGCTATGCTTTTATTGATTTCTCAACAGGGCATCAGATTCAACACGGGTGCCTACTTCTTGAGCTTAAAGGAGGTAGTGATTCTCTGGATCGATAGGTTAGCTGCTAGAAGACCCTATATCTGGCAACAAACCTCTACACCATGCCACACAAATAGAATCCAGAGATAGCTGTAAGATGAAATCTCCAACCACATCACTCCTTGCCGCTTAACTCTCTTGATTCAAAACCCCTTGATTATTATGTATGGGGCACGGTTGAGTTAGAGACCAACGTAAATGAACAGAAGGCAAAGATAATGGCAGCATTCATTAATTTTAACAAGAAGACCGCTGAAAAGTCTTGCTGGAGATTCTGAAGTCGTCTGGTCGTCATGGTGAAAGCTAATGGTGGCTTCCTTGAATAAATTTAATCCATAGGATTTCAAGATATTTTTATGCAATTTTGGTTTTGGTTTGGTTGGATTTTATGGCATATGAACTATTGTAGGTTATTTTATGCCAAATCCTTTTTATACATATATACTAAATATATATAATTTGGTTTACGTTGGTTTTATGGCATATCAACCATTGTAGGTTATTTAAAGCCAAATCCTCTTTATACATATATACTAAATATACATAATTTGGTTTACGTTGGTTTTATGGCATATCAACCATTGTAGGTTATTTAATGCTAAATCCTCTTTATATATATATATATACAAAATATATATAATTTGGTTTAGTTGGCTTTTATGGCATATCAACCATTGTAGGTTATTTAATGCCAGACTCTTTTTAAACATATATATTAGATATGATTTTTAAGCAAATTTTAAGATAATAGTTTTAAACAAGCCAGAGCTAATTTTTTTCACCCGGTTAAATGATTTGATCTATTAATACGAATAATTCTATTAACTATTATTCATTTATTTGTTCACAGTTTAACATTTTCGAGTATTGCTCTATATCATTAATGATTCAATTAGACATGAATCATGCCCGTGGTCGTAGGAAATGGACACGGCGACACGAGTTCAAATCCTGAACGAGACTGATTGCAATTCACATAGCACTAATACCCTTGGGAAAGGTATGAATCCAGTTATTCTCCCTCCAGCTATGGATAAATAGTAGGGCAACTAGGTTCTTCAGCTATGGTGAGGCAACTAGTCTAGGAAAAGAAAAACTCTGAATTGAAACCTGTTAAACTCCGCTTAAAAATTGACCTTGTGTCATATCCTGCCCGAGCGGAGGGGTTGGTAAATAATATTAGACATCAATCATTTGTTTTCTCCCAGTTAAATGTAAAAACAGTTCTATTTCAAAAAATCAAGTTTTGGATAAGTACACAGTTTAAATGCCAAACTTTTATGTTTGACCTATAGATAGGACCCTATCAGGTGCTACTACTCCGGGCCTCAGTGGAGTTAGGAGTGATGGTAATAAAGGGGTACTCTGCATTCCCCATAGAACCAGTATCACTGGGGCTCCACCATCAAATTGTTTAGTGCCATATCAGGACACTTGTTAGAGGTGAATATCCCCCCGCAGAGATACAGACGGTGTATTCTGCAGCCCTTACTTACTGGGCCATGTAATCTTGGTAAATTTGGTAAGGTGAAATGTCTGTGTTATTTTCATTATTGTTTATTTTAGACGACAATTCATGTATTGGAATATATAGAAAAAAGTAAAATTGGCAACCGAAATCGCGGGCGACCCAAAGTTTCACTTTTAAATAGCTACTATTTCAAGGTGTAAGGGAGGGCACTACTCCATTTCCAGGATTGATCCACTTTACCCTTGATCTGTACCTTATAATGCTGAGTGTTAAGCAAGGCAGCATCAAGTACCATTTTTTTAGTCTTTGGTATGACTCGACCTTGGATTGAACCCCGGTCTCCAGGACCACTGGGGGAACACTCTAACTATTATGCCAATGAGCCGCTATGTACCTAAATATTCTAACATTTCTATTATTATTAGGTCTTTACAAATAAACGCAAATTTATTTATAGCTCAATTTTAGATATATATTCATGAAAAATCAATATAGTATCTGGAGTTAATCCTCTGGTAAATAAAGAAAGTATTTGATTGGTTTGGTTTCTTTGTTTAAGGGCATATCACCTTTTGTAGGTTATTTCATGCCAAAGCCATTCTCCTAGGAGGAAAAGTAATGGTACTATTTCACCCCTAGCTGGGATAATTAGTGAATGTAATAGCACGACTGGAGTATGAACTCGCTTACGAAGATTCCGCAGTCTATTGCTTTAACCATTACACCACGAGGATACCCCAAGGCATTTGAGTGTAAATTGATTGAAAGAAAGAAAGAAAAACAGCTGTATTTACTTTAACAAGAAACAAAAATTAAGCTCTTGGAATCTTATCAAAATTTAAGCATTTATCATTTTAACGTAATATGTGCAATATCCCAACAAACAAAAATGACAATAAAAAGGCAAATAAGAAGCAGAAACGGGAATTACAAACAATAAGCAAGAAATCCGTGAGGGCTAAAAAAAGGAAACTTAAAAAGAGAAACTGAATCTTTTCTAGTAGCAGCACAAGACAAGATCATGAGGAAAAATTATGTCAAAGCAAAAATAGATAAGTGTTATATAATTGCGGAAGATTTTTTTTTTATATTATGAATTTTCGTTGGTTATATCTTATCTTTCGGTTTTGTTAGGCTGAGAACCATTCGGCTTAGTGCACGGGTAGGTGCAGACATTAATGCAGGTGTTCACGCTCGTGCGGGAAGGATGTGACAATCACAGATGTCATAATAAAACTCCGGAAAGAGAAATTGGACCGGGGATATGAATGAGGTCATGCCTGGAAGCGATGGGCTGGGATTCTTGGGTATTTTGAAAAAAGCAGTTTGTTGAGATTTGGACCTAGACGAGTCCAGTTTTTTGCTACGAGTTGTACGCGCGTTGGTTGGGTCAGTGAGTTGAGATCTGAGGCTGGACGAAGCGTGTTGATTTTTGGACCTGGGCGAGACCAGTCCACTTATGGATTATGGGATGCCCGTGCGTTGGAACAGTCAGCATTGTAGAAATTGTGTCTCTCTATCCTAGTGTCGAAAACCTAAAAGTCAAGAAGGTAATAAAAGTTTTATCCCTGAACAAAGAAAGTTGTCAGTGTTGGAACAGTCAGCATAGTAGAGATTGTGTCTCTCTATCCTCGTGTCGAAAACCTAAAAGTCAAGAAGGTTATAAAAGTTTTGTCCCTGAACAAAGAAAGTTGCCAGTGTTGGAACAGTCAGCATAGTAGAGATTGTGTCTCTCTATCCTCGTGTCGAAAACCTAAAAGTCAAGAAGGTAATAAAAGTTTTGTCCCTGAACAAAGAAAGTTGTCAGTGTTTGAACAGTCAGCATAGTAGAGACTGTGTCTCTCTATCCTCGTGTCGAAAACCTAAAAGTCAAGAAGGTAATAAAAGTTTCGTACCTGAACAATGAAAGTCGTCAGTGTTTCGAGCGTATTTCTGGATTCCTATGCATGAGAACATTTCACGTTTTACAGATCCGTATATTTTACGTATCGTTACATAAGAAGCAACAAAATTTCAAATGTAGGTTATTTAGTAATAAAGACGAAACGATCAATTATACAATAAGTGAATGCAGCAAATTAGTTCAAAATGAGTATAAGACTAGACACAATTGGGTGGACAAGGCAATCCACTGGGAAATATGCAAGAAAATGAATTTTGACCTTACGAGAAAATGATATATGCATAGCCCTTCATGAAAAGTGAGACGCATAAAATTCTATGGGATTTTGATATACAAACGGATCACCTAATTTCGGCCTGAAGACCATACTTTGTGATAGTCAACAACAACAAAAAAAGACAGAACAAGCCGAATGGTGGACTTTGTCATTCCGGTTTACCAAAGGAAAAAACTGAAGGAAGGCGAAGAGTGAGGTATATCCCTGGACCTTCCTTGAGAAGGGAAAAAATTTTGGAACATGAAAGTGCCGGTTATTGTATACTCACAACCATAATACAACTGCGCGTATACATATACAAATATAAGCGGAAATATAATCAAACATAATATACGAACTTCAATGAACGACGAATACACTTCTTTATAAAAATATATCTCTCACACTTTATTCTCGAAAGGGTGATGTTTGTTGTGTTTGAGATATGAGTTGGAGACAGGGACAGACTGCCATATTGACCCAAGTTCTTCTGACCATAGTAGCACTTCTTCCTCGTATTGGCTGGGGTTGCTCAACCGTGGGTCATTTAGGGCCCAAAGCCCTCAGTCTGCCGCTGGCTCTCACTTCGCCATCTTGTCCCCAACTTACTCGAACCGCTCCGGGCACCTGGTTATATTATTTTCTGTCGTCCACCTGCTTCCGCTGTTTTTCCGCTTATTTACACAGGTGCGTCTCTTGATAGACGGCTCGGTCGAGGGGCAATATATAACACGGTGATACCATTTGTAATAGGTTTTCTTGGTACAGTAAACAAAGGATTGATACAGGTATTGGAGGACATGGAAATAACATGACGAATGGAAACCATCCAAAGAGCAGCTTTATTGTGATAGGCCAGAATTCTAAAAAGAGTCCTGCTGGCTTGATGAGACATTCTGTCTCTCAAACACCAGTAAGAAACGATCAGCTAACGCTGGTGTGAATGACTCTCAAACTAGTAATGATAATGATTGTCGAATTCACTGTCCCGGCTGACCACAGAATAAAACTGAAAGAATGTGAAAAGAATGATTAGTACCTTGACCTTGCTGGAGGACTGAAAAAACTATGGAATATGAGGGTGAAAATTGTACCAGTTGTGGCAGGTGCTTTTGGCACAGTAACTAAAGGATTATTGAAGGGCCTGGAAGACCATCCAAACAACAGTATTATTAAAAACGTCTAGAATACCGAAAAGAGTCCTAGAGACTTGAGGAGACTTGCTGTCACTCAAACTCCAGTGAATAACCATCAGCGTTAGCTGATGTGAAAAACTCTCAAGGAGTAAATAATAATAATAATAATAATAATAATAATAATAATAATAATAATAATAATAATAAATGTATACTATGCGGTGACAGAGATGAAACTATCAATTACATAATAAGTGAATGCAGCAAATTTGCACAGAAGGAGTATAAGAATAGCCAAGACTGGGTGAACAAGGTAATCTACTTGGAGATGTGCAAGAAATTTAAATTTGACCGTACAAACAAATGGAATATTCACAACCCAGCATCTATCCTAGAAAATGACACACATAGACTCCTTTGGGACAATGACATAAACACGGATCGCCGAATCTCGACCAGAAGACCAGACCTAATAATAATCAACAAAAAAAAGAGAATTTGCAAAATTGTCGACTTTGCTGTCCCGGCTGATCACAGAATAAAACTGAAAGATTGTAAAAAGAAGGATTAGTACCACGACCTTGCTAGGGAATTGAAAAACTATGCAACATGAAGGTGGCAGTTACACCAATTGTGATTGGTGCTTTTGGTACAGTAACTAAATGATTATTAAAAGGTCTGGAGAACTTGGAAGTTGGATGAAAAGTGAAGACCATCCAAACTACTACATTATTGAGAACGGCCAGAATACTGAGAAGAATCTAGGAGAATTGAGGAGACTTGCTGTCACTCAAAGTCCAGTGAAAGACCATCAGCTAAAAACTATAATGAGTAAGATAATAATAATAATAATATTATTATTAATAATAATAATAATAATATTTTGAGATACAAACGGATCACTTAATCTCTGCCAGTCTACCACACCGTATAACATCACTGATTTAAAAAAATAAATTTTTGGTCTGAGGCAAGAATGGGGATATGTGTTTTTTGTTAATTTGGATGTGCTGAATTCAAATTTATAAATAGTTTTGCTCTATCACCTCTAGTTTTCAGGCTTTTAAATAGTCTCATTTGAGTATAAACAGAGAATATATGTGCATATTTCAAGAGTTGCAGCAGCTTATAACAGATAAAACAGGATAGATAAAGAACACTGATTGAATCAATATACTTGGATGACACAATGACACATTTCGTGGTACCACAGACAGTGAAAAGTGTGTTTTCTTAGAAGATCTGGTGTATTTTGCCTCCGGGGTGTCACGCAAGAGCATCCAGCAGAAGTCTCCCATCATGCCGGGGTTCCATTTGCATTGATAGTTGCTCTCCATCTTCGTAATATCCAGGTGGAATCTTTCTCCACGCTCATCACTCACTGCTCCAAGGTTTGACGGGAAGAAGTTGAGGTGGGAATGGAGAAAATGAATCTTGAGTGACATTCGGCATCGTATGACTTTAGCAACTTCTCAATACAGGCTTGGTAATCTGGTACGCGTGTGTTACCAAGGAAGCCACGATAGACTGACTTGAATGCTTCCCATACTCTCAGTTCCTTTAAGTTAAGAAGCTCCTCAATATCAGTATCCTTCAGCACTTTTCGGATCTGAGGTCCGACAAAGATGCCCTCTTTGAGCTTAGCAGCACTAAGATCTGGGAACACATAGACAGGTGCTGGAAGGCAGCACCATTTTTGTGCAACGCCTTCACGAAATCATTCATCAAACCAAACTTGATGTGAAGAGGAGGAAGAAGCAACTTATTCATGACCACCAGAGGATTCACCTTGAAGCTGTGTTTGCCAGGAACAAAAGTGCTTCTAGATCCCCAGTCTTTCTGCTTCTAATGCTGGGATACAGCTCGACTATTCCAGAGATAGAGAAAACAACAGTACTTTGTGAAGCCCGCTTGTATGCCCATAAGAAGACCAATGACCTTATTTGTTCCGATTCCTGAAACTGGTGATCCTTACACCTTCCTGGACTAGGTTCCACTGTTTAAGCTGAGAAGCCAAGAGCTCTTACTGCTGTTTTGATAGATACAAATCACGAGTAAGATCATTCAGGTCTTCTTGCGTGATTCAGTGTGGCTCATTGCCACTTGTTCTTGAATATGTAGACTCAATATCTTCCAAAGATATTGACTCGGCAGAATCATTGCCACTAGTTCTTGAATATGTAGACTCAATATCTTCCAAAGATATTGACTCGGCAGAATCATTGCCACTTGTTCTTGAATATGTAGACTCAATATCTTCCAAAGATATTGACTCGGCAGAATCATCCCTTGAAGGCATTTCTTCATCTGATGAGGAAAGAAGATCCTTATTTACTGTAGGTGTGGGTACAGGAAGATCATCTGAATGGGGAACGGGTCTCATAGCTGATCAAAGGTTGGGATATTTGATCTTTTGCCTAGAAGATACATTGAAACCATGTATATTAGTTAAACAAAAATAACAATCATATGCGTAGTTTCGAGGCTCTCTCCAAACCATCGGGACAGCAAAGTTGAAAGCCGCTTTCTTGCCATTAAACAGTGCAGTTAGTCCATTGTATCAGGGTTTTCAACAGGTGTGTGGAGCCCAAGACTTGTCCTGATTACCAATTTTACAGTTAAAATAGTGAAAGTAGGCGGTTCTGAGGAGGGAAGTGATGGTTCGATGCTGTGCAACCGTTCTGAAATCCCCACACACGTAGCAGAAAGAATTAGTCTTGTTGAGGCATCCTCGACATTTCGACGTGCTCGAAGCCATTGGAGAATCTGAAAATATAACAAAGTAAAACTAAATGTGCATTTGAAAATGTAATACTAATATTTAGTAACCCAAAAGATGTGTAACACGATAGTTGAGAGACACCAACCTCCTGCGCCGCCTGCAAGACAACCTCTTCCAATGACTGCCAGCGTGTGGATTGAGACCTGCTGCCTTAACTGTCAAAATCCGTCTTGATATATATATATATATATATATATATATATATATATATATAATGTAATGCTATCACTTACATTTAGTGCATAATAACTAAAAAATAAGCCATAAGTCTCACAATATTAGAATTAACCCTGAATTCATATACGCCTTTATGTACTGTATATGTACAAAATGCACACTATGCATATCTAAAAAAAACTAGAGGTGATGAGTAAAAACGGATATCAAATTTGAATTCAGCACCCTCAAATTAGGTAAAAACGGGTATTTTTGTGCTTGTCAATTGCTTTGTAAACCAGTGTATTTAACAAAAAAAAAAAAAAAAAAAAAAAAGGAAGAGAACTTGCAGAATTGTGGGCTTTGTTGTCCCGGCTGACCACGGAGTAAAGTTGAAAAGAAAGTTAAGTACCGTGACCTAACTAGGAAATTGAAAAAAGCTGTACAATATGAAAATGACGGTGATACCAACTGTAATAAATGCTCTTGGTACAGTCACCAAAGGATTGGTAAAAGTACTAGAGGACTTGGAAACATGAGGACGAGTGAAGACCAATCAAACTACGGCATTGTTGAGATCGGTGAGAATACTGAGAAGAGTCCTGGAGATTTGAGACTTGTTGTCACTCAAGCTCCAGAGAAAGACTATTAGCTAACGCTGATCCGACAAACTCTCAATGAGTAAAATATTAATAATAATAATATTAATGATAAAAATTGTTGACTTTGCTGTCCCGGCGGACCACAGAATAAATCTGAAGATAGGTGAAAAGAAGGATAAGTACCTCGACCTTGCTAGAGAATTGAAAAAGCTGTGGAACATGAAAGGGACGATTGTGCCAATTGTGATTGGTGCGTTTGGCACAGAAACTAAGGGAATATTAAAGGGCCTGGAGGACTTGGAAGTTGGCGGACGGTTGGAGACTATCCAAACGACAGCATTGCTGAGGACGGCCAGAATACTGAAACGAATCCTGGAGACTTGAGGAGACTTGCTGTCACTCAAACTCCAGTGAAAAACCATCAGCTAATACTGATGTGAAAAACTCTAGAGGAATAATAATAATAATAATAATAATAATAATAATAATAATAATAAGAAGAAGAAGAAGAAGAATGATTAATATTATTATAAAATCTTCTAAAACTACACCATCCGAAAATATCTAATTAGTCTACAGATAATTTTTATGAATTATTTTGTCCGAAGTCATCAACAGAAATATTGTTTGTATTGATGATTCTTGAAATATCATTAAAAGTTTTACATACACAAAGAAAATAGGACACATTGCATAATTTGGTTCGAGCAAAGGTGTTGTATGGGGAATAATATCGAGTCGATTTCTCTTGAAGTAAACGTGAATTCTACTTCTGATTTCACAAATAATAAAATAAAAATATACCTGAAGAAAATTAATCACTTACAGACACACACACACACACACACACACAAACACACACACACACACATATATACACACCCACTCATGCACATAGAAACGAACATATACACACACACATACACACCTACTCATGCACACAGAAACGAACACACACACACACACACACACACACGGGACACACACACCCAGATAGACGCAGACACAAACATATACACACGCACACATACACACATACGAAAGAAACACACACATACACACGCATACATATACACACAAACGCAGATACACACACACAAAACACACACACACTAACGCAGATACACACGTACACATGCACACACAAACAAACATACGCCCATACGCACATGTGAGACACCCATATACACATGTATACATACACACGCACAAACGCACATACTCACACGTGACACACACATACAAATACAGACACATAGATACAAACGCACACATACGCACATACACGCTTACGAGACACACACACACACATACTCAAGCATACATACACACACACAAACGCAGATGCACACTCACGAGATACAAACGCACACACAAATGCACCCATACACATACATATTCAGGCACACATGCACACACAAACGCACATACACTCACATGCGACATACACACGCACACAAACGCAGATACACACATATGCACATACGAAGGCACATACACACAGACGAGACAAACACACATATACACACGCATACATCCCCATACAGAACCGCACATACACCCACACGAGACACACACATAGACAAGCGCGCGGACACATTCGCACCAACGCTGACACACACGTACACACGTACACATACACACACAAACAAACACTTATGAGACACACACACATACACACGCACACATAGACAAAAAGAAACACACATACATACACACAAGCGCACACATACATTCACACAAACGCAGACACACACATATACACGCAAGCGTACACAAACAGAAACGCACTTACGCACTCACGAAACACACACACACACATACACAAATAGAAACGCACGTACACACACACGAGACACACACACATGCACACACACAAACGCACATACACAGATTCAGCACACATGTTGTATACTCATATTGCAACATATTGACCCCCACTCTTCTGGCTATCACAGCCTTTCTTTCCCGTTCTCCTGGGCTGCTCAACCGGTGACCTGGGGACCCAGCCTCTGCTGGGACATGGTTCTCATTCCAGTATTTCTCTCCAACTGATCTGAACTTCCTGTCGGCGGGGTTATATAATAATTTGACATCCACCTACATCCTGCGAGCGTCACAATTCGCACTCAATTCAACCCCTCGACAGTCAAGGTCGTCCCTGATCTCCTGATATCTTCGACCGGATGCACCTGTTATTTACACAGGTGCATTTCTTCTTTTGACAGCTTAGTCGGGGTCAATATGCAACGCAAACACACACACATAAATACGGATACGCACATACAGGAGTTACCCTGGTGTCGTGGTTAGCTTACTGGACAACAATATCTTATAAAGCGAGTTCGATCATTTGCCTGGCTATAACGTTCACTTTAAAACTGATTCCCTCATTATGCCATTAAATTAAGAAACCAAAGCAACCCCTAAAAAAATCTGCACACATATACAAATGCAAAAGCACATAAATATGTGGGGGTGTACGCATACATGTATTTATTCATTTATATGTATATATACATCTATGTGAGAAGGAATGAAAGGAATCAGATATATTTGTTGAAAAACGAAACGAACGAAATATAAATAATCGGACAGTTTGACGATTTATTTATTGTCATAAATAAAACAAGCATTGAAAAAATCCTTGAACTACACCAAAATATATCTTTCGTTCGTTTCGTCCGTATATATATATATAAATATATATATATGAAAGTAAATATGTATCTTTTCGTTGTATATATTTTTTATTTGCTCCTGTTATCTCAGCAAGCATCCATTGCTATGTGAACTATTCTGATACCCAAGTCCTGATGATGGTTACTGAAACCGAAACGTTAGCGTCCACTTTTCATCATAATAAATTCACCTATTTAGATTATGTTTTTCTGCTATCTTCATATATATATATATATATATATATATATATATATATTTGATTATATTTATATATGTATTAACCTACCCTTCCAGACGAGCAGGATGCAACAGAAGGTTAATCTCTCTATATATATGTATATCCCCGCTTTGAATTAAACAGTATCTCTCGTGTTCTATTAAAAAAATGGATTTCACATTAAATAACGCACGAAATTAAACATTAAACAAAGAAATGAAATATGTGTGTGTGTGTGTGTGCTAGTATATATATATATATATATACATGTATATCTATGTATCAATATTCTCATTCTTTGTCCATCGTAATTGATGAAGACCATCTGATCCAACTTATAATTGAGGACGGGACCTGTGTGCGCGCTGATAGCTAATGAGACCAATCTGTGGTGAACAGTCTTGGGCAGTGAAAACAAGGAATGATGGTGGCAGTGACTGATGAGGCAGAGCCTTCTCTAAGGTTCCTGCGCAGTTTAGTTGCTGGGTTTCTTCTTGCTTTACTGACTTTCGCTCCACGTTTGACAACTTCACGGCACTTGTCTTTGTCCAGCGCCAGATATTCCAAATAATTAGGAGCGATACCGAAAGATTTCATGGAAAACTTCAGTGTATCTTTGAAGCGTTTTTTTCTGGCCTCTTTGAGAGAGCTTGCCCTGAGACAATTCGCCGTTGAGCTGCTTCTTCGAGAGGAGGTGATCTTTCATGAGAATAACAAGACTGGCTCACCGAAGCTGTGATCGGAAGTGAAGCCCGAGTAAAAAATGCGGTGTCTTGGATGTGTTTTTGCCATGTGATCCTATTTACCCAACCCCTCCGCTCGGGCAGGATATGACGCGAGGTCAATCTTTAAGCGGAGTTTAACAGGTTTCAATTCAAAGATTTCCTTCTCCTAGACTAGTTGCCTCACCAAGGCTGAAGAACCCAGTCTGCTCTACTATTTACCCATAGCTGGAGGGAGAATAATTGGATTCGCACCTTTCCCAAGGGTATTAGGGCTATGTGAAATGCAATCAGTCTTGTCCAGGATTTGAACTCGTGTTACCGTGTCCATTTCCTACGATGATAACCATTACACCACGGGCACCTCCAATTAGTTTTTGCCATGTGACACCGAGAATCTTCCTCATACAGGTCGTGTAAAAGTGGTTTAGCTTCTTTATATGCCGTTGATAAGTATACCTTTTTTATTTGCTTCCGAGATGCCTCACCGATTCCACACATTTCTGTTTAATCGGCCAAAGGCTGTTTTCTCTTTTGCCAGTCTGGTATTCACCTCGTCATCTATGACGATAGACTTAGAGAGGGTACTGCCGAGGTAGGTGAACTTATCTACTATTTTCAGTCGTTGTTCCTTTATGGTGATGTTCGGCTCGATGTATGGTTTTCCAGGCACTGGGGTGCATCACTTCTGTCTCTTTGTGCCGATTGGCCAAAATTGTCACAGGTTATTGAGAACTTGTCAACACTGTTTTGCATGGTGGCTTTGGTAGTAGCATTCAGAGCACAGCCGTGGGCGAACAGAAACTCGTTGACGATATCAGTCTTCACCATGGTCTTTGCTTGAAGCCTTCTGAAGTTGAAGACAGAGCTGTCAGCACGGCATCGAATGTCGATTCTTATATCCGAGCCACAAAATGCATCAAACAGCATAACAGAAAATATGATGCGGAAAAGAGTGCGAGCTATGACACATCTCTGCTTAACCCCATTTGTGACGGTATATACATGTAGATACATAAATATACACATATATATATATATATATATATATATGTATATATATATATATCGAGATAGATAGACTATAGGCAAGAGTACGAAACTAACAATAATTAGTTTTTATAACATCTTTATAAATTTAAACACACTTTTCTTCACCCAATGATTCAAAGTTTTACGCCAGCAAATCAACAATCACCACCAACACACTCACGTGAGGCACACGCACGTGTGGGCACACACAGCTACCTAAACACACACACACACACACACACACACACACACACACACACATATATATATATATATATATATATATATATTCTCTTCGTCTTGTCTATCTGTCTGTGGTCTGTTCTATCTATCAATCTATCTATCTGCATTTCTCTCTCTCTCTCCCTCTTCTCTCTCTTGATATATATGATAGATAGATAGATAGAGAGAGAGAGAGAGAGAGAGAGAGAGAGAGAGAGAGAGAGAGAGAGAGAGAGAGAGAGAATTTGATAGATTAATAGATGATTATGTATATGTTTACCGGCTTATTGAGTGTTCGCCAATGGGCTGGTTTGGTTTGGTTTGGTGGGTTTTATGGCATATCAACCGTTGTAGGTTATTCAACGCCGAGTCCATTTTTATGTAAATAATCTGTTCTATTTAAAACAATGCAGTTTAGCATAAGTATACAGTTTAATTGGCAAAAACATTTATTTCAAACTATTCAAGAAGTTATATGTAACAATTCAGTTAAGTGTAAATACAATTTTAATGTCGAAAAACAGTTCTATTTCAAATAATTCAGTTAAGCATAAGTACTCAGCTTAAATGTAAGTACGGTTTAATTGTCAAAAACATTTCTATTTCAAGCTATTCAGTTTACTCAAACAATTCAGTTTAGCATAAGAATGCTGTTAGTTCTATTTAACCCATAGATAGGGCCCTATCAGGTGCTACCACTCCGGGCCAGAGTGGACCTGGGTGCGATGGTAATGAAGGGGTATTCAGCATTGCTGGAACCTCACCATCAGATTGTTTAGTGTCATATCCATTAGGGAGGGGTCTTACCCCTCTACAGAGGAGCAGTCAGCGTATTCTACAGCCCCAGCCGACTGGGCAACCAATGGTCTGAGAGACCTGGGTTCAATTGCAGGTGTCGTCATTCCAAAGACTTTAAAAATGGTACTCGATACCTCCTTGCTTAACACTCAGCAATATAAGGTACCTATCAAGGGTAAAGTGGAGCAATCCAAGGAAAGGAGTAGCGCTCTCCTCTACACCTCGGTGTTGTAGCTATTGAAAAGGGAGCCTTTGGGTCGCCCTCGACTAAGGTCACCAATTTTTATGTACGTGTTTGCCTAAATGGCTATTTTCTATTTAAAGTATAACATTTTATTTTATTCATATAATCTCTCAGTCTCAACCTTTTTAGTAATCAACTTACCATTAAATCTGTCACAATGATAACCTTTCTGTTTTATCTCATTATTAAGCTATACTCTAATATCGTTCTGCTCATGTTTATCAATCTTCATTTCGAACAACTCAACAACTTTTTCGCTAATTTCTTTTTTTTTTACATGTCTCCGTTTCAAAACTGTCACGGTAATTGCATTTCTGTTTATATGCCTCAATATTTCATAGTTCCGCAATCCATTAATCAACATTTTCAATGAAATGTTTGAATCTATACGCGCTACATTTTATTATTGCTATAATTTCTACGTCAATTTATCAGCACCTTTTTTTATTCTTTCATTTTCTATCTTTTGATTCACATATTTGTTGATATAGATACATACGTTACAGACTGGACACTCTAAAGCTCAAGTCAACTACAGGTTTTTTTAAGTTTGCATCAATCTATCTATCTATCTATCTATCTATCTATCTCAGTTTATTCATATCTATCTATCTATCTATCTATCTATCTATCTATCTCAGTCTATTCATATCTATCTATCTATCTATCTATCTATCTATCTATCTATCTCAGTCTATTCATATCTATCTATCTATCTATCTATCTCAGTCTATTCATATCTATCTATCTATCTATCTATTTATCTATCTCAGTCTATTCATATCTATCTATCTATCTATCTATCTATCTATCTCAGACTATTCATATCTATCTATCTATCTATCTATCTATCTATCTATCTATCTATCTATCTATCTATCTATCTATCTATCTCTGTTGCTATTTCTCTCTCTGTCTATCAGTCTCAGTCTGTCAATACGTATCTATCTATCTATCTATCTCAGTCTATTCATATCTATCTATCTATCTATCTCAGTCTATTCATATCTATCTATCTATCTATCTATCTATCTATCTCAGTCTATTCATATCTATCTATCTATCTATCTATCTATCTATCTATCTATCTCAGTCTATTCATATCTATCTATCTATCTATCTATCTATCTATCTACCTACCTATCTATCTATCTATCTATCTCAGTCTATTCATATCTATCTATCTATCTATCTATCCCAGTCGATTCATATCTATCTATCTATCTATCTATCTATCTCAGTCTATTCATATCTATCTATCTATCTATCTATCTCACCATACATACATACACACACACATACACGTACAATTATATACATATATATGAGCACGAACATACTAATATTGATCACTCAGAATAGGCTAAAATATATATATATATATATATATATATATATATAGATAGATAGATACGTATTGACAGACTGAGACAGATAGACAGAGAGATATATAGCCACAGAGATAGATAGATAGATAGATAGATAGATAGATAGAAAAACAAAGAAAAGACTGGAGTATAAAGAAAGAAGAGACTTTGATATAACGAAATCTATCTATCTATCTATCTACCTATCTGTCTGTCTGTCCACCACATATATACATTCACACATATATACACTCTTACACACATAATTATACACACGTATACACACATAAGTACACACACAAACACACAAATACGCATATATATATATATATATCAGTTTATATATATATATATATATATATATATATATATATTTAATAGCATGGATGCTTATCATGGCAAGTTTATACGACAATCATCAGATAGAAAAGAGTGTAGCAGTGATGCGGCTTGGGTGGGTATATTTGCCAGAAGTGGTATTTCATCGGCTTAGTCCGCGTCCGTAATTGTTTGTGCGGGGTACCTTCTGCTTGGGCGGGTGTATTTGCCAGAAGTGATATTTCATCGGCGTAGTCTGCTTCCGTAATTGTTTGTGCGGGGTACCTTCAGCTTCTTTCCTTTGTTACCTAGAAACAAATAATATTGTTGCCTCTAGTTTTTTTTGTAATTACACCTTCAAGAATTCGACGGATAGTCATATTTGTGACATCATGGATCTATTTCTCCGAAAGCCATTTTGGTTCTTCCTAAGTATGTTTTCAATTTTGGGTTCATTGCAGTTGCATAGCAGGACATTTAGATCTTGGCCGCTATGGATATAAGGGTTATAGCTCGGTAGTTCTTGGTTAATCCGAGGTTGCCTTTTTTATGGAAGTGGGGGATACATGCCTTCGTTCATCTGTCTATTGGGTTTTGTTTATTTTCGGCATTACAGGGTTGGAGCCGTATTCGTCGAATTGCCTGGTCTTCCATATTTCTGGGGGTATTTCACCGAGCCTTGCTGCTTTTCTATTTTTAATTTTTCTCAGTAAGGAGTCGAGCTCTTTCTGCGTAAACGGTCTTAGTTTGATGTCTAATTGTTTACTTATAATTCTCGTGATTGGTTCATGTGTAACTTTTAGAGGGTTTCCAAGTAAATTCTGGAAATGCTGTTTTCATAGGTTTATTCGTTCTTGTTGGGTTGTAGCTTTCAGTTTAGCTTTCGCATAGCGCTACCTTCTGCTCATTTCGTTTACCGTTTGCTATGCTGTCCTAGATTGTTTATCTTCAATCGAGTCTCTAATCTTATCGATCTGATTTTGTATGTATTCAGTTTGTTCTTTTAGGTACATACTGATATACTGTTGCAGTATAAATATATATATATATATATATACAAAGATCATTAAATAAGTTTCCAGACTTTTTTCGTATATATATATATATATATATATATACGCGTTGTGCATTCAATAAGGTTCCAGACTTTTTTGTTTACGGGCATCTAAAATTGTTGTAGACTCTTGAAAATTCACTATGTTATTGTTATACATCTTATAAGATGACTGACGAATTTTTATGATGTCAGATTCAAATGAACAGCTACAGCAGGAATTGGAATACACCCTTCTAAAACCTGATTGTCAGAGCTTGTGAATTTCAAAAATGCAATCTGGACGTGAGGACACTTTAGAAAAACGATATGCAATAAAACTCTGTTTTAAACTTGGAAAAAATGCCACAGAAACCTATGGAATACTTCAGACTGCTTTTCGACCATCTTGCATGAAACGAGCATCAGTTTTTGAGTGGCTTAAGAGATTGAAGGAAGGCGGACAGTCAGTGAGGATGATTAAAGGTGTGGGAAAAGTAAGGAGGTCAATACACCAGAGTTGATTGGCCAAAGGTTTTGGGTTAGGGTTACTATGTTGAGGTTTTAAGGGAGTTCAGCAAGAGATTCGGTTGGAAGAGGCCAGGACTCTTCAAATCGGGTCTGTGGCATTTCCACCAGGACAATGCACCAGTCAACAACTCCATCCTTGTCAAGGACTATTTGACCAAGATGGGAATCAAGACAGTTCTTCAGCCTCCCTATAGTCCAGACCTTGCTTCCTGTGACATTTGGTTATTCCCTAAGCTTAGAAGCTGACGTTATGAGACAATTGAGGAAAT
>OY757918.1:89523466-89673466 GCA_963585895.1 Sepioteuthis lessoniana
AAGCAAGAGAAAAATTGCTTAGGCCCACATCAACATAATTTCAAAATCCTCTCAAGTATTTTGTACGAGACAATTTTTTTTTATCTATTTCACTTACTTTTTAATAACCTATTTTGATGAACATCGAAATTGTTTACGTTATCATATAGATCGAACGAAACATTTAATGTTTTAAAGCAAAAGTAATTTTAAAAATGTGGGCTTTATTTTTTTTTTTCTTTATGTTTTGTATTTTTCTCTCATTCGGTTTTCTAGAACGACAATTTCAAAATATGCTCTAAAGTATTTTATAAAGGCCGTCTGCGACATATCAATTAACTTTTGATCAATTCATCCCCAAAATTGCCTTCCATACTTGTCTATTTTGTTCAATTGTTTTATTTTTATGTCCATCTCACGAATAGACAGAAATTTTGTATCGCTAAAATTGTATTTACATATTTGAAAGAAAACATTTCGCATTAATTGGAAGATTTTGTACAAAAGACATTTTTCAAGTTTTTTTTTTTTTTCTGTTAAATGTGGCTGCCTTTCGACTTTTGATTAGAATGTTTTCCAGTTTGGGGAAAAGAAAATCGTATCATTAGTTTTTAAATCAGCGACTCTATAAGAAAACACTTTGTGTTGTCTGCATCCGATAATAGGAGGCGTGTATTGACTTTTTTCTCGTAGACCACTTAAATTAGTTGTCTACGAGAAAAAAAAGACTATGAATTGAAACCCATAACAGCATCTCTTGACTTTATGAAGTGACAAGACCATTAACTGAAGACCCTAAGGGAATTATTAAATACTTCCTTGTTGACAAGTCATATAAGTTACGTGGATATCAAAACAGGATATACATCCGTGTCTTAGGGTAAACAAAACTCCGTGGAAATACCACATAAATTGCGTGGGTGGTATGGTGAAGGAAGTGTGACCACAAGTTTTGCGAGGGCGTCCAGAAAATTATATAACGACTGCAAATTTACGACTTTGGGAGAGAGAGATAGGTGCAGACAGAAGAACAGATCAACACACGCCACTGTGAGTGCTGGTCTTGTGCAAGATGGCCCTGGGTTGAGAGAAACAGAAAGGTCTGAATTGTATGTGAGACTCGATAAAGTTGAAAGTATGTATGATCTCAGAAGAAAGAAGAAGGTGTACCATGGGAAGGCCTCGTAGTTAAAAGCAAAGAAGACAAATAGAAGTTGAGATGATTAGTTGTTTTGAGTTGATAAGTACTATCTTCCGAATAAAGAATGAAGAAGCGGAGATTATTAAATGTTTTGAGTTAGCCCTATACCCTATTTACCAACCCATTCGCTCGGGCAGGATATGACGCGAGGTCAATTTTTTTAAGCGGAGTTTAAAAGGTTTGAATTCAGAGTTTTCCTTCTCCTAGACTAGTTGCCTCACCAAGGCTGAAGAACCTCGACTGTCCTACTATTTACTCATTGCTGGAGGGAGAATAATTGGATTCATACTTTTCCCAAGGGTATTAGTGCTATGTGAATTGCAATCAGCCTCGTCCAGGATTTGAACTGGTGTCACTGTGTCTATTTCTAATGACGATAACCATTACACCACGAGCCCTATACCAGTCTCGTGAAAGCAGAAAGGAGAAGAAGGGTACCGTATCTCACTCAGTGAGTATATATATTCTAGCGGTTTCCGACTACATTCCCACACAACTATTTTGTGTAATTTCGTTATAAAGGAAAACAAGGGAAGCTGGTTATATTTTCATACTTAAGTGATGTGGTCCTCTTTCTTCCCGTGTATACGACGCAGTGTTCAAGCTTGTTCTGAACATTTAAATTGGGTATTTGTGCTAAACTGAATTGATTGAAATAGAGTTGTTTATATACATAAATGTATTTGGCATTAATAACCAACAATGGTTGATAAAACCAAACCAAATACAACTAAACCAAACAAAATACTTTGTTATTGTTGCGTTCTGTTTAGTGAACGCTTGTAATATTGACTAAAGAACAAACCACGATATGAGAGGAAATAGAGATATATTCCCAGAAAAAAGTATATACAATAGAGAGACTATTAGTAGACAAGAACATAGGATAAGTGAATACAGAATAAAGATATATTCCAACGATAGTATTGGCTTCCGTTATTACGGTAGCAAGTAAGGTGATCTAGTGCGATCTCCAGTCTCCAACGCTGTAATACTATTACTATAAGAAGCTGCTTTTCCCCTCCTAGTCTGACCTGGTATTAGTAGCTACTGCTATATATGGCAGATGGACTAGTTCATTGTGTGGACAAAGGTGGGTGATACCCAACAGTTATGATACCTGTTTCGCGAAATTAGGGATATGGTTGGTTTGGTTGTTTGCGCTTTATGGCATATCAACCTTTGTAGGTTATTTAACGCCAAATCCATTTTTATGAAAATAGTTCTATTTAAAAAAATTCAGCTCTGTATAAGTACGCAGTTTAAATGTAAGTAGAGTTTAATTGTCAAAAACATTTCTAGTTCAAGCTATTCAGTTTAGTCAAGCAGTTCTAATTCAGTTTAGTTAAGTACAGATTTTGTTTACATACAGTTAAAAGTCAAAACAGTTCTATATTAAACAATTCAGATTAGTGTAAGTACAGTTTCAATGTCAAAAAACAGTTCCATAAGCGCGCAGTTTAAATGTAAGTACGGTTTAATTGTCAAAAACATTTCTATTACAAACAATTCAGTTTAGCATAAGTATGCTGTTAGTTCTATTTAACCAATAGATAGGGCCGTATCAGGTGTTACCACGCCGGGCCAGAGTGGACCTGGGAGCAATGACAATGAAGGGGTGCTCCGCATTCCCCAAAGCTCCAACATCACTGGAACCTCACCATCAGATTGTTTAGTGTCATATCTTGGACACTCGTTGGGGGGATCTTACCCCTCTGCAGAGGTGCAGTCGGTGTATTCTACAGCCCCAGCCGACTGGTCAAAAATTATGGATATATATACATATCTGGACCCAGATCAGGAACTAGATCTGGTCACAAAGTTGGGCAAGTTTGTCTAGGAAACCGTGTGAAAATCACATGAAGTGAGTAAATTGTTTCTGTGTCTACGCAGAACTATTTAAATGCATAGTTTAAATGAAAGTAAATACTTTTCAACCTTGTAAAGTGGAAAGTGTTCAGCCAGAAATAAATATGAAAGGCCACCTGCAATATAAACAGTTTTGCTTGTTTTTTCTTTGTCTATTTTATGCACATTCCTTTGTCTTGCGTCGTTAAAGGATATGATAAAAAAATAAAGAAACCAAAAGCAATTATAAATAGGCGCAGACACCTGCCCATTAAAAAACAAAATGAAAATAAAAAAAAGTGTTTATTTCTCGCCCTCTTACATGTTCGGAAACACAGACACTGACACAAACGCACACATTCTCTCTCACACACACATATGTATATACACACACAGACACATATATAGATAAATGTATGTATATATGATAATATATATATATATATATATATATATATATATATATATATAATAGAAGAACAATATTGAAATATTAACTCATAATTCCTCATACTAAGATTTAGTTTCGCTCGGTGAAGACCATTATCATAAGACTGTCTGATTGAAACTTTAAGACTCAATATGAAGAATGGGATTTGATATTTCAACATCTTAATATTTTGGCCTTGTTTTTGACAACACACACACACACACTCACACATACACACACGCGCGCACGCACGTATATATATGGATATATTTTAGGAGTTTGTTTATGGTACAGAATTTTATAATAGATTTAAAATGAACGTATTTATTGGCTGTGATGAAAATTAAAAATAAACAATTAAAAAAATAAAAGACCAACTAGCTGGCTTCATTCTTTGCTCGTAAGAGCTATAATCGGAGTAATAAAACAATTATATATATATACGTAAGGAGTAGAAAATGGAAATACAGAGGGGCGAAAAGGGGGAAATTAGAAAGTTCTCTAGGTTCAAGCAAGCACTCCTGCTGTTTACAGAGAGAACACTGCCTTGACCTAATCTAGAAAGCTTCTGAAGTTTTTTGATCAACGGTAGAGTGGGATTTGCTCAAAATAGAGACCATTTCATTTAAAAATAAATCCAATTTTCATGAGAGTTGATCATAGTCTCCAGTTAATAGCAATTTCATTAGTTTTTTGACCGACTTAGACCTTTCTAAACAATATTTAGATAATTCTGCTAAGAGAGGAAAGGTGTCTAATGTGCCCTTTCATTTGAGATCTTTCGAAAACCATTTTAGAGGCAAAGAGAGTTCTCATTGTAATTTATTAAAAAAAATCAAAATTTACCCAATAGCTGAAGAGTATCCGTACTGAAATATTTTACCAATAGAATTTTAGATCTTCCCACTAGAAAGACATTCTTTTGGATGCCGATTCTATTTGTTTTCTCGAGAAATAAGACGTTAAAATGTTTTAGCATCTATTGAAGTGGTTTCTTTTGTTTTTGTTTTATGGCATATCAAACATTGTCAGTTATTTAATTCAAAATCCTGTTTTATATATTGTATATTTTTATATATTAGATATACGATTTGGAAACACATTTTGTAGATACTCACATTTAAATGATCATACCGTTCTATTTCTAAACATTCATTTTAGCATAAGTCAACAAATTTAAATGGTTTCAAGTATGGTTGTGTATCACTAATAATTCAATTATCATCAGTCATTTGTTTACACACAGTTAAATGGTTAAACAGTTCTATTTCGAACAATTCAATTTATCATAATCAACAAAGTTAAATGTTTCGAAGTATTGTAATATATCATTAACAATTCAATTAAAGATCAGTCACATGTCTACACAGAGTTAAATGATCAATCACTTCTAGTTCTAACAACTAAATTTGGCATAATTCATTTGTTTTGAACTCAGTTTAAATGCCAAACAGCTCTATTTCTCCCATAGACAGGACCCTATCAGGTGCTACCACTCGGGGCTTGAGTGGATCTGGCAGTAAGGACAAAGAAGGTGTACACCACGTTCCTCAAAGTTCCAGCTTTACTGGAGCCTCACCACCAGACTGCTTAGTGTCATATCTAGGAAACTCTTTGGGGACGGGGGTGGGTATTACTCCTCTGCTGACTTGGCTTCAATGAGTGTGAATCTGTTTTTTAGAATTTCGGATCTTCCCGTCAGGAGAACATTCTTTTGGATGCCAATTCTATTTTTCTTTCTGGACAAGTTATGCGTTAAAATGTTTGAGCACGTCTAATAGTGGGGGAAGAAGTTCCTTGATCCCAAAAGATGCGATTAAAATCTCTTGAAATGAAAGGCATGTCAACTTTCAGCAAGACGGGCCCATTTGCCGAAGGGCATATATACAACAAAAAAGTGAAGAGAATCCTATCTATATGTCTGTCTGTATTTCCCCCCTCTCTCTATATATAAGATATATATATAAAGAGAGAGTGAGAGAGAGAGAGAGAGAGGGGGGGGGAGAGAGAAACTTGCGTGTTAAAATAGCTTCTTAAAAACGGTTGAAATAGCTTACATAGAATCATTTTGAAAACCGAGCAGTTTGCACTGGCTTTTTTGCATTACGGTGTAGTTCTGATCGTCTGAAAGCTTAAGTATCGGAAGATGCGTGAGAAAGTCGTGATACTGCCAGTAATCTTAACAGCTTGTGATAAACAGTTAGTTTTAGACGATATTTAGAAAGGATTTTAGCAAGTTGGAGTCTTTCGTAAGACTATATCACATACCGAAAAAATATATATATATAAGAAAAGTTGGCGACCTTAGTCGAGGGTGACTCGAAGACTCTCTTTTCGATAGCTACTACAACGAGGTGTAGGGGAGGGCGTTATTTCTTTCCCTGGATTTCTCCACTTTACCCTTGATCCCTATCTTATATTGCTGAGTGTTAAGCAAGGGTGCATCAAGTACCTTTTTTGTGTATTTGGTATAACTCGACCTGGAGATTGAACCCAGGTCTCCCTGGTTACTGGCGAACACTCTAAGGATCATGCCAATGTCCGGTATGTATATAAACATTATGGACACTATAATTGCGTTGCTTAAATATAGAGTCCATAAGTTTAATATTCCCAGAGTTTATACCTGCAACGCTATAACAGAACTGAATCCAATTTTCATGCAAAAAACATTCCTTATTCGCAGGTATTCTATCATATTCTCTTTCCCTTTCATTCTCTCTCTCTCTCTCTCTCTCTATATATATATGCGTGAGTTTCTGTTATAATGCGAAAGTATATCTATAAAATTAAGCATGTGTACGTGCGTTTGTGAACCAATATATATATATATATAATATCCTCAGAGAGGCCGTTTTCTTGTATCACAACTCTTCTGTGTGGCTAGACAAGCAGGATGTTTCAAGCTGGAATCGAAACCCACCTGATTTTACGCTAGACATGGCATCTAACCGCTCAGCCATTTCGACGACATAAGTCAGCTCAGGAATTATAACGCATATATAGTGCCTTTCTATTGTTTACGTCTTGTATTATTGGATACCAGAGTACTCTATTCGTTAGAAGCGTTCTGCGTTGCGCGGGTGGCAGCCGTTAATTCCTTCGCCAGAGTATTCGAGACAGAGAGAGAGATAGAGAGAGGGAGAGAGAGTTAGTGAGAGAGAGAGAGTGAGAGAGAGAGATAGAGAGAGTGAAAGTGACATATATTCACAGATACAACGTGACTGCAATTATTCAAATGTATATATATATATATATATATATATATATATATATATATATATATATATATATATTATCGTTATGTGCGTGTTTTAGATTATTCAAAAATGTGTGTATGGTGATACATACATATATATACCTTTATAGATATATTTTGAACCATGCCCGACACGCACATCCGTTTTCTGCATATACACGAACAGACGTACATACGCACATGAAGACAGACAGGTAGACCAATAGATGCATCGATAGATAGACATTTTCTGATTAATTAATATCTCTCCTAATGTGCTTGCCTATTATATGTTTGTTTACAAGGAAAAAAAAACAATTTCAAAATTAATTTGTCGTCCTCGTAAAAATCACTTTGATCAGGCAATACATCTTGAAATTAATTTGTTCAGCTTTTATCTCGAGACTTGTAAAAACCAGACGTCCCCGTGAATCTGATTCCACGTGGTTATTCATCATCAGATCAATCGTGTGAAGACACAATAGTCAGACACATCTTTTCTACCTCTAGCTTGGAAATCGTTTGTTAGCTATAATTGCTGGTCAGTGACAAGCGATTTGTGATTTCGATTCTCGCTCGAGTTAGAAATGTTATTACTATTTCTATTTTTTCGTCTCATGGTACCTCAGTCTTCATTGGTTATTTAATGTCAAAGTCATCCTAGTGGAAGACCAGCTGTGGTACTATTTGACCCATAGCTTAAGTGATAAGAGGAGTTCGTGCCTTTCCAAAGGGTTATGGCAAATAAATTGAGATATTTGCTTTTGGACTATCCCTACAACAAATCTTTAAAATATGAGACGATTCTGCAACAAATTTAATTATTACTATAAACGGTCTGGACGAGACTGATTGCATTTCACATAGCACTAATACCCTTGGGAAAGGTATGAATCCAGTTATTCTCTCTCCAGCTATGGGTAAATATTAGGGCAGTCTAGGTTCTTTAGCCTTGGTTAGGCAACTAGTCCAGGAGAAGGAAAACTCTGAATTCAAACCTGCTAAACTCCGCTTAAAAAAATGATCTTGTGTCATATCCTGTCCGAGCGGAGTGGTTGGGTAAATAGGATAAACGGTCTATAATAAACTTAAAAATAAATTTTCCATTTTTTAATTAGTCTTAATAGTGATATTCTTATTATAAGAGAGAAAAAAAGATAGATAAAAACCAGTAGGCTGGGGATGTAGAATACACCAACTACATATACGCAGAGGGATATGACTCCCCCAACGAGTGTCCTGATATGACACTCAACAATCTGATGCTGAGTGCCAATTAATGCTGGAGCTTTGAGGGAATGTGGAGTACTCCTTCATTGTAATCGCTTCCAGGTCCTCTCTGGCCGGGAATGGTGGCACATGATAGTGTCCTATCTATGGGTCAAATTCAACTGTTTGATATTTAAGCAGTGCGCAAACAAATGATTATGCTAAATTGAATCGTTAGAAATAGAACCATTTAACCATTTAACTGTGTGTAAATAAATGACCGATGTTTAATTGGATTGTTAGTGATACATAGAAATACTTGAAACCATTTATCTTGACTTATGTTGACTTTAATATATTTAGTATGTATATTTAAAACGGATTTGGCGTTAAATAACAAACAATTGTTGATATGCCATAAAACCAAACCTAATCAAACTAAGATTAATTAAAGAAAAGAAGACTAAATTACTGGTTTGTCATTTATCTACTAAGCTGGTAAATATTCTCCAACACCACCCTGATCACCTCTATGTCTTTATGGATGGATCCAAGGACAATGGTAGAGCAGCGTGCGCGGCTGTTTTGAACAAAACAGTTCTTAAGAGAGCTCTTCCAAGGGAAAACTCTATCATCACACTAGAAGCCCGTGCAATAGACCAAGCTCTCAACATCATCTTGAAGAGTAAGCATAAGAAATTTATGATATTTTCAAACTCGCTCTCTGTCTTGCTATCATTGAGAAATAAAAAATTTCAGAACCCTCTTATCATCAAACTGTTGAGTAGATTAGACTCATGGTCAGATAGAAAAGAAATAATTATATGCTGGACCCTAAGCCACATTGGAGTGAGGGGGAATGAAAGAGCAGTCTCGGCAGCCAAATCGGCCTTAGATCCAACACCGGATAAATCCAGGATCCCATCTACTGACCTGAAACAATTAATAAATTCCTTCACATAAAATAGCGACAACAATGGTGCAATAACATCCACAATAGACTCTTCCAAATTCAGCCCACCTTAGGAGAGTGGAGACCAGCATAAAAAAAATTAAGAAGAGAACAAGTTGTTATATCCCGATGGCGAATTGGTCATACACGGCTTACTCACTCTTTCTTTTTGAAACAGGAACCACAACCACAGTGTTTAACCTGCCAGACAACTTGCACGGTTAAACACATTCTTATAGAATGTAGAACTTTCGCTGTTATCAGAAAGCGATTTTTCAAAGTAAATAACTGAACCGATCTGTTCGAGAACGTCAAAATTGATGACATTCTGTCCTTCTTGAGAGAGACAGAGCTGCACCAAAAAATATGACAAGTTAACTCAGGTTAATCTTGTGCAAACAAATGAAATCCTGCTAATAGAAAATTTTACCTACCTTAATATTCGTTTTGAAATCTTTGGTTGAATATGTATGTGTATATAGACAGAATTTGGCGTTAAATGACCAACAAAGGTTGATATGCCATAAAACCCAACCAACCAACCAACCAATAAACGTTTACTAATTTCGAGTAACCAATGAGAACTGAACTCTATTTGCTTAGCTGGCTACCTATGGAACGACGTAAGGAAAGCTTTTCTTGTTATTTACAAAGCTTTCTTTGCATCGGACTGGCTTGGTTTCTTTATTTAATGGCATATCAATCTTCGGTTATATATAATGCCCGAGCCATTCTTGAGATGGGCAGTAATAGTGCTATTTAACCTATAGTTTAGTGTTGCATAGCCGTGATACAAATACAACTATAAACATATACATGGGGAAACAAAATCAACAATAATGACGAACGAACACGCTTCTTTAGAAAAATATACCTCTCACACGTTATTCGAAATAGTTGCGAAAGGGTTACGAAAGGGTTATGTGTGAGAGGTGAGTTGGAGACTAAGCAGAGACAGTAACATATTGACCCCCAGTTCTTCTATCTTTAGCAGCACTTCTTTCTCGTTCTGCTGGACTGCTCAACCGGGGGCCCTGGTTCTCACTGCCTCGAACTGCAACAACTGACTCAAACTGACTGAACTTCCTGTCGCACCAGGTTATATCATTGTTTGACGTACACCTGCGTCGTGTGAGCGTCGCATCAGCACCCAATTCAACCCATCCACAGTCAAGGTTATACCCTGATATCTTCGACCGGATGCACCTGTTCCTTGATCGACAGCTGGGTCGGAAGTCAATATGTTACATTAGGTGTGGTGTTAGATAAATATGAATATTACACAGAAAAAAAAAAACGCAGATGTTATTGAAATTAGCTCAAGGCATTGAATTAGTTTTTTTTGGTCCAGAATGCTAAATATCTTAATTTTCAAGATAAAATTGGCTTAATTTAATAGTTATCACTTTTACTGAGGAAAAGTATTTTTGTCATTTTGTAGAAGAAATATTTTGGTTACTATCGATTAAGTCTCGAAGAATACGATTTTTAAAAAATTGTTGTGGGGTGATATTTTTATGGTGACTTGTTTCGGGGGGACTTACGAAGGTTGTTCAGTTTACCATGTAAATGTCTTGTAAAATGCACCCTGACTTAAAAAAGGAGACACGCTGGCTCCGTATCTCTTTATCATTTGTCTAGACTACGTACTTAGAACATCGATTGACAAAATCAAAGAGAATGGCTTCGAACTGACGAAGAAAAGAAGCAGAAGATACCCCGCAACAACAATTACCGACGCCGACTACGCCGATGACATAGCGATACTGGCAAATACACCTGACCAAGCCGAAACACTTCTGCATAGTTTGGAACGAGCAGCAGCAAGCATAGGCCTCCATGTTAATGCACATAAAACGGAATATATGTGCTATAATCAAACGGGGGACATCTCCACTCTAGAAGGAACCCCTCTTAAACTAGTAGACAAATTCACGTACCTAGGAAGCAGCGTCGAATCAACCGAAAAGGACATCGAAACGAGGTTAACGAAAGCATGGACAGCTATCAATAGGCTATCGACTATATGGAAATCAGACCTAACCGATAAAATGAAACGCAGTTTCTTCCAGGCAGCGGTCACATCGATACTGCTATATGGATGCACTACATGGACGCTAACAAAACAGCTGGAGAAGAAACTAGATGTCAATTACACAAGAATGCTGCGTGCAATCCTCAACAAGTCCTGGCGGCAACACCCAACAAGACACCAACTGTACGGCCACCTGCCCCCTATCACGAAAACTATTCAAGTTAGGCGAACCAGACATGCAGGACATTGCTGGAGAAGCAGAGATGAACTCATAAGAGATGTACTCTTATGGATCCCCACACACGGCCGCGCAAAAGCAGGACGACCAGCACGAACGTACATTCAGCAGCTATGTGAGGATACAGGTTGTTGTCCTGAAGACCTGCCTAGGGCGATGAACGATAGGGAGGAGTGGCGAAAGAGGGTCAGGGATATCCGTGCTGCCAGCACGATATGATGATGATGATGATTAACATACGCGCACAATCGACTGTTTAGAGGCGGTGTTTGCTTTAGGGTTGCCACGGTGCAATTCAGGTATAGATTCACTTATATCAGTTGAGTAGTAAAATAAGGTCCCTCTAGATAATAAGGGACTTCAAGAGGCACACATTGGAGAACATAAGTTATAAACCCTCCCCATGTTATAAAAAGAGCCAAGGGGCCAGGGGCCTAGTGTGTCTATTTTTAGTATTAACATTTTATTCCGGAATAAAGCAATTGAAGATCACTACTGCTATTGTCTTTGTAGTTATTTTCAAATATTGACCTCTGGCGCGTCACGATCGTTGTTGTTTGAATGTATTAGATTCCAGAAAATCTTACGTAAATCGTTTATGTATTCACCTCAAAATGATGCTTATACGTCGCTTGTGTACATACCTCATAATGTCGCTTATATGTCACTCATACATTTACCTCAGAATGTAGGTTACATCAATAATGCATTTACCTCATAATGTTGCTTATTAGTCACTTCATATTTACCTCATAATATCACATAAACGTCGCTGATGCATTTTCCTTATAATGTCGCTTATATGTCACTTGCGCATTTAACTCATAAAATAGCTTATATCGATTATGCATTTTCCTCATAATGTCACTAAGATGTTAATTACATGTCAGTTGTACATTTACCTCATATTATCTCTTATATATCAGTTGTGCATTTACGTCATAATGTTGCTTATATGTCATATTTATATTTACCTCATAATGTAGCTTACATCGTTTATGCATTTTACCTCATAATGTTGCTTATATGTTATATCTACATTTACGTCATAATGTAGCTTACATCGCTTATTCATTTACCTCATAATGTTTACTTATATGTCATATCTACATTCACCTCAAAATGTAGCTTACATCGCTTATTCATTTACCTCATAATGTTTGCTTATATGTCATATCTACATTCACCTCATAATGTAGCTTACATCGCTTATTCATTTACCTCATAATATTTGCTTATATGTCATATCTACATTCACCTCATAATGTAGCTTACATCGCTTATTCATTTACCTCATAATGTTTGATTATATGTCATATCTACATTCACCTCATATTGTAGCTTACATCGCTTATTCATTTAATGTTGCTTATATGTCATATCTACATTTACCTCATAATGTAGCTTGCATCGCTTATTAATTTACCTCATAATGTTGTTTATATATCATATTTACATTTACCTCATAGTGCAGCTTACATCGTCTTGTGTACATACCTCATAATGTTGCTTATATGTCATATCTACTTTTACCTCATAATGTATCGTAATCATAAATGCGTAAGCATCGTAAATGCGTAAGCGATGTATGCTTATGCATTTACCTCATAATGTTGCTTATATGTCATATCTACATTCACCTCATAATGTAGCTTACATCTCTTGTGTACATACCTCATAATGTTGCTTATATGTCATATTTACATTGACCTTATAATGTAGCTCACATCTCGTGTGTACATACCTCATAATGTTGCTTATATGTCATTTTTACATTGACCTCATAATGTAGCTTGCATCTCTTGTGTACATACCTCATAATGTTGCTTATATGTCATATTTACATTGACCTTATAATGTAGCTTACATCTCTTGTGTACATACCTCATAATGTTGTTTATATGTCATATTTGCATTGACCTCATAATGTAGCGTACATCTCTTGTGTACATACCTCATAATGTTGCTTATATGTCATATTTACATTTAACTCATAATGTAGCTTATATCGCTTGTGTACATACCTCATAATGTTGCTTATATGTCATATTTACATTGACCTCATAATGTAGCTTACATCTCTTGTGTACATACCTCATAATGTTGCTTATATGTCATATTTACATTTAACTCATAATGTAGCTCACATCTCTTGTGTACATACCTCATAATGTTGCTTAAATGTCATATTTACATTTAACTCATAATGTAGCTTACATCTCTTGGGTACATACCTCATAATGTTGCTTATATGTCATATTTACATTGACCTCATAATGTATCTTACATCTCTTGTGTACATACCTCATAATGTTGCGTATATGTCATATTTACATTTACCTCATAATGTAGCTTACATCTCTTGTGTACATACCTCTCAATGTTGCTTATCTGTCATATTATCATTGGCCTCATAATGTAGCTTACACCTCTTGTGTACATACCTCAAAATGTTGCTTATATGTCATATTTACATTTACCTCATAATGTAGCTTACATATCTTGTGTACATACCTCATAATGTTGCGTATATGTCATATTTCCATTGACCTCATAATGTAGCTTACATCTCTTGTGTACATACCTCATAATGTTGCTTATATGTCATATTTATATTTACCTCATAATGTAGCTTACATATCTTGTGTACATACCTCATAATGTTGCGTATATGTCATATTTCCATTGACCTCATAATGTAGCTTACATCTCTTGTGTACATACCTCATAATGTTGCTTATATGTCATATTTACATATAACTCATAATGTAGCTTACATCTCTTGTGTACATACTTCATAATGTTGCTTATATGTCATATTTACATTTAACTCATAATGTAGCTTACATATCTTGTGTACATACCTCATAATGTTGCTTATATGTCATATTTACATTGACCTCATAATGTAGCTCACATCTCTTGTGTACATACCTCATAATGTTGCTGGACAATGGCCCAGCTTTTAGAGTGTTCGCCAATGGCCCGGGAGACCTGGGTTCAATCCCAGGTCGAGTCATACCAAAGACTTTTAAAATGGAACTTGATACCACCTTGCTTAACAATCAGCATTATAAGGTACGGTTCAAGGGTAATGTGGAGCAATCCAGGGAATGGAGTAGCGCCCTCCCCTACACCTTCGTGTAGTAGCTATCGAAAAGGGAGCCTTCGGGTCACCCTCGACTATGGTCGCTAACTTTACTTTACATCTCCTGTGTACATACCTCATAATGTTGCTTATATGTCATATTTACATTGACCTCATAATGTAGCTCACATCTCTTGTGTACATACCTCATAATGTTGCTTATATGTCATATTTACATTGACCTCATAATGTAGCTCACATCTCTTGTGTACATACCTCATAATGTTGCTTATATGTCATAATTACATTGACCTCATAATGTAGCTTACATATCTTGTGTACATACCTCATAATGTTGCTTATATGTCATATTTACATTTACCTCATAATGTAGCTTACATCTCTTGTGTACATACCTCATAATGTTGCTTATATGTCATATTTACATTGATCTCATAATGTAGCTCACATCTCTTGTGCTCATACCTCATAATGTTGCTTATATGTCATATTTACATTTACCTCATAATGTAGCTTACATATCTTGTGTACATACCTCATAATGTTGCGTATATGTCATATTTACATTTACCTCATAATATAGCTCACATCTTTTTTGTACATACCTCATAATGTTGCTTATATGTCATATTTACATTTACCTCATAATGTAGCTTACATCTCTTGTGTAGATACCTCATAATGTTGCTTATATGTCATATTTACATTGACCTCATAATGTAGCTCACATCTCTTGTGTACATACCTCATAATGTTGCTGGACAATGGCCCAGCTTTTAGAGTGTTCGCCAATGGCCCGGGAGACCTGGGTTCAATCCCAGGTCGAGTCATACCAAAGACTTTTAAAATGGAACTTGATACCACCTTGCTTAACACTCAGCATTATAAGGTACGGTTCAAGGGTAATGTGGAGCAATCCAGGGAATGGAGTAGCGCCCTCCCCTACACCTTCGTGTAGTAGCTATCGAAAAGGGAGCCTTCGGGTCACCCTCGACTATGGTCGCTAACTTTACTTTACATCTCCTGTGTACATACCTCATAATGTTGCTTATATGTCATATTTACATTGACCTCATAATGTAGCTCACATCTCTTGTGTACATACCTCATAATGTTGCTTATATGTCATATTTACATTGACCTCATAATATATCTTACATCTCTTGTGTACATACCTCATAATGTTGCTTATATGTCATATTTACATTTAACTCTTAATGTAGCTCACATCTCTTGTGTACATACCTCATAATGTTGCTTATATGTCATATTTACATTTACCTCATAATGTAGCTTACATCTCTTGTGTACATACCTCATAATGTTGCTTATATGTCATATTTACATTGATCTCATCATGTAGCTCACATCTCTTGTGCTCATACCTCATAATGTTGCTTATATGTCATATTTACATTTACCTCATAATGTAGCTTACATATCTTGTGTACATACCTCATAATGTTGCGTATATGTCATATTTACATTTACCTCATAATGTAGCTCACATCTTTTTTGTACATACCTCATAATGTTGCTTATATGTCATATTTACATTTACCTCATAATGTAGCTTACATCTCTTGTGTAGATACCTCATAATGTTGCTTATATGTCATATTTACATTGACCTCATAATGTAGCTCACATCTCTTGTGTACATACCTCATAATGTTGCTGGACAATGGCCCAGCTTTTAGAGTGTTCGCCAATGGCCCGGGAGACCTGGATTCAATCCCAGGTCGAGTCATACCAAAGACTTTTAAAATGGAACTTGATACCACCTTGCTTAACACTCAGCATTATAAGGTACGGGTCAAGGGTAATGTGGAGCAGTCCAGGGAATGGAGTAGCGCCCTCCCCTACACCTTGGTGTAGTAGCTATCGAAAAGGGAGCCTTCGGGTCACCCTCGACTATGGTTGCTAACTTTACTTTACATCTCTTGTGTACATACCTCATAATGTTGCTTATATGTCATATTTACATTTACCTCATAATGTAGCTTACATCTCTTGTGTACATACCTCATAATGTTGCTTATATGTCATATTTACATTGACCTCATAATGTAGCTCACATCTCTTGTGCACATACCTCATAATGTTGCTTATATGTCATATTTACATTGACCTCATAATGTAGCTTACATCTCTTGTGTACATACCTCATAATGTTGCTTATATGTCATATTTACATTTACCTCATAATGTAGCTTACATCTCTTGTGCACATACCTCATAATGTTGCTTATATGTCATATTTACATTTACCTCATAATGTAGCTTACATCTCTTGTGTACATACCTCATAATGTTGCTTATATGTCATATTTACATTGACCTTATAATGTAGCTTACATCTCTTGTGTACATACCTCATAATGTATCTTATATGTCATATTTACATTGACCTCATAATGAAGCGTACATCTCTTGTGTACATACCTCATAATGTTGCTTATATGTCATATTTACATTGACCTTATAATGTAGCTTACATCTCTTGTGTACATACCTCATAATGTTGCTTATATGTCATATTTACATTGACCTCATAATGTAGCTTACATCTCTTGTGTACATACCTCATAATGTTGCTTATATGTCATATATACATTGACCTCATAATGTAGCTCACATCTCTTGTGCACATACCTCATAATGTTGCTTATATGTCATATTTACATTTACCTCATAATGTAGCTTACATATCTTGAGTACATACCTCATAATGTTTCGTATATGTCATATTTACATTTACCTCATAATGTAGCTTACATCTCTTGTGTACATACCTCATAATGTTGCTTATATGTCATATATACATTTAACTCATAATACAGCTTACATATCTTGTGTACATACCTCATAATGTTGCTTATATGTCATATTTACATTGACCTTATAATGTAGCTTACATCTCTTGTGTACATACCTCATAATGTTGCTGGACCATGGCCCAGCTTTTAGAGTGTTCGCCAATGCCCGGCAGACCTGGGTTCAATCCCAGGTCGAGTCATACCAAAGACTTTTAAAATGGAACTTGATACCAACTTGCTTAACACTCAGCATTATAAGGTACGGTTCAAGGGTAAAGTGGAGCAGTCCAGGGAATGGAGTAGCGCCCTCCCCTACACCTTGGTGTAGTAGCTATCGAAAAGGGAGCCTTCGGGTCACCCTCGACTATGGTCGCTAACTTTACTTTACATCTCTTGTGTACATACCTCATAATGTTGCTTATATGTCATATTTACATTTACCTCATAATGTAGCTTACATCTCTTGTGTACATACCTCATAATGTTGCTTATATGTCATATTTACATTGACCTCATAATGTAGCTCACATCTCTTGTGTACATACCTCATAATGTTGCTTATATGTCATAATTACATTGACCTCATAATGTAGCTTACATATCTTGTGTACATACCTCATAATGTTGCTTATAATTCATATTTACATTGACCTCATAATGTAGCTTACATCTCTTGTGCACATACCTCATAATGTTGCTTATATGTCATATTTACATTTACCTCATAATGTAGCTTACATCTCTTGTGTACATACCTCATAATGTTGCTTATATGTCATATTTACATTGACCTTATAATGTAGCTTACATCTCTTGTGTACATACCTCATAATGTATCTTATATGTCATATTTACATTGACCTCATAATGTAGCGTACATCTCTTGTGTACATACCTCATAATGTTGCTTATATGTCATATTTACATTTAACTCATAATGTAGCTCACATCTCTTGTGTACATACCTCATAATGTTGCTTATATGTCATATTTACATTGACCTCATAATGTATCTTACATCTCTTGTGTACATACCTCATAATGTTGCTTATATGTCATATTTACATTTAACTTATAATGTAGCTCACATCTCTTGTGTACATACCTCATAATGTTGCTTATATGTCATATTTACATTGACCTTATAATGTAGCTTACATCTCTTGTGTACATACCTCATAATGTTGCTTATATGTCATATTTACATTGACCTCATAATGTAGCTTACATCTCTTGTGTACATACCTCATAATGTTGCTTATATGTCATATATACATTGACCTCATAATGTAGCTCACATCTCTTGTGCACATACCTCATAATGTTGCTTATATGTCATATATACATTTAACTCATAATACAGCTTACATATCTTGTGTACATACCTCATAATGTTGCTTATATGTCATATTTACATTGACCTTATAATGTAGCTCACATCTCTTGTGTACATACCTCATAATGTTGCTGGACCATGGCCCAGCTTTTAGAGTGTTCGCCAATGCCCGGGAGACCTGGGTTCAATCCCAGGTCGAGTCATACCAAAGACTTTTAAAATGGAACTTGATACCAACTTGCTTAACACTCAGCATTATAAGGTACGGTTCAAGGGTAAAGTGGAGCAGTCCAGGGAATGGAGTAGCGCCCTCCCCTACACCTTGGTGTAGTAGCTATCGAAAAGGGAGCCTTCGGGTCACCCTCGACTATGGTCGCTAACTTTACTTTACATCTCTTGTGTACATACCTCATAATGTTGCTTATATGTCATATTTACATTTACCTCATAATGTAGCTTACATCTCTTGTGTACATACCTCATAATGTTGCTTATATGTCATATTTACATTGACCTCATAATGTAGCTTACATCTCTTGTGTACATACCTCATAATGTTGCTTATATGTCATATATACATTGACCTCATAATGTAGCTCACATCTCTTGTGCACATACCTCATAATGTTGCTTATATGTCATATATACATTTAACTCATAATACAGCTTACATATCTTGTGTACATACCTCATAATGTTGCTTATATGTCATATTTACATTGACCTTATAATGTAGCTCACATCTCTTGTGTACATACCTCATAATGTTGCTGGACCATGGCCCAGCTTTTAGAGTGTTCGCCAATGCCCGGGAGACCTGGGTTCAATCCCAGGTCGAGTCATACCAAAGACTTTTAAAATGGAACTTGATACCAACTTGCTTAACACTCAGCATTATAAGGTACGGTTCAAGGGTAAAGTGGAGCAGTCCAGGGAATGGAGTAGCGCCCTCCCCTACACCTTGGTGTAGTAGCTATCGAAAAGGGAGCCTTCGGGTCACCCTCGACTATGGTCGCTAACTTTACTTTACATCTCTTGTGTACATACCTCATAATGTTGCTTATATGTCATATTTACATTTACCTCATAATGTAGCTTACATCTCTTGTGTACATACCTCATAATGTTGCTTATATGTCATATTTACATTGACCTCATAATGTAGCTCACATCTCTTGTGTACATACCTCATAATGTTGCTTATATGTCATAATTACATTGACCTCATAATGTAGCTTACATATCTTGTGTACATACCTCATAATGTTGCTTATAATTCATATTTACATTGACCTCATAATGTAGCTTACATCTCTTGTGCACATACCTCATAATGTTGCTTATATGTCATATTTACATTTACCTCATAATGTAGCTTACATCTCTTGTGTACATACCTCATAATGTTGCTTATATGTCATATTTACATTGACCTTATAATGTAGCTTACATCTCTTGTGTACATACCTCATAATGTATCTTATATGTCATATTTACATTGACCTCATAATGTAGCGTACATCTCTTGTGTACATACCTCATAATGTTGCTTATATGTCATATTTACATTTAACTCATAATGTAGCTCACATCTCTTGTGTACATACCTCATAATGTTGCTTATATGTCATATTTACATTGACCTCATAATGTATCTTACATCTCTTGTGTACATACCTCATAATGTTGCTTATATGTCATATTTACATTTAACTTATAATGTAGCTCACATCTCTTGTGTACATACCTCATAATGTTGCTTATATGTCATATTTACATTGACCTTATAATGTAGCTTACATCTCTTGTGTACATACCTCATAATGTTGCTTATATGTCATATTTACATTGACCTCATAATGTAGCTTACATCTCTTGTGTACATACCTCATAATGTTGCTTATATGTCATATATACATTGACCTCATAATGTAGCTCACATCTCTTGTGCACATACCTCATAATGTTGCTTATATGTCATATTTACATTTACCTCATAATGTAGCTTACATATCTTGAGTACATACCTCATAATGTTTCGTATATGTCATATTTACATTTACCTCATAATGTAGCTTACATCTCTTGTGTACATACCTCATAATGTTGCTTATATGTCATATATACATTTAACTCATAATACAGCTTACATATCTTGTGTACATACCTCATAATGTTGCTTATATGTCATATTTACATTGACCTTATAATGTAGCTCACATCTCTTGTGTACATACCTCATAATGTTGCTGGACAATGGCCCAGCTTTTAGAGTGTTCGCCAATGCCCGGGAGACCTGGGTTCAATCCCAGGTCGAGTCATACCAAAGACTTTTAAAATGGAACTTGATACCACCTTGCTTAACACTCAGCATTATAAGGTACGGTTCAAGGGTAAAGTGGAGCAGTCCAGGGAATGGAGTAGCGCCCTCCCCTACACCTTGGTGTAGTAGCTATCGAAAAGGGAGCCTTCGGGTCACCCTCGACTATGGTCGCTAACTTTACTTTACATCTCTTGTGTACATACCTCATAATGTTGCTTATATGTCATATTTACATTTACCTCATAATGTAGCTTACATCTCTTGTGTACATACCTCATAATGTTGCTTATATGTCATATTTACATTGACCTCACAATGTAGCTCACATCTCTTGTGTACATACCTCATAATGTTGCTTATATGTCATAATTACATTGACCTCATAATGTAGCTTACATATCTTGTGTACATACCTCATAATGTTGCTTATAATTCATATTTACATTGACCTCATAATGTAGCTTACATCTCTTGTGCACATACCTCATAATGTTGCTTATATGTCATATTTACATTTACCTCATAATGTAGCTTACATCTCTTGTGTACATACCTCATAATGTTGCTTATATGTCATATTTACATTGACCTTATAATGTAGCTTACATCTCTTGTGTACATACCTCATAATGTATCTTATATGTCATATTTACATTGACCTCATAATGTAGCGTACATCTCTTGTGTACATACCTCATAATGTTGCTTATATGTCATATTTACATTTAACTCATAATGTAGCTCACATCTCTTGTGTACATACCTCATAATGTTGCTTATATGTCATATTTACATTGACCTCATAATGTATCTTACATCTCTTGTGTACATACCTCATAATGTTGCTTATATGTCATATTTACATTTAACTTATAATGTAGCTCACATCTCTTGTGTACATACCTCATAATGTTGCTTATATGTCATATTTACATTGACCTTATAATGTAGCTTACATCTCTTGTGTACATACCTCATAATGTTGCTTATATGTCATATTTACATTGACCTCATAATGTAGCTTACATCTCTTGTGTACATACCTCATAATGTTGCTTATATGTCATATATACATTGACCTCATAATGTAGCTCACATCTCTTGTGCACATACCTCATAATGTTGCTTATATGTCATATATACATTTAACTCATAATACAGCTTACATATCTTGTGTACATACCTCATAATGTTGCTTATATGTCATATTTACATTGACCTTATAATGTAGCTCACATCTCTTGTGTACATACCTCATAATGTTGCTGGACCATGGCCCAGGTTTTAGAGTGTTCGCCAATGCCCGGGAGACCTGGGTTCAATCCCAGGTCGAGTCATACCAAAGACTTTTAAAATGGAACTTGATACCAACTTGCTTAACACTCAGCATTATAAGGTACGGTTCAAGGGTAAAGTGGAGCAGTCCAGGGAATGGAGTAGCGCCCTCCCCTACACCTTGGTGTAGTAGCTATCGAAAAGGGAGCCTTCGGGTCACCCTCGACTATGGTCGCTAACTTTACTTTACATCTCTTGTGTACATACCTCATAATGTTGCTTATATGTCATATTTACATTTACCTCATAATGTAGCTTACATCTCTTGTGTACATACCTCATAATGTTGCTTATATGTCATATTTACATTGACCTCATAATGTAGCTCACATCTCTTGTGTACATACCTCATAATGTTGCTTATATGTCATAATTACATTGACCTCATAATGTAGCTTACATATCTTGTGTACATACCTCATAATGTTGCTTATAATTCATATTTACATTGACCTCATAATGTAGCTTACATCTCTTGTGCACATACCTCATAATGTTGCTTATATGTCATATTTACATTTACCTCATAATGTAGCTTACATCTCTTGTGTACATACCTCATAATGTTGCTTATATGTCATATTTACATTGACCTTATAATGTAGCTTACATCTCTTGTGTACATACCTCATAATGTATCTTATATGTCATATTTACATTGACCTCATAATGTAGCGTACATCTCTTGTGTACATACCTCATAATGTTGCTTATATGTCATATTTACATTTAACTCATAATGTAGCTCACATCTCTTGTGTACATACCTCATAATGTTGCTTATATGTCATATTTACATTGACCTCATAATGTATCTTACATCTCTTGTGTACATACCTCATAATGTTGCTTATATGTCATATTTACATTTAACTTATAATGTAGCTCACATCTCTTGTGTACATACCTCATAATGTTGCTTATATGTCATATTTACATTGACCTTATAATGTAGCTTACATCTCTTGTGTACATACCTCATAATGTTGCTTATATGTCATATTTACATTGACCTCATAATGTAGCTTACATCTCTTGTGTACATACCTCATAATGTTGCTTATATGTCATATATACATTGACCTCATAATGTAGCTCACATCTCTTGTGCACATACCTCATAATGTTGCTTATATGTCATATTTACATTTACCTCATAATGTAGCTTACATATCTTGAGTACATACCTCATAATGTTTCGTATATGTCATATTTACATTTACCTCATAATGTAGCTTACATCTCTTGTGTACATACCTCATAATGTTGCTTATATGTCATATATACATTTAACTCATAATACAGCTTACATATCTTGTGTACATACCTCATAATGTTGCTTATATGTCATATTTACATTGACCTTATAATGTAGCTCACATCTCTTGTGTACATACCTCATAATGTTGCTGGACAATGGCCCAGCTTTTAGAGTGTTCGCCAATGCCCGGGAGACCTGGGTTCAATCCCAAGTCGAGTCATACCAAAGACTTTTAAAATGGAACTTGATACCACCTTGCTTAACACTCAGCATTATAAGGTACGGTTCAAGGGTAAAGTGGAGCAGTCCAGGGAATGGAGTAGCGCCCTCCCCTACACCTTGGTGTAGTAGCTATCGAAAAGGGAGCCTTCGGGTCACCCTCGACTATGGTCGCTAACTTTACTTTACATCTCTTGTGTACATAGCTCATAATGTTGCTTATATGTCATATTTACATTTACCTCATAATGTAGCTTACATCTCTTGTGTACATACCTCATAATGTTGCTTATATGTCATATTTACATTGACCTCATAATGTAGCTCACATCTCTTGTGTACATACCTCATAATGTTGCTTATATGTCATAATTACATTGACCTCATAATGTAGCTTACATATCTTGTGTACATACCTCATAATGTTGCTTATAATTCATATTTACATTGACCTCATACTGTAGCTTACATATCTTGTGTACATACCTCATAATGTTGCTTATATGTCATATTTACATTAACCTCATAATGTAGCTCACATCTCTTGTGTACATACCTTATAATGTTGCTTATATGTCATATTTACATTGACCTCATAATGTATCTTACACCTCTTGTGTACATACCTCATAATGTTGCTTATATGTCATATTTACATTTAACTCATAATGTAGCTCACATCTCTTGTGTACATACCTCATAATGTTGCTTATATGTCATATTTACATTTACCTCATAATGTAGGTTACATATCTTGTGTACATAACTAATAATATTGCTTATATGTCATATTTACATTGACCTCATAATGTAGCTTACATCTCTTGTGTACATACCTCATAATGTTTCTTATATGTCATATATACATTTAACTCATAATACAGCTTACATATCTTGTGTATATACCTCATAATGTTGCTTATATGTCATATTTACATTGACCTTATAATGTAGCTCACATCTCTTGTGTACATACCTCATAATGTTGCTGGACAATGGCCCAGCTTTTAGAGTGTTCGCCAATTGCCCGGGAGACCTGGGTTCAATCCCAGGTCGAGTCATACCAAAGACTTTTAAAATGGAACTTGATACCACCTTGCTTAACACTCAGCATTATAAGGTACGGTTCAAGGGTAAAGTGGAGCAGTCCTGGGAATGGAGTAGCGCCCTCCCCTACACCTTGGTGTAGTAGCTATCGAAAAGGGAGCCTTTGGGTCACCCTCGACTATGGTCGCTAACTTTACTTTACATCTCTTGTGTACATACCTCATAATGTTGCTTATATGTCATATTTACTTTTACCTCATAATGTACCTTACATCTCTTGTGTACATACCTCATAATGTTGCTTATGTGTCATATTTACATTGACCTCATAATGTAGCTCACATCTCTTGTGTACATACCTCATGATGTTGCTTATATGTCATAATTACATTGACCTCATAATGTATCTTACATCTCTTGTGTACATACCTCATAATGTTGCTTATATGTCATATTTACATTGACCTCATAATGTAGCTTACATATCTTGTGTACATACCTCATAATGTTGCTTATAATTCATATTTACATTGACCTCATACTGTAGCTTACATATCTTGTGTACATACCTCATAATGTTGCTTATATGTCATATTTACATTGACCACATAATGTAGCTCACATCTCTTGTGTACATACCTCATAATGTTGCTTATAATTCATATTTACATTGACCTCATAATGTATCTTACATCTCTTGTGTACATACCTCATAATGTTGCTTATATGTTATATTTACATTGACCTCATAATGTAGCTCACATCTCTTGTGTACATACCTCATAATGTTGCTTATATGTCATATTTACATTTAACTCATAATGTAGCTCACATCTCTTGTGTACATACCTCATAATGTTGCTTATATGTCATATTTACATTTACCTCATAATGTAGCTCACATCATTTGTGCACATACCTCATAATGTTGCTTATATGTCATATTTACATTTACCTCATAATGTAGCTTACATCTCTTGTGTACATACCTCATAATGTTGCTTATATGTCATATATACATTTAACTCATAATACAGCTTACATATCTTGTGTACATACTTCATAATGTTGCTTATATGTCATATTTACATTGACCTCATAATGTAGCTCACATCTCTTGTGTACATACCTCATAATGATGCTGGACAATGGCCCAGCTTTTAGAGTGTTCGCCAATGGCCCGGGAGACCTGGTTTTAATCCCAGGTCGAGTCATACCAAAGACTTTTAAAATGGAACTTGATACCACCTTGCTTAACACTCAGCATTATAAGGTACGGTTCAAGGGTAATGTGGAGCAGTCCAGGGAATGGAGTAGCGCCCTCCCCTACACCTTGGTGTAGTAGCTATCGAAAAGGGAGCCTTCGGGTCACCCTCGACTATGGTCGCTAACTTTACTTTACATCTCTTGTGTACATACCTCATAATGTTGCTTATATGTCATATTTACATTTACCTCATAATGTAGCTTACATCTCTTGTGTACATACCTCATAATGTTGCTTATATGTCATATTTACATTGACCTCATAATGTAGCTTACATATCTTGTTTACATACCTCATAATGTTGCTTATATGTCATATTTACATTTACCTCATAATGTAGCTCACATCTCTTGTGTACATACCTCATAATGTTGCTTACATCGCTTATGCATTTACCTCATTATGTTTCTTATATGTCACTTGTCCATCATAATGTCGCATTTATGTCAGTTATGGATTTATCTGATAATATTGTATATATGTCACTTCATTTACCTCGTACGGTTTGATATTATTTCTCTATTATCCAAATCTATCAACTAGCCATGTTGACTGAGGCTGTTTATTACGCCGACTGCATCTCTGAAGACCCCATCCCCGCAACAAGTGTCCTCAATATAACAATAAACTTTAACAGATGGAGCGGCTCCAGTCCTGGTACTTTAAGGAATGTGAAGTATCCCTTCATTGTCCTTTGAAATCCACTATGACCCGGAGTGGTAATACCAATAAGCCTTCCATCTATCGGTCAAATAGAACTATTCATCCTTTTAATCGGGATTATTATCAATACTAAATAGAATTGTTTACTTTTAATTGCAATACTTGAAATCATTTAACTGTGTTCAATCAATTAATAGCAATACTAGAAACCATTTAACAGTTTGAAAATATTACCTCTGACACATTTAAAAATATTTTCTACAAACAGTTCGCGTACAAATATATATATATATATATATATATATATATATATGGGGGGGGTAGACAGAATTTGCCATTGAATATTCTACAAAGGTTGATATGCTTTACAACACAACCAAATCAAACAAAGCAGACATTTATGATTTCTGTGAGAGTCAACGTTAATAAATAATAACAATAATAACAACAATAATAATAATAATAATAATAATAATAATAATAATAATAAAAACAATAACAATAATAATGATAATAATAATATTTTTTCTTAGAATAATCGCAAGAAATTTTTTAAAAATGAAAAAAAAAGTCGCTGTTTGTTAAGGGTTTTAAACGTCAAAGAAATGTGATGTTCGATAAGCACCAACAGGTGTGCATTTTACAAGACATTTACATGGTAAATTCACTCCCCTCCCCACTTGTAGGTCTCCTAAAAAATGAGGGTCCTCCAATTATTGTTAAAATCGGATTTTCTTGTGCTTAAGCGGTAGAAAAAAAAGACTTTTTTTATCAGAGGTTCGAAACCGTTAACTTTGACAATTGTTAAATGAAAAAAAATAACCTTTCAAAAATGAACTAAGGATTGAAAAGGCAGATAGGATTAACCCTCAAATGCCTGATGATAAAATTAGATCATTAACAACAAGGTGTGTTGTCATCTCAGGTTCCATTTGACTCACTCCATCCCTATAGGCCATCGCTCTTGAGAGGTCCTGTAGATGGTATCCAGTGTCCGTACAGAGCTCAGGAATGTACGTTTTTCTGTTTAGCCATCACTGGTGCGCATGAGTCCATTGGAAAATGCCATTGATGTGTTCTTTCTTAGCTCACCAGCAGTAGCCATTATGTCTTACTCATCATTGGTTTTTGAAATGGGAGGTAAATAGCCATACATTTGCTGTGTTTCAGAATGTTCTTTCCAAGATTTTTTCAAAAAAAAATACGAGCAGCATTGTGCTGTTCCCATCTAAAACTTTAAAAGGTTTCGTTTAAATGCAAATGGTGCATCCACTCAGAAATACTAACACGACTAAACTGGGAAATATTTTTTATATTGGAAGTTAAAAACCTATGTTAGATATCTACATTTTAATTTTTTTGACCATGGAATTTTGTTATTTGTACAGGTTGTTTTCACTTTTGGTTGTCTGTGTGTGTTTTACTCGTACTGTTTTCACACCTTCGGCTTACATCTTCCTTAGAAAGATATTATGTTACAAATATGGCATAAGTACAATATGCAAGCAAATATCTTTGCAAATAAATATGGTACTGAAATGGTATATTTGAGTGCCGTGATCGGCAGATGCTCCCTTGAAAGTCAGCAGAGGGGACTTAACCTCATCCTGCTAAGGTTGGCTGTTCTAATTCTTGGTACACAGACAATAACCACAGCTACATTATTACCTTAAGAGGTCTTAAAAAGAAGTGAAAAAGGGAATATAATAGGCTCGTTATACACGGCTATTTTAGAAGCAGCCCACGCACAAATAGGTTATGACTGAATTTCCTTTGCAGAGTGGTTAACGTGCTGAACTGCGATTTCATAATAAGCGAGTTCAAACTCCAGTCACGCTATAATATTCCATTTCGGACTTCTAGCCTAAAAGTAGTATTTGGCATAATTTTGGTTGGTTGGTTGGTTGGTGGGTTTTTATGGCATATCAACCTTTGTAGGTTATTTAACGCTAAATCCATTTTTTATGTAAATAATCAGTTCTATTTCAAAGAATTCGGTTAAGCATATACACACAGTTTAAAATGTAAGTACAGTTTAATTGTGAAAAATATTTCTATTTGAAACTATTCAGTTTAGTTAAGCAGTTCTAATTCAGCTAATTCTGTTTAGTATAAGAACAGATTTTGTTTACACACAGTTAAATGTCAAAACAGTTTCATATCAAACAATCCAGTTTAGTGTAAGTACAGTTTATATGTCAAAAACGGTTCAATTTCAACCAAATAAGTTTAGCCTAAGCATGCAGTTTAAATTTAAGTAGAGTGGCCTTGCGGTTAGAGTGTTCGCCAATGGCCCGGGAGACCTGGGTTCAATCCCAGGTCGAGTCATACCAAAGGCTCAAAAAATGGTACTTGATGCCTCCTTGCTTAACACTCAGCATTATAAGGTACGGATCAAGGGTAAAGTAGAGCAATCCAGGGAAGGAGTAGCGCCCTCCCCTACACCTTGGTGTAGTAGCTATCGAAAAGGGAGCCTTCGGGTTACCCTCGACTATGGTCGCCAACTTTTTTTACTTTAATAGTCAAAAAACATTTCTATTTAAAGGTATTAAGTTTAATGAAACAATACAGTTTAGCATAAGCATGCCGTTAGTTCTATTTTTAACCATAGATAGGGTCTTACCAGGTGCTACCACAACGGGTCAGAGAGGACCTGGGAGCAATGGCAATAAAGGGGTACTCAACATTCCCTAAACCCCAGCATTATTGGAACCTCACTATCAGATAGTTTAGTGTCATATCCAGGACATATCCTCGTCGTGTAATGGTTAAAGCGATGAACTACGAAATCGTAGTAAGCGAGTTCATATACCAGTCGCGCTATTACGTTCACTTTCGGGCAAATACCCTTAGGAGAGGTATGAACCCCCTTAACCTCCCTGCTATGGGTTAAAGAATATCACTACTATTCTTCTAGGAGAATGGCGTTGGCATTAAATAACCTACAAAGGTTGATATGCCAAGGAACCAAACCAAGGAACGGTTCGCCATGTCCATTTCTTACAACGTTAATCATTACACTACAAGCATCTCCATGAACGTGAAATCAGATAGCTATTTGAAGATTAATCAACTGATTCATTTAAACGGCATGTCAACATATATGAGGTTATTTTATGCCTTGAGGTTACGGAATCGCTGTCAGTGTATGTGGTGCCTTCAATAAGTTTCCAGACTTTTTGTACAGGCATTTAAAATTGTCGTAGACACTTGAAAATTCAGTATCTTATTGCTATACATCTTATGATATGACTGACCAATTTTTATGATTTCAGGTTCAGATCAACAGCTACAGTAGCAATTGGAATACACCCTACAAAAGCTTGATTGTCACAGCTGGTGAATTTCAAAAATGCAATCTGGACGTGAGGACACTTTAGAAAAACGATATGCAATAAAATTCTGTTTTAAACTCGGAAAAAATGCCAGAGAAACGTATGGACCATGCTTCAGACTGCTTTTGGAGCATCTTGCACGATTCGAGCATTAGTTTTTGGTTGGCATAAGAAATTCAAGGAAGACAGGGAGTCTGTGAGGGATGATGAGAGTTGTGGCAGGAGTAAGGAAGTTAATAGACCAGAGTTGATTGGCCAAAGGGTTAGGGGTAGGGTTACTATGTTGAGGTTTTAAGGGAGTTCAGGAGGAGATTCCTTGGGAAGAGGCCAGCACTCTTCAAATCGGGTCTGTGGCATTTCCACCAGGACAATGAACCAGTCCACAACTCCATCCTTGTCACATACTCTTTGACCAAGATAGGCATCAAGACAGTTCCTCAGTCTCCCTATGGTCCAGACCTTGCTCCCTGTGACTTTTGGTTCTTCCCTTAGCTCAGAGGCTGTCGTTATGAGACAACTGAGTAGATGAAAGAGGCTGTGACGAAGGTCATTGACAAGCTCACGCAAGGGGACTTCCATGGGGCCTGCCAGAAGTTGATGGAACGGTACAAGTGCATTGCAGCCAGAGGAGATTCCTTCGAAGGGGTCTAGAGTTTCATGCGTGTCCTATCAATAAAAGTGCCTATACGAAAAAGTCTGGAAACTTATTTAATGATCCTCATACGTTCATATTTATATTATTTGTGTCGTTGTTTCTTAGCTTTTTTGCCCACAGTCATATCGAACATGATTAATTAAAAAAAATGTATTTGACTTATAGATAGGATCCTAAAAGGAACATTTCCGGGACTGAATGGACCAGGGAATAATTGCAGAGATGTACTCTGAATACCCTAGATCTCTGCCGCCTCGTCGGCTGTGGCAGTAGAATACACTGACTGGGTATTTGCAGAAGGGTAAGACTCACCCACCCCCAGTCAGTGTTCTGGATATGACATTAAACCATATGAGAGTGAGGCTGTGGTAATGCTGGAGTTTTGGGAAATGCGTAGTACCTTTTCTTTGCCATCGTCCTCTCTCTCTCTCTCTCTCTCTCTCTGGTCCGGTATTGTAGCACCTGATTAAGTCCTATCTATGAGTTAAATAGAACTGTTTGACTTTTGAACCAAGTGAAAACAAACAACTTATGCTAAATTGAATTGCTAGAAATAGAAGTGTTTGCTCATTTTGGTAAACAAATGACTGATGGCTAATTGAATAGAAAGTGATACATAGCAATACTTGGAACTAATTAACAGTGTGCAAACGAATGAGTAAGGCTGAATAGTTTTATTAGTATTCAATAGTAATTTCTGAAACTCTTTAACGGCGCGCCTATACTGGATTATAGGTATAACATAGCAATATTTAGAACTATTCAACTGAGTGCAAATCAAGTAATAGAGTTAAACGGAATAATTAGTTTTAAATATTTGCCACCATTTTACAGTGTAAAAACAAATGATTACTATAGAAAAAATAATCAATGTTAGTAATAATTAAGACCATTGAACTGTGTTGAAACAATTGTAGTATTGATGTGCGAACAAATTATTTCTGACTTATTTAGGAATGAAATTACCAACAAAATATTCTTTCCCAGTCGGCTGGGGCTGAAGAATACACCGACTGCTTCTCTGCAGAGGAGTAAGACCCCCTCCACCAACGAGTGTCCAGGATATGACACTAAACAATCTGACGGTGAGGTTCCATAGATGCTGGAGCTTTATGGAATGTGGAGCACCTCTTCATTGCCATTAATTCTTGGTCCACTCTAGACGGGAGTGGAAGCACCTGATAGGGCCCTATCTATGGGTTAAATAGAACTAACTACATACGTATGCCAACTGAATTGTTTGAATTAGAAGAGTTTAACTCAACCGAATTGCTTTAAATAGAGATATTTTTTATATATAAACTGTACTTACATTTAAATTGCGTACTTATGCTAAACTGAATTGTTTGAAATGGAATTGTTTTTTGTAATTTTCTTTAATTGGAATCATTTTGAAATGAGGCTTCTTAATCTGAGAATTTTTGTTTATTTATTGCGGACTTTTTGTCCAGCATCTTGGTAGTTTTTGTGTAGTTTCTTCTTCACTACGTTTCGGCCAAATTTCACCTCTGGCCTTCTTCAGGTGATTAACCGCGACCTCAGATAGGAATGCTGCGTCTTGTAACCGTATCCTCAGTAAGTACTGCCTTCCATAGTTGTTGTCTATCACACCACGTTTTTGACCAAGTAAACCTCTGACCGACTTGGGTAGGAATTGAAACTCCTATCTTCTGACAATGTTCATCTGGAACCGTATAGACTCAACGCCTCTATACGCTGAGCAACGGGCCCCTTTGGGGCCTGTGGCGCAGTGAACTAAACTGAGTTGTTATATATGGAACTGTTTTGACGTTTAACTGAGTGTAAACAAAATTAACTGAATTAGAATTGTTTGAATAAACTGAATAGTTTAAAATAGAAATGTTTTTGACAATCAAACTGTGCACTCATGCTAAACTGAATTGTTTGTAAAAGAACTTATTATTTACATAAAAATGGATTTGGCGTTAAATAACCTACAAAGGTAGATATGCTATAAAAACCAACCAACCAACCAACTATTCACTTATATATCATATATGTATATTAATTTTAGTAGGTGCAAACAAATGAATTGTGTTAAATAGTTACTGTTACATAGCAATACTTGAAACCATTTAACTGTGTGCAAAAAATGGACTCAGGCTCGTTTAAAAATGTTACCTACAAACTATTCGTTAATAAATCATATATATGCGTAAAAAGGATTTGGTATTAAATAACCTACAAGGGTTGATATGCCATAAATCACAACCCAAATGAACCAAACCAATATTAATTATCTTAAAACATATTTATGTGACTCATAAATCGGACATTCATTTCAGGTCAAAGTCAACCCTGGGAGTAATAACAATGAACGTATAGTAGTGAGTTGATGACCTTTGTCGAGGGTGACTCGGAAGCTCCCTTTTCTATAGCTACAATACCTAGTTGTAGGTGAGGGCGCTACTCCTTTCCCTAGATTGCTGCACTTTACCTCGATCCTTACCTTATAATGCTGAGTGTTAAGCAAATCAGCATCAAGTATCATTTTTTGAGTCTTTGGTATGACTCGACCTGGGATTGAACCCAGGTCTCCCGGGCCATTGGCGAACACTCTAACCATTACGCCAATGTATACTCTACATAATTTAGGGGTCGAGAACTAGAACGTCCCTTCTAGGTGCAGTTGAGCATCATACTGGGTGGAACGATAAAATTGTCGCCCTAGAAAAGATGACATGATTCCATTTCCGTTTAATGAAAACCGGTTTTCTTTTTTTGTCGCAGACCATCTACTAGTTGGCCAGTTGTGTACAAATCTCAAGAGCGATAGGAGCCTTCTATCATGTCTGAAAGTGACACAATGTTCAACGAACGAGATCGGAGATGGGCCGCTGTACAATTCATGCTCCCTACCGATCCAAGTTATCACAACAAGACCATTACCAGCACCCTCAAAATGCAAATCAGGATTGCCCCGAATAACAGGGACGTGCCCAGGGTGATGAAAATAAAGTTTCCGGCTACGGTTATGGTCTTTGGTGTGATTTCAAGAGAGGACCACTTCGTGCCACCTCACATCTTCGAAGTCGGCTTGAAAGTCAATACCAAAGTGTACCTGGATGTGCTGAAGAGTGTGGTGATCTGGTGCAATCAGGTGGCCGGTGCAATCAGGTGGCCGGTGACAGACCCTGGGTGTGGCAGCAGGACTCGGCGCTGGCCAACAAGTCCAAAGAGACCCAGGCTTTGATTCAGAAGGAGTGCTACGACTTTGTACCCTTCTCTCACTGGCACCACTCCTCCCCCGACCTGAACCCGCTGGACTACTTCGTTTGGTCATACGTCGAAAACACCACCAACATGACCTCCCATAACAGCAAAGCCAGCCTGATCGCTGCCATACGCCGAGTATTCACCGAGCTCCCGCCGGCGCTTGCGGAAAAGGCATGTTCCCAGTTCCGGATCCGTATCGAGGTGGTGATTTACGCTGAAGGCGGCTACATTGAATAGATGTCAGCTCTACTACATAATCAAGTTACCTGAATTTATTTTTTCAATAAAGCTGTAGTATCGTTTTCTTTAGGACGACAATTTTATCGTTCCACTCTGTACAGAGACATCCCATTTTGTAAATGGGCCCCACCCTTGACCAGAGGATGCAGTGAAATCCCCACCGACAGGGCCTCGGATTTGGTTGATTTTAACGGCATGTCTCGGGTTATATAATGTCAAGAAGTTAGGGAATTGCATATGTTATAGTTTTTGTGTAGTTTCTTTTTTTGCCTCACGGTATTAAGTATTCATATCTAATACAAATAATATGTAAAATGTCTTTTTGATCCATAGATGAGACGTTAACTCGTACTTTCACACCAGATCAGAGTGAACACGAGAGTGATGGCAAAGAGTGCTAAAATATACAATATAGTTTCATCCTTAGCCCACCCTGTTTTTTGGAGGGGGTGCTAAACCTCTCTCAGGGGATACAGTCAGCGTATTCTTAGCCCCACCGACAAAGCCAATCATTTGTTGTTGCTAGTAAACAAATAGAGATAAAAAATAAAAAAGAATCGGTTTTATTATAAGACATGCTTAATGCACTTCTTTCTGTAATACTTTTCTTCATTAATTTCAGTCTGTATTTTTCTTTTCTTTTCTGGTTCGCCATTTTTGTTTTTCTCTGCGGCGTTATTGAAATGATTCTTTTGTTTTCTGATTGCTAAAAAGCCATCAATAATTTTTAATTCATAATTGTAAATTGAAATCATTGACCAATATTATCTGTTTAGTATTTGCTTCCCGGTGAGAAGCCCTAATAATTTACAATTTATTTTCCACCTCGAAACTGATTTTGCCGACTACACAATCCATCTGATATACACACACACAAAAGCATTATTATTCATTCAGTTTAACTCGCAAAATATTGAGAGATTTTTTTTTCAATGTTTCTGAATGCTCGGAAAAAGCTGGCATCCAAACAATTCAACATTACTCACCACCCCACAAAAAAACCCAAAACAAGACAAAAGATTTATCTCAAACAAACAAACAAAAAAGAAAATAAGTATGAAGTAATACAAACACCATTTGTTGCTTATAAGGTTAAAGATTTCATTTTTATATTTTCATGTGTACATGATTCCAAAATGATGGTCCTAGAATTTCTGCTGCATAAAGCTTATACTTCTAGTGCAAAATGGTCTTTTTTTAAAATTCTTTGTACAGTTATTAAAAAAAAAAAGATTTTTATTATATATTCAAATGGAAAAATCAATAATTTTTCAAAGAAGATTTAAATTACAATCTGATTTTTATATTTCAGAACATCTATAATTTTATTTTTAAATGTTAATGAAAGTTGTATATATATATATATATATATATATACCGGGGTTCAATCCAAGGTCAAGTCATAACGAAAACTAAAAAAATGGTACTTGATGCCTCCTTGCTCAGCACTCAGCATTAAAGGTTAGGATGCTGGGGAAAGTGGAGCAATCCTGGGAATGGAGTCGTGCGGCCTCCCATACCTCGGTTTAATAGCTATTGAAAAGGGATCCTTCGGGTCACCCTCGACTAAGGTCGCCAACTTTACTTACTTCACACACACACACACACACATATATATATATATATATATATATGTGTGTGTGTGTGTGTGTGTGTGATATTATATATAATATATGTAATGAAATGGAATAATTCACAAAACATAATTAATTAGGATCTTGCAAAAAGGTTCAATAAACTCAAAATGACCTTCCTAAAATTAAAAATATTTCGGTGAGCTAACCGGTTCCCTGCCAAAGATATTTTTGAATGCTGTAAATAATGCATTGGGATTTTCTTAAAAAATAAGAAATAAAACAGCAAACAAACAAAAACAAATATACAAAAACCCACAACAAAACAAAACTTTTATCGTAGTATACAACTGATGGGTCTTGACAAGCAACGAGGAACACATAAATGAAAGATATAATCGTATATTTTCATTCTTCGACGGTGATGTGTGTGTGGAGCAGGAGAGCAATCTGAGAGAGTTCACACACACGAAGGTGCCGTTGGGAGTCGAAACAGCCAGCGGAAACTGCAAACACAGTTTCTTCCAAGCAGCGGTCGTGTCGATACTGCTATATGAATGCACTACTTGGACGCTAACGAAACGGTTGGAGAAAAAGTTAGACGGTAATTATACAAGAATGCTGCGAGCAATATTGAATAAGTCCTAGAAGCAACACCCCACAAAACACCAACTATACGGCCACCTGCCTTCCATCACGTAAACTATCCAAATTAGACGAATCAGACACACAGGACACTGCTGGAGAAGCAGGGACGAGCTCATAAGTGATGTACTCCTATGGACACTCACATATAGCCGAGCAAAAGAAGGACGACCAGCCCGAACATACATACAGCAGCTATGTGAGGATACGGGATATAGCCCTGAAGACTTGCCAGAGGCGATGAACGATAGGGAGAAGTAGCGAGAGAGCGTCAGGGATATCCGTGCTAGCGGCACAACATGATAATGATGATGATATAGTCTTAAAACTCCCACGTGGCCCACATAAAATGCTTACACCCACGCACTACTTGTTTTTCATTGCTCCGGGCATACACCTTCGCATTGCTTGCTTTTCATTGGTCACGGTTTACATCCACGCAATACTAGTTTTTCATTGGCCATCATCTACATCCACGCAATGCTTGTTCTACATTGGTCCCATGTTACTACCCAACATCGGTTGTTTTCTCGGTAATCATTTCGTGATTTTATCTTCGGCCGGATGTATCCGGCAACGACATCCGCCGGGTATCTAGCAGATCATTATCTCAAAGAATAAAAACAGATATAAAATAATAAAAAAATTATATGTTGCTTATGAACTTACAGTTTTTATTTTTATATTTTCATTTGTTCATGGTTATTGGAATGGGACCCTGTTAGAATCAATACTAAGAAAATAATTACTTCCCTTTTCACTGACTAAGGAGTGATCACCCTTGGGTTTAGGAGGTCGGCCATGACACTTTTGGTGAAAACCACGGAGTTATAGGACGAGAGACTTATCATCGCACATCCAGTGGTTCATTCATTATCATCTCTGAGCGTAACTTGTTAAATAAATCAGTTAAGCGTTTCACCTAGTTCTGGTATCATTTTTATGTGGATATCCACAGAACCCCCACCTTAAAAACCATAAAAGACCCCTAAAAGTAATATTGGCGAACTAATTCGATGGTGACCCGAAGACTCCCTTTTCGATAGCTACTACACCGGGGTGTAGGTAAGGGTGCTATTCCATTCTCTGGATTGCTCCATTTTCCCTTGATCCATATCTTATAATTCTGAGTGTTAAGCAAGGAAGCATCAAGTACCATTTTTTAGTCTTTGGTATGACTTGACTTTGGATTGAACCCCGGTCTCCCGGACCATTGGCGAACACCTTACTCATTTGGCCAATCCCCCGATTAATGAGGATCAAATTCACTATAGTATATAAGACAAGCTTGTTAATTGCTTCGACATGCCAAGGCATCCTTTTATGATATTTTATGCTATATTGGGAATATGATTTTATACATTCAAAATACTCTGTCGAAGTTTATGCATTTGTGTGGATCACAACGAAATAGAAAATCTAAAGTTATAGATATTGACTGGGGGATTTCTGAGACCTAATGACAAAAGTTCTTGACGTTGACCTCGAAATAAGCGAGTTCGATCACCAATCGCGCTGTTACGTTCACTTTTTGATTGATGCCCTTGGAAAAGGCATGAACCCTCTTATACCGACTGATCACTGCTGTTCTTCCACAAGAATGGCTTTGGCATTAAATAAAATAAGAAATCAGTTAAGCCATTAAACAAAGATATTTTGATTTTGGACTCCAACGTAATCTCTATTAAGTTGATCTTTTAGGTAATTCGGGTTTATTATCTCATATATTGTCTTGACCAGCGGTGAACCAGGTGGATAAAGTTAACAGATAAAGTTGGTGGATAAAGTTGATATATATATACACATATATATATATATATACGTATATCCAGTCGTAAAGAAAATCAAGCAAGTGAAGACCGGAAAGACAGAAACGCCTGGGTGTGATACCCGAGGTATAAAAATGCGTTGGTATAAGTCGTGAATAATGGAGAAGGATCTTTTCTGTATGCGTTTTACTTGCGTCCATGTGATGCAGCCATACGGTAGTACTGACAGAGCCGTAGCTGAATGAAATCCTGTTTTGTTTTGTCGGAAAGATCAGACTTCTATATAATTGATAAACCTGTTAATAGCATTCCAATCCTCAGCTAGGCGTATATTGACATCTCTTTCAGTAGATGAGATTTTGCCTCCGTCGTATGTAAACTCATCTTAGAATTTTTGAGGCTTGCCTATTAGAGTAGAGATGGTTCGTTTTTGTTTAAAAACATGTATTCTGTTTTATTTGTATTCACGTTGAGGATAATGCTTCCTGTTGTTTGTATAGACTATGCTGTAGGAATTTTACGTGGGTTTGTGTACTTGTCAGAAGTGCTTGGTCATTTGAGAAGTCGACGCCTGTCATAGGTTCTGCGAGATTTCGTTAGCTTTTAGCCCCTTTTTTTTAAATGTGAAACAATTTTCTTTTATTAAATCTATTGATGTTGAAGTAGGTAATCTCGGCAGAGTATAAAGAAATATGTCGCCAAAATAATTACGCAAGGTAAGAAATGTTTATGTTGTTTTTGTGACAAGGGTAATCCTACTTACCAACCCCTCCGCTCGGGCAGGATATGACACAAGGTCAATTTATAAGCGGAGTTTTACAGGTTTGAATTCAGAGTTTTCCTTCTCCTCGACTAGTTGCCTCACCATGGCTGAAGAACCTACTATTTACCCATAGCCGGTGGGAGAATAATTGGATTCATACCTTTCCAAATGGTATTAGTGCTCTGTGAAATGCAATCAGTCTCGTTCAGGTTTTGAACTCGTGTCGGTGTGTCCATTTCCTACTACAATAACCATTACACCACGGGCACCAGGGCAATGTCATTTTAAAATTTACCTATATTACCGAATATTCCAAGTAGAAGTTGTGCTAATTAGCTGGTATATAAATTTTTTTCGAACTTTTACGAATTTTCAAAAATTGCATTGAATGTGGGGGAACATAAAAGAATTTTTCAAAAATCTATAAAGATTTTTTTAGGGCGTTTCAATGTTATATAAGTACTCGGCACCTATTATCGTGTAATGGTTAGCAGTCCACTTTCAGTAAGTTTGATTCTCACTGGTTGTATCACTCATCAAATCAATTGATTTTTAGTCACCATCACCATCATCATCATCATGCCATGAAACCAGCACGGATATCCCTGGACCTCTCTCGCCACTTTTCCCTATCGTTCATCACCTTTGGCAGGTCTTCAGGGCTACATCCCGTATCCTCACATAGCTGCTGAATGTATGTTCCAGCTGGTCGTCCTGCTTTTGCCCTGCCATATGTAGGGGTCCATAGGAGTACATCACTTATGAGCTCGTCCCTGTTTCTCCAGCAGTATCCTGCATGCCTGGTTCGTCTAACTTGGATAGTTTACGTGATGGGAGGTAGGTGGGCGTATAGTCGGTGTTTTGTAGGGTGTTGCCGCCAGGTCTTGTTCAATATTGCTCGCAGCATTCTTGTGTAATTACCGTCTAGCTTTTTCTCCAGTCGTTTCGTTAGCGTCCAAATAGTGCATCGATATAGCTGTATCTACACGACCGCTGCCTGGAAGAAACTGCGTTTCATTTTATCGGTCAGGTCTGACTTCCGTATGATCGATAGCTTATCGATAGCTGTCCATATGTTCGTTAGCCGCGTGTCGATGTCTTTTTTTTTACTTTTATTTAATGGCATATCAATCTTCGTAAGTAATTTAATACCAAATTCATGTTTATAGACGATCAGTAATAGTACAATTCAACCAATTGCTGATGGGAAGATTGAGCGTTTATACCCTACCCAACGGTTTTGACCTAAGAATAACCTAATGGCGCGATTAGAATTCGAATTTGCTTCCTTCATTTTCATTAACCACTCCACCACGAAGACTCCACCTATTTAAGGTTTGATTTGGTTTCTTTCTTTAATGGCATATCAACCTTTGTAGGTTATTCAATGCCAAAGCCATTCTCCTAGAAGAACAGTAGTGGTACTATTTAACCCATAGCTGGGAGGATAAGGGGGTTCATACCTTTCCCAAGGGTATTTGCCCGAAAGTGAACGTAATAGCTCGACTGGAGTACGAACTCGCTTACTACGATTCTGCAGTCCATCGCTTTAACCATTACACCACAAAGACACCCCCTCCACCGATCTAAGGAAATACGCGTACTCATCTTAAGTGATCAGAAATCAAATTAGGAACTTGTTTGTTATGGCATATCAACCTTAGTAGGTTATGTAATGCTAAATCTACTTTTATACGAATAATCAATTCTTTTGCAAACAATTCAGTTTAGCATAAGTGCACTGTTTAATTGTCAAAAAAACATTTCTATTTCAAGTTATTCAGTTCAGTCAAAAAATTCTCATTCAAACAATTTAGTTTAGCATAAGTATAGTTTTTGTTTACACACAGTTAAATATCAAAACAATTCTATTTTGAACAATTCAATTTAACATAGTACAATTTCAAAGTAAAAAGAAGTGCTATTTGAAACAATTTAGTTTTGCATAAGAACGCAGTTTACATGTCAAAACAGTTCTATTTCAAGCAGTTCAGTTTAGCATAAGTTCGCAGTTTAGTTCTATTTGACCCATAGATATGGCCCTATCAGATGTTACCACTCCGGGCCAGAGTAGAGTAGGGAGCGATGGCAATGAATGGCTGCTCTACATTTCCCAAAGCTCCAGGATTACTAGAAACACATCATCAGATTTTATGTGTCACATATAAGGACACTCGTTGGTGGGATCTTACCCCTCTGCAGAGTTGCAGTCTGTGTATTATACAGCCCCAGCCGACAGGGTAATGGAACCAAGAAGATAAAAATATTCTCTACTCGCATTCTTTTATACATTAGGCCAGTCCATCAAGAATGGAGCAAAAATACGATGAGACCACAATGGGAGCAGATACATGAAAGTGATAGTTGCAAATCTCAAAAAACGATTCCCTTCTCTACATCTTTGTTCGTTAATTTTATAATCCTAATATAAGTTGGTTGATAGTTTTTTTATCCTTTCAATAGCTACGACACCTACTTTTCTAGGAGTGGCCCTCTTACCCTTGATCTGTACCTTATAATGCTGAGTGTTAAGCAAGGAGACATCAAGTACCATTTTTAAGTCTTTGGAGAACACTCAAACCATTATGCCTAAATTTTGAATCATTAGTTTTTATGTTGAAAGTAGAATAATTTCTTTATTGTATGATATAGACAACAGAAGCAAAGCCTGAAACTAATAATGTCCATTTTCCATATATCTACAATCCAAGCAATTAAGATCCCATACTATCCTAGTAAATCATTTGTGTTACATTGGGGTATTTATGTATTACTAATTTTTACTAGTAATACTTAAATAATATTAAGAGATTAATATTAGTTAAAAATGAGAAGTCGGACACAAAATAACATTTGCAACATGAATAATTTTTTTGTTACAAAGTATTATTGCATAGCACAAATACAAAGTTTAAAGAGAATAATCACCATTTTTCTTTACCTTTAATACCTAAACAATTAAGAAAAAGCCCATTTTATTCAAGAACAGATTTTGCGTTACATAGTGTTATTAAATAGCAAAAAAGTTAAAATTTAAAAGGAATAATGGACATTTTTTTAAAACTAAAGACTCCAGACACGAAACAAAATAGCAGAATTTTTTTTTTCTTGATAAGTCTTCATGTTTTTCCCATTATATATATATATATATATATATATATATATATATATATATATAGTGGGTAGAGTGTCCGCCAATCGACCGAGATACATGGGTTCAATCCCACGTCGAGTCATACCAAAGACTCAAAAATGTACTTGATGCCTCCTTACTTAAAACCCAGCATTATAAGTTACGGATCAAGGGTAAGTCGAGCCATCCAAGGAAAGGAGTAGTACCCTCTGCTATACCAAGGCGAAGTACCTATTGAAAATAGAGCCTCGAGTCGCCCTCGACTTCTATCGGCCAACACATAGTGTCATATCCTGTCAGAGCGGAGGGGTTGATATATATATATATATATATATATATATATATATATATATATATATTGGGAAAGACATGATGTAGTTTGCAATAATTATAAATAAAAAATCCTCAATGTCGGTGATAGCAAATGAGCTGTAAGGATATTTATTTCCCATTTCATAAATCCTCTAAGTAAAAGGGGTAGACATTGTAGACACTGCTGGAGAAGTAAGGAAGACCTTAAAAGCAAGGTTCTCTCATGGACTCCTAGACGTAGACACTCCCATATTGGTTAACTAGTAAAAATTGCATTCATTAGCTGTGGGTGGACACTTGACGACCCGATCGAGAAAATTCTCAGGAAAAATCCAAATGGCTTTCGAAGAAATCACTCAACAATCTCACAGATTTTGACAACCCGTCGAATCGTCAAAGTATTTTAAGCGAGAATCTCGAAGGAACACTAGTTCTTAGATTTCTTCAAGCCATTGAATTCCATAAACATAGAAAAGATGGATCAAAAGCCAATTCTATATGGTTTTTTCAAAAACTTTTAACGGAGTTATGACGCTTTACGAAAACATAATAATTCGCTCATATGGACTTCTTTTTCATTGTCGCTGGAGTCTGGCAAAGAAATACGTTAGCGATAATCTCTTTTTATAATCTGCCTACGAATGCCAATTGATCTAATCAAAGAAAATGACTTCTTATAAAAAAAAAGAAAAGACAAGAAGGCGACGATAGCGCTTCTTACAAACTCACCCATTTAAGCCGAATCCCTTCTGTATATCCTGGAGCAAGCAGCAAGAGAAACTACCCTCGACGTGAACGGAGCTAAAACTGAGTCCATGTTTATAAAACAAGATGGAGACATCTTCCTTTAAAAACGGCAAGCCACTGAAACTAGTAAACCTGTTCACATACATCGGCATATATCTCATCTACTGAAAGCAATGTCAATATATGGCTAGCGAAGCCGTTGAATACTATTAGCAGGTTGTCTATCATACGGAAATCTGATCTCTCTGATGAAATCATCATCATCATCATGTCGTGCCGCTAGCACGGATATCCCCGACCCTCTTTCGCCACTCCCCCCTCTCATTCATCGCTTCTGGCAGGTCTTTAGGGCTACATCCCGTATCCTCACATAGCTGCTGTATGTTTGTTCCACCTGGTCGTCCTGCTTTTGCTTGGCCATATGCGGGGGTCCATAGGAGTACATCACTGATGAGTTCGTCCTTGCTTCTCCAGCAGTGTCCTGCGTGTCTGATTCGTCTAACTTGTATAATTTTCGTGACGGAAGGCAGGTGGCCGTATAGTTAGTGCCTTGTGGGGTATTGCCGCTAGGACTTGTTCAATATTGCTCGCAACATTCTTGTAAAAAAATTAGCACCTCTGATGAAATAAAACGGGATCTCTTCCAAGCTGTACCCGTGTTTTTACTTATGTACGGTTGCACCACCCAGATCTCTAGCAAAACACTTGGAAAAAAACGCTTGATGGAAAATGCACAATAATTATTCGTGCAGCTCGAACAAATCATGACAACAATTGCCCACAAAACAGCAGCTTTATCGGCACTTACGCCCCATCTCACAAACTATCTATATAAGACCAACAAGGGCTCTGCCAGAAAATTAAATATCAACAAATTAGTGACGTTCTCTTACGGACTCCTACACGCAGATGTGCTAGTGCTGGCCGATTAGCAAAGACTCAGCTTTATCATATTTACCCAACCCCTCCGCTCGAGCAGGATGACACATTGGTCAATTTTTAAGCTGGGTTTAACATGTTTGAATTCAGAGTTTACCTTCTCATAGATTAGTTGCCTCACCAAGCCTGAAGAACCTAGTCTGCTCTACTATTTACCCATAGCTGGAGGGAGAACAATTGGATTCATACCTTTTCCAAGGGTTTTAGTGCTATGTGAATTGCAATCAGTCTCAACTTTATGCGGACCCTGGGTGCAGTCTAAAATAGAAATAATTACTTGAAACCATATAAAAAAAGTAAAGATGGCGACCGTAGTCGAAATCGACCAGAAGGCTCCCTTTTCAATAACTACTACACTGAGGTGTAGGGGAGGGCGCAACTCCTTTCCCTTAATTGCTCCACTTTACCCTTGATACGTACCTTATATTGCTGAGTGTTAAGTAAAGCAGTATCAAGTACCATTTCTAAAGTCTTTAGTGTGACACGACCTGGTATTGAACCCAGGTCTCCCGGACCATTGGTGAACACTCTATAATTATTGATATTAGATAGGAATACTTGAAGCCATTCAACTTTGTGCGAATTACTGGTATTATGTGTGGTTCGGTTACTGTTTAGGGGCATATCAAATTTCCTGGGCTATTTACACTTAAATCTCTCCTTCTGTGCCATAGCCATGATATGGCTATGTGTGAAATGTACATCGAATGTTCATGACCATATAGAAAACTTAGAACATAGGAATCTCGAAATTCGAAAACACGTAACGACTTCTTTGTTCAGGTATGAAACCTTTTTATTTCTTTTGAGTTAAAGGTTTCGACATTAGAAGAGTGACACAATCTTACTATTCTGTCTTTATCATCTGGCCCCTATATCATGCGGCACCCATGGCGCGCAAATTTGTCTTCCCTCAGCGAGCCCCAAAAGTCGAACCTCCTCGTTCGGCGTCTAGTTTCAACTCTCTTAACTTTCTTCAAATTCCCAAAATCCTCCGCCTGCTTCCGATGCGTGACGTCATTCGCACTCCGTCACCCATTCCTCTTCTCGGGCTATTATGACATCTCTGCGTGACACGTCTGCCCTGCGCGCACCCGTGTTAACACCTGCATCAATGTTGCACCTAACTAACCCATGTGCTGAGCTGAAAGGTTCTTAGCCTTACTAAACCCAAATGCATGAACCGAAATCCCTCGGCCATTATATTACACTTTTAAAAAGACATTACTGGTTTAATTTCACTTATAGCTTGGAGATTAAATAGTTAATCTTCTTTATTGCATTAACGCCAACGGGATCATAAAAGCGTGACTGGAATTAAAACTCGCTCTCTCTCTCTGATGTGGTAGAACAATTCGTTAGCCACGGCATTAAGGAAACTTCCCCCAACGTACGTTAATTTCTCTTGTTAGGATTTTCTCTCCTATGACTCACCGTCAGCTGTTTTCATATCGTTTATTTTTTAAGGTGCATTTTCTTTAATGTTTTCTCACTGTTTTTTTTGTTTGTTTTTTTTTGTAGAAAACGAATAATTATTTCAATATTCATTTAGTTAATAATCTATCATTTTTTTTATTTGATAAAAACGAAGAAATTTTACCCGGGGCCATTTTTTCCCATTTTTTTTCTATTTGTATTCATATTTCATTTATTTATTTCGTTTTTTATTCATATCTTCCTTTCCTTTTCAATTCAAATTTGATTTCTTTCTTTTCTTTCAAACATTTAAAACGATGTACAAACAAATGAATTATACCAAATAGAATAATGAGCGTTTCAAAGCAATACTTGAAAACCTTTAAATGTCTACGAACAAATGATTAATAAGTAAGTAAAGTTGTCTCCCTTTAGTCGAGGGTGACCTGAAGGCTCCCTTTTCAATAGCTACTACAATGAGGTGTATGGGAGGGTGCTATTCCTTTCCCTTGATTGCTCCACTTTACCCTTGATACATACCTTATATTGCTGAGTGTTAAGCAAGGCAGTATCAAATACCATTTTTAATGTCTTTGGTATGACACGACATGGGATTGAACCTAGGTCTCCCGGCCCACTCTACCCACTTGGCCAATAGTAAACAGTTATGATTAATATGAAATAGAATTATTAGTGTTAGATAGCAATACTGAAAACCATTTTACTTTGTGCAAACAAATTATTGATATTAAAAAGTTATTAATGTTAAACAGCAATAATTTAACCCATTTAATTGTTTGCGACCGTAGTCGAGGGCGACTCGAAGGCTCCCTTTTCAATAGCTACTACACCGAAGTGTAGGGAAGGGTGCTAAATGATTAATATTAAACAGAATCATTAGTGTTTGATAGCAATACTTTAAACCATTAAATTGTATGCAAACAAAAGATTGATCTGAAATAGAATTAATAACATTAGCAATACGTGTAACGGTTTAACTGTATGCGACAAAAATGATTAATTTCAAAATGGTTTTTGAACAGTAATAGCTGAAATCATTTAACTGTGTACAAGCAAATAATTTATATTAAATTAGATAGGAAAACATGATAAATACAATTACTACTGTTGAATAGCAATGTTTGAAACTATTTACGTGGTGCTTTCAATAAGTTTCCAGACTTTTTTGGTACAGGCATTTAAAATTGTCGTAGACTCTTGAGAATTCAGTATGTTATTGCCATTCATATTATGAGATCATTGACCAATTTTTATGATTTCAGGTTCAAATCAACAGCTACAGAAGCAATTGGAATACACCCTATTAAAGCCCGATTGTCACAGCTGGTGAATTTCAAAAATGCAATCTGGACGTCAGGACACTTTAGAAGAACGATATGCAATACAATTGTGTTTTAAACTTGGAAAAAAAGCCACAAAAACGTATGGAATGATTCAGACTGCTTTTCGACCATCTTGCATGAATCGAGCATCAGTTTTTGAGTAGCATAAGTGATTCAAAGAAGGCAGGAAGTCTGTGAGGGGTGATGAGAGGTGTGGGAGGAGTAAGGAAGTAAATAGACCAGAGTTGATTGGCCAAATGTTTAGGGTTAGGGTTACTATGTTGAGGTTTTAAGGGAGTTCAGGAAGAGATTCCTAGGGAAGACGCCAGCACTCTTCAAATCGGGTCAGTGGCATTTCCACCAGGACAATGCACCAGTCCACAACTCCATCCTTGTCACAGACTATCTGACCAAGATGGGCTCAAGACAGTTCGTCACCCTCCCTAGAGTACAGACCTCGCTTTCTGTGACTTTTGGTTATTCCCTAAGATCAGAGGCTATCGTTATGAGAAAATTGAGGAGATGAAAGATACTGTGTTGAAGGTCATTGACATGTTCACACAAGAGGACTTCGATGGGGCCTTCCAGAAGTTGTTGGAACGGTACAACAAGTGCATTGCAGCCAGAGGAGATCCCTTCGAAGGGGACTAGAGTTTCATGTGTGTTCAATAAATAAAAGTGCCCATACGAAAAAAGTCTGGAAACTTATTTAATGATCCTCGTAACTGTGTGTAAAATGAATGCTCTAACAAGTTTAAGAATAAAGTCACCTACAAATATTCGCTTACTCATCATAAGTGTGTGTGTGTGTGTGTGTGTGTGTGTGTGTGTGTGTGTGTGTGTGTGTGTGTGTGTGTGTAAATAGTATTTGGCATTAAATAACCATCAAGGGTTGATTCGTCATTGAACCAAATAACCAAATCTAACCTCCTTTACTTTCTTCTCCCAATAGACGTGTGACTAATGATATTTTGTCACTTTGGTAAACTTTAACTGATCTGCTTTTTTTTTCTTGCTCTGCGCCAGAGATAAGTTGAGGCGTCTAAGGGTACGTAAGTCAACGGTTAACGTTTTATAATTCGTTAGAAGCAATGCCTCCACCCTCAAAAGTAGCATAGAATATTGAATAATCATAATTTCAGTTTTCTTTATTTTCCATCATCAGGAAATTGTCCGATACATTAAAAACAGATCTTCTAAAACTTTCCCTTGCCAGTCAGTCTGAGCAGTAAAATACGCTGACTGCATCTTTGCAGAGGGTAAGGACCCCCCCTCCCCGAATTGGTGTCCTGGATTGTGACTAACCAGCTCCAGATCAGGATATTTGGGGAATTAATCCCTGTACCATAGCCAGATACGGATATGCGAAATAGACATAGAATGTTCATATATATATATATATATATATATATATATATATATATATATATGTATATATATATATATATATATATAACATAGAACATAGGAATCTCGAAACACGAAAAACACTTACGACTTCTTTTTTCTGGTACGAAACTTGTTATTACCTTTGAGTTTAAAGTTTCTTCGACATAAGAGATACGCATTCTTTCTATTCTGGCTTTTTCATCTGCACCCCTCAACACGTGTGGTACCCGCCACAAGGCCACTGGCCTGGCTTCGGCGAGCAAGCGAAAGCCAAACGTCTTCTCCCGAGGCAGAACTCAACTCAAATAACTGACTTTTTCAAAATACCCAAATCCTCCTCGCGCTTCCGGTGCGTGACGTCATTCGCACTTGCTAGCCCCGTTTCCCATCTGGGCTATTGTTACATCTCTGAGAGACACATCCGCTCCACGCGTTTGCGTGAACACCTGTGTTAATGTTGCACCTAAGTAACCCATGCACTGAGCCAAAAAGTTCTCAGCCTAACTAAACCCAAAGGCATAAAACGAAATCCCTCGGCCATTATATTACACCCCTTCATTACCATTAATCCCAGATTCCCTCTAACCGATAATAGGAGTACATGTCAAGGTCCTATTGGTGGGCCAAATAGAACTGCTTGTTATATTAGCGTATGGTTGCAAGGAAAGAACAAAATACAATTGCAAAAGCAAAGATCTCGAGGGCACGTAAAAATTATACAAATTGTATTGAAAACAAATTAGTAAAAAGTTTAAATAACTGGGTTTTATAAACCTGTTGATATGGAAGTAAAAAGAAGAAGAATGTCCTATGTTTAATAGTGGTAGGATTGTTAGACTTACGTGCACGCGGTCAATCAGATGTTACGTGCGCAGAGAGGAGAGGGGTGCTTGGTGATTTACGGCTTAGTCGCTTCCTTCAAAGGAGAGAAGAGGAAAGTCAATGTGGGTGATGCGGGGTTTCGAGATTCGCCCCTCTCTCTCTCTCTCTCTCTGAATTGGAGTTCTCGTCTGCGAGCGCCGTCTGTCTTCTTTTGATCTGGCTGCGCTGTCGAGAAATTTGTTTTTTTATAGCGTTTTTGTCTTCCGATCAGATCAAATTGGGTTTTCTTTGTTTTTTACTGCGAAAGTCACGGATTGGCCGAAAATTTACTTTTAGTTATTTTCCTTTTTTGACAAATCTCATCGACATTTCGCTATGCGCTGATCCTATGCGCAGAAGTCCCTTTTTTCCATTTTAAAGAAAGTCTCAGCACCGATAACATCCGGTCCCTGCTTTTGTGGATGCTTGTTGGAATCATTATTTTCTGCGCACGATAAATTAGAAAAGATTTCTTTCGGTCATATAACATATTTAATTATTAACAATATTTAAAATTGTATACAAAAAAGATTAGTGCTAAACAACCGAACAATGGTATGATGGTTAGAGTGTTTGCCAATGGCCCGGAAGTCTGGGTTCAATCCCGGGTCGAGTCATACCAAACACTCAATAAATGGTACTTGCCTCCTTGCTTAATAGTCAGCACTTAAAGGTACGGATCAAAGGTAAAGTGGAACAATCCAGAGAAAGGAGTAGCGCCCTCTCGTACACCTTGGTGAAGTAGTTATCGAAAAAGGAGCCTTTGGGTCTCCTTCGACAACAGTCGCCAACTTTACTTTTATATAAGAGAGCAAAATTTAAGATCATTTTACGATTAGTGTTAGGTAGCAATACCAGATGACCGAACTGTTTTTTAAAACCTTTAACAAAGCTTAACCAAATAATCTTTTAAACGTAATATTAACAATAAACTACTCGGTCGATACTGCTGTATGGATGCACCAGCTGGACGCTAACGAAACAGCTCGAGAAGAAGCTAAACGGCAATTACACAAGAATTGAACAAGTCCTTGCGGCAACACCCCACAAGACACCAACTATACGGCCACCAGCTTCCCATCACGAAAACTATCCAAGTTAGACGAACCAGACTCACAGGACACCGCTGGAGAAGCAGGGACGAGCTCATCAGTGATATACTCCTATGGACCCCCACATATGGCCGGGCAAAAGCAGGATGACCAGCTAGAACATACATACAGCAGCTATGTGAGTATACGGGATGTAGCCCTGAAGACCTGCCAGAGGCGATGAACGATAGGGAGAAGTGGCGAGAGAGGGTCAGGGATATCAGTGGTAGCGGCACGACATGATGATGATGATGATGACTCCTTTACACATCTTATATATTTGCTATATTTAGACGTATAAACATTGTTTGGCATTAAATATCCTGCAAGGTTGATATGCCATAAAAACACAACCACCAACCAACCATAAACCAACCAATCAACCCACTAATTTTACCAACCCCTCCTTGCACAATCCAATTAAAATATTTATCAACTCATTATTTTTTCTTTTTACATCTTTTTTTCTTTTCTTATAAACCCTACTTTATGTTATTTTTTCTGTTAAATTCTCTGAATATTCATTTAAAATTGAAATGTGATGAATTAAATTAGCAATTCAAAATTTTCTTGATGAATTAGGTGTTTTATATTGTGTTTATTACATTAAGATATTCTCTCCTCAATTTCTCACCTTCTCTCTCCTCTCTCTCTCTATATATATATATATATGTGTGTGTGTGTGTGTGTGTGTGTGTGTCAGTTATATTGAGCTCTTTAGCAGGAAAATTTAGATGTTCACAGTTGAACGATTTTTTTGTCCTGACGGAATTATTTCTGACTCTAGTTTAACTGGACCGAATAATATTTATATATGTACGCGTTGTGCCACAACCATAATAATTTTTTTGTGATTCAAAAGAAATTACTTACTGCTAGATCATTGTCTAGCCAAAGAAAAACAACTGTAAACGCCACATCAACCTGTGTGCAGCCAATCCAGTGCGCAGAAACTACTGTCTACGCTGGCAAAACCCGTTATAACCCGATTTACCTACTAGCGTTGGGGTTGTTGGGTGGCTCATCGGGAAATCATCATCTAGAGTTGGATTGCGATGGCCAGAGGGTATTATTTAGAAAGCCCCGAAATCCCTCTATGATCTAACCAAAAATATGGCTAACGACGCCATCAAGTGCCATTTAATTAAACCGGCGTATTTCTAACACACACACGCACACACACACACACACACCCACACACATATATATATATATATATATGTTTATGCGTATAGTTGTGGAAGAATATTATTCGGGGACGTTTCGATGAAGTAACACCGCTGGCTTATGAATATTATTATTTGCACGAACACACTCGTGCTTTGCAGATATGGCCATACAGCACACATATAGAAGGTACATAAGCGGTAACCAATAGCAGTATGACAGTAGTTGTAGTCGTCATGCTAGCTCAGAGCCTTGTTGTCAAGTAGATGTGGCACCGTAGGCACCACCAACGTTCCAGAGTACAACTAATACTGCCAACCTTAGCCAATCCAATAATATTCAGTAGAAAATCGAAGCTTCTAGGAACAGAAAGTTCTAGCCAGAACAGAACCATTCTGACGTCAGCGGAAACGAGCCCGAAAAGCTGTGTAGCAATTACAGATTACTCCGTCTTAAAAAAATGTTTCAGCAGAAAACGCACATTGTGCACTGGTCCAAGCCAAGAGGTGTCCTCATGGTGTAAGGATTAAAGCGACGGAGTGCGGAATTGTTGTAAGCGAGTTCGTACTCCAGTCGTGCTATTACGTTCACTTTCGGGCAAAAAACCCTTGGGAAAGGTATGAACCTCCCAGCTATGGGTTAAACAGTACCACTACTGTTCTTCTAAGAGAATAGGTTTGGCATGAAACAACCTACAAAGCTTGATATGCCATTAAACAAAGAAACCAGACCTGGTCCAAACCATGATTGTAACTGATTGTATATAAAAAAGATGATAATTGCCACTTTCCAATAAATCACTTGCATTGAACAGATGAGTGTTTTAAATACGGGAGGTATTACCGACGCTCACAGCAGTAAAGCTACTTGATGTGTACCCATTATTATTAGTTTCTTTGTTTGATGGCATTTCTACTTTCATGGTGTTATTCAATGAGGGAGATACCCTTCTTGGAGAACAGTAGAAGTACTATCTAAACCACAAGTAGAAAATAACGGTGGTGTATAAATTAAATCTGGCATATTGTCCTAAAGTGAAAATAATAGTGTGATTGGCGTTCTAACTTGCTTATGCCACAGTGATTTATACCTCGTATATCTTATAAGTCAATGTCTAAATAACAAACATTTGGTTACTTTAAAGAAGACTATAGAAACTGGGCGTTAGTGTATGAGGTTGTAGATTTTTTATTCATTTATTTCGTAGTTGTGGTTGTTAATTGTAGGTGGATTGTTGAAGTCTATTGGGATTTTTATGAGTTTCTCATGTGACTCCTATTTCTTCTTCTTACCCTGTTAACTTGTTATTTTCTTTGTCTGTGGAAATCTGTAAGAGAATTGAGGAAGGAAGGAAAGAGACAAAAATACCTTTTAACTCAAACTTTATTTGAGGTTTTAACGACTATTCAGTGGTGCAAGTTTTCCAACACCAGTAGAAATTGTCGCATCTCCTAGACAAAGCGTTGAAATATATTTGAGAGTCCGGCTCATTGGCCTAGTGGGTTGAGTGTTCGCCAATGGTCCGGCAGATCGGGGTTCAATCCCAGGTCGCATCATACCAAAGACCTAAAAATGGTACTTGATACCTCCTTTCCTAACTCAGCAATATAAGATACGTATCAAGGGTAAAGTGGAGTAATCCAGGGAATGGATAAGCGCCCTCCCCTACACCTCGGTGTAGTAGCTACTGAAAAGGGAGCCTTCTGGACGCCCTCGACTAGGGTCGCCAACTTTACTTTTATAAGTTCAGGGGTTCGTCGTATGCTCGGTGAGACATGTTTGGTTGAGACGGTTGCTAGCCATGGATGCAGGCTGGCTACTAGGTCCCGGGACCAAATTAGCACATGTGCTCACAAATAGTAGCCGATTCAAAAGGGTCCTTCCAATGGAAGTGGTAGCAGCTTAATTAAGAGAATTTATCTTTGGTGCCAGGAAGCTCATCCCTCTTGGCATGAGTGGATTTCGCTTTTTTTCAGAGCCCCCCCCCCGCACCTGGGAAACTTGCTTCTTGAAATTATTTATTGTATATATTTTTAATTAATCCCCATATTTTTCTTGCTCACATTTTTTCTATGTTTTCGCCGACATCATTAATATGTAAATATGAGTAGCTGAGAAAAACTGTCAAGGTAAATTATAAACAATATAACTTCGAATCAATTTATCCTCGGGTCAGGCTACTGGTGCTGTACAATATGTCACCTTCATCCCTACGGAGAGGTAAGGCCCCTACAAAACAAGTGTCCAAGATATGAAACTAAACAATCAAATGGCGTGACTCCAGTCCTGGAGCTTTGAGGAATGAGAAGTACATCTTCATTATCATTACATCCAGGTCCACGCTGGTCTGGAGTTGTGGTGCTCGTTGAGTTACATCTATGGATCAAAAAGAACTGTTTAATCATTTACCATGCTAAAAACCGTTTATCCGTTGCAAATAAAATTCTTAGTGTTTGATAACAATGCTTGAAATAAGTAAATTTAGTTTGGCTGGGTTTTTTGCATATCAACCATTGTACGTTATTTATTGCCAAATCTTCTTTATATATATATATATATATATATATTGAATATATATGATTTGGTTTGGTTGGGTTTTACGGCATATGAATCATTGTTGGTTATCTAATGTCACATCCTCTCTATACATATATATTAAATATATATAATTTGGTTTGGTTTGGTTTTATGGCATATCAACCATTGTAGGTTATCTAATGCCAAATCCTCTTTATACATATATGTTAAATATATATGATTTGGTTTGGTTGGGTTTTATGGCATTTCAACCATGATAGGTTATTTATTGCTAAATCTTCTTTATACATATATATTAAATATGTATGATTTGGTTTGATTGAGTTTTATGGCATATCAACCATTGTAGGTTATCTAATACCAAATCCAGTTTATACATATATGTTAAATATATATGATTTAGTTGGGTTAGGTTTTAAAGCATCTCAGCCACTGCAGGTTATCTAATGTCAAATCCTCTTTATACATATATATTAAATATATATGGTTTGGTTTGGTTGGCTTTTATGGCATATCAAACATTGTAGGTTATTTATTGCCAAATCTTATTTATACATATATATTAGATATATATTATTTGGTTTGGTTGGCTTTTATGGCATATCAAACATTGTAGGTTAATTATTGCCAAATCTTATTTATACATATATATTAGATATATATTATTTGTAAGCACATTTTATCGATAACATATTTAATCGAGCTCGAGTTCCTATTTTTTGCACTCATTTAAATGGTTTCAAGTAATTTTTACTCGAATAATTCTATTTATTATTCCTCGTTTGTTTGCCTCCAGTTAAAAGGTTTTAACTACTGTCATGTAACAGTAACAATTAAACATCAGTCAATGTTATCGATCATATGGAAATCAAACCTGACCGATAAAATGAAACGCAGTTTCTTCCAGGTAGCGGTCGTATCAATACTGCTGTATGGATGCACCACTTGGACGCTAACTAAACGGCTGAAGAAAAAAGCTTGACGGCAATTACGCAAGAATGTTGAGAGTAATATTGAATAAGTCCTGGCGGCAATACCCCACAAGACACCAACTATACGGCCACCTGCCCCCATCACGAAAACTATCCAAATTAGACGAACCAGACACGCAGGACACTGCGGGAGAAGCAGAGACGAGCTCATAAGTGAGATACTCCTATGGACACCCACATATGGCCGAGCAAAAGCAGGACGACCAGCTCGAAAATACATACAGCAGCTATGTGAGGATACGGGATGTAGCCCTGAAGACCTGCCAGAGGCGATGAACGATAGGGAAAAGTGGCAAGAGAGGGTCAGGGATATCCGTGCTAGCGGCATGACATAATGATGATGATGATGATGATGATATGGATAAATATATATGATTTGAGAGTGAATAGTTTGTTAATAGTTGATCTTTAAATGAGTAACAACTAACTGGTTTGCACACTAGTTTTACTATTGAAACGATTTAATTGTTTACAAATAAAATTGTTATACTAAGATAGCAATTTAAATGTGTGCAAATAAAACTACAAGTGTTAGATTGCAATACTTAAAACTATTTTAGAGGGTGCACATAAAAATATTAGTGTTAAATTGCAATACTTGAAACGATCTAACCCTGTGCACATAGAAATATTAATATTACCTTGCAAAACTTGAAACCATTTACATGTGTGCAAATAAAACTACAAGTGTTCGATAGCTATACTCAAAATAGTTTAACTGTATCCAAATAAAACTTGCCTTGTCGGCTGGGGCTGGGCTGTAGAATACACCGACTGCTTCTCTGCAAAAGGGTGAGACCCCTCACAACGAGTGTCCTAGATATGACACTAAACAATCTGGTGATGAAGTTCCAGCGATGCTAGGGCTTTTGGGAATGCAGAGTATCCCTTCATTGCCTGGTCCACTCTGGCCCGAAATGTTAGCACCTGATAGGGCCCTATCTATGGGTTAAATAGAACTAAACTGCCTACTTATGCTAATCTGAATGATTTGAATAAGAACTGTTTGACTAAACTGAATAGCTTAAAATAGAAATGTTTTGATAAATAAACTGTGTACTTAAATGTAAACTTTGTACTTAAACTAAATTGAATTGTTTGAAATGGAACTTTTTTGACATTGAAACTGTACTTACGCTAAAATGAATAGTTTAATACAGAACTGTTTTGAAATTTAACTGTGTGTAAACAAAATCTATACTTACACTAAACTAAAATTGGTTGAATTAGAACTGTTTGAATAAGCTGTATAGCTTGAAATAAAAATGTTTTTGACAAATAAACTGTGTACTCATGCTAAACTGAATTCTTTGAAATAAAACTGATTATTTGTATAAAATAGATTTGGCATTAAATAACCTCCAAAGGTTGATATGCCATAAAACCCAACCAACCAAACCAAAACAAACCAAATAAAACCATTTATGTTTGATAGTAATACAGTGTAACTCGGATATAAGAGAGTTGTCGGGACCGGAGAAGAAGACTCTTATATCCGGACTTCTCTTATATCTTGATCTCTTATATCCGGGTTACCCTGTACTTGAAGCCATTTGACTGTCAGCAAACAAATTAGCCTTAGCGCGAGTAAAAAAAATTATCTGCAAACTATTCATTTACAAGTTATATATATTGATTATATATGTAGATAAAAGATTTGACATTAAATAAACTACAAGGGTTGAATTGCCGTAAAACACAACCAAAAAACCAACCAATTTTTTTCCGCTTGAATTAATTAATCACACGCAAATTTACAAAAACTCGTCTATCGCTATTTTAAACGTATAAATATAATTACTTTTTATTTTCTGTAAAACTTATTTTCAATAAATCTGAGTCTCCCATCTTTAATTGTAATCTTTTTCGTTGGATTTGAGGAAAACTTCCCTGGTACTACGGTTGTGCATTTTACGAAAGGCTAATCGCTTTAACGTTTACAGACGCCCGACCCCACAGACCTGATGCATTGGCACACACACACACACACACACACACACACACACACACACACACACACACATCTACATAGCGTGGCGCGTGTGCCTGCACTGGGAAACGAATATACCGAAAACCGAAATGAAACTTCCGGTCGTTAAAAAGAGGATAGATTCTACTGAGTCATGGGTACACGTGACTTGACGTGCGTCTTCTCCTCTTCCCCATCACCTGTTCTGTCAAAGCTTTTCCCCCTCACACACACACACACACACACACACACACACACTGCCGTCCCCATCTGTAATCGGAAATTAGATGACTTCTAGCCAGATTGAGAGAGAGAGAGAGAGAGAGAGAGAGAGAGAGAGAGAGAAAATAAATAAATAAAAAAAGGAAAAAAACTAAGAAAGAAAGAAATGAATAAAAAGCACCTGCTGTTCATTCATTGGCGTTTTTTTTTTTTTTGTTTTGTTATTGTTTTGTTTTTTGTTTTAACTGACACGCACCTGCGAGAGCTGACTTTTGTTGATTGATTAGTATAAAATAACCTCTTTTCTCTCTCTCTCTCTCTCTCTCTCTCTCTCTCTTATTAAGAAGAGAAAAAAAAAGAAAATTCATATTAATTTTAAAATGCAACAGGGTGAAAAAACAAAAACTAAAACAAAAAACAAAGCAAAACAAAACAAAAAAAGAAAAAAAAAATCAAGGAAGATATGGCCTATATTCTTAGATTACAATAAAATCAGTTGCAATAGAATGTTTTTTTGTTGTTTTTTTTGCTTTTTTTTTGTTTGGCCATAAAAACAGGAAGACAAAGTGAAGCCATACAAATAATTTTAATTTTCTCTCGCCTTTAGTAAATCTAAAATACAACAAATATTTTATTAAAATTGTCCTCGATTACGTTCTTTTCATACAGTTGGAAAATGAGAAAAGTTTTCTTTCTCTTCTTTTGTAATACTGTTATTGAATTAATTTCACGCCAGACAAATAGAGTGATTTTTCGATGGGTATCAAGTGACTGCAAATCATATCTTCTTGAACTCTTCAATTTACTTATCAAAACTTTGACATCAAAACGCACAGCAACAGATTCATTCATACACACCTAACACACTACGTTGGAATCTGGGTTAGTGATAAGTTATCCAAGCTTATTATTATCTTGTTCTTCTACCTTTCTTCTCAATGGAAGTATTCGTGGTGTTGTATGGGGATTTTTATAAAACCCAAAAAGCCCGGTTTATTCCTACGTTTTGTAAAAGAAGAAAACGTACTTCAGCAGCAGTAGGGAGTTGGTTGACAGCTTTTGAAGAAAGGAGACGAACGACTTTTAGTGCAAGAAAATGTATATACAACAACAGCAACAATAAATAGGATTTTACACCAAATGGAACAAACAACGAATATGTAAGAGTTCGAAAAAGAGTTCAATGTTCAGATAGGTGGTAGGGTTTTGTAAGGTTTGTAAGGTTTAGTAAGGTTGTTATAAGTTAAAGTTATAAGGTAAAGGTTTAAGATAAGGTAAGGTTAGGTAAGGTTTGGTTTGCAGATAAAATGCCTGCTGGAACTTAGCTGTGTGTCCTATTCCTTTTAACTCAGCACGTGCGTTCGTCGCTCTTGGCTGCTGGCTGGTTGAAGGTACCAAATACGTTTGCCGTCAAGGACTGCTACGAATGAACCTGTTGCTAACAGTGGTGGGAGTGGCAAAAAAGAGCGGGAATCTCCAGTCGGAGCTCTATTTTATAGTGGACACCACGTGATCCCAAGGGGCTGCTGATATTCGGTGAAACAGGATCACCAGTGCCTTAAAAAAATTTCTACAGTTGTGGCTTACGTACAAGACTGTAACATCCCAGTAAGCGAGTTCGATCTCCAGTCACGGAATCCTCTTCAGTTTCTGACTTATACTCTTGCCTTGATACTGTTTGTTTAGTCCCCATATGATACTGCTACGTCCAAGGTTATATTATATGAACGGTTTATATCATGTTCTCTGAATTTACCACTATGGGATTGACCACCCAGTTCCTTTCTTTATTCTTTCGTTGCCACCTTGTTCTGTTTGTGTCTTCCTGTCATCTTGTTGTTCATATTTCTTCTATCATTGTTCTTGTGTGACCCCCAACTATTTTAAGTCCTGTAGTGGAATCAATATCAAATCAGACACATTTTAAGTGCACATATTACATTAATTTCTTGGCGACTTCTATGTTATATCACCCGTTAGACCAAACGAGGAGTCAGAGATCAGAGCAGAGATGGAATTTGATCTGCTCTCATCGGTGAATTTTTAACTGACTGAAATTATATTTCTTAATTTTGTATCGTGGTAAAGATACACAGTGAAATAGAGTTCATTATTTATTAACTCAAGTGGTACAGTCAGACTAGTATTATAAGTCTCGCACTGTTCGTGCAACGTCCGAAGTTGGTCTATTACTTTCAGAGCCCTCTGTCTCTTTCCCTCTTCTTTTGTTTGCTTCTTATTCTGATTCTTTGTCTCTGTCTGCTTAAGAGACAACACTTAACTTCTAGGATCATTTGATCACGTGAATTTCATCCAATATAAGCTCCATTCTCAAAAGTCCTCGTGTCCACAACACATCAATGAAATCAGATGACCCCACAGTTTTTCGACACCGATTAAAACCGTTCTACACTATTTGCCAAAAAAAAAAAAAAAAAAAAAAGATTCCGCAATCTATTATCTAACATACATATATATACGTATACGTATATTATTAATTCCCCCACACCCCAAAAATAAGGCAGGGTTAAAGTTCACGACTCCAACTTTCACGCCTTCGATCATCAGTCGAGCTGGTAATTTATACGTCTGACATTTAATACGGCTACTGTCCACTTTCACGTTTAGATGTATATATATACAAGGCCCTAACGGAGATTTTATTGAAATTAAAGCACGAGAGAGACTTCTTAAATAGAAAAAAAGTTGTCAGAAAAAAATGGTTATTTTAAGGTGTAGAGATTTCTAGAGATAAATGAAATACTTGGAGAAACACGAACAACACAGGTAATTTAAAAATGAACAGATAAGGATCGCGTTTAAATTTCAACGCGTGGATTATATTATGTACGAGTGTGAGTCAAAAGTTTTACTATATTTTAGTAATGTGAGGTATATTTCCGTATAAACGCTCAGCTCCTCTTCAGCGGAATAAGATTTCTTCGGGATAAGTGTCCTAGATATGACATTAAACTGCATCTAATAGTGATGGGGGGTGTTCTCGTGTTGTAATGGTTAAAGCGATGGAATGCAAAATCGTAGAAAGCGAGTTCGTACTCCAGTCGCGCTATTACATTCACTTTCGGACAAATACCCTTGGGAAAGGCATGAAACCCCTTATCCTTCCAGCTATGCGTTAAATACTACCGCTACCGTTCTTCTGGAAGGATGGCTGTAGCATTAAATAACCTACAAAGGTTGATATGCCATTAAAAAAAGAAACCTAACCAAACCAAACCTAATGGTGAGTTTCCTGTCATAGACCTTCGGGATAGTCTTTCATTGCTATTTATCTCAAGTCAACTCGGTGTGGTATGTCCAGTTAGGGTCCAATTTATCGGTGACATTGAATTGTACAGTCACTTACTAAGGATTATTATTTACATCTTTAGAGTTGTACACATCAGCGTTGGCTGATAGTCTTTCACTGGAGTTTGAGTGACAGCAAGTCTCCTCAAGTCTCCAGGACTCTTCTCGGTATTCTGGCCGTTCTCAATTATGCTGTCGTTTGGATGGTCTCTACTCGGCCGCCAACTTCCAAGTCCTCCAGTTCCTTTAATAATCCTTTAGTTACTGTCCCAAAAGCACCAATCACAATTGGTATGATTGTCACCTTCATGTTCCTAAGTTTTTTCAATTCTTTGGCAAGGTCGAGGTACTTATCCTTCTTTTCACATTCTTTCAGTTTTATTCTGTGGTCAGCCGGGACAGCAAAGTCGTCATTTTTGCAAATTCTTTTTTTGTTGTTGTTGTTGTTGTTGATTATTATTAGGTCTTGTCTTCCGGCCGAGTTTAGGTGATCCGTATGTATGTCAAAGTCCCATAGGAGTTTATGTGTGTCATTTTCTAGGAGAGCTGCAAGGTTGTGCATATACCATTTGTTCGTATGGTCAAATTTAAATTTCTTGCACATCTTCCAGTGGATCACCTTGCCCACCAAGTCGTGTGTAGTCTTATACTCGTTTATTATTAATATTATTATTTATTTAAAACTATACACCCGTGTGCAAATCATTCATATTACAGAGACATACCTGATAAATTGAATTATTAATATTGAATTTAGACCAGTAGTGTTACATAGCCCTACATGAATATGTGAAATAGACATAGAATGTTCATAACTCATATATAGAAAACATAGGAATCCCGAAACAAGAAAAACTTTACGACTTCTTAGTTCAGGTACGAAACTTTTATTACCTTTGAGTTAAAAGGTTTTTCGAGATGAGATGAGAGATACACAATCTTTCTATGCTGACTTTTCCATCTGCCCCAAACCACGTGCGGCCCCCGCTGCAAACTACTGGCCTCGGTGAGCCCCGAAAGTCAACCTTCTTCTTCCGACGCTAAAACCCAACTCTCTCGTTCGGGCGCAGGTACTCAACTCACTGCTTTTTCTCAAATCTCAAAAATCCTCAGCCCACGCTTCCGGTGCATGACGTCATTCACATCGCCTGGTCCCGTTTCCTATACGGGTTTTTTATTTTGACATCTCTGAATGACACATCCTCTCCGCCCGCGCATGAACGCCTGTGTTAATGTTTGCACCTAACTAACCCATGCATTAAGCGAAAGGTTCTCAGCCTAACTAAATCGAAAGGCAAGATATATAAAACGAAATCCATCGGCAATTATATTACGGTATGCTGGAACAGTAGAATACACTGACTGTACCTCTGCAGAGGAGTAAGACCTAGCGAGTGTCATATATATAACACTAAACAATATGATTGTATGTTTTCAGTGATACTGGAGCTTTAGGGAATGCTGAGTACTCCTTCATTGCCATCGCTCCTTGCTCCACTCTGTCACTGAGTGGCAGTACCAGTAGTTTCCTATTCATAGGTCAAATAGAACAGCTTGAAATTTAGATTGTGTACTTTGACATTCAAACTGAGTGAAAAAATAACTTATGCTAAACCGAGTTGCTTGAAATAGAACTGTTTAATCATTTTATAGTGTCTAAACAAATAACTGATGTTTAACTGAATTGTTTGTGATATATAGTGATAATGGAACCATTTAATTTTGTTGACTTATGCTAAACTGAATTGTTTGAAATAGAACTGCCTGACCATTTAAATGACAGATGTTTAATTGAATTGTTAGTGTTACATAGGAATACTTGAAACATTTAACTGTGTGCAAAGAAATGATTAATAGAAAATAGAATTATTCGTTATACATATTTACCGACCCCTCCGCTCGGGCAGGATATGACACCAGGTCAATTTTTTAAGCGGGGTTTAACAGGTTTGAATTCAGAGTTTTCCTTCTCCGAGACTAATTGCCTCACCAAGGCTGAAGAAAATAGTCTGCCCTACTATTTTACCCATAGATTGAGGGAGAATATTGGATTCATACCTTTCCCAAGGGTATTAGAGTAATGTGGAATACAATCAGACCCGTCCAAGATTTGAAATCGTGTCACCGTGTTCATTTCCTATGACGATAACCATTACACCACGGGCACCGCCAAATTAGTATTATTTGTAATAGATGCTATAGGACTTTACACTCCTATAAATTATTTTAGGCGGTATGCCACTCGTTCACACAAAGATGGCAGACGCTCACATATTCAGTCTCGGGAAACCATTGGCCAGGAGGACCACGTGACATGCTTAAAACTACGTCGGCGCGTAAATTCAAGTCCTGCGTTTTTGAGCCACCTACAAGACGCGTATTTTCTATAAATACGTCGTCTTCAAACACCCTTGTTCTTTTTTACCAAAATTTCTTCGCAGCAGCAACACACTCCCTTCAGCGTGAATCAACAGGAGAGAAAAGCAACACTATGGATGGGCCTCGCAGACATTCATATACAATGACTATGAGACGCTTTCCAGTCTCTGAGAAACTGCCCGTTTCTAATCATAAAAAAGGACATTTTAACATGTAATTCTTTTGTAGCTTAGTTGTGTTAGACCCACACACACACTCACACATATACACACACTATTATTTTGTTAGTAGAGTTAGTAATTTCTTTTATGTATCAATGTAAGTTTTATTGTTATAGTATATAAATTTGTTTTTGTTCGTCGCCTTGTTTTAAATGTTCATTTTGTCCGCGCCGTTTTACAACTTTTATTTGTTTCATATCTTCACTCATTTATTTCATTGGCTTCCTTCATTTACTACTTTATCCATGTGCCTATATTATGCCCTATTCCACCTTTTTTCTAAAACACCAAACTCTATATCAAAAACCTCAACATTAAACGTGTGGGAAAACATTAAATACTAAACCTTATTTTAAATATCAAAAATTAACATTAAATAGTCAGGGACCATAAATAAATAAATAAATAACATCCACTCACTCCTCCTACAATGCAAGTAAATGAAACCATTTAACTGTGTGTTAAAAAAATTGTTCAGGCTCATTTAAGAATGTTGTTAAATAATGTCTTAATAAATCATATATTCAGTATATATGCATAAAAATGACCTACTATGGTTTGGTTTGTTGGGTTTTATGGCATATCAACCTTTGTAGGTTATTTAACGCCAAATACATTTTTATGTAAATAATCTGTTCTATTTAAAACAATTCAGTTTAGCATAAGTACAAAGTTCAATAGTCAAAAACATTTCTCTTTCTAACTATTCAAGCAGTTGTATGTAACAATTCGGTTAAGTGTAAATACAGTTTTAATGTCGAAAAACAGTTCTATTTGAAATAATTCAGTTAAGCATAAGCACGCAGTTTAAATGTAAGTACGGTTTAGTTGTAAAAATCATTTCTATTTCAAACTATTCAGTTTTACTCAAACAATTCATTTTAGCATAAGTATGCTGTTAGTTCTATTTAACCCATAGATAGGACCCTTATCAGGTGCTACCACTCCGGGCCAGAGTGGACCTGGGAGCGATGGCAATGAAAGGGTACTCCACATTCCCCAAAGCTCCAGCATTGCTGGAACCTCACCATCAGATTGTTTATTGTCATATCTAGGACACTCGTTGGGGAGGGGTCTTACCCTTCTGCAGAGAAGCAGTCGGTGTATTCTACAGCCCCAGCTGACTGGGCAAGACCTACAATGGTTCGTGTGCCGTAAAACCAAACCAAATCAAGCGAATGTAGATTTTTAATACTTGAAACCGCTTAACTGTGTGCAAACAAATTATTTTATTAAATAGAATCAATAATATTTCATAGCAACACTTGAAACTATTTAACTGTTTGCTTACAAATGAGCTAAAAAAAAGGTTTAAATAAAGTTACGTTCAAACTATTTGCTTAAAAATCATCATCATCATCATATCGCGCTGGTAGCACGGATATCCCTGACCCTCTCTCGCCACTCCTCCCTATCGTTCATCGCCCTAGGTAGGTCTTCTGGACAACATCCCGTATCCTCACATAGCTGCTGAATGTACGTTCGTGCTGGTCGTCCTGCTTTTGCGCGGCCATGTGTGGGGATCCATGAGAGTACATCTCTTAGGAGTTCATCTCTGCTTCTCCAGCAGTGTCCTGCATGTCTGGTTCGTCTAACTTGAATAGTTTTCGTGATAGGGGGCAGGTGGCCGTACAGTTGGTGTCTTGTTGGGTGTTGCTGCCAGGACTTGTTCAGGATTGCACGCAGCATTCTTGTGTAATTGCCATCTAGCTTCTTCTCCAGCCGTTTTGTTAGAGTCCATGTAGTGCATCCATATAGCAGTATCGATGTGACCGCTGCCTGGAAGAAACTGCGTTTCATTTTATCGGTTAGGTCTGATTTTCATATAATCGATAGCCTATTGATAGCTGTCCATGCTTTCGTTAACCTCGTTTCGATGTCCTTTTCGGTTGATTCGACGCTGCTTCCTAGGTACGTGAATTTGTCTACTAGTTTAAGAGGGGTTCCTTCTAGAGTGGAGATGTCCCCCGTTTGGTTATAGCACATATATTCCGTTTTGTGTGCATTAACATAGAGGCCTATGCTTGCTGCTGCTCGTTCCAAACTATGCAGAAGTGTTTCGGCTTGGTCAGGTGTATTTGCCAGTATCGCTATGTCATCGGCGTAGTCGGCGTCGGTAATTGTTGTTGCGGGGTACCTTCTGCTTCTTTTCTTCGTCAGTTCGAAGCCATTCTCTTTGATTTTGTCAATCGATGTTCTAAGTACGTAGTCTAGACAAATGATAAAGAGGTACGGGGCCAGCGTGTCCCCTTGTAGTACTCCTGCTACAATGTCAAAGCATTCTGTGTCTCCATCCGGTGATCGTACTTTTACTTTAGTGTTTCTATAGAGAATCGTTATTGCCGCTACGGTTTCTTTAGGTATGCCGTACGCTAGTAGGATTTGTTCCATCTTTCCTCTGTGAATGGAATCGAAAGCCTTGGTAAAGTCAACAAAAATTAATGTCGCTTGTAGGTTTTTTGCCCGTACATCTTCAAGGATTCTGCGGATGGTTAATATTTGTGAGGTCGTGGATCTATTTCTTCGGAAGCCATTTTTTTTTTCTAAGTATGTTGTCGATTTTGGGTTCTATTCGGTTTCGTAGTAGGGCATTGTAGATTTTGGCAGCTATGGATGTGAGTGTTATGCCTCGGTAGTTTTTGGCTAATCCGAGGTCCCCCTTTTTAGGGAAGGGGAGTATGCATCCCTTCATCCATCTATCTATCGGATTTTGATTGTATACTGCGTTGCAGTGGCGGAGCAGTATGTCGTCGAATTGTCTGGTCTTCCATACTTCCGGGGGAATTTCGTCCAGCCCTGCAGCTTTCCTATTTTTAATTTTTCTGAGAACCGAGTCGAGTTCTTCTTGTGTGAACGGTCCTAGTTTAATGTCTAATTGTTTGCTAATTATTCTGGTGATTGGTTCATGTGTTATTTTTGATGGGTTTCCAAGTAAGTTTTCGAAGTGCTGTTTCCACAGTTTTATTCTTTCTTGTTGGTTTGCTGCTTTAAGTTTTGCTTTGGCTGTGTTCTTTCTTCTGCTCACTTCGTTTATTGTTTGCCAGGCTATTCTAGATTGTCTATCTTCCACCGAGTCTCTAATCTTATCTATCTGATTTTGAATGTATTTTGTCTGTTCCTTTATATATATGCCTGCTAATTGATATTGTGCCGTTTTTAGTTTTAAGGCATTTGTGTTTGTTGGATTTTTTCGATAGTTTTTGGAGGCTGTTTTCACTAGTGCACGTTTTTCTCTCACCGCTAAAGTTTCCCATGGGACTCTATATTTAGTTTTAATTTTTGTTGGAATGTATTTTGCTGCTGCCTCGAGGTGTGCATTGACGAAATTTTCATATTCGTCGTTTGGTGTACTTTTTTCCGTCTTTTCTTGTAGTGTTTCGAATCTGTTTCTTAATTCTAATACGTATTTATCTCTTATATCTTTGTTGTTCAATAGGGTCCAGTCATAGTGTTTGGTGGTCGCTGTTCGTTTGGCGTTTTTTCGTAGGCTTAACCGTATTTTCGCCGTGACTATTCGGTGATCGGTGGACACACCCTCAAAAGAGGAGTATGTCTCGCAATTCAATGCACTATTTTTCCATTTCTTGTTTATAAGGACGTAGTCTATCTGAGCTTTAGTATTGTTTGCGTACGTGTATGTCCATAGTTTGCCATCTCTTTTTTGGTAGTTTGTATTGAGGAATGCTAATCTATTTTCTATCATGAAATCTGTTAGATGTTGCCCATTCCTATTTGACGTGTTGTGGAGGCTGTATTTGTTGTTTCCGTTTTTACCGATTTGGGCATTCATGTCTCCGCCAATGACTAACATGCTGTGTTTCGGGATGCTACGCACTAATGAGGATAACTCATCGTAGAAGGTGACTAGTTCAGTTTCTTCACTAACATTGGTGGGGCTGTAGCATGAGATGATTGTTGCTCTGGGGTTTCCGTTAAATGTTGCTCCCATCATTCTAGGTTGTATTTTCTCAACGCTATTAAGCGTTTTTAATGCTCTAGGTCCTATAACTAATCCTACCCCTCCTACTGCGGCGTTGACAGAGTTTTTCCATGCGGATACAGTGGCGAGCGACCAGCCATTGCCAGTTTCGTGATATTTGATATCTTCGGTGTGCGTGTATCTGTGTTCTTGTATGCATATTATGTCTATCTTATGTTCTTCGGCCGATGCAAGTAGCTCTGGGAGTTGTCCTCTTCTATTTAAGGTTCTTACGTTAAATGTGGCTATTTGTAGTGTTTGCTTGCATTTTAGTAGTTTTGATTGTTTGAGCTCTGTAGCTGATTTTTCGAACACTGAGGCCAGGGCTCCAACCTCAGCAGGACGCGCCCCTTTTTTACCCGCGCGAAGAGCGATGCGGTTTGTGTATGTGGTTTGAGTGTGGGTCATGGTTATCTTTCGATGGCTGTTTTATTCTCTTCTATAGAAGCCACTCTTATAGAGGAGCAGCAGTAGTTCCCCGATCGAACTAACGATCCTGAGCGTAAAGGCGTCAAACTCACTTCCAGGACGCGTTTAGGTATTGAGTTTGGTCGTCCATGGGTTTATTCAAATACATTTACGTACATCATGCTGCTTGCCATGTGTACGCAACAAAAAAAAAAAAAAAAAAAAAAAGGTGGGGGGGTAATTTTGGTTTAAGTTTTCTTAAGTTTTAACTTAGTAAAAGTCCAAGATTTAGGTACTTTCGTATGACTTTCACTGGTAGTGACTTTTGCTTTGCTTTTTTTTTTTTTTGCTGTATTGGGACTTTTTCTCGGCTTTTTATTTATTTTTTTATACTACAGTTGGAAACCTAGCAGGGTTCAGGAATTATAGAGCTTAAAAATAATTTTTTTCCCCTTTCTCTTGGGGGGTGGCCTGTGGTAGCATTAGGTGTTTTAGGCTTTTTCTTTTAAACTACTGTTAGGGCTTTCTTTACGAATTTTTAAAGTATATTATAGAAGAGATTCAAAAACATTCTGCCTTGCTCGCTGACATTTGGAAAGACTAACATCAATTTGGCTTTATAGTAGAGTAAGCGTGTCTTTACATTTAAAGCGCATAGTTTAAGCATTATTTCACAAACAAAATACAGCATAACATTTTGTAAAATTCAGCATTTTAAATTGATAGGACTTAAAGACATACTGACCAATATTGATATATTTCTTCCAGTTGGCTCCTGAGTTCAAATGCTTCTTCTTCGTTTTGACTTTTATTTACTACTGAATTTTAGGTAGTTTTGGAGGCGGTCTACTGGGGGGGGGAGAATATTCATTTCAATTTTTTTTTCCCTTTCTCTTGGGTAGCATTAGGTGTTTTAGGCTTTTTCTTTTTCTTCTAAACTACTGTTAGGGCTTTCTTTACGAATTTTTAAATTATATTATAGAAGAGATCTAAAAAAAGTAGGCTCAGTCGGCTGGGGCAGTAGAATACACTGATACATCTCTGCAGAGGGGTAAGACTTCTCCAACGAATGTTCTGTATATGACATTAAACAATCTGATGGTGCGGTTCCAGTAATGGTGGAGCTTTGGGGAATGTGGAGCACCCCTTTATTGTCATTGCTCTCATGTCCACTCGAGCCTGGAGTGGTAATACCTAATAGGGTCCTATCTATGGGTCAAATAGAACTAAGCAGTTTACTTATGCTAAACTGAATTTTCTATAATAGAACTGTTTAATTGTATAAAAATTGATTTAGCATTAAATAACCTACAATGGTTGATATGCCATAAAACCAAACCAAACCAAGCCAAACCTAAAAACAGAATTTAGCGAAAAATATACTAAAAGGGTTGATAAGTCATAAAACACCAACAAGTTAAACCAGTCTCATGAGGACTGTTCTACGTGTTCCAACTACGATTGGTATTACCGACATTTTTATGTTCGAAAACCTTAACTTTACAAAGTTCTGGTATTTTACCAGCTTTTCATCTTCCTTTATTGGAAGCTTTGCCGACCGGGTAAAGGGAGAGGGAGTGAGCGGTAGTATTGGTCGTCTTATGTTTATTGGATGTTTTATTATCTTGTTGTTGTTATTGTTGTTGTTGTTGTTTGAAATGAGGCAGTCAACTTGATTTTTAGTAGCACCTTCGAAAACACTTTACCTGTCAACTTGGGCACACGTCCACCCGTCATTCATTTGGAAAATGGCTTCCCTATCTACGGTTAATTTTTTTTTTATTTCCGCTAAAGTACATTGTTCTCCTTTTTTACCCAAAATTGTTTCTGTGTGTATGGGGGAAGTATGTGGATATACTTGAGAGAGAGAGAGAGAGAGAGTGATGGGAGGGAGATATAAAGCTTTCTTTTTCATCCAGAAAGGAAATAAAAAACACCCTTTAAAACTTTGCACAAGGAGCGAGTGTTTTATTTATTTCATGATCGGAGTTGATAACGACAATGACACCTGGCCACTTAGACGTGTCAGACCCCTGCAAGATGGAGGCAGATAAAACTGTTACATCCACTACTACTACTACTAATAATAATAATAATAATAATAACTTGGGTAACTCGTGGATATTTAACGTTCCACAAAATAACTATTAATTGCCCAGTCAGCTGGGGCTGTAGAATACACAAACAGCTTCTCTGCAGAGGTGTAAGACACCCTCCCGAAAGAGTGTCCTTGATATGACACTAAACAATCAGATGGTGAGGCTCCAGTAATGGTGGAGCTTTGAGGAATGTGAAGTACCCTTTTATTGCCATCCCACCCAAGTCCACTCAGATAGCATCTGATAGGGTCCTATCTACGGGTTAAATAAAAATAAACAGTGTACTTACGCTAAACTGAATTGCTTGAAATAGGACTGTTTTGTCGTTTAAACGGCGTATTTATGTTAAAACGAATTATTTGAAATAGAACCGTTTTGACATTTAACTAAGTGTAAATAAAAAAAATACACTTATTCTAAACGGAATTGTTTGAAATATAACTATTTATAAGTATAAAAATGGATTTCGCATTAAATAACCTGCAGTGGTTGATATACCATAAAATCAAACCAAACCAAACCAAACCAAATAACCATTAAAGATTAAAGACTCATATGATAATTTCCAGGGTTCAGTCCCAGGACCCGTCATACGAAAGACTTTAAAAATGGTATATATATATATATATATATATATATATATATATATATAAAACCAGTTAGTCAGTGAGAGAAGGGTTCGTGCGTGGCTTAATGGTTATCGTATATATATATATATATATATATATATACATATTTTTGTGTTTAATCTTTTTAGACGCCGTATCAAATTTATGTTATCCGACGGGAATTGGTTCATATTCATTGGTTCCAATATAATTGTTTCCCAAATACTTTCTGCTCGATCTTGCGCCATAATCAGCAGTGTGTATATTGCAAAAGTGATGTAACCTTTACATGTACTTTCCTACTTTATAAGATTTAGGCTTTATACAGATGTATTGTGTAGCATTTATTTATTCTTAATTTAGTCTTATAAATAGCATCAATATCTAAAGACATTTGCACTTAATTCTATTAAGATTGGGTTGTTTATTTCTAATATGCAGCGCATCGAGAATCTGTAATTTTGGCTTGTTATTTCGTTCTTCTAATATTATTGTGTTATCGGTAAGAATTTTTCGAAATTCAGTTGTCGAGCAGGAATGTTTTTTAGAAGTTGGGCTATTGAACTGTTATCAGAGAGATGCATAGTAAATTTAAACCAACGTATGTACTGCCGTTATCTGAGATCTAATCTCTTAAGAAAAATTTAGATAAATACATAACGTTTGTTTTTTGCAAAACTCCAATCAAGGGAGAGTAATTATTATTAATAACTAAGTTGAAGGTTTTAAGTATATCATCATCATCATCATATCGTGCTGGCAGCACGGATATCCCTGACCCTCTCTCGCCACTCCTCCCTATCGTTCATCGCCCTAGGCAGGTCTTCAGGACAACATCCTGTATCCTCACACAGCTGCTGAATGTACGTTCGTGCTGGTCGTCCTGCTTTTGCGCGGCCGTGTGTGGGGATCCATAAGAGTACATCTCTTATGAGTTCATCTCTGCTTCTCCAGCAATGTCCTGCATGTCTGGTTCGCCTAACTTGAATAGATTTCGTGATAGGGGGCAGGTGGCCGTACAGTTGGTGTCTTGTGGGGTGCCGCTGCCAGGACTTGTTGAGGATTGCACGCAGCATTCTTGTGTAATTGCCATCTAGTTTCTTCTCGAGCCGTTTTGTTAGCGTCCATGTAGTGCATCCATATAGCAGTATCGATGTGACCGCTGCCTGGAAGAAACTGCGTTTCATTTTATCGGTTAGGTCTGATTTCCATATAGTCGATAGCCTATTGATGGCTGTCCATGCTTTCGTTAACCTCGTTTCGATGTCCTTTTCGGTTGATTCGACGCTGCTTCCTAGGTACGTGAATTTGTCTACTAGTTTAAGAGGGGTTCCTTCTAGAGTGGAGATGTCCCCCGTTTGGTTATAGCACATATATTCCGTTTTGTGTGCATTAACATGGAGGCCTATGCTTGCTGCTACTCGTTCCAGGCTATGCAGAAGTGTTTCGGCTTGGTCAGGTGTATTTGCCAGTATCGCTATGTCATCGGCGTAGTCGGCGTCGGTAATTGTTGTTGCGGGATATCTTCTGCTTCTTTTCTTCGTCAGTTCGAAGCCATTCTCTTTGATTTTGTCAATCGATGTTCTAAGTACGTAGTCTAGACAAATGATAAAGAGATACGGAGCCAGCGTGTCCCCTTGTAGTACTCCTGCTACAACGTCGAAGTATTCTGTGTCTCCATCTGGTGATCGTACTTTTACTTTAGTGTTTCTATAGAGAATCGTTATTGCCGCTACGGTTTCTTTAGGTATGCCGTACGCTAGTAGGATTTGTTCCATCTTTCCTCTGTGAATGGAGTCGAAAGCCTTGGTAAAGTCGACAAATATTAATGTCGCTTGTAGGTTCTTTGCCCGTACACCTTCAAGGATTCTGCGGATGGTTAGTATTTGTGAGGTCGTAGATCTATTTCTTCGGAAGCCATTTTGGTTTTTTCTATTTTTTTTATTTAGATAAGTGAGGAGTATGTTTCATTGAATTAACGTTTTTAAAATATTTTCATCTAATTTATAATTTGTAGTGCATTTGATTTTTGTAATAAGTTTGATTATTGTTTGTTTATTGGCTGGAGTATTGCTGTGATTATTTATTTTATTTATTTATTTTTATTTTTATTTATTTATTTTTGTTTTTGTTTTTAGCTAGCATATTTTATTATACGTTAAATTTTTTCATCAATAATATTGTGAGGGGATCATTATTGATGAAAATTTGTTTTACGTCTTTTTAATTTTTTATAAAATATTTCGGAGAAAGAGATTAGTTTTCCACGGGATATTAGGTTATTCATAATTGCCTTTATATATCGGAAGGGGCATTCAATTTTATAATTGAAAATGTAGGAGTTGTTATTAGTCGTTTTTTGTAAGTAAAGATAATAAAGTTATTATTATTATTATTATTATTATTATTATTATTATTATTATTATTATTGTTGTTGTTTGAATCAATGAACACATCTAAAAAGGATATTTTATTGTCTTTATTCAGTTCATGGGTAAAGTTAAGAACTGAATTCTAAAAAAGTTGTATTGTATTTTTATTTCATTAATATAATTAGCAAGAATAAGTATATCATCGACATATATTAGGTGTATGGAAGGTTTTTAATGCTATTAAAAATTTCATTTTCAAGGTTGGACATGTAGAAATTACTGAAGATCGGGCCCAGGAGAGATCCTATCTATACTCCGTCTGTTTGAATGGATATATTGCCTAGGTTGTCATGAAATGGAACTTCCGTAGTACATATAAGCAGTACTTTTTGAAGTAGATTCGGCTGATTTTAAGATGAGGGAGGGATGGTTTGTTCATTGGCCTAGTGGGTAGAGTCTTCACTAATGATCCGGGAGACCGTTGTTCAATCTCAGGTCGAGTCACACCAAAGACTTTAAAAATGGTACTTGATTAACACTCAGCAATATACAGTACGTATCAAGGGTAAAGCGGAGCAACCCAGAGAAAGGAATACCGCCCTCCTCTACAGCTCGGCGTGGTAGCTATCGAAAAGGGAGCCTTCTGGTCGCCCTCGACTACGGTCGCTAACTTTACTTACTTTATAATAATATCAGTGGTTTCATTAACTGCTACACTAGTGAATAAAGTTTCCATATCAAGTGAAGCTAAAATACCATTTTTGGATTTAAGTGTATTGAAGTAAATAATGGAATGTAATCCGACAATATATAAAGAAAAATTGATAACAAGGTAATCTAAGTAGGAGGAGAGATTTATTGAAAAGCAAAATCGACGCTGTAACGTTTCGGTTCTAATGAACCATCGTCTGGACAGTGAGGGATGATATTAGTGATGTTAAATCAACGATGGATGTTTAAAAAGGCAAAATACAAAAACCCAGGAAAAATTTCTATTACAAGAAAAAGTGCCCGTTTAATTAAACGCTGATTCACTAATTAAACGTCCACTTTTTCTTGTTACAGAAATTTTTCCTGGGTTTTTGTATTTTGCATTTTTAAACATCCATCGTTGATTTAACATCATTAATATCATCCCTCACTGTCCTGATGATGGTTCATTGGAACCGAAACGCTATAGTGTCGACTTTGCTTCTCTATAAGTCTCTCTTTCTACTTGGATTACCTTGTTAGCATTTTCTTCTTTTTTGTGTATGTTGAATTTGAATTATCTCATGTGTTAATTTTATGTTATATTTACTAAGTAAGTATGGAGCAATAATTTGTGCATTTATCCGCCACACACACACACACACACACACACACACACACACATATATATATATATATATATACGCTTTTAAAAACGTATTCATGCTTAAATTAATAAAATATTTTAATAACGATTTGAATATTTCAAAATTCTAAGAAAGGGATCCTTTGTTTCAATCACATCTCTTCAGAGAATTGTAACCGTGATACTTAAGTCAATAAACTAGGAATCCAAATTTTCGGCTGTAACCAACAAAAGCAGGAGGTGCCCGTGGTGTAATGGTTATCGTCGTAGGAAATGGGCACACCGACACGAGTTCAAATCCTGGACGAGACTGATTGCATTTCACATAGCACTAAAACCCTTGGGAAAGGTATGAATCCAATTATTTTCCGTCCAGCTATGGGTAAATAGTAGGGCAGATTGGGTTCCTCAGCCTTGGTGTGGCAACTAGTCTAGGAGAACAAAAACTCTGAAGTCAAACATGTTAAACTCCGCTTAAAAATTGACCTTGTGTCATATCCTGCCCGATCGGAGGGGTTGGTAAATAGGGTAACCAACAAAAGCAAGGGAGAACAAGGAAATTTTAGAAAAAAAATATTACCGTAAGCCTGCAGAGTTGGCGCAGCTAATGATATTGACTTGCTGGTCGAGAAAAATGCTGCAAGAAGCAGTGTATAGAATTGTTTCTGTATACACATTTCAGGTTGGTATTTAGTAAACGTAACGGCTTCAAGGACTGACGAATAGATGGAAAGCATGGTGGGGTTATAGGCAGCTGCGCAAACCAGATTGTCCAACAAGTGACAAGTAATGGCGAAAGGTTAATTTTGATTGCTCGACATTGCAGTGTAGTTCAAATTATTTGTGCAAATATGGGAAGGGATGTGCTGGTTTTAAAAATATCTTAATTGTTTTTAAACTATTTTATCAATCGTAAACATGAATACACTTTAAAAGCATTGGTTAAATTTTGTACGCACCTTAAGTTATCTATCTATCTATCTATCTATCTATCAATGGCTGCTCAAAATCTATCTATCTATCTATCTATCTATCAATGGCTGCTCAAAATCTATCTATCTATCTATCTATCTATCTATCTATCAATGGCTGCTCGAAATCTATCTATCTATCTATCTATCATTGGCTGCTCAAAATCTATCTATCTATCTATCTATCTATCAATGGCTGCTCAAAATCTATCTATCTATCTATCTATCTATCTATCTATCATTGGCTGCTCAAAATCTATCTATCTATCTATCTATCTATCTATGGCTGCTCAAAATCTATCTATCTATCTATCATTGGCTGCTCAAAATCTATCTATCTATCTATCTATCTATCTATCTATCAATGGCTGCTCAAAATCTATCTATCTATCTATCTATCTATCTATCAATGGCTGCTCAAAATCTATCTATCTATCTATCTATCTATGGCTGCTCAAAATCTATCTATCTATCTATCTATCTATCTATCATTGCTGCTCAAAATCTATCTATCTATCTATCTATCAATGGCTGCTCAAAATCTATCTATCTATCTATCTATCTATCACTGAGTTGAGTGAGGCAGGGCAGATTTTAGAAGAATAAAATCGGAGACTTGAGAGAGAGAATAATCTGAAAATGATTTTAGTAGCAAAGAAAAAATGAGCAGCACGGATTTTAGAAGAATAAAATCAGTATATTGTTTTTTGTTTATTTTGTTGTTTTTAAGAGTGTCAAAATGAGAAGGAAATAAGAAATATTGTTTAACTTTTGGCTTGCAGAGAAAATACAAAAACATATAAAATTGGTCTTTCTAACCAAAGAAAGAAAGAAAGAAAGAAAACTAATATCTATTTTGTCATCGAAAAGACAGCTAGCCGAAACAATAGCAGAGATGCAGTCAGGGACAGAAGGGGTCAGCCAGCCAGGTGCAGGCTGATTGTATGGGAAAAAAATCAAACTTTGGGAAATGGAAAATCTTGAATTAATTTTGGAAGTGTGCAATTTGCTGAAGATGACGTATGGGTCACTTGAGGAGAGAGATCCCCTCCTGCAGAAATCGGAGGAATCCCCTCTCGGCTGGTCAAAGGATTCACTGTTGGGGTAGCAGAGAGACACATGGAATGGAATTAATTACTGAAGATTGTTTAAGAAGAAGACCATTGATGAGATACGCCCACTTTGCAATAAGAGAAACAATTATAAAAACACAGTTTTTGCCGAAGAGTGACAGTTGCCGACACAGTCACAGACAGTTGCAAAATTGCGGAGTTGCAGAGAGGGAGCTGCCAAGACAATTAGTCAGAGAGCTAAATAGACTAAAGAGAAACAGCAGTGAACTCCTCATACTCTCTATTTAAAGCTTTGAGCCAGACCTTCTGAAATAGAGAAAGTAAGAATCGGAAGTTACAGGGTGGAACGATAAAATTGTCGCCCTAGAAAAGATGACATGATTCCGTTTCCATTTAATGAAAACCGGTTTTCTTTTTCTTTTTTTTTGCAAACCATCAACTAGTTGGCCAGTAGTGTACAAATTCCAAGAGCGATAGGAGCTTTCTCTCATGTCTGAGAGTGACACAATGTTCAACGGGCGAGATCGGAAATACACCGCTGTACAACTCATGCTCTCTACCGATCCAAGTTATGACAACAGGACCATTGCCAGCACCCTCAAAATGCAAATCTGGATTGCCGCGAATAAAAGGGACGTGCCAAGGGTGATGAAAACAAAGTTTCCAGCTACGTCTAAGGTCTTTGGTGTGGTTTCAAGTGAGGGCCACATCATGCCACCTCATATCTTCGCAGTCGGCTTGAAAGTCAACACCAAAGTGTACCTGGATGTGCTGAAGAGTGTGGGGATCCCCTGGTGCAATCAGGTGGCCGGTGGCAGACCCTGGGTGTGGCAGCAGGACTCGGCGCCGGCCCACAAGTCCAAAGAGACCCAGGCTTTGCTGCAGAAGGAGTACTACGACTTAGTACCCTTCTCTTACAGGCCCCCTTCTCCCCGATTTGAACCCGTTGGACCACTTCGTTTGATCATACGTCGAGAACATCACCAACATGACCTTCCACAACACCAAAGCCAGCCTGATCACCACCATCCGCCGAGTATTCGCCGAGCTCCTACTGGCGCTTGTGGAAAAGGCACGCTCCTAGTTCCGGATCCCTATCGAGGTGGTGATTGATTTTGAAGGCGGCTACATTGAATAGATATCAGCTCTACAAGATGATCAAGTTACCTGAATTGATTTTTTCAATAAAAGTTTTAAAATAAAGCTGTAGTGTTTTTTACTTTAGGCCGACAATTTTATCGTTCCACACTACCGTTACGAGAACTTGACGAAAATAAACTTGGCTGAATTGGAACTGTGGAACGACTTAGTTTTCTGAAAGACTGTGTTAACTGTTACAACTAAACTGACCACTGAGGTAAACGGGGATAAGTCTCTGAATAGTATTACCTCACTCAACGGGGAAGTGATATGTATGATCAGACTAATTCATTTTTGATAAGAGAACTGAATTATTTTTTATGGATTTTGGTATTTTGTTATCAACTACACTTTGTTTTTATTATAAAGAGGCGCCCGTGGTGTAATGGTTATCGTTGTAGGAAATGGACACTGCGACACGAGTTCAAATCCTGGACGAGAATGATTGCATTTCACATAGCACTAATACGCTTGGGAAAGGTATGCATCCAATTATTCTCCTTCCAGCTATGGGTAAATAGTAGTGCAGATTGGGTTCTTCAGCCTTGGTGTGGCAACTAGTCTAGGAGAAGGAAAACTCTGAAGTCAAACCTGCTAAACTCCGCTTAGAAATTGACCTTGTGTCATATCCTGCCCGAGCGGAGGGGTTGGTAAATAGGATAAAGAAACCCTTGTTGTTTTATCTCTGGCCTCCGACTTCAGTTTATTTTTCTTCGAATGATCAACTCGGTCTGATTCGTTTGGCGATCGGCGAAAGGCGACATTCAGTTATCTGTATCTAAAACACAACGTGGGTAGTTGACTGAACAAGCTTAGTGATGTGGACGCAGATTGGGACCACGAAAAGACAACTCGGAACACGGTGTAAGTTTAAAGATATATTGAAGTAACAAGATACAGAGAAAAGTGGTGGCATTAGCTAGGCTTACTTGTAAGGCAAAAATCGGTTCTCGATTAATATTGAATTTGGAAGAGTCCATGAATGAGTAGGTAACAGTCCCATTGTTATATTGTCATCTACAGCATCATAACGACACAATAATAAGACAGACGCAGGAAGACATCTTTAACAAATATGTACCTCTCACTTTATTGTAAGGGTTTGAAAAGGGTTACTCAAGGTTTGCATTTGAGAGGGAGTTGGAGACCGAACATAAACAGCATAATTCTGACCGTCACTCTTATGGCCGTGAACGTTGTGTCTTTCTCGTTGTTCAGATGCTCAACCGGAGGCCCAGAGGCCCACTCTGCTGGGTGATCTGCTACATCTTATCAGCAACTTCTCTGCACCACAACTCAATCGGGGGACCCGAGCCCCTTCGGCCTGGTGTGGCTTTCTTTATCACATCTCGTCTATAACTCCGTCCGATCTCTAACTCAATTGTCTTGACTGGGTTATATAATAGTTCAACGCCCACTCAGTCGCCGACTCGATCTTTAAAATCGCATGTTTGATCGTCATCAAGCGGAAATAACTGTCATGCAGTTCACAGGTCACTCTCTTCCGGTGCATCAGTCTATGAGTGTACAACGGGAATTTTTTTTTACCTCGTCCCATTTCGTCAGCCAATTTCCGCCCACGCGATTTCTTGTCATAACTGCCATTAGAATGTGTCACCTCCTTCCGGTGCATCACCTTGGAATGGCATTTTTGGCCGGGTCGAAGGCCAAAATACAACACTATAACACTTAGGTTCAATCCTTCATTGGATTATTAACACGTCGGTATTCTAAGCGATCGACGGGTTGACATATATATATATATATATAATTGCTAAGTTAATTTGCTATATTTATAACTAATGCTCAATATTGATGACAGCTTTGTTTTATGATTGCTAGTATCTCGCTAATCATTTTGGCTTAATGGTCGCATAGATGAAAAAATAACAGTCACCTAGAGCAGTTGACTTCGTGTCTATGGTATTCAATATATATATATATATATATATATATATATATATATATATATATATATATAACCAAAACAAGCAGTATAACTCATTAAAAATAGATTAAACGACTGAAAATATTAATTTACTTTTTAATATCTTCATAATGAATATTTTTCATTTAACCAATTTCTCATGATATATGATTTGGTACGACTGTCACAAATATTCAGCAAAGACAAACCTTTTCGTTACTCAGATGGGTTGGTTGCTTGCTTGGCTTTTGGCATATCAACCTTTGTATGGCATATCAACCTTCTTTTCCTCTCCGATCTGGTTGCTGCAAAAACATTTGAGAGGCCATATTCACTGATGTTTTTACAAGGAATCATCTATTTTCCACTCCCACCACCACCTAAACAACCCCTTTTTCCCATATTTTTAGCAGAAGTAACATGTGGCATATACACATGGATGTAAGTGTTCAAACAATTGCCAGTTTAGGCACAAGAGGAATTAGGACTAGAGAAGAGTTTTATTAATATCACATGCGAAATGTTAACAAAGAATAAGTAGGTTGTTGTTGTTGTTGTTGTTAGTTGGGTTTTATGGCTTATCAACCTTTGTAGGTTATTTAACGCCAAATCCATTTTTTCTGCAAATAATCAGCTCTATTTCAAACAATTCAATTTTGCATGAGTACACAGTTTAATTGTCAAAAACATTTCTATTTCAAACTATTCAGTTTATTCAAATAGTTCTAATTCAGCTAATTCAGTTTAACGTAAGTACAGATTTTGTTTACACAGTAAAATGTCAAAAGAGCTTTACATTAAACAATTCACTTTAGTGTAAGTACAGTTTCAATATCAAAAACAGTTCAATTTCTAACAATTCAGTTTAGCATAAGCACGCAGTTAAAATTTAAGAACGGTTTAATTGTCAAAAACCTTTTTTTTTCAAGCTGTTCAGTTTAGTCAAACAATTCAGTTTAACATAAGAATACCGTTAGTTCTATTTAACCCATAGATAAGGCCCTATTAGGTGCTACCACGCCGGGCCAGAGTGGACCTGGGAGCGATGGCAATGAAGGGGTGCTCCGTATTCCCAAAAGCTCCAACTTTACTGGAGCTACACCATCAGATTATTTAGTGTCATATGCAGGACACTTATTGGGGGGGGGTCTTACCCCTCTGCAGAGGTGCAGTTAGAGGGGTAACCACAAAGTATTAGTATTTGCTGTAAGAAACCAGGGGCTTCCATGTCAAACTAAGCAAAACTTCGTTGATAACATATTTATTGTAAGCTGAAGCTTATGGAGAAGTATGAGGGTGAGTCAAAATTTTTGCAATACTTTCTTACCAGCCATTTAGCAGCGCGTATATCACGTTACAAAATCAGTTTAAGCCGTGAGAGATACCTGGTATAGTTGGTAGTGTACTGGTAGTTGATGCGCTGATATGTTGTGCAGTGTTTCATTCTGAGAGTGATTTAAAAGCCCCACAGATAACAGGAACTTATAATTTACGAGTTTGAACGGGTCCATAACGCTGTAAAAGCGATAAAAAATATTTGATGTGTGAAAAATGAAATTGCTGTTGATCAGAAATCGGATATTTCACGAAGTTTCGCCCGGGGTGCCTAAGCATGTGGATTCAAAGACCGTGCTCAAAGACGTAGATGGAAGTCCGGTGAGCAAAACTATGAAAGTATCAGGCGAGCTCGGCATATTACAGTCCAGTGTTGCTTTTAACCTTTATAAAATCCGGAAACCTATCCAGAACTACACAATTCTACTTCACGTGACCAAAATATTTCTAATCTTTTTTTTATTTACCCAAGTAATAACCTGCGTATTATATGGAAGAAATTACCTGTAAAGTAATAACCTAGGCACATTGGACGGATATACATGTTAATAAGCTATGCATGTAGGAAGGAAATACATGTAAATAATCTCTGCATATTTGAAGGAAATACCTGAAAATTGTTTAACTAAAATAGAAATTAGATGAAGTTACATTTGATGGTATCTCAATGAATTTCTTCTTCTTTTTTTTTTTTGCTTTAGTTATAAAAATTATCTTGGATGTAAAATGTTGAAATGCACTTCTTAAAAATGTCAAATTGTTTCAATTTTTATAGTTCATAGACGAACGAAATGTCACCATTTCAAATATCACCCGGTCTTTTTCTTTTATATTCGTTCTGCAATCAGTTACATATTTTTTAACAGTTAACTGTCATCGATAAGAATTTTTATTGTTCATAGCACAAGAGCTGCAATTGCCATTTGTACAGAAGTTGAATTGCAGGGGAGAAATTAATTTCTCTAATTTATTCCTTCCGTCTTTCTCTTCCTTTGTTCAAAAATTTTTCTTTTTTTTTTTTTTAATACTACATTTCAATCTTTGAAATTCATAATTTTAGAAAAAGAAAAAAAAATGTAACAGTCATTTTTTTTCTGTGCGGTTGCAATTTTTAGTCAATAGTTCGTTACCATCACGACCTTGGTAAAAGCTGTAGAATTGTGCCGCACGTTAGTAAAGTAGCGACTCGGTCCTTGCAGCTGGAAAAATGTGCTGATCACTGGTCCTTACTTTGTCTGTAGTCTATTGTCTGATCTCGTGTGGTTATCAAGCAGACGTCACAAAGATACAAACTAACGATTGTATATCGAACGGTCAAAAATGCAATAAAACTATGTTATGTGAAGCGTTTGTATATCTCTCTCTCTCACACACACACACACACACACACACACACACACATATATATATATATATATATATATATATGAACAAACCTCTCATAATAACTGCATCACGTGTCGATGGCCCAGTCGGCTGGGCTGCAGAATACAACCGACTGCCTTTCTGCATAGGAGTAAGACTCCTCCAACGAGTATCCTGGATATGACACTAAACAATCTGATGATGAAGCTTTAATAATGCTGGAGCTTTGGGGAATGCAGAGTATCCCTTTATTGCCATTGCTCCGAGGTCCACTCTGGCCTGGTGTGGTAGCACTTCATAGGGTCCTATAAATGAGTAAAATAGAATTAAACTATATACTTTTGCTAAACTGAATTGTTTGTTGTAGAACTGTTTTGTTATTTAACCGTGTGTAAACAAAAAAACTATTCTTATACTTAACTGAATTATTTGAAATAGAACTGTTTATATGAATAAAAATGGATTCGGCATTAAATAACCTAGAATGGTTGATATCAAATTGATCGCCTATGTCCAAAAGGCCTTTGCCTCTGGCACTACCTGTTTGGTAGGGTTGAGTTTATTACTTGACGCCAGAGATGACCCTAAATGAGACTGTTGCAGAGATCAAGCATTTATTTGATGGCTCCACCGGAATCGTTTACTGTGTTCGATTCCCTAATTAAAATGACCATGAGTCAAATCTGACTCTTAGCAGACGCCTGTGATGCAATGGATATCCTCTCAAGAAAAGGATACGGTGACCTGAGTTCAAATCATAAACATATAGTACCCTTGGGAGAAGCATGAATCCAACATTTCTCTCTCCAGCTATGAATAGATAGTAGAATGGGCTCATTAATTTTCATATAGGAATCGGTCGAGAGGAAAGAAAACTCTGAATTCAAACATGTAATTCTTCACTTAAGAATTGTCCTTGTGTCATATATTGTCCGGATGGAAATGTTGGTAAATCAGCAATATTAACACACACACACACACACACACACACACACACACACACACACACACACACATATATATATATATATATATATATATATATATTTCACGGTATATCAGACGCTCGGCTGGCCCAATTGGCTGGGGCTGTAGAATACACTGAGTGCATCTCTGCAGAGGGGTAAGACTTTCCAAACAAGTGTCCTGGATATAATACTAAATAATTTGATTGTGAGGTTCCTGTAATACTGGAACTTTACGAAATGCGGAATATTCCTTCATTGCCCTAGCCCCCAGGTCCACTCTGTCACAGAGTGGTAGCACCTGACAGTCCCCTATCAGAGGGTCAAACAGTGTAATTACGCTAAACTGAATTGTTTGAAATTAACTGTTTTCCCATTTAACTGCGTGGAAACAAAGAACTGTGTACGTATGTTAAACTGAATTGTTTGAAATAGAAATGTTTTTACATATAATTGTTTTTAAACAAAAAAAATGTATTTAAACCAATGACTATACGTAAACTAAAGACTACTCATGCTAAACGGAATTGTTTTAAATTACGTGAAACCATTTAACGGTGTGCAAATTAAAACGAGGTCAGATTCGTTTAAAACTGTTATCTTTAAAAGGAGTCAAGAAATCATATATATATATATATATATATATATATATATATATATATATATATATATCCAGTCAGTGTCCAAGGACAGTAGGTGTGGATTATTCTTCTCATAGAATATATGAGGGTAATCATATAAAACTATGAGAGTGCTGAATGTATGGCTATTGAGTCTCCATTAAATTGTACTATATATATATATATATATATATATATATATATATATATATATATATTTACTAATCAATTATCTACCAGTATTCACGGTACCAGAAAAAAAACAAAAAACCCCTGGCTAGGAACAAGAGAAAAAGTATCTTGAATCACGGTCCAGGGGAAAAAGAAAAAAGTTTCTTGGGTAAAAAAAGAAAGAAAAGACCAACCTCGTCCTACTCCTTGAAAAAAATCAAGGGGTACTTAGTCAGTGGCCAAAAGAAAACCAAAAATCCCTCCGCGAATACTGCAATGCTATAATTACTAAAGTGCTCAACATTAAACAATGGAGCCAATTATAGAATTAACTTAAATCGCTAGTCGAAAATCTTCTACTCGTAGAAGATTTTCGACTAGCGATTTAAGTTAATTCTATATATATATATATATAGTATTTTTTATCTAAAAGATCTGAAGAAGTCCTGTTAATTTTTTTTCGTGTTTTTGGAAATTTCAAAAATGCGAAACAGGATGGAAAGAAACTTATAATCCTATGTGACCGGTTTTGTTGTTTTTCTTAAAATATATATATATATATATATATATAAAGAATTTGCCATTAAATTACCTACAATGATCGATATGCCATATAAAACAAACCAAATCAAACCAAACCAGACACATGTTTTACGAAAGTATTTGAATAACTACCTCTGACCACATTTACAGAAAATCAATTGAGATTTATAAATAAATGAATAAATAAATAAAAAATTAGGCGCTGACTCAAACCTCCTTCTCATCCTTCTCCTCCTGAAGGGTGGAGGTGGAGACACAGTCGTTGCATTAAAAAATTGACAAAAATAATGATTACTGTCTCTGCTATCATTAGAAGATTGATATACAGAAATGATTGTAACGACTGTAATCTCAATTTTTTTCGAAAGTTCATGACAAAAGTATTTAAATGGGATTTTGGTTCCGATAACTTTAGTTGTATTTTATGGCATATCAATCCTTGTGTGTTATTTAATTCCAAATCCTGAACTACCAAACACAGACTGAGAGACAGATGGACGCATATGACTTAAGCTCATAGTTTGTAAGGAAAATAAATTCAAACAAACCAAAGCTCATGTATTTGCACACAGTTGATTTCAAGTATTTCTATCTAACGCTAATAATTTTTTTCAATATGAATCATAGGCTTTTACACTGTTTAACCGTTTCAAGTATTGCTAGAAATTATTCCATTTTTATTAAATGGTTTCAGCTATTGATAGTTAATACTAATAAGTCCACTGTTAAAATGTTTTAGGTATTAGTATTTAACCCTGATAATTCTATTTCATATTAATCATTAGTTTTCACACAATTTCAAGTTCTCTTATCTCAGGACAATTTAGCCACTGCCACATGTGCAATTTGAAGAATACGATCGGAACAATGATATAACTGTTACGGCTGGCATAGCTAGTCAATTGATCACATCGGGTTTCTCTGACCGTCCGTCAAGTCCAATAAGAGCAAGAGTGGAGTGAGACAGGTCACGTGACCGCACCGTTGGCCACGTCACGAACTACTCTGTCAACAAGGTCCGTCCTCAATCATTACAGCTAACAGAAGAGATGGCCGCGTTTTGGATCATGGGCCTATATTCAACTATATATATATATATATATATAAGTAAAAGTAAGTAAAGTTGGAGACCACAGTCAAGGGCGACCCGCAGGCTCCCTTTTCAATAGCTACAACACCGAGTTGTAGGGGGGGGCGCAACTCCTTTCCTATTGAATACTCCACTTTACGCTTGAAACGTACCTTATAACGCTGGGTATTAAGCTAGGAGATATATGAGGTACATATGATAAGTTTCCAGACTTTTTTTCCTATGGGCATTTAAAATTGTTGTAGACTCTTGAGAATTCAGTATGTTATTGCTATACATCTTATGAGATAACTGACCAATTTTTATGATTTCAGGTTTAAATGAACAGCTATAGCAGCAATTGGAATACACCCTACTAAAGCCTGATTGTCACAGGTGGTGAATTTCAAAAATGCAATCTGACACTTTAGAAGAACTATATGCAATAAAATTGTCTTTTAAACTTGGAAAAAATGCCACAGAAACGTATGGAATGCTTCAGATTGCTTTTCGACCATCTTGCATGAATCGAGCATCAGTTTTTGAGTGGCATAAGAGATTCAAGGAAGAGAGGGAGTCTGTGAGGGATGATGAGAAGTGTGGGAGGAGTAAGGGAGTCAATACACCAGAGTTGCCAAAAATACACTCGGAACTGTCTAGCAGTAAACATAGGGTAACGGTTATAGTTGCTGTTTCCCCTTATCTTTAAAGTAAAAATCATCTGAAGGTTGCAGATTCAATCCTGATTGCAGGCGAGTAGCAAACGCAGCAATGCTAAATACTTCTACCCGGTTATGGTTAACAGAATCAGAGCAAAGGACCATCGGTGATTAAATGAAGGACACTGTTTGAAGTTCTGTGAATGCTCCTGAGTTCGACAAGAAACACCTGAAGAAGGCTGGAGGAGCCATCGGCCAAAACATTGAGAATATAACAATAAAGATGAAGATGATAGTCCGAAAACTCGGAATGATAAAAATCACGTATCTTTTAAAATCTAAATCATAAATTTGAAAGTTTTTAACGCAAAGCTTTCAATAGCAAGTGATTTAATGTTCAGTAGAGAAATATCCTTGTTTGGTTTCTTTATTTGATGGTATATTAACATTTGTAGGTTGTCTAATTCCAGAGTTATCCTAGTAGGAAAGCAGCAGTGGTACTATTTAACTTATTGTTAGGATTGAGTTAGGGGACTCTTACCTTCCCCAAAATGTATTCTCAATTGAATGAACTTGATTGACTGTCTCTCTCTCTATATATATGACTCGGTCTGTCTGTCTATCTGTCTCTTTCTTTCTCTCTCTCTCTATATATATATATATATGTATATATATACTGCATTTCCCCGGTATATAAGATATAAGGTTATTTAATTCCAAAGCTGTCCTTCAATAAGAAAGGAAGTGGTACTATTCAGACTATAGCTGGGGTTGAGTAAAGGCGGTTCATACCTTTTACAAAAGGTATTAGCCCACAATTGAATGAACTGGTCTGTCTGTCACTCTGTCTGTTTGTCTGTCTCTCTCTCTCTCTATATATATATATGTCTCTGTCCGTCAGTCTATCTGTCTGTCTCTATTTCTGTCTCTGTCTGTCTGTCTGTCTCTCTCTCTATATATATATACACATCGTATTTCCCGGTATAAAAGATGTATGTTTTACGAACATATATGGAAGACTTCCGCTCACGGCATTTTCAGAAAAAAATTGGGGTTTAATAAATATATGAAAAAATAAATGAAACGTGACTATATATATATATTTATATATATATACATATATATATATATATATATATATATATATATATATGTGTGTGTGTGTGTGTGTGTTTGAGATTAAATAGAACAGACATTTCATGTCTCCATATTTTAACTTTGATCCGTTAGAATCTTTGTATGAGTTATTTGACGTCGAGATGAAATGGATTCAGGAAGGAGCTATATTTTTCCAAGTAATTTTGGTTCCAACAGGAGCCATTTTTAGAGGAACGAGTCATGAAATAAAAAAACACAATGACGAATCATATACATTTATATAAATAGTTGGAAATCGAATCACTGGGTTGGTAAATTTTGGAAGGGAATAATTTTACTTGTTAAGAAGAAGAATTGAAAACAATACGAGTCCTTCCTGAATTCATTTTATTCAAAAGTCATACTCATACAAAGATTTAAACGGATCAAAGAAAAAATAGGCTAATACAAAGTGTCTGTCCTATTGAATCAAACATGTTTGATAGAGAAATTGCTTATATACATATATATATATATATATATATATATGATTTCATAGTTTTATTTATTCAATAAGTACAAAATAAATATTTCCGTTCCTCTACATACAGATTCAAAATTAATAAAATTCTTCTCATCGAAAATAGATTTGAAAACATAATTCACTACGATGTAAATAATGGAAGCGATGTCAACACTGACCTTTCAGACAAATATGTGAAATGTGACCCGGCGCCATTTTATTTTTAATATTGTTTTTATAAATGGACATAATGTATTCTCAATTGCCCTTCATATATACTGATCTCGAACACGACTTTCAAATAAAACACTATTAAATAAATCTATCATAAGAAAATAAAGATGTCTATTATTGCGTAATGTTGAACAAGGTCATTTTTCAGTCCAGAGTATCAGATTGCATTTTCACTTTATGTCACAACAGTCTGGCTTTTTGCCAGACTCATGTGAAGACTGGGAAAAAATCAGTCAAAATAAATTATGACCATTCTGGTTCGTTGTTTTGAAGAAAACTTGTTTATATATATATATATATATATATATATATATATGTGTGTGTGCGTGTGTGTGTGTGTGTGTGTGTATGTAAACACGTGTGAATATATATATATATATATATATATGTGTGCGTGTGTAAACAGGTGCGAATATATATATATATATATATATATATATATATATATGTGTGTGTGTGTGTGTATGTCTGTGTGTAAACAGGTGTGAATATATATATATATATATATATATATATATATGAAAATGTGCAAATATGAAAAAAGATAATGTCGTCGGCGGATGATTTTATTCATAGTTTGAATTAACTGCCTACGTTAAACGTTTCGGTAAACATTAAATCTTGGAAAACATTAAATCTTCATCAGGGCGACAGAAATGTTAACACTTCATAAACATTGACATGTTTTTTGCTGCCTCTTTTGATTAATATTTTTTAAGTCACATTGATAATACTCTCCTAAGGAGATGAAACGTTGCCAAAAGAGCATTTTTTTAATATTTCAAATAGGCTGGAACTACCTGGTATCTCGTTAAAATGTTTATTTCTCTCTTTCTTGATTAAACTTAGGAATGCAACTACCCCAGATTTGTTTTATACTGCTACATTTTTTCCCATTTTGGTTTCCAGGGCTTTGTGATATAAACTTATGTAGGGTATCTGATATATATATATATATATTACATTATTTTATGTAGAGCCTTTTATTTAGTCGAGCGCCCATTTCCTCACTTCGCTTATCTTCACTTCAGTCCTTCTTTCTGTTCCACGTGTTTTGATACGGCCATGTTTGTTCTTGTTCGGTTTCTTCTGTCGTCATCTCCCGTTGTTCCGAATTCTTCTCTGCTGGAATGATGAATAACAACATAACCACCTTTTTATGTGCTTATATTACTTTTACTTCTTTGCAAAGTTTTCCACACCAGTTACGGCCAACGGTAAATCAGTGAGCAAAATGGGGCATTCAACCACTCGAATAGAGCGTATCTCACTAACATTTCTAATTCTAGAACTTTTTTGGTCACCTGATTGAAACTATCCAATGAAAGCCGTGGTCTCAGAATGACTTCGAATTCAAAAGTTGTCAATCATACTGAATGATCCTGAGGTGTTTTTTCCACAAGTTTAATGAATCAGGACCTAATGCGAATGCTACATTATATGTAAATAATAGACCTCAACAATCTATCCCGTAAAATTTGTATTTACTTATTTCAATACATTCTTTGACCGATATTTTTATATAAATTAGAAGGCATGTTTTTCTTTTATAGTTCTTAACCACTATATCAGGTTTATTACTTTTTATCTTTATCAGTTTGAATAGTAAAGCCCTAGGGAATTGTGGCTTTTTGGTTTATTTAATTGGTTCTGGTTGGTGATTAATGTCATTTTTCAGGTTTTAGTATTCCGTAAAATTTGCCTTTCTGCTTATTCTCGCGGTGTTAGGAATGGGCAATGGTCAATTGATTCAATTTTTTGTTCAGATATTTTTTATAGTGTTTGCTTGGTAGGTTCTCGTTGTTAGTCTCTGGTCCTGTGCTGCTTTTATTAACCCCTCTGTCTCTGCCTCCAATCCTACACATTTCTTTTATTGCTCTATCAGCATTTCTAAATCTTTGTGCATATCTTCTATGTATTTTTTTCCAAAACTTTTCGAAAGTTATTTATTCCTTGCGTTTTTCTTCTTTCTACATGTTTTTTTTTTTGTTTCCTCTACTGTTTTATCTCTCATATCTATGTCGTCCTGTTTGATGTCGGGTTTTTAGCAACTTTTTGCTTTCTTTCCTAATTGAATTTTTTTTTTCTTTGGCTGCTCAGATGTGTTTACTAATTGCGAAATTCTGTTTATTGTGGTATCTAAATATTTCTTTTATCCTATAGTTTTTATTTTTACGACGACTTTCCTTTGGAGAATATTTTCTTTTTTTTTTTTTCGGGTTGACGGAATTTATTTATGCATATCGCTCTGGCTTGAAGGTATAGGTTCTCCTTGTCCAAGATACTTTCCGTCCTCCCTCGGTGATTTCGGCGATAGTTTCAATATATCTTATCATTTCAACTACTTTTCCGCAAATCCCAGTTTTGATGCTTCATCCGGAGTTTGGCATGAGATCCATTCACCACGACCTCTGTCCCAAAACTAATTTTCTTTTTCCCTATTTCCGCTGACGGAAAGAAGGTGCTACTTCCGTTTTAGGGTTCTAGCCAATCATTTGGCTTCTATCTTCCTCTCCCCTGTCAGGCGATTCGTTAGGGCTACTATATGTCCCTGTGCCCCACTCTTTTACCATCCGGTCACAAAGTACAAACATCTGTTGGTTTCCTGCTGACCTGGATTTGTTACTTGAGGAATTGACCTAGATTCCTCTTTCAACGGTCAGTCCTTGGCCTGTTAATTCAAATACGGAGGAATAGTTGTAATCCCCCACTTCTCCTCTCTCAGTGGGAGACCACGTGACAGTAGCCTTTCTTAAAGATGGCTTTCGCACATTTGTTCAGATCAAGTAAAGTAAAGTTAGCGACCATAGTCGAGGGTGACCCTAAGGCTCCCTTTTCGATAGCTACTACACCAAGGTGTAGGGGAGGGCGCTACTCCATTCCCTGGATTGCTCCACTTTACCCTTGAACCGTACCTTATAATGCTGAGTGTTAAGCAAGGTGGTATCAAGTTCCATTTTTAAAGTCTTTGGTATGACTCGACCTGGGATTGAACCCAGGTCTCCCGCTGGGCCAATGTCCCGGTTGTCCTTATCTCTTCACTAAGTCTTTTCACAGATTTTTGTAGACATTCTAAATGGTCATTATGATCGGTATTTAGCTTTGAATTGTTCATATAAAAGTAAAAAGTAAAGTTAGCGACCATAGTCGAGGGTGACCCGAAGGCTCCCTTTTCGATAGCTACTACACCAAGGTGGAGGGGAGGGCGCTACTCCATTCCCAGGATTGCTCCACTTTACCCTTGATACGTACCTTATAATGCTGAGTGTTAAGCAAGGTGGTATCAAGTTCCATTTTTAAAGTCTTTGGTATGACTCGACCTGGGATTGAACCCAGGTCTCCCGCTGGGCCAATGTCCCGGTTGTCCTTATCTCTTCACTAAGTCTTTTCACAGATTTTTGTAGACATTCTAAATGGTCATTATTATCGGTATTTAGCTTTGAATTGTTCATATAAATAAATATAAATGAATAAATAAAAATAAATGGTTTATTTTTAGTTTTAGTTTTAGTTTTATATCCATCGTCTTTGTTTTTAAATTCTATTGTTCATGAACATCCTGTATATGAGGAAGATATGTTTGCTGTCCCATGATTTTTTTTCTGTATCGTTTTTGTTCTAAAGGAGAAGATGTCTTAACGTCCAATGAATTGGAATATACGCTCCGTTGGAATCGTTGATATCATTTAAATGTTTTGAGAAAGCATGTGCTTGGTCGATAGTTACTTTAGGTTTGTTACTTTCTTTATTTTTGTCGGAGGTATTATTATTATTAATCAATTAGAGATTTTTCATACCAGTGTTTTCTGATGGTCTTCTACTGGTGTTTGAGTGACTATCAATCTCATCAAGTCTTCAGGACTCTTCTCAGTATTCTAGCCGATCTTAATAACGCCACTCGTGCTCTTATTTTCAAGTCTTCCAGTCTCTTTGCTAATTATTTATTGTCTATATCGAGGATTCCAATTAGAATTGGGGGTGTCCTCGTGGTGTAATGGTTAAAGCGATGAACTGCGGAATCGTAGTTCGCGAGTTCGTACTCCAGTCGCGCTATTACGTTCACTTTCGGGCAAATACCCTTGGGAAAGGTATGAACCCCCTTATTCTCCCTCCAGCTATGGGTAAATAGTAGGACAGACTAAGTTCTTCAGCCTTGGTGAGGCAACTAGTCTAGGAGAAGGAAAACTCTGAATTCAAACCTGTTAAACTCCGCTTAAAAATTGACCTTGTGTCATATCCTGCCCGAGCGGAGGGGTTGGTAAATAGTAGAATTGGTACCACCGTTACCTTCATGCTCCCTCGTTTGTTTTACTTTTGAGTTTTCTGGCTTGATATAAGTAACTGGCTCATTGGCCTAGCGTGTAGAGTGCTCGCCAATGGTCCGGGAGACCTGGGTTCGGTCCCAGGTCGAGTCATACCAAAGACTTTAAAAATGGTACTTGATACCGTCTTGCTTAACACTCAGTAATATAAGGTACGTATCAAAGGTAAAGTGGAGCAATCTAGGGAAAGGTGTTGCTCCCTCCCCTAGTAGCTATTGAAAAGGGAGCCTTCGAGTCGCCCTCGACTACGGTCGCCACCTTTATTAACATATAAGTACTTATCTCTTTTTCGCTTTTATTTTACCTCTGTAGTCCGCTAGGACGGTAAAGTCCACTATTCGTCAGGTTCTCTCTTCTTTTTTTTTTTTTTTTTTTTGACTATCGCTAGGTCTAATCGTCTGGCCGGGATTAGGTGATCTATTACTATCTCAAAATCCCAGAGAACATTGTGCGTCTCATTCTCTTCTGGGTTGTGCATATATCATTTGCTCTTACCGTCAAACTTAGATTTCTTGCACTATTCCCATTCAGTTGTGTCTACTCTTATACTCTTTTTGTGCGAATTTGCAACATTCACTTATTATGTGATTGATTGTTTCTTCTCTATCATGATATAACCAACATTTCCAATTTGGATGCGTCTTATCTGTTTTCGCTTCAACATGGTTTGTCCTTATGGTGTTGTTTTGTGCTGCTATTAGAAGAGATTCGGTTTCTCTATTTAGGTTAGCTGTGTTTGAATTAGTGAGTGTGTGTACGCAGCACTACAAAAATTTAAAAAAACAAACACAGTGTTATAAATATTTCCTATTTTCATGACTATCAGCTAATACAAGCTTCTGAAGAAACTTAAACGTGGGACGATAGTACTTTACATAGAAAACACGGATTATAAAACAGAATGGGATCTATGATACAAACTACCAGAAAAGATTGATTGATTGTTTGATTGATTGTTTTGTTTTATGGCATATCAACCCTTTTTTTCAGGTTATTTGATGCCAATTTCTGTTGATTTGGTTGTCTAGTGTTTGCATCATGTACATAAATGGAATGTTGAAAGTTTAAATTCATTTATATAGACCAACTGCTTTTAGAAATGCTAGTATTTTGTCTACTTTGAAATGTTTAAATAGTTCTTTCAGATTGTTAATTGTAGAAATATTGTCTTTTTGATGTTAGGTCGATGCAATCTATCAATAGGTGTTTTACTAAATATGAAGTGTGACATCCCACACACCATGGTGGTTGTTCTTGTTTGAGTAGATATGAGTGGGCGATGTCTGTGTGTCCAATACGTAGACGAGATAGGATAATCTCTTCCCAGTGGGATTTTCTGCATCCTTCCTTCCATTCTCCTATTTCGGCTTTTATAGTCTTGAGTTTGTTGTGTGGGACGTTGTTCCATCTTAATTGCCATTTATTTTGGGTAAAGTTTTTTTTTTCTATTTTTAAGGCAGTATATGGAATCTTAAAGCTTTTGTCTATGGGCATCTTCCAGGCTGTCTTGGCTGCTGAGTCAGCCTGGTCATTCCCTTTGATTCCACTAGGCATGAAATCATGCATAGCCCTACTCTTTGGTTTTTGAGAAATCAAATCTCTTGAAAAATTGTATAAATAAAAATAACCACTGAAAAAATTCTATACGACTTGAAATTTCGATAAAATTCTTCAATATTTTAAATTATAAAGGTTAAGTTTTTGTCAAAATTTTGTTATTTCTAATGTTAAAAGAGTATTATAGAAAACTGTTTTTTGTGTATCATCGTTTCATTTCGAAAATCTAATCGTCATAAAAAAAGGATCAAATCAATGATATTGAAATGGTAAATTTCATAATGTTTTGAATTATAGTTGCGAATCAATGTGTGCTTGTATGAGTTTGTAAATTCACTTAAACTTATACAAACACACATTAATACACAACTATAGCCCATACATGCATACGCGCGCGCACAAACACACACACACACACACACACACAATCACACACTTTCAACCACACGTAAAGAATCATACAAAATCCCAACGGTTTTTTTTATTGTATTTTTTCGATTTTCGATTCATTTCATTATCCTAACTGCCTGAAGGAAACCCAGGGTCGCTGTCTAAATTCCAGGAATTAAATATATATACCTAATATATATCTATCTATTATTATTATTATTATTATTATTATTATTATTATTATTATTATTATATAATAGCTCTATCATAGATATTGAGCACTCTCCATATTATATTGCACTTGCTTTGACACAAACCCACAAAGTGATTTAGTGACAACAAACACTTATAATATATATATATATATATATATATATATATATATATAGTCATCCACAGATAGATATGTTTCGTTCTATCAGAACTCTTTAGTGTGGCTAGACAGTAACTTCCCGTAGCTGGGATCGAAACCCGGTTGGCTCAAACGTCAAACCAAAGCTTCTAACCATTCAGCCACGAGGAGATATTAGCTGCGAAGTAAATTTTAAACGGTTATGAATCACAATTACTATTGTTTACATACATCCGTTCAACGGTAGCCGAGACCTCAATTCAACTACGAAGAGGCTTGCAATAGACGCTAATGGCAACACGATTACTTCTTCGCCAGAGAACTCAACCCCACGTCAAACAAAAGCTTCTAACCATTCAGCAACGAGGAGAAATATATATATATATATATATATATATATATATATATATATATACGACAGATTACAAAAGAAATAAGGCATGAAAGCTAATCTGGGGGATTATTTAAATATTTATCACGTTTCCTTCTATATGAACGATTAGGAAAAAATCTGTTATTTTTTGAAAAAATATTCGGGAATATTTATGAAGTTGTCATGCAATGTAATTAAGAACGTTGATCATTATGATATTTTAAAAATGAGAAATGAAAAGCATTCGACTTTTTGTGTTCATGATTCTTACATAAAAATTCGAAAGTTATCATTAAAAGAAATATACATATATATATATATATAGAGAGAGAGAGAATAAAAGAGAGAGAGAGAGAGAGAGAGAGAGAGAGGGAGAGAGAGAGAGAGTGATAGAAGAACATGGTAATCCAAAGAGAAAAAATTAATGTAAAAGAAAGTCGACGTTTTAACGTTTTGGTTCTAATCAACCTTCATCAGAACTATGTTGAACAGTCAAGTAATAATTTTTTAAAAATTTGAGATGGGAATATATTGATTAAACGGTTACTCCTTTTTCTGCATATATAATTTTCCCCCTTGTTTTCTATTTCATGAAAAAATCCATCAGTGATCTAATATCGCTCGATATAATCCTTCCTAGTCTTGATAACGGTTGATTAAAACCAAAACATTATAACGTCAACTTTCTTTTATATTGAATTCTTCTCTTTGGATAACCTTTTTTTTTCAATTTTTCACAATATTGTTGGATTCATTTCCGTTATTTACTTCCATATATATATATATATATATATATTATGTAAGGTTTTTAAAAATCCGTCTTTGTGCATTTCTTTTTTCTGGGGTGGTCCTGAAGTTAAACCATCTCCGGTAATAGCAAATTTGTATAGACTCTTTACTCTTGCAGATTACGCGGAGGTGGTCTCCTAATTCTGTCGTTTCAAAGACTTCCTCGCGTGGGCGCGGCAAACGCTGAGCTACGTTTCGTATTTGTTTTTGTTTTTTATTCGCAGTGTCTGTTTATAAAACCTATCGCTTGAAATTGCAGGCGGAGAATTCAAAAATATAAGATCAAAAAAAAAAAAAAAGCCAAAAACCCCAGGACCGCCCTTCGAGTAAAACAGCTGTTTATGTTTAGGGCTGTGTTTTCGAAAAAGTCTTTCTCCCTGTATATTATGTAGGGTTGATCTTAATGGCAGTATCCAGTTTCTTTATAGACGCTGCCAGATGAAGTATGGAGGGTAAAGAAAGTTTGCTTCAACAAAGAATTGCGTTTAACACCCCCAAACTGACAGAGAAACCAATAACGAAAGAATAGTGGTGTGAAAAGTCTAATCTGCAAACATACACACAAACACACGCACATATACATAAACAAACAGATATAGATACACACACAGACTCATTCATATTATTCTGGATGGTATTTGTCCTCCGTACCACCTACCGAACGAGTGTGGCACAAGGCCTTTTTAAAGGTGAGTCCGGGCGCAGGGCCGAAGCCCACACGTGCCTGGCATTTCAAAAAATGCCTCGGACCCCGTCGGTATTCCCCTAAAAGGGGCGCCTCGGGCGCCGAGCGATAAACCCATCCCCTCGGAAGAGGGTTAAAGCCCGGGGGGACGGCCCCCTGAGGCCAGAGGTATATCCAGTGACAAGACACACCCGACCTGAACCACCCATCGCATGACGGCTGGCCGAAATGTGTCCCATCAACTGGAAATGTCGCTTCTCGAAAGGCTGCAGAAATAATTCCCACATTTTAAACTTTCACCATTGGAATGCATAAGTGTAGGCAAATGGTAATGGTAGCTCAATCTACCTAATGTGTTACCATTTTGTTTTTTTCAGATAGACCGACGGCTAAGACTGGTGCATCCAGTGGGTTTGCTGTTATTTTTTTAAGGCTGGTGAATATGCAATTGGTAGACAGAGAGCTTTTCGTACTCATTTCATATTAAGTCTGAATGATGCTATTCAGGGTAGAAAATCGATACTGCTATGATTTGAAAATTTCTGAAGCAGGGGTTCATCAATTGAAAGAAAGATACCTGGAAGAATTAAATGATGCGATTTGACAAAAATTTAGAGAGATACGACATGGTGTGAATCATGGTCAACCTTTAGACATATGACTGGTCCAAACAACTGATTGTATCTGAAGAGAAATTATAAGACATTTATTAGAGGTAGCTACCACTGCCACTTGCCCAAATACCTAATTTCACTTGCATAATGCAAAGGACAGTGCTAAAAATGTGTGTTTGGTTTGGTTTTATGGCATATCAATCTCTGTAGGTCAGTTAATGCCAAATCTTTTATGTGTATATATTGAATATATGATTTCTAAACACATTTTGTTGATAAAATCTTAAAAGGAACCTGATTTCATTTTTTTGATACAGTTAAATGGTTTCACTTATATCTATCAATACGAATAATTCTATTTACAACGAATGATACAATTAAAGGAGGTGCCTGTGGTGTAATTGTTATCGTCGTAGGAAATGGACACGGTGACACGAGTTCAAATCCTGGACGAGACTGATGGCATTTCACATAGCACTAATACCCTCGGGAAAGGTATGAATCCAATTATTCTCCCTCCAGCTATGGGTAAATAGTAGGACAGACTAAGTTCTTCAGCCTTGGTGAGGCAACTGGTCTAGGAGAAGGAAAACTCTGAATTCAAACCTGTTAAACTCCGCTTAAAAATTGACCTTGTGTCATATCCTGCCCGAGCGGAGGGGTTGGTAAATAGGATTAATCATTTATTTGCCCACAGTTTAAAGTTTTCAAGTATTGTTATGTATCACTAACAATTCAATCAAACATCAGTCATTTGTTTACACACAGTTAAATGATCAAGCGGTTCTATTTCTAACAATCCAATTTAGCATAAGTCAACAATGATAAATGCTTCCAAGTATTGCTATGTAACACAAACAATTCAATTAAACACCAGTCATTTGTTTACACACAGTTGAATGATCAAACAGTTCTATTTCAAGCAGTTCAGTTTAGCGTGTCAACAAAGTTAAAAGGTTTTAAGTATTGCTATGTATCATCAACAATTTAATCAAACATTTTATACTCACAGTTAAATGATCAAAGAGTTCTATTTTAAACAATTCCGTTTAGTGTATGTATACAGTTTTTTTGTTTACACAGAGTGAAAAGAGCAAACCGTTCAATTTCAAACAATTCAGTTTAGTAGTAGTACACAGTTATTTTGTCTGTCTACACATAGTTGAATGTAAAAACAGTTCTATTTTGAACAATTCAATTTAGCAAAAGTACTTGGTTTAAATGTCAAACAGTGCTATTTGAATAGATTGGTCCCTACCCGGTGCTACCACTCCAGGCCAGAGTGGACCTCTTGGCGATGGCAATAAAGGCGTATTTCGCATTCTCCTACGCTTCACTATAACTGGAGCCTTGCCATTAGTTTGTTTAGTGTATCTCTTTACCACCCGCTCCGCCCGGGCTGTATGTGACACAGGGTCATTTTTTTTAGCGGGCTTTAACAGGTCTGGATTCAGAGTTTTCCTTCTTCTAGACCGGCTGCCTAACCAAGGCTGAAGAATCTAGTCTGCCCCGCTATTTACCCATAACTCGTGGGACAATAGGAGGGTTCATACCTTTCCCAAGGGTATTAGTGCTATGTGAAGTGCGGTCAGCCTCGGCCAGGAGTTGAACTCTTGTCGCCATGTCCATTCCTTAGCACGATAACCATTATACCACAGGCACCTCTCTTTGTTTAGTGTCATACCCCAGACACCTGTTGGGGGAGTCTTACCACTTTTCAGAGATGCAGTCAGTGTATACCGCAACCCCAGTTGACTGGGACATACAATGTGAGAAATATTTCAGTTATACCTTCAATATATATATATATATATATATATATATATATATATATATATATATATATATATATATGTGTGTGTGTGTCTGTGTGTGTGTGTGTGTGTGTAGTTGGGCAAGAGTCTTTCATTTTAGGGTGTTTGATCAAATAATAAAGACACATTAGGTCAATAAATTTTATTAAGATCCTTTCTTGGTTTCAGGTTAGAATTTGATGGATGAAATTACCAAAATTGTCCCGAGCGCTTTCGGACCTTTCATATACCATCATCAGTAGTTGCTTGCTTGTAAAAAGACTATTTTTAAAACAGTTTTTTAGGTTTTTTATAGCATAACAAAATTACGTAAACGTAGTGTTGGATAAAACAGAGATGCTGATGGATTTAAAAAACAGAACGCTATCCACGGAAATAGAATATTATCAAGAAATATGGAATATAAAAAGTAAAATAAATAAAGGCATTTCAAAATATTGTCGCTATTTTCAAAATTAATTTTATTGATTTTATGTTTGTTTTCATATGTAGGGATTACTGGATTTGTTGTCGTAGCTTATTAATTTCGTGTGCTATTATAGCGGTGTTTTCCACAGGATTTTTTTCGAAATTTGGATTTAGGAATATGTTGGGTTTTAAGATGTAAGGCTATATATATATATATATATATGTGTGTGTGTGTGTGTGTGTGTGGAGGTGCCTGTGGTGTAATGGTTATCGTCGTAGAAAATGGACACGGCGACACGAGTTCAAATCCTTGATGAGACTGATTGCATTTCACATTGCTCTTATACCCTTGAGAAAGGTATGAATCCAATTATTCTCCCTCCGGCTATGGGTAAATAGTAGGGTAGACTAGGTTCTCCAGCCTTGATAGGGCAACTAGTCTAGGAGAAGGAAAACACTGAATTCAAACCTGTTAAACTACGCTTAAAAATTGACCTTGTGTCATATCCTGCCCGACTGGAGGGGTTAGTAAATATAAACATATATATATGTGTGAGTGTGTGTACGTATGTGTGTATTGAATATCAACGGAAAATACAACTGCAACACCTTGAATTTCTGCTTCAATTTATTTAAGATTAAACATGCAGTTTGGATGTGTCAAAAAGGATGCAATATTTTCGTTCTTGCTTGTTTGTGACGTGTACCTCATATAATAATTGTGTCTGGGGTGTCCTCGTGGTGTAATGGTTAAAGCGATGCACTGCGGAATCGTAGTACGCAAGTTCGTACTCCAGTCGCGCTATTACGTTCACTTTCGGGCAAATACCCTTGGGAAAGGTATGAACCCCCTTATTCTCCCTCCAGCTATGGGTAAATAGTAGGACGGACTAGGTTCTTCAGCCTTGGTGAGGCAACTAGTCTAGGAGAAGGAAAACTCTGAATTCAAACCTGTTAAACTCCGCTTAAAAATTGACCTTGTGTCATATCCTGCCCGAGCGGAGGGGTTGGTAAATAGTACCTCATATAATAATTGTAGCACTTCAAGCAGTGGAGATGTACCCATTGTTGATATCAATATCATGGTAGTTGGTGTGCAGACATGTTGTGCATTCCTTCACATTCCATGAGATTTGAAAGCCATACAGAAGAAGGTGCAATGTTTCTTTTAATTAGTGAACTTAGGTTTTACGAATTTGATCACGGCTATTACGCCGGGGCCAGTAACCAAAAGTATTTCTTGTGTGAAAGGTGAAGGCGCAGTTGATGAGAATACTGATGGTTGAAGAAAATTTGCTGGGTTGCACGAACCTCGACGATCAGGCATGTTGGAACGAACAGTTGATTCCGAGGTCGTTCTCCAAATTTTTGAGGCAACTCCAGCGAATTAGACCTCTTAATTTGTCATTTGGATCTGGGAATCTCACAGTTCTGTGCAGTTCGACATTATCAAAACCTCGGCAAAAGGATCCGGAGCTGCCAACTGGACCTGGCTAAGAAAAGGAGACGTTAACAGAGAAACGGAATGCCTTCTAATAGCAACAAAGGACAACGCCATAAGAACCAATCATATCAAAGTGAGGATAGATGAAACGCAACAAAAACAGTAAATGTAGGCTATACGGTGACAGAGACGAAACGATCAATCACATAATAAGCGAATGCAGCAAATTAGCACAGAAGGAGTATAAGGCGAGACACGACTGGGTCGGCAAGGTGATCCACTGGGAAATGTGCAAGAAATTTCAATTCGACCATTCAAACAAATGGTATATGCACAACCCGGTACCTGTCCTAGAAAATGACTCGCATAAACTCCTATGGGACTTTAACATACAAACGGATCGCCTAATCCCGGCCAGAAGACCAGACCTCATAGGCGCCTCTGGTGGTGTAATGGTTAGCAAGCTCGACTAGCAAACCTACACGAGTGAGTTCGAGTCTCATTAGGTGCCCCTTTCATATGGCCTTGTGCCACATCTAAGCAAAAGCTTAGTAAATATCCAGAAGACCAGACCTCATAATAATCAACCAAAAAAAAAAAAAAGAAGAGAATTTGCAAAATTGTAGACTTTGCTGTCCCGGCGGACCACAGAATAAATCTGAAGGAAAGTGAAAAGAAGGATAAGTACCTCGACCTTGTTAGAGAATTAAAAAAGCTGTGGAACATGAAAGTAACGATTGTGCCAATTGTGATTGGTGCGTTAGGCACAATAGCTAAAGGATTATTAAAAGGCGTGGAGGACTTGGAAGTTGGCGGACCTGTCCTAGAAAATGACACACAAACTCCTATGGGACTTTGATATACAAACGGATCACCTAATCTCGGCTAGAATACCTGACCTTATAATAATCACAAAAAAAAAAAAAAATCTGCTTAATTATCGACTTTGCTGTCCCGGTTGACCACAAAATAAAACTGAAAAAATGGGAAACGAGAGATAAGTACCTCGACCTTGCTAGAGAATTGAAAAAACTGTGGAACATGCAGGTGAAAATTATAACAATTGTAATTGGTGCATTTGGAACAGTAACTAAAGGATTACTAAAGGGCCAGGAAGATTTGGAAGTTGGCGGCCGAGTGGAGACCATCAAAACAACAGCATTATTGAAAACGGCCAGAATACTGAGAAGAGTCCTGGAGACTTGTGGAGACTTGCTGTCACTCAATCTCCAGTGAATAAACATCAGCTTATGCTGATGGGAAAAACTCTTATTAATAATAATAATGATGATTATAATAATAGTACAAGATTAGATATGACTAGGTGGGGAAGTTGATCCAGGAAATTGCAATTTGACCAAACAATCGAATGGCACATGCCCAAACAAGAATCCATCTTGAATGAAAAGCGAAATTTTCTGGGATTTCAAAATACAAACAGATAACCTTATCCCAAACCAGAAGGCCAGACACCAATAGTTTAAAAGATAGAACCTCACGAATTGTAGATTTTGCCATTTCGGAGGACCACTAAGTGGAATCAAAGAAAACGATAATAGAGACAAGTTCTTAGATTTTGTTTGATAACTAAAAAAAAACTATGGAATAGGAGGGTGACGGTGGTACTTATTTGAATGATCCCCAAAGACTTAAAAAGGGAACTGGAATATTCGGAAATTCGAGGACGTGTTCCGAACATCCAAACTCCTTTGTTTTTGAGGTTGACCCAGAAGATTCCTTGGGACCTGAGGAGACTTGCTGACTCTCAGTGTCCAGTGAAAGACCATCAGCTAACGCTGGTGTGACATATTTGCCAGGAACACTATTATGGTCCTATGCTAGTCACAGAACCCAATGTGGTGTGACTACTAGTCAGAGTACTTTTTGTGGCCGTTGTATTTGTGACTACCACTTTTGCTTCCGACTGTTTGCTTTGTCAGGTCCTTCCGGGCCAACGCAGTGTTTGAAAGATCCACAAAGCGGATTGACAAAATTCAGCCAGATCTTCTTCTGACAGCCCGGTGATGAGTGGCTAGATTGTCTAGCAACTCAAAGAATAATGAAAACCCGTTATTTACCAATAACAAAAATGTTTTTTTATTTAAACACCTTCGTGAGACAATAAATAACACGCTAACAATTTTTGCTTTCCTGGCAAAAAGAAGAAGTAAAAATATCAAAAGAGGAAAAGTGACGATGAGATGCGGTTAGTATGACACTAATGTCTCTAAAGTCTGGGACTTTAAATTTTTGTAAAGTCTGTTGGTTGTTCGGAGTGTCTTGGGTCTAGGAATGCTTCTTTGGCTGTCTTGAGTTTCTTCTTGGTCTCTTTCCTCATCCTCTCTATTTTTATAGATCAATTTCTTGACGACAAAAGGTTTCTGAATGGTTGTAATATAAGAGACAATTAGGAGCCATATTCCCATTGATCAGTTAATACTAGTTCAAGGTTATATCTTACAGGTATAGGGAAATCCCTTTTTAGATGGTTTGACCAAGGGGAACAGGTTTCGTGCAATGGGGTTGAACTAAAGATTCTCAGCCTCACCAGAGTGGATGGACCATGCCCAGCTCCCCTTTATTCAGGGTATTGCAAAATTAAATCTCCCTTTTGACATTAACTTTTAAGATAAGGACTAAAAATATGACCCATTTCATCATTATGAGTCATGAAGTTAGTTGACAACCGAAAAATTAGATAAATTCACTGACCTTTAAAATCAAAAACAATTGTCTCGCACTTAACTGACCTTTAGGAACAATCAACCAGCATTTTAGGTCAATTTAAGCCTTGAATATAACGATTCTTATTTTAAAGATCTTTTGTTTTTGAGATATATATATATATATATATATATATTAATTTTCATATATTTCATAAATTTCAATTTTTACATGTTAATTAAGCATTTAACTGCACGTCGTGTTTCAACGTTACTAAAATATTGCAAAATTTTTGACTCACCCTAGTACATGATCATATGCACATCAATAGGTGTTCCAAAAAAAAGGGTGAATTAGCATCATAATTCAGATCCTCCAATCTTATTTTGAGTTAGTTTATATATATATATATATATACAGGACGCAGACAAGACAAAACATGTGTGCTTTAATCAAACAGGTGACATCTCCACATAAAAGGTAGTCCTCTGAAACTAGTGAACAAGTTCACCTACCTCGGAAGCAGCGTCTCATCAACTGAGAATGACATCAACGATTAGTGAAGGCATGGGCAGCTATCGATAGGCTCACGGTCGTATGGAAGTCAGGACTGACCGATAAAATGAAATGTAGTTTTTTTCCAAGCAGCGGTCGTGTTAATACTGCTAAATGGATGCACTACATGGACGCTAACTAAACATACGGAGAAAAAACTTGACGGCAATTACACCAGAATGGTGCGATCTATATTGAATAAGTGTTGGAGGCAACAACCTACAAAACAGCAGCTATATGGACACCTATCACCCATCACGACAACTAGCCAAATTATACGAAACAGACATGCAGGACACAGCTGGAGAAGTAGCGACGCGCTCATGAGCGATATCCTCCAGTGAACCCCTTCACATGGACGAGCTAAGATTGGACGACCAGCCAGAACCCATACACAACAGCTCTGCGCCGAATCAGGATATTCCCTTGAAGACCTCTCGGGAGCGATGGACGATAGAGACAATTGGTAAGAGAGCGTCAGGGAGATCCGTCCTTGAAGTGTGACATTATGTTGATGATGACATATACAAGATAGTGAATCTATACAAAATATTTATTTTGAGGTTATTCAAAATAGAGGAAAATCAGTCAGAATGCGACAGGGTTGAAAAAATGAATAATCTTCTGTATCAGAACTATTACAAAAATTTCTAAAACAATTAGAAACATAGTTAATAATAATAATAATAATAATAATAATAATAATAATAATAATAAACTACTTGAATCAAATCTCTCCAGCAGAAACCTCACCAAAAGAATAAATTCTTGGGCTGTGCTCCTCGTTAGATATTCAGGACCTTTCCTTAAGTGGGCTAGAGATGAACTTAAACAAATGGATCAAAGAACAAGAAATCTAATGACCATGCATTAGGCATTACATCCCAGAGACGACGTTGGCAGACTATATGTATCTAGAAAAGAGGGAGGAAGACGACATGCAAGCATCGAAGACAGCGTTGACGCATCGATACAACGGCTCGAAGACTACATAGAAAAACACGAAGGAGGCCTAATAACAGCCATCAGAAACGATATGGATAACACGATAAACGATAGAATGACAACAACTAGGAAACAAAAATGGGAGAAAAAACAACTCTATGGCCGCTATAAACAACTAATAAACAACATCTCACACCAGAAAACCTGGACCTAGCTAAGAAAAGGAAACCTTAAGAGAGAAACGGAATCCCACCTTATAGCAGCACAGGACAACGCAATAAGGACCAATCATATCAAAGCGAGGATAGATAAGACGCAACAAAACAGTAAATGTAGGTTATGCGATGACAGAGACGAAACGATCAACCACATAAGCGAATGCAGCAAATTAGCACAGAAGGAGTATAAGGCGAGACACGACTGGGTCGGCAAGGGGATCCACTGGGAAATGAGCAAGAAATTTAAATTTGAACATACTAACAAATGGTATATGCACAACCCAGCACCTGTCCTAGAAAATGACTCACATAAACTCCTAAGGGAATTTAACATACAAATGGATCACCAAATCCTGGCTAGAAGACCAGATCTTATAATAATCAACAAAAAGAAGAGAATTTGCAAAATTGTCGATTTTGCTGTCCCGGCTGACCACAGAATAAATCTGAAGGAGTGTGAAAAAAAGCATAAGTACCTCGACCTTGCTAGAGATTTGAAAAAGCTATGGAACATGAAAGTGACGATTGTACCAATTGTGATTGGTGTTTTTGGCACAATAACTAAAAGATTATTAAAAGGCCTGGAGGACTTGGAAGTTGGTGGACGGATAGAGATTATCCAAATGACAGCATTGCTAAGAACGGCCAGAATCCTGAGACGAGTCCTGGAGACGTGAGGAGAATTGCTGTCACTCAAACTCCAGTGAAAAACCATCAGCTAACACTGATGTGAAAAACTCTCAAGGAGATAATAATAATAATAATCTGGATGTATGCAGAGAGTAAATAATTCTCCAGGAACACTCGTTGGGTAGAGGTTATTACAAGCTGCTCTTTAAAAAAAAAAAAAAGACTAGATTTTAGATGACTTGTAAAATCTGTTGGTAATTTTTTGTTATATTTTAACTGAAGAGTGTCACTAATCGGCTAAATGTTTTTATCAGGTGCAATTATCTCGAGCTAACGGAAGAATTGTTTAAATTTACCTCATCACCCTCCATATTAGGATTATTATAAAGGATTATTAAAAGACCTGCAGGGCTTGGAAGTTGGCAGACGGGTAGAGACTATCCAAATGACAGCATTGCTGAGAACGGCCAGAATACTGAGAAGAGTCCAAGAGACTTGAAGAGACTTGCTGTCACTCAAACTCCAATGAAAAACCATCAGCTAATGCTGATGTGAACAACTCTGAAGGAGTAAATAATAATAATCAATAATGATATTGATAATAATATGAATAATGATAACAACGACAGCATCAAAAGCTTATTCTAATTCCATTCTTTGTAAGGTTTGCGGATGAAATTTCCATGTCTATCAAAAAACGTGTTCATGAATACGTTCTAGATGTTAAATTAGAAGGTTGTCGTAATCTTTTAGTCGAAGAAAGTTTAGAAAGAAAACAGTTTTTATTCTAAAGATTTTAAAATGTTAGTCAAAATATATTATAATCAACACAGAAATATTATTGAATCTAACATTATTTTTAATTATTAGTAAAAGTAAAGTTGTCTCCCTTTGTCGAAGGCGACCAGAAGGCTCCCTTTTCGATAGATACTACACCGAGGTGTAGGAGAGGGTACTACTTCTTTCCCTGGATTGCTCTACTTTACACTTGATACGTACACTATAATGCTGAGTGTTAAGCAAGTAGGTATCAAGTACTATTTTAAAGGTCTTTGGTATGACTCCACCTGGGATTGAACCCCGGTCTCCCGGACCATTGGCGAACACACTACACACTGTGATATCTAATAAAGTCCTGATTTTGAAAATTGCTCCTTGTTTAATGAAAGAGTCCTAAGTAATCATAGTATCCATTTTTCAAATTAGCTTTTAATAACTATAATAAAATTTACTTACATTCAATGTTTTTTTTAACTTTATAAATTTTAAACAATAAAGATGTTTTTCTTTTTTCCGAATACACAAAAGTGACGTCAGTTTGGAATGGGACACGATTAACCTTGAAGAACGCAAAGGAATTTTTCACGTTTCATTTAATTTTCGTTTTTTTTATTGGAAATATTTTTTTCTGATGAAATATAAAACAACAATTATACTCTTTTGATGATGGTTGGATAGACTTAAAAATTGAGAATGTTTATGTAAAGAATATGTCATTTGAATATTTTGTTTTCCATATAAATATATATATATATATATATATATATATATATATATATATATAAAATAATTGCTCCATGAAAAATACGAATGTCTCTTTGGACCTACAACGAAAAGTATTTTCACACACACACACATATATATATATATATATATGTGTGTGTGTGTGTGTGTGTGTGTGTGTGTGTGTATTTTCAGCTATTTCTTGTTCTTTATAGATAGATAGATAGATTGATAGATATTAAAAATAATTGTTCCGCGAAAAATACAAATCTCTCTTTGGACCAACAACGTAAAGTATTTTCACACACACACACACACACACACACACACACACACACACACATATATATATATATATATAGGTGAGTGTGTGTATGTGCGTGCGTGTGTGTGTATTTTCGGGTATTTCTCGTTCATGTTAGATAGATAGATAGATAGATATTAATCATAGATTATTTATACTGATATTCAATATTTTTTATTAGGAATTCTAGACAACAAGGACATTATTGTTTCATTTTTAATACTTTAAAAAATATTTTCCATTGCATTTTTTTCACTTGAAAATTATATTTTTGGATAAAACATTAAACAACAATTATACAAACCTGAAATTGGTTTCATCGACCGAATCATTGGCAATATTCATTAAAAAATACTGCAATTGTGTATTCTACTTTTCATATTTTCTGTTTATGTACTGCCAGATTTAATCTATCTATCTATCTATCTATCTATCTGTCTGTCTTTCCATCCATCTATCTCTTGATTTATGGTCAATCTATTTATTGATAAATACTCGATCTATCTATCTTTCTCTTAATATACGAACATTTGTGTGTGTGTGTGTGTGTGTGTGTGTGTGTGTGTGTGTGTGTGTGTGTGAATGTTATTTTAGCTGTTTCTCCAAAATCATGGAAAATTTGTTATGATAGTTTCTTTAACTAATTTCCACCTGTCTTCACACAAGACGATGGATATTTGATTTAAGCTCGTGTAAATACTGTCTAAACTTTTCGTCTCCGTTACTTTTAACAATCATTGGTCATTTTAAGGATAAAAATTGAATCGTCATTGTTTCGAAATCGAAGTATGATAACGGTATTTTATTTTTTAACCTGAACTTATTTCACGTGAAAAAAAAAATGTATTTATTTACTCAACACCTTTTTCAAAGACAAAGTGTGATATAAAGTCAGTTTTTTTATGCTGTGTATAGTTCGTTTTACTTCAGTGTTTTCTTTCTTCTAGACAACTTGTCCATCCAAGGCTAAAGAACCCTCACTCTCCTACTATTTATCCATAGCTGAGCTAAGGAAGAGCTGGACTTATACCTAAGCGTATTAGCATCAAATGAACAACATATAACTTTACAACTTTCATATATATATATATATATATATATATATATATATATATGAAAACAAATTGAAATAGTAATTTTTTCCCGTTCTGGCAGATCTTGTTAGAGAAGATTAAGTGCTGTGGAATGTGAGGGTCAAGGAAATAGCAGTTGTCGTCGGTGCCCTTCGGAATGGTCAGTGGGAGAATCGATATTATCCAGATTGTTGAGATCATCTAGAATACTGAGAAGAGTCCTGGAGATCTGAGAAGATTTGCTGTCACACAGACTCCAGTTAAGCCAACCAGCTAATGCTAGTTTGAAAAACTCGTAAGAAGCGAAATTATAAGTATAATTATATAGAAACTGGTAAAGCTTAAATCAAAGAGTGTAGAGTTGATGAATTATTAAAAAAATCCCACGGTGAACACGCTATGGTCTCATTGATAACCAAATACAACCCTGAATGTTCCACAAATTAGACCAACCTCGACACTTAAAGTATGTGCTGCTCAACGTTATATGATAGAAATATGTGGAAAGTTGGATAAATCAAACACTTAACTCCGATTTAGATTCGTGATATTTCGTTCTTTTTATTCCAAAGAACTTTTTCAAACTCTTTGAAATTATAAGAACGAAATACCAGGCATCTAAATCACAGTGAAGTGCTTAATTTATCCAACTTCCCACATATTTATATCATACAGTCAGATTCACCACAATCTATCATTTCAACACAACACTATATGAAAAGACGTTTACCATGGTTCAAAATCACTTGGTCAAAGAAACACAAAGGCCAGAAACTAACGATTACCAAGCACCATCGACGCCATATCTACGTTAGACTAACTTAAATATTCTCTCTATCAATGATATTTAACAATCTTAATTCATACATATAGCTAACAGTGTTAATATTAATTTTACATATTTATAAATATATAGTATTAAAGTTTTTTCATATTATACATATTCATATTCAAATGGAAATAAATAATGGGGTATAATCCAACAATATAGAGAAAAAATTAATAACAAGTTAATCCAAGCAGAATAATTTTTTGGAGAAACAAAGTCGACATAATAGCTGGGAGGGATGTTATCAGAGATGTTAAATCAACAATGGACGTTTAAAAGTACAAAAATATTTGGAATATCGATATATCAAGAAAGAGATGGCCGTTTAATCAGTAAATCAGTTACGTCATATAACTTATCAGAAATATTGTATAGAACTCATGTTCCATTTGTTCATCGTGAAAGATTTCGAATCAAAAGGGAGAAGAAAAAGAAAATATAAAATTATCATATGTGTGGAAAATGTTAACTAAAGATGGAATATATTGTAAGTATTTAAAGTACGGATAAATATTATAAAAACCCGGACGGGTTTTTAAGAAATTACAAAGTGAAATAGCACCGGCCTCGAAAATTTGGACGTTCTTTTTGTAAATATAAATGAGCCTCTTTGTAGAATAAAACTGAAATTATGATTTGATTGAGGAATGTGCTGAAAAAGTGCATCGTTAAGGTTATCAACTCTACTGTCTCTTTTATGTTCTTTCAAGTGAGCGTGAAGATTCCTTAACAAATATATTTTAATTCACGGCGTCTGAAACTATGTTGCGTTGAGGAGTAGAGTGTACCAAATCGTGGATTGTTTTAGAGAGAAAAGAGAGAGAGACACATACACACACCCGTGCGCGCGCACACACACACACACACACACACACACACACACACACATATATATATATATATATGTGTGTGTGTGTGTGTGTGTGTGTTTGTGTGTGTGTTTGTGTTCAAATATGAAAAAAAAACACAATTTTTGAATTGAATAATTTGACAACGTTTAACGTTTCGTTTTTTTAACTTTAATAAGGGCGAGTAAATTTTTAGATAAAGCGATATATATATATATATATATATATATATATATATATATATATATGGAAGTAGATCATGGAAAGCAATCCGACAGTGTGGAGATAATTAAAAAACAAAGTAATCCAAAAGTAATGAATTTATTACAAAGGAAAGTCAATGTTAAAACATTTCTGTTTTAATAAACTTTAATATAGTGAAGTAAGTGTTGATAGAACAACGATGCATGTTTGATAAAATAAAATAACAGCGAAAAACTTGTTTTACCATCTTAAAGTCCTGATCAATGTTCATTAAAACCGAAACTTTTTAACGTTAGCTTCGTAAAAAATTATCACTTTTGGATTTTTTCGTTTTTGAATTTTTTCCATCTGTCTATCTATTTATCTATCTATCTATCGATCTATATATCTATCTATTGACAAACGAAATATAATGTTGCATGTGTACCTAACTACAGTGTACCACCCTACTCGCTAACACCCACATACCTAGAGGGGATGGGGCTTATCCCTCAGCTTTTGATGAACAGTGTCAATTGTCAATGACGAGCTAAATGCTACTTTATTGTTTATTTTTAAGCATCGATCGCAAGTGTAAGAATAATCCTGCCAGGCTCTTTTGTTTGTGCGGTAATGAGGTTCTTCCTAACCGTCAGGCAAAATTCACTGACTTTGTAAAGAAGGCATATCGCGATTACTTTGGTATCAAACAAGGGGATCAGGATAAGCCATTATTTCCCTACGTTCGATGTAAAAAATATGTGGAGAATTTGAGGGATTGAAAAAAGGATAAAAAGAAGAGTATGCCATTTGCCATTCCAATGGTCTGGAGCGAAGGGAAAGATCACTTTACAGACTGCTAATTCTGCATGGTAAATCTAAAAGGAATAAATCACAAGAACAAGCACCATGTCCAATACCCCGATGTTCCCTGTGTCTTAAGACTAATCCCTCATGAATTTTAAAATGAAATATATATATATAAGCATATTTGATTAAATAATAAAGACACATTTTGTCTATATAATTTTATTAAGATCCTTTCAAGTTTCCTGATAAGTGTCTTGGTTTCAGGTTTCAGCGCCAATGTTTTGAAATGCCTTTATTTATTTTTCTTTTTATATACCATATTTCTAGATTATATTCTATTTCCGTTGATAGCGTTCTGTTTTTTAAATTCATCAACATCTCAGTTTTATCCAACAATGTGTTTACATAATTTTGTTATGTTACAAAAAAACAAAAAAGAAAAAAACAACTCTGTCTCTCTCTGTATATATTACAAGAAAAAAACAATATTCGGTCACATTAGAATAATCCTATTTACCAATTAGAATAATAGGTTTATTTCTATCCTGTTAAAAGTATTGATATGAATGAAAGACTCAAAAATAATTTTTAACAAGACTTCATCATGTAATATAATGGCAAAGGGATTTTGTTTTATGCCTTTGAGTTTAGTTAGGCTGAGAACCTTTCGGCTCAGCACATGGGTTAGTTAGGTGCAAACTTGAGTGCAGGTTGTTAACGCGCGTACGAGGAGGATGTGTCGTTCATAAATGTCAAAATAAAAATCCGATAGAAGGGTTGACCAGTAGATGTGAATTTACCGGAAGAGCGCGCGCGGAGGATTTTGGGGACTTTGAAAAAGTCTGTTAGTTGAGTTGAGTCCTGCCATCCGAAGAAGAAAGGTGACTTTTACTTGCTCGCCGAGGCCTTGGGCAGGTGTCGCACGAGTTGAGGGGGGGGCAGATAGAAAAAACAGAATTGAAAGAATGTGTATCTCTCTCCTTATGTCGAAGAACCTTTAAACTCAAAGGTAATAAAAAGTTTCGCACCAGAACTAAGAAATCGTGTTTTTCGTGTTTCGAGATTCCAATGTTCTATGTATATATGTTATGAACATTCCATGTATATTTCGCATATTTGGAATGGCTATGTTATAAACAGATCCAATAGGAAAATGAAACACGTTACAACCTGATAAGAGGAATAGTCAAAGGAAGGACATATATATATATATATATATATATATATATATATATATATATATATATATATATATATATACATATATATATATATGTGTGTGTATGTGTATCTGAAAGAGATAGATAAGCGTAAAGAAAAAAAGATACGGTAAATACAATTGTTGGCCTTTTAAAACTATCTCTACATTCCGTTGGAAGTTAGCGTATAAAACATTTTCAGCACCGAAAACAACCTCAATGCTTAAAGTATATCAATAAGTTCTTTCTTGTTTCTGTCAACTTGTGTGGGCTTAGATTTTCAGATAATCATCAATCCATTATTCCGACTTAAACCTTATATTATATATTTTTGATTATTTTCTAAATTTCCTCAGACGACAAATATTTCTTGTTTCTGCACGATCGTATACATTCATTGCAATGACAAAATTCTCATAGATTTCTTTCTTCACAAATTTTGTTTTTCATACATCAAAGCAGATATCAAGCTATGCATTACAATACAAACTGTACCGTATTCGAGTTAGATCGAATTTTATATCGTATTTAGCTTACTACATCTGAACTGCAGAAGCCGCGATGGAGAGTGGCTGTTAACATTGTGGTCAGAGGAAAGTGTGATCGTATACATTCATTGCAATGACAAAATTCTCAAAGATTTCTTTCTTCACAAATTTTGTTTTTCATACATCAAAGCAGATATCAAGCTATGCATTACAATACAAACTGTACCGTATTCGAGTTAGATCGAATTTTATATCGTATTTAGCTTACTACATCTGAACTGCAGAAGCCGCGATGGAGAGTGGCTGTTAACATTGTGGTCAGAGGAAAGTGTGATGGATAGTCGATTCAAATTTATATGGTGGCTGAGGGTTTTTCGGAGAGTGGAGCTTTACTTGTCTTTTATGCGAAGGGTGGTCGAATTTTAATTAGTCCTTTGGTTTCTTTGAGTAGCTATCATGTTTCCGACTTGTTTCAGGATGCAAGGTATTTCTTTTGACCCGATAAGACTAACCGACTCCATCAAGAGGAATTTCCGTTTTACTTTTTCAGTCAATAGTGAATCAAAATACGATTGAGATTTTAAGGAAGAAGAATTAATGTGTGTGAGAGAGAGAAGGGGAGAGAGAGAGAGAGAGAGAGAGAGAGAGAGAGAGAGAGAGATACAAAGAGATTGACTATTAGGTTTTTCTCATGGCTCAGTTCTGATACCAACTAGACTCTTCAATTTGGATGGTTTAGTATGGTTTGGTTTCTTTGTTTAATGGCATATCAACCTTTGTAGGTTATTTAATGCCAAAGCCATTTTCCTAGGACAACAGTAGTGGTACTATTTAACCCATAGCTAGGAGGATAAGGGGTTCATGCCTTTCCCAAGGGTATTTGCCCGAAAGTGAACGTAATAGTGCAACTAGAGTACGAACTCACTTGCTACGATTCTGCAGTCCATCGCTTTAACCATTACACCACGAGGACACCCCCCTTCAATTTGGAAGATCAAACCTTTCTGATTGTCTGGATTGATGGTTGGATATATTCATTTTCACATCAAATACGCTCAATGCCGGTCGTCTATCTTCTCTGATAGTCAAATCCTCTCTAATTGTCAAATACTTTCTGACTTTCCATCTGAGATGTATACCCTGGCTACTTTAAAAAATATCTCAAAAACCTAAATCTTCAGACCGTCAACTACGTACTTTAAAGTATGGCAGCTACGCTTTCTGGAATTTGTAATTTATTTTGTGTGTGCTTGTGTTGGGGCCAACCAGTGATTTAATTAATTTATTCAAACCAAGTTGCACCATCCACCAACTAACATAATGCAATAAAATTTGCTTTTTATTTAAATTAGCGTACTGCTTTTGGGCTAATGAATTAAAATAATTTTACCTCAATACAGGCTTATTCCACCATATTTTTCACTGCATGGCTGGCAAAAAGTCATACCATTAATATAGATAAGATAATCTAGTTTGTAAAAAGGACAGTTTATGAAACTAGGATTTCAGCCATGAAAGGAAAAATGTTTTGCATCTTATCTGTTTTAGTTTATTTACATTGAATAGTTGTAAGATCGCCGACCATAGTCGATGGCGACGAGAGGGCTCTTTTTTCAATAGCTACTACACCGAGATGTTGGGGAAGGGACTATCTGAGGGGGTCCTATCTATGGGTTAAATAGAACTAAATTGCATACTTATATTAAACCAAATAGTTTGAATTAGAACTGTTAGACTAAACTGAATAGCTTGTAATAGAAATATTTTTGACAAATAAACGTTGTTGTTACATTGAAACTGCATACTTATGCTAATCTGAATTGATTGAAATGGAACTGTTTTAACATGTAAAACTGCGTATTTATGCCAAACTGAATAGTAAATTGTTTGAATTAAAACTGTTTGACTAAACTGAACAGCTTGAAATAGAAATATTTTTGACAATTAAACTCAGTACCCCTGCTAAACTGAAATGTTTGAAATAGATCTGTTTATTTGTATGAAAATAAATTTGGCATTAAATACCCTATAAATGCTGATATGCCATAGAACCCAAACAAACAAACAACAAATTAAAGGCTCTTCGCAAATATGTAAGTATCTAACAAACTTTCGTACCTTTTAACTTCTCACGTTCACAGGAACTTAAACAAACACACACACACACACACACACACACACATAGACAGACAGACAGACACACACACACACACACACACACACACACACACACACACACACACACATATACATATATATACCGGTACGAGCAATAAGTGACACTTCTACATACGCACCTTCATTATTTTAAAAAAAAAAAAATTTCTTAATTAAGTTTCTTTGTTATTTCGTTTTCCTTTGGCAATACAATCTGTTTGATGGTTTTTTTGTTTGTTTGGTTGGGTTTCATGGCATATCCACCCTTGTAGGTTAATTAATGCCAAATAGATTCTTATACAAATAATCAGTTCTACTTCAAACAATTCAGTTTAGCATGGGTACACAGTTTAATTGTCAAGAACATTTCTATTTCAAACTATGCAGTTTAGTCAAACAGTTCTTATTCAAACAATTCAGTTTAGTATAAAGTACGCAGTAATTCTAATTATTATTAGTAGATAGGGCCCTATCAGGTGCCAGCACTCCTAGCCAGAGTGGACGTGGAAGCGATGGCAATGAAGGGGTGCTCCGCATTTCCTAAAGCCCAAGCATTACTAGAACCTCACAGTCAGATTGTTTAGTGTCATATCAGGACACTAGTTGGGGGTTCTTGTACCTCTGCAGAGGTGCAGTCGATGTATTCTACAGCCCCAGCTGATTGGGTAGAAATATGTTTGAAATGTTGAACGTATTGTTTAAATATTTATTTTGGAGAGGAAAAGACTTTTCTTCCATTGGGGAATTGTATCACCTACGTTAGCATATGCAAAATACACATTTTACAACCATCCTTAGGCCTCTATAAAATATACCGTTCTAAATATCACACACACACACACACACACACACACACACACACACACACACACACACACACACACACACACGTCTCTCTCTCTCTCATTATATATATATAGAGAGAGAAAGAGAGTATTTCTAAAAAAAATTGACATATTTTTAAAATCAATTATCTTGAAAATTTCCGAGTATAGCTCAATGAAATTGAACGGTGTAGGTGTTGAACATCAGAAGTTTATTTTGGACGGATTTCATAAGTGTTCAATGTGTGCACTGCCTGTGACACGGCACACATCAAGTCAGTAGTTAAGTTCTAGCTAAATACCCATTAACATGTTTTCGGTAATATTATAAGAGTTGGAGACATAGAGCAGTCCCTTCACATATATCCACGAAAAAAAAAAAATGAAAAATCAAACGGTGACAGGTCCGGTGACCGCGGCGGTTTTCATCTCAACCACACCCGATCCATCTTTCGGCAGATTCTAGCTGAGATAAGCGCGTACCACCCCCTTTAATTAAATATAAAATCTTGATCTATTTCTTGTATAGTCTGAGAAAATTTGAAGTTATTTCAACAAGAAATGCCAAAATTATTGGCCTGTGAAATTATATCAATTTTTTTGGACACCATATATATGTATATATATATATATATATATATATATATATATATATATTGAATGTGTGCGTATGTGTGTGTCTTTGGGTAGAAGAAGAAATAAACTAATCAAGACGTTAGTTAACTCGAGGAAGTTCTCTTGCATGTATTTAGCAATAAACGAAGAAAAAAAAACACAAATTGGTCACGAAGAATCTGCTCTTAGTAACTGAAATAAAAATAGCGTCTAAATGCCAGATCTCAGTCTAAAGGTAAATAAAAGAAGGAAACTTTCACAACCACGCGTAAAATGAAAAAAAAAATCAAAGCAAAGTAAACAGAAATAGAAATCGTAGATGAATATACAAAAAGAAGAGATCTGTTCACAGACAAAATTACTAACAAGCATCTTCATAAACACATTTAGAAAACAATTCCGAGTCACAAATCAAAACAACATTCGCCTACATTGGATTTAAAAATAAAAACAATTTTGTAATTTCAACCAAACAAAAACAAAAACAAAAAAACCAAGCAAAAAGCAAAAACAAAACAAAACAAAAAAATATCATTAAAGGGAAAAAAAAATCTACATGAAATGAGATAAACCAAACTGTGAAGGAAACGAAGAAGGAAAAGATTTTCAAGCATATAAAACAAGAATAAGGGAATAGTTCAGATATTAATTGAAAAATAGAAGAATGAAATCAGGAAGAATCATAAAAAAAAAAAAGAAAGAGAGAAGAGAGTTAAAAAGAAGAAGGAATGAGAAAAATAAATAAAATGAATGTGAAAGAGAAATGAAAGGGAATAATTGAACTATACGATGAAGAGGAATTGTCCTTAGAAGAAGAAGAAGAAGAAGAAGAAGAAGAAGAAGAAGAAGAAGAAGAACGAACCGATGAAGAAAAGAAGGTAAAAACCAAGGAAGAAAGACGAAACTGAAAAGTTGTCATTTTCAAGTCTGGGTTTGGTATATTAGCATTACTCGCGAACAATGTTTTCCTAGACTAACTAGTTAACCTTTTCAATATGCGATTCGCGTCTCGAAAGAAGGCAATTAGAAGAGAAAAATAACGTAAACAAGAAGAAGAAGAAGAAGAAGAAGAAGAAGAAGAAGAAATCAACTGAATAATTTACTGAAGAAGAAGAAGAAGAAGAAGAAGAAGAAGAAGAAGAAATCAACTGAATAATTTACTGAAGAAGAAGAAGAAGAAGAAGAAGAAGAAGAAGAAGAAGAAGAAGAAGAAGAAGAAGAAGAAGAAATTTGATGAAAAGAAAAAGAAGAACAACAATAACAACAATTGGAACAACAGCAACAGAATCTGAAAAGAAACAAATTTGGGAAGAAGAAGAAGAAGAAGAAGAAGAAGAAGAAGAAGAAGAAGAAGAAGAAGAAGAAGAAGAAGATAAAAAAGATAAAAAAAGAGGAGGAGAGGAAAATAAAGAAGTAGAAAAGAGCCGAGAAGAAAGAAATTAGATGAAAAGAAGAAGAAACGGAATAACAAGAACAACAACATCTTAGAAGAGAGCAATTGAAGAAGAAGAAGAAGAAGAAGAAGAAGAAGAAGAAGAAGAAGAAGAAGAAGAAGAAGAAGAAGAAGAAGAAAAGCCGGAAAGAAAGAAATTTGATGAAAGGAAGAAGAGGAAGAACAAGAACAACAGCCATATCAACTACAACAAAATCTGAGAAAAAAGCTATTTATATAGAAGAAGAAGAAGAAGAAGAAGAAGAAGAAGAAGAAGAAGAAGAAGAAGAAGAAGAAGAAGAAGAAGAAGAAGAAAAGCCGGAAAGAAAGAAATTTGATGAAAGGAAGAAGAGGAAGAACAAGAACAACAGCCATATCAACTACAACAAAATCTGAGAAAAAAGCTATTTATATAGAAGAAGAAGAAGAAGAAGAAGAAGAAGAAGAAGAAGAAGAAGAAGAAGAAGAAGAACAGCCATATCAACTACAACAAAATCTGAGAAAAAAGCTATTTATATAGAAGAAGAAGAAGAAGAAGAAGAAGAAGAAGAAGAAGAAGAAGAAGAGGAGGAGGAGGAGGAGGAGGAGGAGGAGGAGGAGGAGGAGGAAGAAAGAAATTTCATGGAATGTAGGAGAAGAACATCAACAACAATAAGAACAAAATCTGAGAGAGACGCAATTTAAAAAGAAGAAGAGGAGGAGGCGGAGAAGGAGAGCTGAGATGAAAGAAATTTGTTGTCATGAAACGTAAAATTTTAAACTAGTCTAGGAGAAACATAGCGTTTATAAAAAAAAAAGTCGGTCTGTATTGGTGGAGAATGAAGGAAAGAAGAAATGAAGGGAAGAGGGAAGAGAGAAAAAAAAATTACGCTTCATGACATAACATTTTCTGAATTCGTTTCTAACCGCCATTTTAAATTCAAAATTTCCACCCTGGAGATGACGAAAACATTTTCTTGCTGAAATTATCGTAATTTTATATCTTAAACAATTCTGTCGATTGAACTAATTTTGATGGAACTAATTAATTAATTAACCTTTTTTCATCCATTTATAAGTATTCTTCTTTCCGTTTAATACAACATATCTGTCTCATTATATTTAATACTTTTTCCAAATATATATATATATATATATATATATATATATATATATATATGGTGACCCCACCCCCACCAAAAAAAAACAGAACCCATAAACGTTTTTATTACTTCCACAAAAATAAAGCAAAATAATTCTAATGTCTTTTTCTTGGTAGACCAGGACATGTTGAATACTATGATCCCAATTTTTCATGCACAGAATCTACTTCATATCCTGAAAAAAAGAAAAGGCTAGAATTAAATTTATGAATTTCAGTTAAAAATATATGGGTTCTGTTTTTTTTTGTCACCCTATATATATATATATATATATATATATCTACCCCTCCGCTCGGGCAGGATATGACACAAGGTCAATTTTCAAGCAGAGTTTAACAGGTTTGAATTCAGAGTTTTCCTTCTCCTAGACTAGTTGCCTCACCAAGGCTGAAGAACCTAGTCTGACCGACTATTTACCCATTGCTGGAGGGAGAATAATTGGATTCATACCTTTCCCAAGGGTATTAGCGCTATGTGAAATGCAATCAGTCTCGTCCAGGAATTGAACTCGTGTCGCCGTGTCCATTTACTACGATGTTAACCATTATATATATATATATATATATATATATATATATATATATATATATATAAAGTTGGCGACCTTATTCAAGGGTGACTCGAAGGCTCCCTTTTCACTTGCTACTACACCTAGGTGTAGGGGAGAGCGCTACTCCTTTCCTGGTAAATATATATATATAGTCATCCACTGACAGGCTGTTTCGTAGTATCATGACTCATCAGAGTGGTTAGACACGCGAGATTCCTCAAGCTCGGATGGAAACCTGACTGACTTTACGCGTGGAGATTAAGATATCGATCAGTCACTTTTTTTTCCTAAACCCAAATCCTGCCAAATGACCAACTCTGTTACATTTTGAGTTGACTGGAATCACTTCTTCATTGTAATTATTCCCTCGTCTACTTTGTTACTGATATTAGTGTATATTAAGGTACAATCTATGGATGTGTTTGCGCTAATATCTAAGATTAATTTGAACAGCATGAGTGAATTTATTTTGAAATCATTGATCTTGTAACTCAGCATGAAGTGTATACTATTTAAAGATGATTGTTAAGATATATCTTTGTACTGAATAGAACTAGGATACCATCACTTCAGCATAAAACAACTTAACAAGGGTTGACATGTGGTAAATAGACCCAATCATTGCTTGAAAGTTATTAGTAAGATTGATGAGAATACTTGAAACTATATATCATTCTCATCATTTCAACTATTCTTATCAAATGCTAGTAATACTTCAAGTATAGTTGCCTACAAATAAGAATACTTGAAACTATATACCAGTTATGTAGTTTCAAGTCTTCATATCTAATTCTTGTAATACCTCAAATATAGTTGCACACAAATTATATTTTTACTTAAATAAGAAGTGTTACTTTAAACCATATCGAAAAAGACTTTAAATTTATCTATTTTCAAGTATTCATATCAAATTATTGTAATACTTCAAGTATAGTCACACACAAATGATATTTATAATCAAATAAGAATTGTTATTTTAAACCACATTAAAAAAGACTGACTTCGGTTCTAAGAAAAAGATGATAATCGTCTATCGTATTGGAGAATTGCCACTTAAAGTGAAGATTGTTCCTGCTAGTTTAAAACACGTGAACTTTGCTTTGTTTACGTTCATGTAGCGACTAATGCCCCTTGCTGGTTGCTCCAGGCTGCATAGTAAGGATTTGGCTTGGGTAGACTTTATGCACTGAAAGTGATGTTAATATATGCCTAGCAAAGAGAAGGACAGCTTTTGAAAGGTTATTGATTCTATGAAATTCTGATCTTTCTGATGAAATAAAACGTGATTTCTTTCAAGCTATGTCTTGGGAAGAACTACAATAAGGATGTAAACATGGACGCTAAAAGACACGTCGAGAAAAAGCTAGATGGGATCTACATAAGAATGCTATACTCAACAAAGGAGCAGTTGTACGGCCACTTGCCTCCTATCATACAAAAATCCAAGTTAGACGAACAAGACATGAGGGGTACTGTCACTGAAGTTAGGACGAACTTATAAGCGACTTACTGTTATGGACTCACCAGCTCTGTGTAAATACTCGAAACTGTCTAGAAAACCCACTAAAGTCAGGGAGGATAGAAACAAATGGTGAGAAAGAGTCAGAGAAGAGCGTTCTACCAGAGTGACTTAATGATGCTAATGATATTAGATGAAGGCTATTAACTTTCCCAAAGTATTGCAAATAGCCTAGAGCCAGAAGTTTTCTTCGTTGGTTGGTTGGTTGGTTGGTTTTTATTGCATATCAACCATTGAATTCTATTTAATGCCAAATCCTGTTTATACACATATACATTAAATACAGTGTAACCCTGATATAAGAGACCCAGATATAAGATAAACTCCGATATAAGAGAGATTTTCTCAGGTCCCAAATGCGAGTCTGTGTTACCTAAACAAAATAGGGGAAACTCGGATATAAGAGAAACCTGGATAAAAGAGACTCCTTCTGTGGTCCTGACGACTCTCTTATATCTGGGTGACACTGTATATGATTTGTAAGCGTATAGTTAGTAGAAAAGATTTTTAAACGAGCTAGATCTCATTCGTTTACACACAGCAAACTGCTTTTAAGAATAATGTTGTTGCTCCGGAAAGGGTCACTAATGAAAACACAAACACGGATATTAGATAACAGATTATATTACACAAGAAAGTTAGAGTTACATAGAAAAGGTAAGAAGTCTCGTACTGTTCGGATAACACCGATATTGATCTGCCCTCTGGCGGCGAAATCTCTCAGTACTAATAACGGTGAGAAGAGTCCATTATGGTAAGATGGGTAAGGCTCCCACAACAAATATTTATCATAAACAGATAATTTTATTTAATTTGATTCATTCTAACGCACAGTTAACGGTTAAATCTTCTCAAGTATTGCTATACGACAAGAACAATTTAATTTTACATCAGTCATTTGTTTGCACACGGTTAAAGGGTTATCTCCTTATAAAACACAAGTGTTCAGTGTGTACATCTGTGCATCTGTACGTATAATATCTAAAAAAAGAAAGAAAGAAAGAAAGGTGAGATCTCTAACGTTTTTGTCATAATTTTTAAAGAAAGGGAAAAAATTAAGTGAAAAAGACAGAGAGAAAAGACGAAACTGGGGATTTGTAGCTTGCTACATCAAAAGAGAAAAGAAAAGTAAGCAGAGCAGGTGTCAAGTCAGCAGTCGTAGCAGTAGGCTGACTTAAGCACTAAAAGAAAGAAAGAAAGAAAGAAAGAAAGAAAGAAAGAAAGACAGAAAGAAGGGAAGGTGAGATCTCTGACCTTTGTTTTTTGTTAAAATTTTTAAAGAAAGAAAAATTTAAGAAAGAAAGAAAGAAAGAAAGAATTATTTGATTTGTAACTTGCTGCTTCGAATGAAAAAAAGAGAAGAAAGTAGACCAGGTGTCAAGTCAGCAGTCATCACAGCAGGCTGACTTGAGAACTAAGAAAACAAAAAGAAAGAAAGAAGGGATGGTGAGATCTCAGACGTTTTTTGTTTTAAGTTTTATCGAAAGAAAGAAAGAAAGAACTGAAAGTGAGATGTTATTCTTGCCCTTGAGGTCATAATAATTACGTGGATGCGTATTTATAATCCTCTTGGGAAGACGTGGAGATGACCGTGTCCTCTGTAAAGAGTACGGATGTAACTTGCAAGACAGAAGGTGAGATCTCTGACGTTTTTGTTGTAATCTTTAAGGGAAAAAAAAATTAAAGTGAAAAAGAAAGAAAGAAAGAACGGAAGAGGAGATTTCTGACGTTTTTTTTTTGTTCTAATCTTTAAAGAAAGAAAAAATTAATGTGAAAGTGAAAGAAAGAATTTATCACCTGGTTGCCACATCGAAAAAAAAAAAAAAGGAAAAGAAAGCAAACAAGTCGTCGAGAAAGATGCATGATGTCGAACTGAACGGTTTCTTCAGTTTTTGAGTTGTTCTACTTGGCTATGTATCTTTTGAACCTACATTGACAGAAACAAGGAAGAGGGAGAGAGGAAGAAAAAGTGAGAGAGTCTCCGTTTATTAATAACACAGACAATTTCAGATAATTCTGATACATTTATTTATTTATTCTTTTTAGTTTCTGAAACCAAATTAATCCAAATTAAAAAATTTGGATTTTAAAAAAGGTATTTTATATAAAATTATTGATAGGTGTGTTCTTGTAAATATAGTCCTCGTGGTGTAATGGTTAAAGCGTTGGACTGCAGAATCGTAGTACGCGAGTTCGTACTCCAGTCGCGCTACTACGTTCACTTTCGGACAAATACCCATGGGAAAGGTATGAGCCCCCTTATCCTCCCAGCTATGGGTTAAATAGTACCACTACTGTTCTTCTAGGAGAATGGCTTTGGCATTAAATAACCTAAAAAGAATTGATATGCCATAAAACAACCAAACCAATCAGTTAAGTCGTTTTAAGTATTGCACACAATAATAGTATTATTTGTACACAGTTGAATGGGTTCAAGTGTTCTTATCTAATGCAAATAATTCTTTTTAGTTTTAATCATTTGCTTCCATTCACAATATAATTCATCAACTAAAAAAAGAAAAATATACATCTATATCTTCGCCCTTGTGGTCATAATAATTACGCGGATGCGTATTTCTAATCCCCTTGGGAAGACGTGGCCCTGGAGGTGACCGTGTCCTCTGTAACGATTTTGGAAGAAACTTACCAGACACATTCAGGTTAAGTGATGGCGCAATTACCATTATTAGTAGATTTGGCGTCCCTTGTGTGCGATATGGACTGTTGAATCATTTGAAGTGTTTCGGCTCTGCAATCTGTGGTCGCTTGTTCGATCTCCGATGATGAAGATTGTGGTATACACTACTGATGAGACCTAATAAGGTCAGAACAGGTATCCAGTTTTCCGTATGTCGTTCGTCGGTGTTCGCCGGATTTTCTGGTCATGGAAATTTAATTCACAACACTTAAATGGCTTCAATTATTGCTATCCAATAGTTTTCTTTTCTCACATTTAAATGGTTTCAAGCATTGCGTCGTAACACTAACAATTCAATTTGATATTTTGTCATTTGAGTAGAATTTTCGCCAAAAGTCCGGGAGACCAGGGTTCAATCCCTGGTCAAGTCATAGCAAAGACTAAAAAAATGGTACTTGATGCTGCCTAGCTTAACACACTGCATTATAAGGTAAGGATCAAGGGTAAAGTAGAGCAATCCAGGGAATGGAGTTGCGCCCTCCCCTACAACTCAGTGTAGTAGCTATTGAAAAGGGAGCCTTCGGATCACCCTCGACTAAGGTCACCAACTTTACTTTACTGACACATTCCCTAGGACTGGAGCCTTACCATTAGATGTTGATGTGAGTCGTAACCAAGGCAATCATTTGGGTAGGTCTAATGCCTCTGCGGAGATGCAGTTGGCCTATTCTCTAAGTATATAAATTGTCGAGTGTGATCCGAAGGCCCCCTTTTCGATAGCTACTACACCAAGGTGTAGGAGTGAGGGCTACGCCTTTTCCTGGATTGCTCCACTTTACCCTTGACCCTTACCTTATAATGCTGGGTATTAAGCAAGGACGCATCAAGTACTATTTTTGAGTCTTTGGTATGACTCGGCCCGGGGTTGAACCCAGGTCTCCCGGGCCAATGGCGAGCCCCTGCTAATTCGGCAAACCACACTTTCGGGATGATCTGATCACAGAAGAATGGTGACAGGGTTTCACAGAATCTCAGACCAGCATTTATTTACATTTGAATTGAATGTTTTTTCTTCTCCTAGATCGGTTGCCTTTCCAAGGGTAGAGAAGCCATTGCGCCCTACTCAAAGCTGGGGGACGGTAGACATTCATGTCTTTTCAGCGGGAATAAGCTCGAAATACAATGCCAACAACCACATCTGTTGCCAAGTCTATTTTCTACGGCGATAGCCGTTACATCACAAGCGTATATATATATATATATATAGACAAGCATATGGTACTTTCAGGTTTCGTACATGAAATACCATTTAACTTACAAGTGAGAATGGAATAAAAAATATATATATTATTTAGTGCTCTGTATATTCACCTGTGATACGAGGGTAAATGAATTCACTTATATTAGAAGTGATTCATCTTGTTTGTTTCAAATGGTAATATTATTTAATTTCTGATCTTTGAAGATTGTCTCGTGGGAAAAAATAGAATAGGAAAAAGAATTAATTAGATTGTTCTGTCTCGGCAAATAAGAAAATTACTCGTTCAAAATCGTGATTATTTAGGAAATTTAGAGATGACTTGAAACTTATTTGCCAAATTTTTTTCCATAATTGTACGTGATGACGAAAAGTCAAACTAGAGTTTATGTACGCCTACTCTTGGGAACATCTATCTATCTATCTATCTATCTCAATAAGTTTCTCTTCTATTTATCCATCTATCTGTCTATTAAAATAAGTTTGTCTTCTATCTATCTATCTATCCCAATAGGCTTCTCATCTATCTATCTATCTATCTATCTTGACTGATGCTTTTTTACAGAAGAAGGCCATCTCGATTTAATTAAAAAAAAAACTGTGGGAGCGCATGAAATTCTTCATGCCAAGTTCATCCTTCTAAGCACTGAAACACATGTGACAGCCAAGAAAACTGTCTTCCTCGTTGACAGTGCGGGGAGGCACTGTCATATGGCTTCTCAAACCTGTTGTAATTCATCATACTTTGTCACCGAAAATACACAAGTTGCCAGTAGGATGTTGGGGAAGGACCTGTGTAAAACGTGTTATCGATTGTTTACTATCATAGAATCGCTCTAGTACGTGTATTAAAAACATATTCAGAATGAAAAGAATATGAATAGACTAGCTCTCTCTCTCTCTCTCTAGCTTTCTCTCTCTCTCTCTCTCTCTGTCTCTGTCTCTGTCTCACACCCCCCACCTACACACTCACCCACAGACATAGACACATACATATATACATTCATATAGGGCAAAGACCCAGAAATCAAAAACTAAATATTGCTGAAAGAGTCTTCGTGACTAAGTGGCTAGCCTCCTCGACTGCAAGATCGTATGACGCGAGTCTGAATCCAGTCGCGCTCTTACGTGTATTTTAGGACAAATACCCCAGGGAAAGGCATGAACCGTCTTACTGTTCTACAAAGATGACTTTAGCATTAATTTAAGTAACGAACGTTGATGTGTCATTAAATAAAGAAAACCAAGCTCGTCCTATATATTACAAATAATATTTTTCAGTTTGCACTACCATCAAGCAGAATTATAATCGGAAGAATTCTATCAGTGGGACAAAAGGGTGTCATATTGAAAATATGGAATATGAATTCTGCCATCTTAAATATTTTACTATCTTTAACAGCATTGATATGATACTTGACCGTAAAAGTTTTCTGTGAGTATGTTTCTTTTCTTAGTACAATTGAATGTTTGTTTTCTTTGTTTAATGGCATATCAACTTTCGTGGGTAATTTACTACCAAAGACATCCCTGTACAGTAGTGGTACTTTTTAAACCATACCTGGGAAGATAAAAGGGTTCATGCCTTTTCCAAGCTAATTAATCTAAAAGCGAGTGTTATAGCGTGACAGGAGATTGAACTCGCTTATTTCAAGACCACAGTCGATTATTGAATGAAATATTATTAAAAAATAAATAAATATATTTACCCATCGCTGAAATGATAATAGTTAGATGCATCTTATTGCCAAGTATATTAGCGCTACGTGAAATGCTAACAGCTTCGCCCAGGAATTGAACTCGGGTGGCTGTGTCTATTTCCTACGGCGATAACCATTACATTACGAACGCCTCCTGATTTCAGAGTATATATTATTGATAGATAAAAAAAAAAACTTATAAATAGCTATATTCAATCATTACAGAAGACCGTCTTGTATTCAATTTTTTATATAAATCTAAACTAAAGAAATCATTAGTTGTCTAAATTTCTGAGACGAAGATTGTTGATTTTTATCATGAACGTTTTTCGGACTATTGTCTTGATCTTTATTGTTATTTCCACTACGTTTCGGTCGATATGTCCTCCGGCCTTCTTCAAGAAAGCTAAATAAAAAAAAATTAAATCTGAATATGAGCACAGGTAAAAAATCATACATAATGGTAGTAATTCTAGCCAAAGTAAGAACATTAAGATTATAATACCCCCAAATTCACTCTGAATTGTCCACATTTTTAACATGGCGTTACGGATATAGGCGTTGTTTCCCTGGGCTTCTAAGGAGGCTATCATCTGAAGGTTACAGGTTCAATCCTCACTACAGGCGAGTAACAATACAGGAATACTTAACACTTGTACCCAGTTATGGCTAACGGAATCAGAACATGCGACCCCTGTGGTTTCAATAAAGGACGTAGTTCGAATTTCAGTGAAGGTTACCGAGTTCGACAAAAATCTGAAGAAGGCCGGAGGACATATCGGCCGAAACGTTGTGGAAATAACAATAAAGATGAAGACAATAGTGCGAAAAACCTTAATGATAAAAATAAGGAAACCATTATTTCTTCTCCTAACGAAATAATAATCAGAAGGAACAATGAGAGAGAATATGAAAGATGAAGCAATTTTCCCTTCCGTGCCCCGCTAAGAAATATTTAGGAGGACGTGCATTATCGTGGTAGAGGCCGAACCCTTTCTGTCGACTCGGGGAGAAAACTTTTTTCCAAAGCTGTTTTCTAACGACCAAGTTGATTGGATAAAAGATTAGATGTGATTATTTAATGATTGTTTCATTGTTTATAATGGATAATTCTCGGAATATCCCACCGTACACTCAACATGATCTTTGAACGAAGTTCGCTTCTCGATTGCGGATCGAGTCTCTTTATTCGACTGATCAACTGATGACGGATCTAATGTTATGACGATGAATCTGCTTCTAATCATCAATAACAAGCCTGTATGTATAAAAAAAGTTATGATCTCTAGTACTCAATAACACACATTAAGCAAGATGCTGTTGAGGATTCTCTGGGAAAAGGCCGTACGTGACTCATTCACCAACCACTGAAACCTTTCCAGTCCTTTTCAGTTGGTGTAGGACAGTTGTATGGGTTACATTAAATTCACCAGAATTTTCGGCGACAAGAGCTTCAAACATTTGGAATCAAATTTTTGGATGGCCCTCATAATAATCATTGAATAAAACATGTGTAATGTGCTCTTTTGATAGGTTGGGCATAGAGGTGAGTTCGGACTCCTATCCGCTATTACGCACCATTTTGAGACTGCTACCTTTAAGAAGCAAAAGAAGCTGAAGGTACCCCGCAAAAACAATTACCGACGCCGACTACGCCGATGACATAGCGATACTGGCAAATACACCCAACCTAGCCGAAACACTACTGCATAGCTTGGAACGAGCCGCTTCAGACATTGGCCTCCATGTCAACGCACACAAAACGGAATATATGGGCTATAATCAAACAGGCGACAGCTCAACACTAGACAGAACCTCTCTGAAACTGGTAGACAAATTCACCTACCTAGGAAGCAGTGTCCCATCAACCGAAAAAGATATCGACACACGGCTAACGAAGGCATGGACAGCTATCAATAAGCTATCGATCATATGGAAATCAGAGCTGACCGATAAGATAAAACGCAGTTTCTTCCAGGCAGCGGTTGAATCGATACTGCTGTATAGATGCACTACTTGGACGCTAACTAAACGGCTGGAGAAGAAGCTAGACGGCAATTACACAAGAATGTTGCGAGCAATATTGAACAAGTCCTGGCGGCAACACCCCACAAGGCACCAACTATACGGCCACCTACCTCCCATCACGAAAACTATCCAAGTTAGACGAACCAGACATGCAGGAAACTGCTGGAGAAGCAGGGACGAGCTCAAAAGTTATGTACTCCTATGGAACCCCACATATGGCCGGGCAAAAGCTGGACGACCAGCTCGAACATACATACAGCAGCTATGTTAGGATACGGGATGTAGCCCAGAAGACTTGCCGGAGGCGATGAACGATAGGGAGAAGTGGCGAGAGAGGGTCAGAGATATCCGTGCCTGTGGCACATGATGTTGATGATGACCTTCTGGAAAAACATAAACATTCTCATCCCGTCGAATTATAGGTTAAATAGAACCAAATCTTAGTTGTCTGAGTTTTTGTGATAAGAAGCTTGATAATTTTTTATCATTCAGGGTTTTCAGACTATTGTCTTCATTTTTATTGTTATATTCACAATATGTCCTCCGCCCATCTTCAGGTGTTTCTTGTCAAACTCGGGAGCCTACAAGAAACTTCGAACTTGGAATTTGGATTATAAAGATAATTTGTCTATAGTTAAACTATAGACAAATTATCATAGATAATGCTTAAATAAAAAAACAACATAGGATTAAATTAAGATTTAAGGTAAATGAATAAAAATAAAATAAAATAAAAAAGAGGAGAAGAAACCATGGGATGTGTACGTACTCTTCAATGGAAGGGTAACTGAATTAATAGACACGAAAATAAAATTTGAAATTAAAAATTTTAATTTTAAATTTTGAATTTAATTTAATTTAAGTATTACTGTATCCTTTCGTAAGATTTATTAAAGAAAGTTGTATTTATCTAAATTAGTATTAAATCTTGAGTTTTAAGTTGAAATGTATTTAGAATTTAGAAAATATATTTAAAAAAATTATTTAATATAATACAAACCGGTAATAAAAACCAAAAACCGGAAGTTGGCGAAATGGGGAGGAAACTCTTCACCCCTCTTATCCCCCTCTCACCCATCATTCCCGTGTCTATTCTGAATTATTTTATCCGTTAGATCTGATGAAGTTCAGTTATTTTTGGTGTTTTTTATATATCTAAAACCCATAATAGGATGGAAATAAATTTATAATCCTAATGTGACCGGTTTTTTGTTTTTTCCTAAAGAAATTATTGCTCTGTTATGTCAGTTACATTGAGAGCTTATAGGACTTTACACTCCTATAAATTATTTTGGGCGGTATGCCACTTGTTCCCACAAAGATGGCGGACGCTCAATGTTCAGTCTCGGGAAACCATTGGCCAGGACGACCACGTGATATGCTTACAACTACGTCGGCGCGCGTAAATTCAAGTCCTGCGCTTTTGAGCCACCTACAAGACGGTATTTTCTATAAATACGTCGTCTTCAAGCACCCTCTTTCTCTTTGACCAAATTTCTTCGCGGCAGCAACACACTCCTTTCAGCATGAATCAACAGGAGAGAAAAGCAACACCATGAATGGGCCTCGCAGACATTCATATACAAGGACTATGAGACGCTTTCCCGTCTCTGAGAAACTGCCTGTTTCTAACCATAGAAAAAGGACATTTTAAACTTGCAATTCTTTTTGTAGCTTAGTTGTGTCACACACACACACGCACACACGAGCTCACACATATACACACTATTATTTTGTTAGTAGAGTTAGTAATATTTTAATGTATCAATGTAAGATTTAATTATTGTAGAATATAAATTGGTTTTTGTTCGTCGCCTTGTTTTAAATGTTCATTTTGTCCGCGCCGTTTTACAACCATTATTTGTTTCATATCTTTTACTCATGTGTTGCATATGCTTTATTCATTCACTATCTTTATCTATGTGCTATATAATATGCCTATCCAACCCTTTTTCTAAACACTCCATATCAAACCTCAACATTAAACCTGTGGGGGAAATGCTTAATACTAAATATTAAAACCTTATTCAATATACAATAAACTAAACGTAAAATAGTAGGGGAACTTAAATACCAAACACAGATCCATTCTCCTACAAGCTTTACTAGGAAAATTTAAATGTTCACTGTTGAATGATTTTCTTTTCCTGATGGAATTACTCCCAACTCTGATTTAACTGGACCAAATAATACTTATATATATATATATATATATATATATATATATATATATGGTGTCCCAAAAGTGTGACATCATTTTAAAAGCCAATATTTTGAAAACTACTTAGTCTAGCACAATGAAATTTAATAGTTTAATTGTTGAACATCATAAGTTTACAATGAGACCAATTTCATAAGTGTTCTATGTGTGCCCCACTAGCGAAACGGCGCACTTTCTAGAATCTCGCAAGAGTTTTTCGCCCACTTGTTTGACCTTCTCTTCTGATTTTGATGATTGCCAAGCAATCTCCTTTAGCCCAGCATAAGCAGCCTTCATCTTTAAATTTTTGGTACCAAATCCAAATTTGTTTGCCAGTTGGTGAAATTTCTCCAAATTTTGCTTTGAAAGCTTGATGCACTGTCACAATGCGAGCATATTTCATGAGGTAAAATGACCTCTGTTTGAGAGTGAACGGCATGGCTCAAAAGGAAAACAGAACAAAAATAAAACATTGAATATAAAATCTTGATCAGTTTCTTTATATTCCGTGAAAATTTGAGGTTATTTCAACAAGTATTACTAAAATTACTGGCCTCGGAAATGATGCCAAATTTGTGTTTATATATATATATATATATATATATATATATATATATATATATATATATATATATATCGATAACATAGAGTCACAACTATATATATATATATATATATACGTGGTGCATACAATAAGTTTCTAGATTTTTTTGTACAGACGTTTAAAATTGTCGTAGACTCTTGAAAATTAAGTATGTTATTACTATACATCTATTGAGACGACTGGCCAATTTTTATGATTTCAAGTTTAAATGAACAGCTACTGCGGCATTTGGAATACACTCTACTAAAGCCGATTGTCACAGCTGGTGAATTCCAAAAATGCAATCTGGACGTGAGGACACTTTAGTAAAGGATATGCAATAAAATTATGTTTTAAACTAGGAAAAAATGTCACTGAAACGTATGGAATGTTTCAGACTGCTTTTCGACCATTATGCATGAATCGAGCATCAGTTTTTGAGTGACATAAGAGATTAAAAGAAGGCAGGGAGTCTCTGAGGGATGATGAGAGATATGGGAGGAGTAAGGAAGTCAATTCACCAGAGTTGATTGGCCAAAGGGTTACGGTTAGTGTTACTATGTTGAGGTTTTAAGGGAGTTCAGGAAGAGATTACACCGGAAGAGGCAAGCACTCTTCAAATCGGGTCAGTGGCATTTCCACCAGGACAATGCACCAGTCAACAACTCCATCCTTGTCACAGACTATTTAACCAAGATGGGCATCAAGATAGTTCCTCACCCTCCTCATAGTTCAGACCTTGCTCCCCTGTGACTTTTGGTTATTCCCTAAGCTCAGAGGCTGTCGTTATGAGAGAATTGAGGAGATGAAAGAGGCTGTGACGAAGGTCATTGACACGCTCACACAAGAGGACATCCATGATGCCTTCCAAAAGTTGTTGGAATGGCACAGCAAGTGCATTGCAACCGGAGGAGATTACTTCGTGGGGTACTCGAGTTTCGTGTGTGTACTATCAATACAAGTGCACATACGAAAAAAGTCTGGAAACTTATTAATTGATCCTCGTATATATATATATATATATATATATATATATATATATATATATATATATATATATATATATATCTGTAGTGACTCTAGGTTATCGCTGTAAATTGGGTTTTATTTCTAAATTGATCTACCGTATTAAAATATCAGAATAATTTTAGCAACCGATTACATTTATTCTAAATATAATTCATTTAATCTTTGAGGTTAGTCATAACATTTTACACGGCTAATATTTGGCAACAGTCCATTCTACGAAAAGCAAAAAAAATATTTTCTTTTTATCTGATGTAGTTTTAAAAAAGATAATATTCCTTTGAACCAACCATAGAGCCTGTCTCAGTCGCCACTATAATCTTTGATGTTAACCGTCCCATGTCTGGGTCGCAGAATAAATCACACCCTGCCAAAAGACATGCAGAACCTTGTTGGAGCTCGAATCGTTTGGGCCCGGTAGCGCAGCATTAAATTTCCTTCGTATAATATCATCATCAACATTATCATGTAGTGCCGCTAGCATGAATTTTCCTGACTCTCTCTCTCTCTCTCTCTCGCCACACGTCTCTATCATCCATAGCAGCCGGCAGATCTTCCATGTTACATCCTTTACCAATAGAGAGTTGTTGTAGATAGGTTCTAGCTGGTCGCCTAATCCTTACTCGTCCGGAGTCTGCAGGAATACATCGCTTATGAGTTGTCTGCACTTCTCCGGCAGTGTTCGACATGTCTGATTCGTCTAATTTGGATAGTTTTCGAGATGGGTGGTTGGTGGCCATCAAGCTACTGTTTTGTGGGATATTGCCTTCAGGACTTGTTCAGTACAGCTCGTAGCATTTTTGTGTAAATGCCGTCAAGATCTTTTTCAATATGCCTTGTCAGTGTCCATGTGGTTCATCCATATAGTAGTATTTACACGACCGCTGCTTGGAAAAATCTGCGTATTATTCTATCGGATTGGTTTGACTTCATTGGAGGTGCCTGTGGTGTAATGGTTATCGTCGTAGGAAATGGATACGGCGACACGAGTTCAAATCCTGGACGACACTGATTGCATTTTACATAGCACTAATACCCTTGGTAAAGGTATGAATCCAATTATTCTCCCTCCAGCTATGGTAGGGCAGAGTGAGTTCTTCAGCCTTGGTGAGGCAACTAGTCTAGGAGAATTCAAACTTGTTAAACTCCGCTTAAAAATGGCCTTGCGTCATATCCTGTCCGAGCGGAGGGGTTGGTAAATATGGATAGTTTTGATTTCCATATGACCGATAACCTATCGATAGCTGTCCATGCCTTCACTTATCACACGATGATCTCATTTTCGGTAGATGAGACGCTACATCTGAAGTAGTTGAAGTAGTTTTAGAGAACCACCATTGAACCTGGAGATGTCCACTCTTTGATTAAAGTACTGAAACTCTGTTTTGTTTGCGTTGACATGGAGGCCTATGCCACTTGCTGCCCGTTAACTGTCCCCAAAAATATTGAGTCAAACTTCGAGATTTTTAGAAGTAATTTTTATTATTTCAGCCTGCGTTTTGCTATGAAAAGCATTTTGTTTGTTTTGGGTCTCATTTTCATAGGCCCGACATTAATCAGCACGTGATATTTTTTTTCTTTGTGTAACTTTATTATAAACACTGTCAACAAAATGTATCTCAATCAACTATTTAAGGCATGAAAATAAAAATAAGCCATAAAAATTAGTGAGTTAAAATAATTATTCATGGTGATTCAAGTTAGAATGTTGAGTCCAACCAAAATAAAAGACAATAGAATTTTTCTAAGAGAATTTTTATTGCTTCAAAATAAATAGACTTGCAAAAATAGCCCTACTTCTGGAGTTACCATTAATATATATATATATATATATATATATATATATATATATATATATACTGATTTACATCTTTTGACAATACCTGCTAAAAATGATCTGGATATCTTTTTTTTTTACCCTTTCTAACATTTTTTATTTTCTTTCTCAGTTTACGTATGGCCACGGACTCCAGCTTTTTGTGCTGACATCGCGTCATTTTTCCCTATCTGCCAAACCGACATGCTTGACAATATCAGTGATACCCATCGAATACATGTAAGTATATTTTTCTACTTTTTAAACATGAAAACAAATTAATATTTAGCATTTTGTATGCAATTTTGTTTGCCAAACAAAAGATTTTTCCTACCACTTCGGGTGACTCACTATTTCTTTGTTGTTGTTTTTTTTTTTTTTATAATGTTTCTCTTTTGTCTACTTGGTATGACACGAAACTGCATCCAAGGCTCAAGTTCTGGAATTTAAGAGAGTATAAAGTCACCCCTTTGCCGTCACTCCCAGGTTCCCTCAAACCCAGAGTACCTGTTAAGAGTCTCACATATGAGTCAAATAGATCCATTTAAGATAATGTTTAAAATGATTTTGAACTACATTAATACACTTGCTCTTAAAACATTGATATTGCAATAAAGCATAAAGTGTTTACTTTTTTAAACAATTGTGAATTATATTTAATTACTTGTTTGTTTTTGCTTTTTTTTTGCTCAATTCATTTTTAATTGTTTTTCAGTTTAAACTTTTGTTATTTAATAGCTTAGTGCATGTTATTGAGGGTCAACATCTTTTATGATTGACAGGAGTTATAAGGTTATTGATTATTGTTTGATGAGAATTAAAAATTAGATAGGCTTTGTCAAAAGCAGAAAACTTGATGTCACTTGATAGAGGATATAAAGAGAGAGAATTAAAAATTTTTAAGGCTGATTTTCATGGACCGAAAATGACTAGTCATGTTATTGCTTTGTTTTTTGTTTGTTTGTTTTTTTCTTCATGTATCATTATTATAAACACAGTCAACAAAATTTATCTTAACATTTTTAGGCATGAAAATAAAACAAAACTATTGCGGTCTTCCCACATTAGTTTTGTATCTCATCTTTGTCGCCATTTTTGTGTCTTCTGCATTCATATTTTCTAATTGGCTCGACTGTTGATATGTATGTCTGATAGTATACCTAAAATATAATTGTAATGTAATTATAAAGGTACTATGCTAGTGTAACATACTGACCTTCGACCCAGCCGTCAATCAAGAAACAGGTGCATCCGGTCGAAGATATCAAGATATGACCTTGACTGTAGACGAGTTGAATTCGGTGCAATTGCAACGCCCAAAGGAAGCAGGTTTACGTCAAACAATTATATAACCCGGTGCCACAGACAGTTCGAGTTAGTTGGAGTCAGTTAGTTGGATTTCGAGTTGCAGTTCGAGGCAGCGAGAACCAGCTCCTAGCAGAGGGCTTGGGCCCTCAGGACGCCCGGTTGAGCAGCCCAGCAGAATGAGAAAGAAATGCTGCTATTGTCAGAGGAACTTGGGGTCAATATGTTGCAGTCTGTCCAGTCTCCAACTCACCTCTCATACACAACCCTTTCGCAACCCTTTCGAATAAAGTGCGAGAAGTATATTTTTCTAAAGAAGTGTGTTCGTTCGTCATTATTGTTGATTTTGTTTCCGCATATATATGTACACGTATAGTTGTATCACGGCTATGCAGCACTAGGTTCTCATACATTCTTTTTTGGTTGAGGGTGTTCTTGGATTGTAGAGGCTAATATGTTTGACTGCAACATTGTAGTAAGTAAATTCAAATTTCACTTGTGCTATCAAGTTACTTTTAGGAATAATAATTTTGAGAAAGGCATGAAATCTCCGCCCCATATATGGGTTTGATAGTACCACTAATGTTCTTCTACAAAAATGGATTTGGCATTGGATAAACTATAAAGGTTGATATGCCATTAAACATATAAACTAAAGTAAAATTTCTTTCTTATGAAGCTGATGTAAGTTATCCAACTTCTTACACCACAGCTATTGGTATAAAAGTTTGTAAGTCTTATATATATATATATATACTTTCATCCACACACAAACACACACATACGTATATATATATATATATATATATAATAAATAAAGATATATAATATATAATAATAAATAAATATATATTATATATATCTCCATATTATATTGCACTTGGTTCGACACAAACCCACAAAGTGATTTAGTGACAACCAACACTGTTATGATACATGTATATATATATATATATATATATATAGATATATATATAAAATTAACTTCAATCGTGAGTCGGAATTCTCCTACTAAAGTTTCACCTCAACAGATCATCAGGGAGTCTCGTACCGACCGACGATAAAGGAGAAAACACCATTTTTTATATTCAACAAAAACCTTCCCAGCTTAAAATTTACATAACAAAAGAAAAAATAATAAACAAATGAAATGCACAAAAAACCTTACTTTTAATATCTAGTTTATTAAAAAATAACAACAAAAAAAAACCCTTAGGTATAAATACGTAGAAACCTATCTCTTATTATAGAGTAGCCACCCCATTTTGTGTTTACAACTGTTTAAAACCTCCGACCTTTGGTTTAACATATCCCTACTTTTACAAGAAGCTATTGCTAATTTTTCCTCATTGCAAAGGAAACAGTCCCTGTCGCCAGCCCTATTTTTACGGCATTTCTTTATTACTTCCCATTTCACTATTGGATCTATTCCTTTTTTTATCTTTGACCTCCACACATAACTAGATAACGTGGTACTATGTCTATATTTCTCGTGGGAGAAACTCGTTCTATGGTTATAGTACCTAGTCTTAAATTCCCCTTGCGTCGACCCAAAATATACCTTTTTATTTCTATCATTACTCGGATCACTATACACTTCCACTTAATACACCACACATTCCTGTTTACATTTGCCTTCCAGTGGGCATCTAAACTTATCCCTACAATTACATTTAGCAATCACCTTTTTTTCTCTTTGTTTAGTTTAGCTATATTACTCTTATTTATTATGCCATTGGCGTTGGGCATGCAACTATAGCTTAATTTAACACAATTCTTATTAAATATTTTATGTAGAAGGTTCTCACTGGGGATGGCCCAGCGGTTAGAGTGTTCGCCAATGGCCCGGGAGACATGGGTTCAATCCCAGGTCGAGTCATACCAAAGACTTTAAAAATGGTACTTGATACCACCTTGCTTAACACTCAGCATTATAAGGTATGGTTCAAGGGTAAAGTGGAGCAATCATGGGAATGGAGTAGCGCCCTCCCCTACACCTTGGTGTAGTAGCTATCGAAAAGGGAGCCTTCGGGTCACACTCGACTATGGTCGCTAACTTAACTATGTTATATGGAAGAAAGTTCATTTTGTAATTGGCTCCACTCGTGTTGAGCACTCTTGTAATTGTAGCATTGCAGCGTTTACGGTGGGTTTTATTTTTCTTTTGACCAACTGACTGCATATCTCTAGATTTTTTTCAACTGGTGTGACGGAGTTGGCCTTTTCTTTTCTTTTTGTCCTATGATATTTTTTCTTTTTTCCCCCGGGCGGTGATTCGAGATATTTTTATCTCTTGTTCCTGGCGGGTTTTTCTTCTTTTTTTCTGGTAACCGTGAATGCTGGTAGATAGTAGATTAGTAAATATATATATATATGTAGGGGTCGTGGAAAATGTTCATCAGCTTGTAGCTTCTTAATCGAGATATTAACGTGATTTCAAATAATCATTCCTGATGATTCGAGTCAAGACATTCAGTAAAAAAAAATCTAGGATAAAGGATATGTTCTGAGATCATTTAAACACACACACACACACACACACACACACAAATATATATATATATATATATATATATATATATATATATATATATATTTCAATTATGATTAAGATTCAACGCTAAAGACGTTTTTAATCGGTTGATTGGTTGGTTTTGTTTTACGGCATATCAACCCTTTTCGGGTTATTTAATAGCGAATTAAGTCATTTTGATAAAAACCTTGTTTTACTTTGGTTTGTGGGAATATCAACTCTTGTTGGTTATTTAATGCAAATCCATTTTTATATCTATCAACGGTTATATTTCAAACTATTAGGTTTAGCATAAGTACAGAGAGTTTTTTTGTTTGCATACAGTTAAATAGAAAACCAGTTGTATTTCAAACAATTCAGCTAAGCGTAATTACACAGTTTAGTGCTATTTGACCTATAGATCGGACCCTATCAGGGGCTACCACTCCGGGCTAAGTGGACCTGGGAGCGATGGCAATGAAGGGGTACTTTACATTTCCCAAAGCTGTAGCATTACTGAAGCTTCACTATCAGACTGTTTAATGTCATACCATGAACACTCTTTGGGGAGTCTTACCCCTTTCCACAGATGCAGTCTGTGCAATTTGCAGCCCTAGCTCACAGAGCCCTTTTAATTAGTGAAATCTTTACCATGTTCAACACACAAAAGCAGAGCTATGTCATAATATATTTCACTTCGTACAAAATTTATCTAAATCAATTCTAATTTCAAGCTATGGAAATAAAACAAAACTGTAAAAGTTATTGAGTCAAAACAGTTATTAATGAGGGTTTGACTCGGGAGGTTGAGCCCAATCAAATTCAAGGACAAATCATTTATTCAGAGAAAATGTTCATTGTTTAGAAATAGATTGATTTGAGAGAATCGCACTTCGGGCTGTACCCGAGAAGTACTTCCCCTTGGAGTTGCCACTGATATATATAAAACACAGAGAGAGAGAGAGAGAGAGAGAGAGAGAGAGAGAGAGAGAGAGAAAGAGAGAGAGAGAGAAACACAATCTATATATCTATCTATCTATCTTAACGAGTTCCGATCTATGAAATTAGAAATAAACGATGGATCTGTGCCATTATTGAATGTTTAGTAAAAAGTTCCATGGAATAACAGCAATTGCCAATGCAGCAAATGTCTATCTCCACGAGCAAGGAGCGATACAAACGGGGTTGCCAAAATGACATTGAGAACAACAATATCTTGAATTACATGTTTTTTTTAATCTACCTGACTGGTTGTCCACCAAGGTTAGGAACATTCGTCTTCCCTAATATTTTACCAGTTGTAATGGTTGTTTGATTGACTTATCTTATCGGCATGTCAATTAGTCAAGGGTTATTTTATGAGAAGAAGTTTAGGAATTGTATTCATTGTATATTTATATTTGCATTTTTCGTGTAATGTTAAATCTATTTGACCAATAGATACTATTTACCAACCCCTCCGCTCTGGCAGGATATGACACAAGGGCAATTTTTAAGCGGAGTTTAACAGGTTTGAATTCAGAGTTTTCCTTCTCCTAGACTAGTTGCCTAACCAAGGCTGACGAACCTAGTCTGTCCTACTATTTACCCATAGCTGGAGGGAGAATAATTGGATTCATACCTTTCCCAAGGGTATTAGTGCTATGTGAAATGCAATCAGTATCGTCCAGGATTTGAACTCGTATCGCCGTGTTCATTTCCTACGCCGATAACGACTACACCACGGGCACCTCCAATAGATGAAGCAAAAACATTACTCCTAGATCCACTCCGAATCAGAGTTGACCTGGGAGTAATGTTAATGAAGAATTACTCTTCAGGGTCCAGATCTTTAGAACTGGAGCCTCAGCATCATATAAATTTTAGGATTCTAACCTGGAGATTCTTTTTCGAGGGAGTGTCTTACTCCTCTTAATGTGTTACAATCAGCATATTCGAAAGCCTGCTAACATGTTTTGAATGACTCTGGTTTGGTTTGGTTTGGTTTTATGGCATATCAACCATTGCTGGTTATTTAATGCCAAATACATGTTTATACATATGAACAGTTCTATTTCAAGCAATACAGTTTAGCATAAATAAGCAGTTAAATTCATTTTGACCCATACATAGGACCCTTTTAGGTGCTACCACTCTAGGCCAGAGTGAACCTGGGAGCGATAGCAATAAAGAACTACTCCGGATTTCTCAAAGCTCCAGGATTATTAAAGCCTCACCATCAGATTGTTTAGAGTCATATATACGACATTCGTTGCAGGAGTCTTAACCCTCTGCTGAGATGTAGTTGGTGTATTCTATAGTCCCAAATAACTAGGCCAGAGGAAACTCGTTGTGGGTGATCTTACTCGTCTGCAGAGAAGCAGTCAGTGTATTCTACTGCCCCAGGCGACTGGGCCATGAATAGGTCTGGGTGAAGAGATAGATTCATGTCTTTTTCCAAAATACATTTGTGCGAAATTTATGCAAAATTTCCACAAGGCTCACCGATTCCATTTTCTGTGTCAATAACCATCACGCCACATGCATTTCCACATATATCGGTACGTACGTAAATTCATACAAAGATTAATACTGGCATTATTGGCTCGGCGGTTATCGTCAAAGAAAATGAAACCCGCAACCCGTGCACAAATCCCTCATGAAACTGCTGGTTTTAACTTAGCAGTAATGCCCTCGTTCGGTCTCTGGCAATAGGACGGACTGGATTATTTAGTCTTTGTTAAGTAACTAATCTAAGAGAAAGAAAAACTCTGAATTATGGCTAGCTTTACTCTAATTAAATAATGAGCTCGTATCACATCCTGCAAATTGAAGAGGGGCTGGGTAAATACATACATTTCCAACTCTGATAAAAATTGAGCAACTGAGTTATTTGGGACTTATGTCATAGAGTAGGACACCTTGCATGGTGTGATGGTCAGAGAATGCCTCTTGATTTTCACTGATTCCCTAAATTTTATTTTTACTGACTCCCTAAACTAGTACCATTTTAGCAAATGACTTCTAAGATTTTGATTGGGTGCAATACCGTTCTTATTGTGTTAAACAAACTCAAATAGGAGTTCCTGTGGCGTACTGGATTGTGACCTCAAAGTAAGCAAGTTCGAACTCTAGTTGCGCTATTACGTTCACTTTTGACTAATTCCCCTGGGAAAGGTTAGAATACCCTTATTTCTTCACAGGTATGCGTTGAATACTAACACTTGTTCTATTTCAACGTTGGCTTTTGCATCAAAATTAACCATGAACGTTTATATGCCATCAAACAAAGAAACCAAACTAAACCTAACTCCCGTGAAACAGTTATTTTATTTAATGACATATCAACCATTTTAGGCTGTCCAATGCCAGATTTTCTTTGTTTATATTATTCCACGTGTATTAACATGTTAGTAGACAAATATCATTAACTTTAACCTAGTATTTTTAAACTTAGAGAAGTACTTTTCATTAATTGTTTCTCTCATCGCAGTTGACCCGCAGTCATCGTCTTCCTGGATTGGGTGCTTGTTTGTCACGAGAACAATTTGAAGAATATGGTTAAGGCTTACTTTTACAGGTTACTTATAAAGCCATTGGTCTAATGAGTAGAGTCTTCGCCAATGGTCCAGGAAACAGGGGTTCAATCCCAGGTCGATTAATACCAAAGACCCCAAAAATGTTACTTGATGCCGCTTTGCTTAACACTCAGCATATAACGTAAACGTAAAGGTAAAGTCGAGGAATCCAGGGAATGGAGTAGCACCCTCCTCTACTTCTCGGTGTGGTAGCTATTGAAAAGAGAGCCTTCGGGTCACACTTCACTAAGGTCCCCAACTTTACTTACAAGGGCTTGACATGTGGAGTGTTGCAGGTCATGTGACCACTCAACCAATAGGATCCATGCCTTATACCTTATGAGTCACCATGCACAGCCAACAAGCTGCACCTAACGAGAGACGGAGTCATATCCCTCTGCAAAGGTGGAGTCGGCGTGGTCTACAACCCCAGGCACCTGGGCGGAGCGAAACAGTGGAGTTGGTTATATATATATATATATATATATATATATATATATCCAATCCCACCCAACTATATTTATATATATAGCTCCACCCAACTATACATATATATATATATATATATATAGAGAGAGAGAGAGATGAATACCTGCTTATATATATATATATATATATATATATATATATATATATATATCCAATCCCACCCAACTATATATATATAGCTCCACCCAACTATACATATATATATATATATATATATGTATAGAGAGAGAGAGAGAGAGATGAATACCTGCTTATATATATATATATATATATATATATATATATATATATATATATATATATATATATATAACTTAAGCTGAGTAGGAGAGTTAAACTATTGATTTGTCCAGGTGAAGGAAAAGCTGTTTACTTTGCATTTCAAAGTTAATTTTTAATCGATTTTATAAATTGATCTTTTCGATCCATTAGTCAGATTAAATGTGATCAAACAGAACCAATCAGTGAAACAATTATTCTAATGAACCGAATGAAAACTGAAATGATTTAATGAATTAGTGAGGCATACTAAATGAACTTCCCTACAGTAACATATATTTGAAAAAAAAATGTTTCTATTTGAATGTTTTCCTTGACGAGGAGGCCGCTTATGTTACTGAAAATAAATCGTTCAGTTAGAAAAGAAAAATAAGCTGCATATTCCGATTATGTATCAAATTAATATGAATATACATTTGATGCCACCATGATCTATGTAAACGCCATCTAGTGTATAAAAAGGGAAAAGAACGGTTTGCTTGTTCTTATAAAAATCTATTCAATATTTTTGATGACTGTCGATTCTATAATTCATATGGTAAATAGATAAGCCGCTTAAGATATCATTGAATGACCTATAATTTGATCACTAAAAAAAAATTAAGTATAGGTATTTTTAATCAATTTTAATCTTCATTCAATTCAACGACACCTATTTTTACACGGTTAAAAGTTTCCGGTTGGTGTATTTGGCACGGTAACTAAAGGAGTATTAAAGGGCTTGGAAGATTTAGAAATTGGCGACCGAGTGGAAACCATCCAAACAACAGCATTATTGAAAACGGCCAGAATACTGAGAAGAGTCCTGGAGACTTGAGGAGACTTGCTGTCACTCAAACTCCAGTGAAAGCCCATCAGCTTACGCTGATGTGAAAAACTCTAATGAATAATAATAATAATAATAATAATAATAATAATAATTCGCCATCCCAGCTGGTCACAAGGTAAAACTGATGGAAAATGAAAAGAAAGACAATTACCTGGACCTTGCTAGAGAACTGAAAATAACCATGGAACATGAAAGTGACGTGGATGCCAACTGTAATCGGTACAGTCACCAAAGGACTGGTAAAGGGACTTGAATAATTGGAAATAAGAACACAAATGGAGACCATCCACACGACAGCATTGTTAAGATCGGCATGAATACTAAGAACAGTCCTGGGGATTTGAGGAGATTTAAAGAAACTCTAACAGAAAAACAAAAGCAAGAGAGGAATTCAGACGAGAAGGACAAATAAAAAATGCGAGAACAAGCGAAAACACTTATGACGTAAAGATACACGAGGAATCAATGGGATGAAAAGTTGGTTGGTTGGTTGGGTTTATGGCATATGAACCTTTGTGGGTTATTTAACGCTGAATCAATTTTTATACAAATAGTTCAATTTAAAAAAATTCAGTTTAGTATGATTACACAGTTTATATGTCAAAAGATTTCCTATTTTAAGTTATTCAGTTTATTCAAACAGTTCTACTTCAGCTAATTCAATTTAGTATAAGTACAGATTTTGTTAACGCATAGTTAAATGTCAAAAACAGTTCTATATTAAACAAATCAGTTTAGTGTAATTTCAAAATTTCTATTTCAATTTCCATTTCAAACAATTCTGTTTAGCATAAGCACGCAGTTTTAATATAAGTATAGTTTAATTGCCAAGAACATTTCTTTTTCAAGCTATTCAGTTTACCCAATCCATTTTTATGCAAATAGTCAGTTCTATTAAAAAAAACAAAAAAAAAAACGTTTAGGATGCGTTCACTGTTTAACTGAAAAAAAATTCTATTTCAAGCTATTCAATTTATTCAAACAGTTCTAATTAAGCTAATTAAGTTTGGTATAAATTGAGGTATTGTTAACACACAGTTAAACGTCAAAACAGTCCTATATTAAACAAATCACTTGAGTGTAATGTGAGTTTTAATGTCAAAAACAGTTCAATTTCAAACAATTCAATTTAGCATAAGCACACAGTTTAAACGTAAGTTCAGTTTTATTGTCAAAAACAGTTCTATTTCAAGCTATTCGGTTTAGTCAAACCGTTCTAATTCTAACAATTCAGTTTCGCATAAGTATGCAGCTAGTTCTATTTAACCCATCGATAAGGCCCTATCAGGTGCTATCATTTCGGACCATAATGGACCTGGGAGTAATGGCAATGAAGAGGTGCTCAGAATTCCTCAAAGCTCCAGCATCACTGAAACCTCACTATCAGATTGTTTAGTGCCATATCCAGGACACTCATGGGGGGGTGTCTTACCCTCTGCTAGGATGTACTCTGTGTATTCTACAGCCCCAGCCGAATGGGCAAGGAATGAAAAGACCGAAAAGTGGGACAATAGCGGACTAGAATAAAGAATGACGATATAAGTGGAAGAAATAATTGAAAAAAAAAGATATTGGCGAAAGAAGAGGTACATAAAAGATACCGTGACAGAATCAAGCAATAGAAACAAAACACGACATTTTAATATGACGAAAGAAAATCCAACAAAAATGTGGAGAAAACATGATTCCAAATGGACAAACGAACGCAAAAACAGAAGCATTTTCCGGAGTAACGTAAAGGCGAGATGAATAAATAACATTAACGATCAATGACTTTATGAAAGCACAAAAACCGACATAAACTTGGATTTGCTAAGAGTAACACTCAAGAAAATTCCAAAGATAAGGTCCAACGTGAACTACGCAAGAACGAAACTAAATATTTAACCGTACCTTCAACAGACTGGATTTGACACAATGTCTTTTTTATAGAGGGGGTTTAGGGAAGGGGGGATGGGCACGAGCTGTGACTCCCGGCACAAAGCCATGTGACTGGGTGGTCATAGATTAACTGGACCAGAACATCTACTGCAATGTGAATCCATGTTAGTCAGTGCTAAGTCTTCCGACCCGGAGCTAGGTAACCTTGCTGGTCATAGAATCACTAAAGGTCTAGTGCAATGTAAATCGATGCTTGTCATCGTTTAGGCTACCAGCATGAATGCCAAGCAGTCCGGTCCATGACTAGAACAGGAGATTATTACGGTGCATTGGAGGTACTTGCTAATGACATACACTGGCATTTATATATATACAATGAAACATCAGTTTAGAGTGTGAACGAAAAAACTAATTAGAAATGTAATTCTTTGAATATTTCGATTGTATCATTCTTTCAAATCGTTTAAGGATGTTTTTAAAAATATACTCAACAAACTCACCGAAAATCTTTTTAAAATATTGTAATTTTATTGTTTACATTCTAATTTAGTAAAACAGATATTTTATGAAACTTTAGCAATGAAAGCCGAAAGTGTGGAGAATATCTTTCGCGATAAGTTTAACGTAATATTTTAATTTTAAATAACATTAAATGCATTTTTATTGTTTAAACTTTGTAAACATTATTGTTTTAACAAAGTAAACATTATTGTTTACTTTGCCCCGTACTATTATTAATTTTTACACACACACACACACACACACACACTATAAAGACAAAAGAAAAGAAATATAAACTGATATACCCCACCGGGACATTGGCCCAGCGGTTAGAGTGTTCGCCAATGGCCCGGGAGACCTGGGTTCAATCCCAGGTCGAGTCATACCAAAGACTTTAAAAATGGAACTTGATACCACCTTGCTTAACGCTCAGCATTATAAGGTAAGGTTCAAGGGTAAAGTGGAGCAGGGAATGGAGTAGCGCCCTCCCCTACACCTTGGTGTATTAGCTATCGAAAAGGGAGCCTTCGGGTCACCCTCGACTATGGTCGCAAACTTTACTTTACTTTACATTCATAAAAGATTAATATATCTATCAATGAAATTATCTAAGCAGCTGATACTACAACTAAGGAGAAGTTTTAAATTACGTTCTTTTTAAAGGGTTGGTGTTTTGCTTTGGTTGATAAATAAATATCTATTCACACACACACACACACACACATCTAAGACTTTAAAAGAAGAAATACGTAATAAAGTGTTTAAAAATCTATCATCCTGGAGTTATTTTTAAATGTTGCTAAAAAGATTATTCATTCATTTAGATTTATAAATGGGAACATAATTTTATCAAATCAGATTGATTAATTAAAAAAATATCTTTTTCAAACCTCTTTTTTTATTTCTTAAAAGGTTTTTCCTTGGGAAATTTTTCTTTTTCGAAATAAAAATTGATGAAATTGCTGACGATGAATTCAGAAAAAGCGCTCCAACATTTGAGTAGCACAAAAGTTTTTCTGAAAGTGACAAACAAAGAAAGTTTCCATAATATGTATTAAAAAGAAAAGAAAAAAAGTATTATTTTTGGCCGAGACACATTTTTCAGAAGAAAAACGCAAGTTTATTTTTTTTTAATTAAAAAAGGAAAGGTGTTTTCATTCAAGTCTGTCTCATTTCATTTTATCATTTTTGTAAAAAATATTGTGAAAAGGACTTTTTTTTCAATCTTCTCTTTAATATAGGGTGTTTCAATATATATGAGATCCATGTGACTGCTAATACCTCTACTAATAATAATGTTCTTTTTTGTTTCAGATTTGAAAAAAGTATACAATAACAAGTATTAATCTTTGATCACAATTCCTTGGACAAGAGAGGAGAAATATTTTGCGTCACTACTTATTTAGAGAAAAATCATTCAAAACTGTCTCAAAATAGATGCAACCCATAAATATGAGGATTTATTACTGAGACAAAAAACTCAAAGAAAGATTGCACACCTTAGAAGCTGATATAATAATAATTCTTTAAAAAATTGATTTGATGTCTCTTGATCAAAAGATGCAATTTTTACAGGACGTGTTCCAAATGACCGCCATTGCGCTTGTCTCAGTAAAAGTCATTATCATATTAATCGGTTGCATCTATTTTGAGACACTATGTATATATATACGCTGTTTTCCTGTTTTCTTTTTGTTTTTTTATTTGTTTGCTTTTTATACCGAAATATGGAATTTAGGATTTTCTTTGGCAGAAGTAAATAGTAAAAGCTAACGATTACATTGTTTAGAATGATGGAATATTTTCCAGGACTTGACACATTTTTCTTTTATGATTTATTTATTTATTCAAATTTAAACTTTATTTTATAAAAAAATCTATTAACGGAGATTTGGTACCTGTAACTTACTTAATGTCGTTATTATTTCTGATTTAATGTAATATTACATAATATTGAAACTTACATACTTGTGAGGACGGATTTTTTTTTGACGAGATATGATAATGGAGATTACGTATATGTGTGTCTCTAACCGATAATACATCACCAGCAACATCTTAGTTCCCATAGTTATTTACATCAGATTCTCCATGATTTTAGAACTCAGTTGTCAATATTCTTTTTTTATTAACACTTTTTGTCTTATCTACATCTAAACATGCAATTAATTTTAGATCCAGAGACATTGGCCAAATGAGTTGAATATTTGCCAATGGTCCGGGAGACAGGGGTTCAATCCCAGGTCGAGTCATACCAAAGACTCAAAAAATGGCACTTGACACAGCCTTGCTTAACACTCAGCATTATATGGTAAGGTTCAAGGGTAAAATGGTGAAATCCAGGGATTGGAGTTGCGCCCACCTCTACACTTCGGAGTGGTAGCTATTGAAAAAGGAGCCTTCGGGTCACCCTTGAATAAGCTCGCCAACTTTACTTTACACATCAACAGGGGTTTACAATGTGAACCAGAATGCTAATTTGTCAATAGTTCTTTTGCAAATTATTTTGATAATATTTGGTGGAAGTTTCTTTTAGGCGATACATCTTTGAGACGCTAACCAAGTTTCGATCAAGATGTTTTAAGAGAATTGGTGTAATAATACAATCCGTGCAAAAGTACTCGACTATTCTTAATCTTCAATCTGTTATCACTTAAAAAAAAATAGGAAAAGTGAGCAAGCTGGGAGTTTGATTTCCTCATACTCTAAGTAAAAAGAATAAGGAATAGCAACAAGTCTTCTTTAAATGCAGAAAAATAGCAACAAGTCTTCTTTAAAGGCAGAAAAATATCCCCTTTCTCGGAAATATCATTACAGGTAACAGTTTTGTCAGTACTGCAATATGGATGCACGACATGGACGCTAACCATATTTACCAACCCCTCCGCTTGGGCAGGATATGACACAAGGTCAATTTTTAAGCGGAGTTTAACAGGTTTGAATTCAGACTTTTCCTTCTCCTAGACTAGTTGCCTCACTAAGGCTGAAGAACCTAGTCTGCCCTACTATTTACCCATAGCTGGTGGGAGAATAATTGGATTCATACTTTTCCCAAGGGTATTAGTGCTATGTGAAAAGCAATCAGTTTCGTGTCGCCGTTTCCATTTCCAACGACGATAACCATTACACCACGGGCACCTCCATAAAATATGGACATGGACGATAACTAAACGTATGGAGAAAAATCTTGATGGCAATTACACAAGAATGCTGTCAGCTATATTGAACAAGTCATGGAGGCAACACCCTATAAAGCAGTAGCTGTACAGCTATCTAACACCCATCAGAAAAACTAACAAACTTAGACGAACCAGACATGTGGGACACCGCTGGAGAAATGAAGACAAACTCATAAGTTACGTACTTGTTGTGCATCACCTACCTTGTCAACATAATGAGCTAGGCCATCTACTATATATGGCAGTAGCTCTAATACCAAGAGGTTCCCGTCCCGATCATTTTGGTGACAAATTGATTTCGGACTGGACCTCCCCAGGTGCTGGGTAGCACTTTGGCCGGCCGTGTTATCGGGACGCGGTTTGGGCAGAGTGTGTCTCGGTGCCTGGGGATTTCCTACGGCCTCAGTGGGGGCCTTCCCCACCGGCTTTTACTCCCTTCGGGGAGGTTTGGTTTATCGCCCAGTGCCTGAGGCGACCCTAATAAGGGGAATGCCGACGGGGCCGTAGGGATTTTTGGGAACTCCGGGCGCGTGTGGGCTACGGCCCTGCGCCCGGTCCCACCTAAAAAAAGACCTTGTGCCATACTTGCTCGTAAGGTGGGGCGGTCGACAAATACTCCAGTCCAGATCAGTCTGAGACCAGTCTACGTCTACGAGTCTGAAGAGCCGTTCCTATTGTTGAAGTATATCCTTACTCTATCACTAATACTATGTTCCTACAACTAACCGCCTCTCTCTTGTAAATACTTGTTTCTGTAAATATAACTCTTTTTCCTCGTATCTCTTGGTTTGTCTTTTTATTACTATTACCTGCGTTCATTAACCAGAACGCAACAGTACTCCTGTGGACCCCTTCACATGGACGAACAATGGTAGGACGACTAGCTAGAATCTATATACACAGCTCTGTGCCAATACAGGGTGTAGCCTGGAGGACCTGCTGGGAGCAATTGAAGATAAAGACGGGTGACGAGAGAGGGTCAGGGAGATCAGTGCTGGCAGTGTGACATGATGATGATGATGATGATATTATCGCAAATGGCAGAAAAGTTGTGTTGTGTGTATTGGAGGGATCACCACAGTATTATTCATCATAAGTTTTGAAATCGTAATTAGACACTTAATTTTTATATATACTCTCATCAGCGTTCGGCTTTTACCAAATAATGGAAAGCCACATTCAGCAAGAATCACACAAGAAAAATATTGGGTTTAGGCTTGTCTGTTCTATCTCATTTACCATATTCACTAGAACTTGTACAAAATGATTTCCATCTTTTTCAATGCCTTCAAAATATTTTCAATGTCAAAAGATTTTTTTAAGATCTAGTGAAAACGTTAGTAGAAAATTTCTTGAGCTTTAAAACAGTTGAAGTTTAGTTGATAAAAGAATGGCGAATTGCGTGAAATTAATTCATTGCCTAATTATTCATAAATAAATTACATTTTACTAAGACGGAAATTATTTATGATTCAATACAATATCTAAATTATTGAGACGGGATAATTTCCCATGGGCATTTGTCCGAAAGAATGTATTAGCACAACTGAAGTTCCAAATCACTTATTACGATGTCATTGTCCATTATATATATATATATATATATATATTGAAACACGACCAATGAAGTGGTCAGTCGGGTGGGGCTGTAGAATATACCGACTACTTCTCTGCAGAAGAGCAAAATGCCTGCTAACGAGTGTCCAGGATATGACACTAAACAATATGATGATGAAGCTCCTGTAATGCTTGAG
>OY757918.1:89675966-89885966 GCA_963585895.1 Sepioteuthis lessoniana
GGAGTGGTCTATCTTTGACATGTTAATCCCACACGAATAACAAAGGATCTACCCTCAACATACACACGCACATATTACGGCCAGTATATATATATATATATATATATATATATATATATATATATATTACGGCCAGTATATATATATATATATATATATATATATATATATATATATATATATATATATATATATATATATTGCCATTTATATATATATATATACATATATATATATTGTCATCCACAGACAGACTGTTTCGTTCTATCAGAACTCTTCAGTGTGGCTAGACACGCAGGACGCTTGAATCCGGGATCGAAACCCATCAAAATTTACGTTAGACTAAGTCTCAGACCACTCGGCCAACAAGCGGACTACGTTGGCTAAGGGAATTTTTAAGTTATCTATGTAGCAACAGCAGCAGTGTCCGTTTGTTTACATTTTAATACCCTATCGGCTACCAGAGTGCTCAATTCTTTCGAAGAGCTTTGCATTATGCTAGCGGCGGCCGACAATTCCTTCGCCAGAGTGCTCAACCCCATTGCCCCGTCAAAAAAAAAGAAAAAAAAAATGACGGAAAGTAGATTGTGTTGCGTCAAAAAAGAATGAATACAGGAAATTTTGGTGCAATCACTGATTAATTTTGCATTTGATATTCATGCAGATGCACAAATCCCAATGCACGTACGTACTCATGCATAATTACTTGTATGAGTTCATTTGCACATAAAAAAGACATGTGCACACACATACATGCACATATGCAGGTATACGCGTTGACAAAATACAAACATAAACATGCGTCGGAACACACGGCCTCTCGGATTAAAATTAAACATTGATCTTATATGACCACCGTAAATTTTTAAACATAATCTCTTTCCACATAAACATGATTAATCCAGAAGTTGATATTAAAGGAGATGAAATGAACATTATCATTGTGCATTGTAAATAGAAATGTTTGAACAATACGAGTGAAAGTTTGTTTAATTGTATATATCTATATCTAAATCTGTTTCTATCTATCTGTTTGTCTGTCTGTCTGTTTTTATGTTTATTTATATCTCTCTGAGGGGAAATAAAATTTAAGAAATATTTGAAGACGGCAAGAGGTAAATGAATAATTAAAAAAAAAAAGAAACTTCTCTGAAGTTTTTCATGGAACATATTTAAGAGAAAGATTCCCCCTATATATATATATATATATATATATATATATATATATATATATATATATATACTGTGTGAGTGCGCACGCGCGTTATCGTATTTGTCTTTGTACCTCGACAAAATACTCCATTCAATAGAAGTAGTTAAAGTGAGTAACTAGAAGATTTGTTTCATGACCTCTCAAAGTAATTTGTTAATATATGCAAATATCCTTTCTAAAAACACCAGGTAATAACTTCAAATTCTCAAACAGATCTGTGAATTCACGTCTTCTCTCTCTCTCTCTCTCTCTCTCTCTCTCTCTCAATCAAAGAATCTATCTTTATTCGCTATCCATTTTTATCTGTCTTTGTTTATTTACAATTAATCTATCTTCGTTCATTATCTATCTATCTATCTATCTATCTATCTATCTATCTAAGAAATATTTGAAGACGGCATGAGGTACATGAATGATTTTTTAAAAAGACACTTCTCTGAAGTTGTTCATGAAATATATTTAAGAGAAAGATTCACACACACACACACACACACACACAAATATATATATATATATATATATATATATATATATATATATATATATATATGTGTGTGTGTGTGTGTGTGTGTGTAGTGTGTGTGCGTGAATGTATTTGCGTTTGTACCTCGACAAAATATTCCATTACAAAGAAATAGTTTAAGTGATTAACTAGAAGATTAGTTTTATGACTACTTCAAGTAATATGTTACTATATGCAAATATCCTTTCTAAAAACACCAGATAATAACTTCAGATTCTCAAACAGATCTGTAAATTTACGTCTCCTCTCTCTCTCTCTCTCTCTCTCTCTCTCTCCTTCTATCAAACAATTTATTTGCTATCCATATTTATCTATCTTTTTTCATTCACAATTAATCTATCTTCGTTCATTATCTATCTATCTATCTATCTAAGAAATATTTGAAGACGGCAAGAGGTAAATGAACATTTTTTTAAAAAGAAACTTCTCTGAAGTTGTTCATGAAATATATTTAAGAGAAATGCCTCCACCAACACACATACAACGAAACAGTCTGTCTGTGGATGACAATATATACGCTCCCCCATGGGGGTTGAGGACTCTGGTGAAGGAATTTTTGGCTGCCGCTAGCATAATGCAAAGCTCTTCGAACGAATTGAGCACTCTGGTGTCCAGTCGGGTAGAAAATGTAAACAAACGAATGCTGCTGCTGCTGTTGCTATATAATACCTTGATCCCAGCTTCGAGCGTCCTTCGTGTTTAGCCACACTGAAGAATTGTGATACAACGAAACATTCTGTTTGTGGATGACAATATATATATATATATATATAAGTATTTGAGTTAATAATGATTTATTACAGTTAGCTGAGTAAGTATAGACAATTTCTTCGATTATATGTCTAATTTTGGTTGGCTCGAAATAAGATAAAAAAAATTGATCATCTATCTATCTATCTATCTATCAAGAAAAAGAAGTAAAAGGCGATGTATTTTTACAAATACTTTCTTTGCGTTACTACCAGTTTTTGGAGGTATTCTAAGTCATCAGACGCGCTACAATGTTTGATTGTTTTGAAATTATATGTATACAATTCAAAAAGAGCCTTACTTTTTCTGTCTATTAAAGCCCAAAACATTATCAGATGGAACTAGTTTTTCGGGCGAAAATCTGTAAATATCGTAAAAACCGTCAATAAAAATTTCCAAAATTTATAGAAATGGTTTGTGGATTAGACTTTTGGATTAGATATTACACAGCTGCTGATTAGGATACTCCGTGAAACTGATATTAACGCGAAGGAATCTCTATATAAGAAATCCTCTTGTGATGCTATTGATGCTGGTATGTAGGTGAGTACATGTATGTATGTATGTATGTATGTATGTGCAGGTGTATACATACGTGTATGGTTGTTCGTTAACCATCGTTATGCACGTACGTATGGGTTCATGGGTATGTGTCCATATAGGGGCCGAGATATATTTGCAGCGTTATGTTGAATGTAGGCTTGACCACATGTATTTTGTGTGGGAACCGCTAATTCCCCAGCCAGCCAGAATAAGTGAAGATGGTCTGATAAAAGTGGAGGTGCGAATTAAAAGAGCTTCAGTTTTATTATCACACCTTTTAGGATCATTTGAAGACTTACAATCTGACAATATTTTTTATGTCAGTTCTATGGGTGGCCGAAAATCCGGAAATAGGAATTTTTATCCCTGCATACATACAAGGGAGTTTGCTGGACTGAAGGGATACAGAGGAGATGGGACCAAAGAATGGAGACCAGGGACATTGATCCTATTTACCCAACCCCTCTGCTCGGGCAGGAAATGACACAAGGTCAATTTTTAAGCAGAGTTTAACAGGTTTCAATTCAGAGTTTTCCTTCTCCTAGACTAGTTGCCTCACCAAGGCTGAAGAAACCAGTCTGCCCATAGCTGGAGGGAGAATAATTGGATTCATACTTTCCCAAGTATATTAGTGCTATGTGAAAGGTAATCAGTCTCGTCCAGGATTTGAACTCGTGTCGCTGTGTCCATTTCCTATGACGATAACCATTACACTACGGGCGCCTCCACTTTTTACCAACCCCTCCGCTCGGGCTGGATATGACACAAGGTCAATTATTTTAAGCGGAGTTTAATAGGTTTGAATTCAGAGTTTTCCTTCTCCTAGACTAGTTGCCTCTCCAAGGCTGAAGAATCTAGTCTGCCCTACTATTTACCCATAGCTAGAGGGAGAAAGATTGGATTCATACCTTTCCCAAGGTTATTAGTGCTATGTGAAATGCAATCAGTCTCGTCCAGGATTTGAACTCGCGTCGCCGTGTCCATTTCCTACGACGATAACCATTACACCACGGGCACCCCCTGGGGACATTGATAGACACAGATAAGCTCAGAAGATAAGGGACAGATGGAGAGGGAGACTACAGACAGAGGAGCGAGGACAACAGACACACAGATGACCAGAGAGACTCATGTGCAGAGGAGGTGACGTCTAAACCCAAAACTTAGCCGTCAGATTTACGTTTTAGTTCAAGGAATGCTACTAGCTGCCTATGTAGCGAAAGTGAGGACTCCAAAAACCCGTCATTTTGTGAAGTGACCTCTAGTAAACAACATTTATTCAGCTTTTTGTTTTCGTCTTTTTCTTTCTTTATGAACCCGTTTCGGACTTATGCATTTCAACATTTCGAAAAACCTGCAAACACTACGTGGGATGAGATAGTCATTTGGCGATGTGCATGAGTCAAAGACGAAGTCACACAGTCTTCTAATTCTTGTTTATCGAGAGTCTTACGGTTTTAAAACACACACACACACACACACACACACACACACACACACACACACACACACACACACACACTCTCTCTCTCTCTCTCTCTCTCTCTCACACACACACACACACACACATATATATATATATATACACTTCGAGCGTCCTGCGTGTCTAGCCACACTGAAGAGTTCTGATAGAACGAAACAGTCTATCTGTGGATGACAATATATACGCTCCCCCATGGGGGTTGAGCACTCTGGCGAAGGAATTGTCGGCCGCCCCTAGCGTAATGCAAAGTTCTTCGAAAGAATTGAGCACTCTGGTAGCCGATAGGGTATAAAAAATGAAAACAAACAGCTGCTGCTACTGTTGCTAAATAAATACATTTAAAAAAATTCCCTTAGCGAACGTGGTCCCCTTGGTGCCCGACAGGTCTGAGACTTAGTCTAATGAAAAGTTGGATGGGTTTCGATCCCGGCTTCGAGCGTCCTGCATGTCTAGCCACACACTGAAGAGTTCTGATAGAACGAAACAGTCCGTCTGTGGATGGCAATATATATATATATATATATATATATATATAAATGGCAATATATATATACAAATATGGCAAATAAATAAAAGTAAGGAATGAATAAAAATCTAATCTACAAATTTATATTTTTTATCTCTTTAAAGTGAGTAAAAAAGTTGCTGAAAAACAAAAGTACAAAATCTTTTCTTGTAAGCAAAGATGATATTAGTTATAGCGTAGATATTATTTAAAAAATGATGTTGAGATTCGTATAATGAAGTATAGCAGTAATTGTAAGTTTAAACTATAGCAGCATATTTTGTGTGTATATAAAATTATTTGTGTTTAAGTGTCCCTATTTAGACGGAGAAAAATATTCGTGTCTTAACGTGAACTGTGTATTATTTCAGTAGGGAAGAGATAAATGTTTTTAACATAAACATGAATGTAACTAAACATTCATCTAATTTAAGAAAAAATAAATGTAGCAGCAGCAGCCGTTTGTTTTTATTTTTATACCCTATCGGCTACCAGAGTGCTCAATTCTTTCGAAGAGCTTTGCATTACGCTAGCGGCGGCCGACAATTCCTTCACCAGAGTGCTCAACCCCCATGGGGGAGCGTATATATTGTCATCCACAGACAGACTGTTTCAAGTAGAAATGGCCTTTTCTTGTTTAATATGTTTTTTCTTGTTTAATATGGTCTGTATTTTTGGGGGTGGGGGGTTTACATGAAGGCCAGTGCCTCCTGGTATTTGCTTCACGCTATGCAGCAAAGTTTAGGCTTTTGTAAAAGTATTTTCTAGAAGCGCTTGGACATCTGCATAGTCAACATCTGTATAAGTTTCTCCTTAATATCACCTGCTTCTTATCTTTTTTTTAATAAGAAATAATTTTCTTTTATTAAAGCTGTGGCTTTGGCTGTAATACTTTATGGGTGCACCACATTGACTTTAATGAAAGGCATGGAAAAACAAGCTAGATTTGAACTATAGAAAAAATCTTTTGACAAAATCCTGGAAGCAACATCCCACAAAACAGTGTACGACCACCTGCTTCTCATCTAACAAACCCTCCAAGTAATACGAACAAGACAAGAGGGGTATTTCTGGTGAAGTAACGATGAACTCATAAATGGTTTTGCACAAGTGAATACCCCAGTTTTGGCCGACCCGCAAAGACTAACATTCTCTGTACTGACATTGGGTGCAGTCTATAAGATCTGCCGGGAGTGATAGACAATAGGGACGTATGGCGAGAGAGAATCAAAGGAACTCTGCACCATCTCAACAACTTGATGGTGATGATGATAATGAATGATTACTTAAACCGGCTCAATGTCCTAGCGGGTAGAGCGTTCGCCAATAGTCTGTGAGACCTGGGTTCAATCCCAGGTCACGTCATACCAAAGACTTTATACCTCCTTGCTTAACAATCGGCAGAATAAGGGACGTATCAAGAATAAAGTGGTGCAATCCAGGGAAAAGACTAGTGCCCTCCACTACACCTCGGTGTAGTAGCTATTCAAAAGGGAGCCTTGTGATCTCCCTCGACTACAGAAGACAACTTTACTTTTATTTTAGCGCATAGTTTCCATCAAACGATTGGTACGTATGAAGGAATCCATGTACCGCTCCCAAAGGATACTCAGTAAATGCCGTACTACATTCTGTTCGTTCGTGTTGTTCTGATTCCCCAAAATTTTGAATACTATCTCAAATATTGGTTCTTTGATTTGCAGGAAATTAAGTTCGACACGAATCTCAGATCAAATTATATATTTAGGATCGGTGTCTGAAGTAGAGGATATAATTTCCGCTCAACATACACACAACCACCAATATATATCATTATCATCATGTTGTGTTGCTAGCACGGATTTCCCGGACTCTCTCTCTCTCTCTCTCTCTCTCTCTCTCTCTCTCTATCAACACGCGTCTCTGTCGTCCATCGCTTCCGGCAGGTCTTCTAGACTATATCTTGTGTCCGTACAGAGCTGTTGTAGATAAGATCTAGTTGGTTGTCTCACACTCGCTCGTCCTTATGAAGGGTTCAATAGGAGAACGTCGTTTATGGATATTTACCCAACCCCTCCGCTCGGGCAGGATATGACACAAGGTCAATTTTTAAGCGGAGTTTAACAGGTTTCAATTCAGACTTTTCCTTCTCCCAGACTAGTTGCCTCACCAAGGCTGAAGATCCTAGTCTGCCCTACTATTTACCCATAGCTGGAGGGAGAATAATTGGATTCATACGTTTCCCAAGGGTATTAGTGCTATGTGAAATGCAATCAGTCTCGTCGAGGATTTGAACTCGTGTCACCGTGTCCATTTCCTACGACGATAACCATTACACCACGGGCACCTCCTCCTTATGAGTCCGTCCTTATCACTCCAGCAGCGTTCATCGTGTTTTGTTCGTCTTATATCAGAGATAGGAGATGAGGGGCCGTACACTTACTGATTTGTGGGATGTTGCTTCTGAAATTTGTTAAATCTAGCTCGTAGCATTCTTATGCAATTCTTGTCAATCTTTTTCTCTATAGGCTTAATCAGCGTCCATGAAGTGCATCCATATAACAGAATTGGCACGACCACTGCTTGGAAGAAATTACGTTTTATCTTATCGGATAAGTTAGACTACCATATGATTAGTAACTTAAGGATAGCAGTCCATGCCTTTGTTAGTCGTATATTGATGTAATTTTCAGTAGATGTCACACTGTTTCCGATGTAGTTGAACTCGTCCACTAGTTTCAGAAAACTAGCATTTAATATGAAAATGTTCCTTTTTTATTAAAGCTGATGTTCGCCGTTTTCTCTGCATCTACATGGAGGCTAATGCCACCTGCTGCCTGCTTCAGCCATATATATATATATATATATATGTTAGACGAACCAGACATGCAGGACACTGCTGGAGAAGCAGAGATGAACTCATAAGAGATGTACTCTTATGGATCCCCACACATGTCCGCGCAAAAGCAGGACGACCAGCACGAACGTACATTCAGCAGCTATGTGAGGATACGGGATGTTGTCCTGAAGACCTACCTAGGGTGATGAACGATAGGGAGGAGTGGCGAGAGAGGGTCAGGGATATCCGTGCTACCAGCGCGATATGATGATGATGATGATATATATATAGTGGATGGACGAAATAATAGAAACAGGTAGAATCTTGAATCCTCTATAAAACCATCAAATATTCGTTATTTTCAAGTTTTTTATCATGTCGTCAAATATTTAACTAATTTTGCCTCATTCAGGGTAGACAGACTTCAAACAGAGGTTAGATACTAATTGAGGATCATTTGTTGAATAAATATTTCCGTATTCCAAAGCTATGTGAGTGCAGATGAATCAAAAGGACAGTTTCTATAAGACTTTAGGTGTTGCCACCCTACATTCATCGTTGGAATTAAAAAGAACGAACAGGCAAAAGATTATATAGATGTATTAGAAAATGTATCTGCAAAAACATGAGAATAATAGAAATCTACACTCTCTTGCCTCTAAATATCTATGACAGATGAGAAAATACGTCTCATCTTAATCATAAAACTCTCCAGAAACACACACACACACACACACGCACGCACACACACGCACGCACGCGCGCGCGCGCGCACACACACACACACACACACACACACACACACATATATATATATATATCATCATGTCGCGCTGGTAGCACGGATATCTCTGACCCCTCCCTCGCCACTCTTCCCTATTGTTCATCGCCCTAGGTAGGTCTTCAGGACAACATCCCGTATCCTCACATAGTTGCTGATGTATGTTCGTGCTGGTCGTCCTGCTTTTGCACGGCCATGCGTGGGGGTCCATAAGAGTACATCTCTTATGAGTTCGTCCTTGCTTCTCCAGCAGTGTATATATACAAATTTCGTTGAACATAATTGACATTTTCTGTCTACATATTTTCTTGATGATCCTTTCATATTGCCATATTGATTTTATAATATCCGGCGGGAATTGGCTATTTTTCCAAAAATGTTTATTTCCCAAGTCTTTCTGCCCGACTTTGGGCCATCATCAGGGGAGGATCTTTTACAAAAGTGATGTGACATTTGTATTTACATTACAACTTTGTAAGAACAAGAGCATCTGTGCGTTACAGTGTTTAGCGTTTACTTTTAAAATTATTCAATAAATAGTGTCAGTTGCTAAAGATATTTAAGTACATTAGCACTGGTTTGAGAATTAATTTTGTTAAGTTTGGGTTGCATGTTCCTAATATATTGCTTCGAGAATCTGTTTGCTTGTTATTTTGATGTTCTTATATCGTTGAGTTTTTAGTGACAATTTTTCATAATTCTGCTGTTGGGCTTGAATATTTTTTTAAATGCCGTGCTATGGAACTTGTATCAGAAAGGTGCATTGTAAGTCTCCTCGATAGGGTAGTCGAGGTTAAACCAACATATATATCATTATCGGAGATAAATCTCCTAAAGGACATTTAAATTGATATATGCCGTTGGTATGTAAAATTACGCTAAGACCACAAATTCCTTTTAACTTTTCTCGCCATCCCTTCCAATCGGTTATGTCTCTGGGCAGGTCCTCTAGACTGCATTCGGTATCCGTACAGTGCCGAAGTATACAAGTCTTTGCAAGTAGGCCTAAACTGGTGTGTGCATGTGTACGAGGGGAACAGGAGAACGTTGCTTATAATTTTTGTCGTAGCTTCTCCAGCAGTTCTCATATATATATATGTATATATATATAGAGAGAGGGGGGTAGTTAAGAAAATTATAATCGCGTATAACAACAAGCAGTTTTAAGTTTTCATGAATATCACTGGATTATGTTTGAAGATGCAGGCATATTTAAACATGGTAATATATATATATATGTGTGTGTGTGTGTGTGTGTGTGTGTGAAGATAGCAGAAAAACATAATCCAAATAGGTGAATTAAAGTCAACGTTGAACGTTGCGGTTTCTGTGAGCATCATCAGGACTTGGATATCAGAATAGTTCACATAGCAATGGATGCTTGCTGAGATAACAGGTGCAAATAAAAAGTATACAACGAAAAGATACTATTGTTCACATAGCATTCATAGTTTAAAAGTGTTAAGAACGTGTCTGGCACGTTGAAATATATTTGAATATGTTGGATTTCCCAAAGAAACGAGACAAAACCTCCCGTTTATTGAGAAATACGCAAAGACAAGTAAGTTTTCATATATACAGATCAATTTGAAGTCATCCAGGTTAGATGTCGTGTAAGAATGTATTTGTTTTTGTTTTTCCGAAAGGACAGGATGAAAGTAAATATGGGTCAAAATCCTGACTATGGTTACTGAAACCGAAACGTTCAAGGTCGACTTCAATTCATAATAGATTCACCTAGTTGGATTCTGTTTTTTCTGCTATCTTCATACTGTAGGATTTTGATCCATATTTACTTTCATATATATATATATATATATGTGTGTGTGTGTGTGTGTGTGTGTGTGTATAAGTGTGTGAGAAATAAATAAGAGGAGAAGAGCATAAATCGAACTTCTGACAACGGATTGACAAAGTATCATTTTTGAATCCGTTGTCCGTGTTTTTTGTTTATACACTTTTTCACATATTTTTTCACATCTTCTTAAATTTACGAAATCTAACATTTCTCATATATATATATATTCAGATATATGTTTGTATTGTTATATACTGACCCTCGACTGAGCCGTCAATCAAGAGAAGCACCTGTGTAAATAAGCGGAAGAACAGCGGAAGCACGTGGAAAATTATATAACCAGGTGCCCGAGGCAGTTTGTGGCAGTTGGAGACAAGATGCCGAATTGAGAGCCAGCGGCAGAAAGAGGGCTTTGGGCCCTCAGTGAACCCAGCCAAGATAAGAAAGAAGTGCTGCTATGGTCAGAAGAACTTGGGGTCAATATAGCAGTCTGTCCCCGTCTCCAGCTCATCTCGCACACACAACCAACATCACCCTTTCAAAAATAAAGTGTGAGAGATTATATTTTTATAAAGTGTGTTCGTTTGTTCATTGAAGTCGTCATTATTGTTGACTATGTTTCCGCATATATTTGTATATGTATGCAGCTATACAACAGTATTACCGACAATATATGTACATGTATATATATGTAAATATAAATATATTTATGATTAATACATATATACATATATATATATATATATGCATTCATATGTATCTGATCTATATGATGTATATATATATATATATATATATATATGTGTGTGTGTGTGTGTGTGTGTTTATTACCGGCAATATATGTACATGTATATATATGTGTGCATTCATATGTATCAGATTTATATATATATATATATATATATATATATATATATATATATATATTTATATATATATGTATATATACTGTCATCCACAGACAGACTGTTTCGTTCTATCAGAACTCTTCAGACCACTCGTCCACCAAGCGGACCACGTTGGCTAAGGGAATTTTAAGGTATTTTTATTTTTTAGAAACAGCAGCAACAGCCTTTGTTTACATTTTTTATACTTTGTTTATCAGACCACTGGTCCGCCGATGACATAGCGATACTGGCAAATACACCCGTCCAAGCCGAAACACTACTACATAGTTTGGAACGAGCAGGCGCAGGCATAGGCCTCTATGTCAATGCACACAAAACGGAATATATGTGCTATAATCAAACGGGGGACATCTCCACTCTAGACGGAACCCCTCTTAAACTAGTACACAAATTCACTTACCGAGGAAGCAGCGTCGCATCAACCGAAAAGGACATCGACACGAGGTTAACGAAAGCATGGACAGCGATTTTATGGAAATCAGACTTAACCGATAAAATGAAACGCAGTTTCTTCCAGGCAGCGGTCACATCGATACTGCTATATGGGTGTACTACATAGACTCTAACAAAACGGCTGGAGAAGAGGCTAGACGGCAATTACACAAGAATGCTGCGAGCAATCTTGAACAAGTCCTGGCGGCAACACCCCACAAGACACCAACTGTACGGCCACCTTCCTCCTATCACGAAAACTATTGAAGTTAGACGAACCAGACAAGCAGGACACTGCTGGAGAAGCAGGGACGAACTCATAAGTGATGTACTCTTATGGACCCACACACATGGCCGTGCAAAAGTAGGACGACCAGCACGAACATACATTCAGCAACTATGTGAGGATACAGGGTGTTGTCCTGAAGACCTGCCTAGCGTGATGAACGATAGGGAGAAGTGGCGAGAGAGGGTCAGGGATATCCGTGCTACGACATGATGATGATATATATATATATATATATATATATTTGTATTACCGAAAATGTATGTATATGTATATAAACATATCTATGATTAAGATATATATATATATATATATATATATATATATATGCTTTCATATGTATCAGATTTATATATATATATATATATCAGATATATATATATATATATATACATATATATTTCTTACAATTTTATGATCAATCTTGTACCGATAGGAAAAAATTCTAGGGGTTTTGTTAAAGAATGAAAGAAACGAAGAAGATAAACAAATATTTCGACTTCACCAGAGAGCAAATAAACCCAATAAACATGAAAGTGACGGTGATACCAATTGTCAACGGAGCACATGAGCTGGCTTCTAAAATCCTGGAAGAAAGACTGATCCAGCTGGATATCAGGGGAAGAATTGATATCATACAGACCACTGCCCTGTTAATATCAGCGAGAATACTCAGTAAAGTTCTGGAGACTTGAGATGACTTGCTGTTAGTCGGATTTCTTTGAAAAATCAGCAATTTATGCTGCTGTGAAAAAATTGTATAGATTGAAAATTCTCGATATAAAAAATAATATCAACATCCTCGATATAACAGAGAATGAAAATAACATGAAGTGTGAATAAGAATCTTTCAGAGTTTCCGAAATAAAAGCATCAATATAATCGTGAACCACGTCAGCAGATATTTTATCTCAGAGCCATCGTCATTCTCAACGTTAGTGGGGAATTTTATATATATATATATATATATATATATATATATATATATATATATATATATATCTTTTTTTTACTTATACGTTATCGACCACCCAGAAAGGAGCTATTGTATTACAGCTTATGTGGTTGCCGGCAAATTTCCCCTTCGATGTGCTAAACCCATTGATCGGGGGCTAATATATTTTTATCCATACACAGATTGTTTCGCTGTATCACAACTCAACAGTGTGGCTAGACACGCAAGATACTTGAAGCTGGAATAGAAAAACGACTGACTTTGTGTCAGTCGAATATCTTATACCAGACCATCGTCATTCTCAACGTTAGTGGAGGAATTTATGTATATTTATATCTTTTTTTACATACGTTATCGACCACCTGGAGAGGAGCTATAGTATTACAGCTGATGAAGCTGCCGGCGAATTTCCCCTTCGATGTGCTAAAGCCATTGTTCGGGGGCTAATATATTTTTATCCAAGTACAGATTGTTTCGTTGTATCACAACTCTTCAGTGTGGCTACACATGCGAGATGCTTGAAGCTGGGATCGAAACCCGGCTGTCTTTGTGTCAGTCGGATATCTTACACCAGACGATCGTCATTCTCAGCGTTAGTGGATGAATTTTTTTTCGGTGATATGTCTGTGCTGTTCGTTATATATTCACATATATTTATATGCGTTTGTTTGCTTTTTTTAATCCTGATATCTTTACCATGAAAAAAAAAAACAAATAAAACAAAAACAACAGCAAATACTTTGTTTCCACCGTCTCTCTCGAATTAATTTTATGAGTGATAGAATAAGAGTTTCTTGTATACAACAATAGGTTTGTGCTTGTCATCCAAATTCCTCAATTCTCATCAACTGGTATATATATATATATATATATATGTGTGTGTGTGTGTGTGTTTGTGTGTTTATGTGTGTGTGTGTGTTCGTGTGTGTGTGTTCGTGTGTGTGTGTTCGTGTGTGTGTGTGTCTGATTGGGTGTATGTTTGTGCGTGTGTGTGTGTTCGTGTGTTTGTGTCTGATTAGGTGTATGTTTGTGCGTGTGTGTGTGTGTGTGTGTGTGTGTGTATGTGTTCGTTCGTGTGTGTGTGTCTGATTGGGTGTATGTTTGTGCGTATGTAACAAGCACGTAAATAGAATTATATATAGAATTATATATATGAGTGATTTCTTTCAGACACACCTATCTCTGATATTTATGCCTAATTGCGCATGCGCTCACACACATATTCACAGAGAAAGAATTTTTCTATCTATTGAAACTTGATCTCTTGTTATCTCTTTGTCGCCTGCTAATGTATACGATGTCACCAGCCTTTAATTAATGTGAGTGATTGACAGCTGTCTGCTGTGAAACCTTTAGATATGAAAAGAGAATTCTAGATCCCCTCCGTCCGCTTTATTATCGTTATTTTTTTTTCTTTTTTTCTTTTTTTTTATTTAAATATCACCGTTCTGCATTTGTAAGTGTGATCGCGATTTGGGAATTTACTCGTTCACAGATTCTTTTCATTAACATAGTACTAAACTGTCAACTTGAGTTATACAATCTTTTCAAAAGTGAATAATAATAATAATAATAATAATTGTCTGTGTTAGGGTAATGCCAGCTAAATTAAAATCTATCGTTTCTCTATTAATTAAGTGTAGAAGTGGGGGAAGGAAAAAGAAAAAAAAAAGGAGGAGGAGGAGACATAGATGCTTGCACAAATGTTCCTAGAAGCCTACTGAAAAGTCAAAGAAATGGAAAGTTACTATCATGCCCTAATCCAAAACTGACGACCCGAGAAGGTAACTAAATTATCGCACTAATGTAAGTATCTGTTGCTGGTTTTAATGGAATTACTATTGTTATTTATCGGTCTAAGAATAACCACATTGAAATAATCCTTACAGAGCTTAATCCTACAATAACTAACCTCCATTAGTCAATTGCTCTGGACCTACATCATCTCTGAATTTCAAAAGTAGCATAAATACAGGCTTTAAGTTAAAACTTTAAAAAATATTTGAGTGGGAATGACAAGTTTTAAAAAGAGAAAAAAAAAGCTGGAGGAAAAAAACTTTTTTTTTTGTGACCTGCTTTAGAATTCTCTTTGAGAAAACCAGGTCATGTCTATGCAGATTTCAAACAACCCCTGGGTCTGGTATAGCCACCATATACCACCCATGATAAAAAATGTTGATTCAAAATATGACACAACGTGGGACCCAGGCAACACACCTGGGTGTTATGATTAGCAGGTGATCTCCTGATACTATTTACCCAACCCCTCCGCTCGGGCAGGATATGACACAAGGTCAATTTTTTAAGCGGAGTTTAACAGGTTTGAATTCAGAGTTTTCCTTCTCCTAGACTAGTTGCCTCACCAAGGCTGAAGAACCTAGTCCGTCCTACTATTTACCCATAGCTGGAGGGAGAATAAGGGGGTTCATACCCAAGGGTATTTGGCCGAAAGTGAACGTAATAGCGCGACTGGAGTACGAACTCGCGTACTACGATTCCGCAGTTCATCGCTTTAACCATTACACCACGAGGAGGTGATCTCCTGATAGCCAACATTGGAAACCTAATTGTCATACTGCTAATGTTGGCTTTTCTTTTTTTCAGTTACAGAATCTGAGGAACCACCCAAATCAAAGACGTATGTATAAAATATGGACTAGGGAAGACAACCAACTTGCTCTCCACTGCTATTTTAGGAGCAACCCTTCACACAAAGAGGATATAGAAAAATAATGATAGAGATCTGACAAGAATGCGCTAGTTTTCAGAAAACATGCCTAAAACATGCTGACAAAGTTAGGACAAGAAAGGTTGTTTTTTTTTTTACCTTGAAATACACCAGGAAATAAATAATGACCAAGATAGTAATATAATATCAGACACACTAAGTATTGAAAAACAAGAACAGTCAAACCGAAATGAACCGCCAACTTCTGAAAATAGAAGCACCACATAACCAAACAACACAGAGCAAACAATAGCACCAAAACAAAAAATAAATGTAAAAATTTAAAGAGAATTATGAACTGGGAAAAGACTACCTTCCCATCATTTATAAATATAGAATGGAGTACAGTAAAGACGGAAACGGAAAAAATAAATCAGGTACTAACTTATATATCAACAAATAATATAACCAAATTAAACGAACTAATCTATGCAGGAGCAAAATTAGTTTGTGAGGAAATTGGTATCCCTTCAAAAAGCACGAAGAAAAAAAATCAAAACCAGGATGGGAAATTCGACTGGAAACGCTGATAAAAAAACCTACAATAACAGGTCAAAATAATAAAACAAAGGAAAGACACTGAAACATATAGAGACAAAAAAAGAAAAGAAAAAGAAAAGACAATACAAGAAAAAATAACAGTACAATTTGAGGAAATAACCAGAAAGTATTGGCGAGAGAAGGAAGATTAAAAAGATATTGAGAAAGAGTAAAACAATATAGACAAATCAACGAAAGGAAATTCTACCAACAAGTTGGGGTAGATGGCACGAAAACCTACCAACACCCGGATGCAAGAGAAACCGAACAATTTTGGACTAAAATATGGCAACCAAGAGAACATAACAAAAAAGCTGAATGGATGAGCAATATGACAAAAGCATTAGAAGTACTTGAAGAAAGTCTGAAAGTGGAAATATACATCGATTTACTAAAAACAACACTAAAAATATCAAATTGGAAAACGCCAGGCCATGATAGAATACATGGATTCTTGTTCAATAAATTCACCTCCAATCACGACAGACTAGCAGTAGAATTGTACAGACGCCTACAAGGAACACTGGTACCCTAATAGATGACCAAAGGAAAGACCATATTGATCCAGTAAGACTCCCTCAAGGGAACCATCCAAAACAACTACAGACCCATAACCTGCCTACCGATGATGTGAAAAATATTAACAGCACAAATAAGAGAAGAGATTTACTATTTGCTAACAAGTCGCGGATTGTTACGGGGAACAGAAAGGATGTCACAAACGATCTAGGAGCATAAGAGAGTTACTTTACATAAATCAGCACTCCCTTAACGAGAGCAAGACAAGACTGGAAAATCTAGCTATGGCCTGAATTCGTTACAAAACGGCATATGATAGGGTTTCGCAAAGCTGGATAATAAATTGCCTCAAAATGTACAAAATATCAGATGAAGTCAAACTTTATCGAGAAAACCATGAAAACCTGGAAAGTGGAATTGGAGCAGTGGGGAGAAGCTTAGCTGAAGCAAAGGTCCAAAGAGAAATATTTCAAGGATATGCACTATCACCATTAATATTCATAATTGCCACTTAACCACATACACAGAAAATGCACAACCGGATAAAACTTAGTAGATCGCTAGAAAAGATCAATCACCCAATGTACATGGACGACATCAAACTATTTGCAAAAAATGAAAAAAAACTGGAAACTTTAATACACGCAGTTAGAATATACAATCAGAAGATAGGGATGAAATTTGGCATAGAAAAATATGCCATACTTGTAATGAAAAGTGGCAAACAACATCTGACTGACGGAATGGAACTACCAAATAGAGACAAAATTAGAACGCTCGGAGAAAAGGAAACGTATAAATACTTGGACATCATGGAAGCTGACACCATGAAACAAGTGGAGATGAAAGAAAAAAATTAAGATTATCCCTTTAGCCGCGTGTAAGAAGTAGAGCAGACTGAGTTCTTTAACATTGGTATTGCAAATGATTCAAATCTCTTAAATTCTGCTTAAAAATTGACCTAGAGTCAAATCCTGATGTATTGGGTTGGTGCATGTGAATACATATATATATATTTATATATAAATGTATATTGGTTGGTTGGTTGGATTTCGTGACATATCCATTTTTATGCAAAGAATCTGTTCTATATCAAACAATTCAGTTTAGCATGAGAACAGTTTAATTGTCCAAAATATTTCTATTTCAAGCTACTCAGTTTAGTCAAACATTTCTGATTCAGCTAATCTTTTACACCCAGTTAAATGTCAAAAAAGTTCTATATTAAGCAATTCACTTTAGTGTAAGTAGAGTTTCAATGTCAAAAACAGTTCCATTTAAAATAATTCAGTTTAGCATAAGCACGCAATTTAAATGTAGATACACAGTTTATTTGTCAAAAACATTTCTATTTCAAGCAATTCAGTTTAGTCAAACAGTTCTAATTCAAACAATTCAGTTTAGCATAAGTACGAAGTTAGTTCTATTGAACCCATAGATAGGGCACTATCAGGTGCTACCATTACGGGTCAGAGTGGACCTGGGAGCAATGGCAATGAAGGGGAACGCCGCATTCCCCAAAGCTCCAACATCACTGGAGCCTCACCATCAAATTGTTTAGTGTCATATCCAGGACTCTCATTGGGTGATGTGGGGGGGGGTTTACCTCTCTGCAGAGATGCAGTCGGTGTATTCTAAAGCCCCAACCGACTGGGCAAAGAATGTTCTCCTGGGTTCAATCCAAGGTCGAGTCATATCAAAAACTTTAAAAATGGTACTTGGTACCTCCTTGCTTAACACTCACCAATATAAGGTACGTATCAAGGGTAAAGTGGAGCTATCCAGGGAAAGGAGTAGCGCCCTCCCCTACATCTCGGTGTAGTAGCTATTGAAAAGGGAGCCTTCTGGTGTCCCTCGACTACGGTCACTAACTTTACTTACTTTTACGACTATGTGTGCTCGCGGGCGCACGCACACACAGACACACACATATATTTTTTTTTCATTGGTATTGATATTGATATATAGAGAGACATTAATATGACAAAGTCTGGTGGTGTCGGGAGATACTGCTGGGGCGCTCTGGGCTAGTGGTAATGATGCTTCGGCCCCGAACCCATGCCTGAACCCAGATTCATCATCTGATGAAGGATTTGTTAGAAACAATACTGTTGTACAAACATCAGTTATTGTATGGTACCTATAAGTACTTTTCAACACATTTTCTTTTTCTTCGCATTTTTCATTGCACAGGACCAAACCTGGAGAATGTCAAGCCCTGAAAGATAGCAATTAATGTTATTGATGTTAAGAGAAATATACAAATAATCAAACACATCGGACCTGTATTGTTAAACAGTAATATAAGTTTGCTGTTTCGATTTTTTTGTTTGTTTGCCAAGTCAGTTGGGGCTGTAGAAAACACTGACTGCAACTCTGCAGGGGGTTAAGACCCCTACTGACGAGTATCCTGGAAATGACACTAAACAATCTGATGGTGAGGTCCCAGCAGTGCTGGAGCTTTGGGGAATGCGGAGTACCCCTTTATTGCCATCGACCCCAGGTCCACTCTGGCCTGGAGTGGCAGCACCTGATAGGACCCTATCTATGGGTTAAATAGAACTAACAGCCTAATAATGCTAAAATGAATTGTTTGAGTAAACAGAATAGCTTGAAATAGAAATGTTTTTGACAATTAAACCGTACTTACATTTAAACTGCGTGCTTATGCTTAACTGAATTATTTGAAATAGAACTTTTTTTCGACATTAAAACTGTATTTACACTTAACTGAATTGTTACATATAACTGCTTGAATAGTTTGAAATGGAAATGTTTTTGACAATTAAACTGTGTACTTATGCTAAACTGAATTGTTTTAAATAGAACAGATTATTTACATAAAAATGGATTTGGCGTTAAAAAACCTATAAAGGTTGATATGCCATAAAGCCCAATAAACCAAACCAAACCAAACCATTTTTTGGAATGATTCCTTTACACCTTGAGTTTCCATAATATTTTGCATATAAGTGTACATAGGTTGTGAATTCTATTGATAGATTGATTGATTTTAAACAGAATATCAACCCATCTGGGGTCATTTCATGCGTCGAGGTTAGAGAATTGCGTACATTGTACTTTTGTATGTATATTTTGAGTAGCTTCATGGGATTTTTATCCCTTAGTTATAGAATATCAAGCCCCCCTCCCCGTCTAATACAATCAATTTGCTAAAATATCTATTAGACCCCTTTGATAGTATCCTAACAGTCTCTACAGCTACAAGACAGACTGGATCTGGGAGTTATGGTAATGAAAAGGTAGTCAGCATTCCGTAGAGCTCTAGAATTGGTGCCTCACCAACATATATTGTTTTGTGTCATGTTGGGGTTACCCCTTTTCGGCAGATCCGTACCACTCTGGAGTCGGCACAGTTGGCGTGGTCTAAGCCTCCACTACAGGGTAGTTCATATATACAATGTTGATGTACATTGTCCATCATAGACGCATCTATTTATATACAAACACAATGACGTTCAAAATTGGCTTATTTTTCTGATATATTTTATATAGTTAATAAGTTAGAATCTAACATGCAGAGAAAGAAAGAATGTATTTTGATATCCGTCGTTAAATTTCGTTTTCAGAAGAAAGAAAAATTAATTGGGTATATTGAGAAATAGAAGAATTTGTCGGTTTTCTATAACAAGTTACTCCAGCAAATGTTTCGATCTGAAAAAATTAATTTTTGATCATTTGGAATAAAAAAAAAAAGCTGTAATAATTTTATGTGGTGTATGATAGTGGCCTGAACAACCAACCACAGTTTCTCATAATGCATTTGACTATTTTGTTAATAGTCTAAAACCTAATAGTTCGGCAAGGAAAGACTACATGACAAAAAAAGTTAAACTGCAAACATTTAATATATTCATATATGGAATTCAATAATATTTGTCCCAAACCATACTAAATAAAAGTGCAATAATTGCTCCAAGAGCAAGGTGATGAATGGCAGAAGTTACACTTACGTAGGTCTAGTGTAGTGTGAGTTCTCGTGAGGTGATTTGTAGGCTCGTGCTTCTCACATAGCAGAGGCTGAAGTAGACGTCCTATCCCAAGGACCTTCTTGGTCAAAAAGATATAGAAATCGGATCTGAAACTGTCACATGACCAACGGTTACGTAATTATCGGTAGCTTCACCTATGAATCACAAAAAAAGGTTACAATTACGTTTTGTTCCCAACAAAGCCATTGTTTTTTTAATTTATCTTTCTACTGAATTTTGAACATTGAGAGATATAATTTAGTTATTAGCAGATTCTAATATCCAAGATATATGAATTATCACATAGCATTTGTGTGGTATACGGGCTATTGGCTTAATGAATAGAGTGTTCGCCAATTGTGCTGGAGACCGGGGTTCAATCCTAGGTCTAGTCATACCAAAGACTAAAAAAATGCTACTTGATGCCGCCTTGCTTAGCACTCAGTCCTATAAAGTAAGGATCAGGGGTAAAATTGAAGAATTCAGGGAATTGAGTAGCGCCCTCGCCAACCCCTCCTTATGGTAGCTATTGAAATGAGAGCTTTCGGGTCACCATCGACTAAGGTCATCAACTAAGATTTGTGTTATGTTTCTGTTTTTAACCGTCAAAACTAAGAAATTAAAATTAAATTATTTCTTTGTTCTTATAGTTCGAGAATATAAAGGCGACAGTAATATCAGTTGTTGTCGGAACACTTAACACGCGCCAAGAAATTTAAAGCGTGAACGAAGTAACTATTAATCCAAAGGAGCATTGGGACAGTAAAACAGTAAGCCAATAGTACGGGAGTGCGAAATGACAAAGTTTGACATTTCTTCTAGTATGCAAGCGGTAACGTAATACGTTTGGTCTCGCACTCTGGGATCTGATCGCCAGTTTGTCATAATTTCTTTAGAAAAGAGTTAAAATTAACAAGTCTAAAAAATAAAATCGAGAAAAAAATTAATTTACGATATTTATTTAACATAGATTTATTCTTAAATTTTGGGACCGGCGAAAGTTGCTACCCCTTGAACAGTATGTAAACAAGGAACACTCGAATGGAATATGTGACCGAGGAAAACGAACATTTTTCGCGAACGAAGATGTTTACAAAGGAAGAAGCGGAAAAGACTTTGATGACAGCAGATCGGGAAAAATAGCGTTGGAATGAGATATCTCGAAGCGGGAGTTATTATGCAAAAGAAGTGGGTATTTTAGATTTTTTAACAACCTGGAACAAAAAGAATATTTCTCTGAAGTTTAATATTCATTCATGTAGTTGTTCCTTGTGTGTGGTAAAAAAAACAGATTCGTCTTCAATTAAAAGGAAATAGAATTTTACTGAAATATTCATAGACTTAGTTGTTTTAATATTTATTTTTATGTTTTTTTGTATGTTGGAAAGCATTTTAAATGAAATAGTTGTTTCATCTGATGACTTCTCTCAATTTTCTCGATTTTTTTAAATACTTGTTGAAATTAGACGTTTTTATAAACTACGTTTTTCCAATTTATTACGTGGTTTCCTTGATATTTTTTTTAAACAACAATCTGTTTGATACCTTTTATTACGACTTAAGCTCTTATGACTGCATGAAAAAAAAGTTTTAATTCTTTATAATTTGAAGTTCTATGAGAAACACTTCGTAACACATCTACGTAAGGACAGTGATGTCCATGTCACACAGCCGAATTGGAAGTGGGGATGGGATGTTATGTGAACCCAAGTATACGTATATACAATAATTCTGTTGTAAGTTCCAAATTTAAAAACGACTTTAGAAAGCGTGTATATTTTAAAATACATTAAAATAGGTTAAAATTCTAAAAAAGAGAACGCCTTTTCTCTAATGAGACGTGATCGAAACGAAGCGTTCCTTTTTTTTTAGAACTTTTAAGTACAGGGTCTCTAAAAAATAGATGCAACACATTAATATGATAATGATTTATTACTGAGACTTGCGCAACAGCGGTCATTTGGAACATGTCCTGTAAAAAATGCATCCTTTGAGCTAGAGACATCAAATCAATGTTTTTTTAATAGTTATTATGATAGCTTACATGTAATGCAATCTTTTTTTCGGTTTTCTTGTCTCAGTAATGAATCATGATCATATTAATAGATTGCATTTATTTTGAGACAGTTTTGAATGCCTTTGTCACCAAATAGGTAGTGAGGCAAAATATTTCTCCTCTCTTGTCCAAGACATAGTGATTGAAGATTAATAACTGTCAGAGTATATAATTTTCAAACCGGGCCAATAGCCTAATAAGTAGAGTATTCGTTGATGGTCCACAAGGCCCGGGTTCAATCCCAGCTCAAGTCGTACCAAAGACTCAAAAAAGGGTACTTATTGCCGCTTTGCTTAAAAATCAGCATTAGAAGGAAAGGACCAAGGATAAAGTGGAGTTATTCAGGGAATGAAGTAGCTCCCTTCTCTACAACTCGGTGTGGTAACTATTGAAAAGAAAGCCTTCGGGTCACCCTTGACTAAAGTCACCAACTTTAATTTTTACTTATTTTCAAATCTGAAACAAAAAAAAAAGAATACTGCTGAGTTATTAGCAGTTACATGGATCCCATGTATATTGAGACACCTTATATTTTAAAGTATTCAAAAATGTACTCGGAGTTTAAATTGCCCAGTCGGCTGGGGGTGTAGAAAACACCAATTGCTTCTCTGCAGAGGGATAAGACCCCTCCCACCAATGAGGGTCCTGGATATGATACTAAACAATCTGATGGTGAAGTTCCAGTGATGCTGGATCTTTGGGGAATGAAGAGCACCCCTTCATCGCCATTGCTCCCAAGTCCACTCTGGCCAGGAATGATAGCACCTGATAGGGCCCTATATGTGGGTTAAATAGAATTATCTGCATACTTATGTTAAAATGAATAGTTTGAAATAGAAGAATTTGACTAAAGAGAATAGCTTGAAATGTTGTTGACAATTAAGCTGTGCACTTACATTTAAACTGCGTGCTTGTGCTGAACTGAATTGTTTGAAATGGAACTGTTTTTGACATTGAAACTGTACTTACACTAAACAGAATTGTTTAATATAGAACATCTGTGCTTAAACTAAACTGAATTAGCGGGATTATAACTGTTTGAACGAATTGAATAGCTTGAAAAAGAAAGGTTTTTGACAATTAAACTGTGCATTCATGCTAAACTGAATTGTTTGAAATAGAACTGATTATTTGTATAAAAATGGATTTGGCGTTGAATAACCAGCAAATTTGATATGCCGTGAAAAACCCAACCAACCAACCAACCATCGGATTTTAAAGCCATTAATAATGAATAAATAAATAAATGAATAAAGATTTAAACACAAATTACGTTGCATACATTTTGAGACAGAACGCCTTTCTCATTTTTCTTATTTTCATTTGAAAATAATTTTTCGGATGAGATATCATATCATACTTATATCACCCTGAAGATGGCCCGATAAAAAAAAAATGATCGTTAAACATTGGCATTTTATTCGTATATAAATAAATACAACATCCGAATATCTTGTTTTTTTTTTTTAAATTATATTTCGTATTTATATACCATTGAATTCATTTCCATTTTCCTCTCCGCTCGCATAATGCAAAGGGCTTCGAAAGAATTGAGCACTCTGGTAGCCGATAGGGTATAAAAATGTAAACAAACGGCTGCTGCTGTTGCTACATAAATACCTTAACAATTCCCCTAGCCAAATGTGCAACGCTTGTTGGCCGAGTGGTCTGAGACTTAGTCTAACGTCTAGCTACACTGAAGAGTTCTGATAGAACGAAACAGTGTGGATGACTATATATATTTCACGGGTTTCGTGATGGGGTCTCTTTTTCTCTTTCGGTGTCCCTGGTTCGAGAAGAAAACATTTGCTGTGGTCGAAGAATGAGGAATGAAGTAAAGATATGAGAAGTATCCTGTTTCTTGAAGAATAAAGAAGCTGCTCATGTGGTGCTTACTGTCTATTATTTTCCATTTCCATGGCCTCGAAGATTCAATAAATAGATCACTCATTTGTTTACACACAACAGTCCTATTTGACCTATAGATAGGACCTTATCAGGTGCTACCACTCTGAGCTAGAGTGGACCTGGGAGCAATGGCAATGAAGAAGTTCTCCGTATTCCCCAAATCCCCAGCTTTACTGGAACCTCACCATCAGGAGAGAAAAAAACAATTTAGTGCAAAACAGAGCTCAGGCTCTTATAAGAATGTTATTTACTTAATGTTTTTCCAAATTATATATATATATATATATATAAAGAGGATTTGGCATTAAATAACCAACAATCGTTGATATGCCATAAAATCTAACCAAACCACATCATATATATTTAATAAAAGTGTACAAAGAGGATTTGGCATAAAATAACCTATAATGGTTGATATGCCAGAAAACCAAACCAAACCAAACAAAATCCAATATATTTGATATATGTGTATATAGAGCATTTGGTATTAAATAGCCAAAATAAATTGATATGCCATAAAACTAAACCATGCTAGAAGGCGAGATCTAGATTTAATAAACAAAAAAGAGATCCCTCAATAAGTGATCTGGATATGACTTAACTATCTGATGAGGAGTACAGGAGTTTTGGGTAATGTAGAGTACTTCTTAATTATCATTACTCCCAGGTTTACTCAGACCCGGAATGGTAGTACCTATTAGGGTTCCGTCTCAGGGTCAATAGAGGAATTTATTCCTTTACTATACTTGAACCCATTTAACTGCGTGCAAACAAATGAGCTCATACCTACCTATTAGTAAAATTATCAACTAACTATTTACTTAAAAATCATATATATATGTGTGTATGTGTGTGTGTGAAAAGGATTTGGCTTTAGATAACTATCATAGGTTGCCGTTAACGTATTCAAACAACCCAGTCGGTTGGGGCCTTAGAGTGCATGAACTGCATCTCTACAGAGGGGCAAGACTCTCCAAACGAGCGTCCTGTTTATGACATTCAACAATCAGATGTTGAGGTTCCAGTAATGCTGTAGATTTGGAGACTTCAGGGTACCTCTTCATTGCCATTGCTCCCGGGTCTACGCAGGCTCGGAGTGGTACTGTTGTGTGTAAACAAGTGAGCGATCTTTTATTGAATTGTTATTGATAGGTAGCTATAGTTGCAACTATTTAACTTTGTTGACTTTCAGTAAATTGAATTGTTTGAAATAGAACTCTTTGATCATTTAAATGTGTGTAAACAAATTATTGATGTTTCAATGAATTACTAGAGATACATAGCAATACTTTGAACCATTTAACTGAGTGCAAAAGAATGAACTTAGGCTCGTTTAAAAACATTATCAGCAAAATGTATTTACAAATCATATACATTGCCCAGTCGGCTGGGGCTGTAGAATATACTGACTGCATCTCTGCAGAGGGGTTCGACTCCACTAACGAGTGTCCAAGATAAGACACAAAACAGTCTAATGGTGAGTGTCCATTAATGCTAGTGCATTGAGGAATGCAGAATAGCCCTTCATTGCCATCGCTCCCAGGTTCATTCTGGCCAGGAATTGTAGCACCAGATTGGGTCCTATCTATGGCTCAAATAGAACTTAAATGTGTACTTATGCTAAATGGAATTGCTTGAAGTAGAACTGTTTTTAAATTTAAACTGCGTGCTAAAGCTAAACTGAATTGTTTGAAATGGAACTACTTTTGTACGCAAAAGTGAATTGTTTGAAATTGAACTGATTTTTGAGATTGAAAATGTGTATTTGTGCTAAACTGAATTGTTTGAAATATAACTGTTGATATGTATAAAAATTGATTTGACATTAAAGAACGTACAATGGTTGAAATGACATAAAACCCAGACGTACCATGACTTCGTGGTGTAATGGTTAAAGCGCTGTAGCAAGCGAGTTCGAACTCCACTTGTGATTTTGCGTTCACATTCGGACAAATACCCTTATCCTTTCAGCTATGGTTAAATGGTACCACTACTGTTCTTCAACAAGGATGGTTTGGCATTAAATAACCTACAATGGTTAATATGCCATTAAAACATTTTGTAGACAACGTTTTTAAACAAGCCAGAGGTCATTTTTTTGTGCACAGTTAAATGCTTTCACGTTTCAACTTTGAACACGAAGATCTAACAACAATTATTCTATTTACTATTAATCATTTATTGGCACACACATAAATGGTTTCAAGTATTGCTATATCAGTAACAGTTGAACATTTGTAATTTATTTTCACACACCTAAATGGATAGGTATATATGATATGCAAGTAAATAATTTGTTCGTAATTTCATTTTTAAATGGGTTATAATTAATTTGTTTGCACACGGGTATTACTATTATATAATAACAGAGGGATTTCGGTTCATGCCTTTGAGTTTAGTTAGGCTGAGAACCTTTCGGCTCAGCACATGGGTTAGTTAGGTGCAACATTGAGGCAGGTGTTAATGCGGGCGGGCGCGGGCGGATGGAGGTGTCACTCAGATGTCATAATAGTCCGAGACGAAATGGGGTAACAGGGTGCGGGTGACATCCCGCACCGGAAGCGCGCGGAGGTTTGTGTGAGAATTTGAAGAAAGACAGAGTTGAGAATTAGACGCCAAACGAGAAGGATCAACTTTTGGAGCTCGCAGACGTGAGGCAAACTTGCGCCCTATGGGGACCACACGAGATGGGGGCCGCTCGAGACGGGGGCCAAATGAATAAGACAGCATAGAAGATTGTGTCTGTCCTCCTTACGTCGAAACCATTTACTCAAAGTTAAGAAAAAGGTTTCGTACCTGAACAAGAAGTCGTTACGTGTTTTCGAATTTCGAGATTCCTATGTTCTATCGTAATCAACATTTTATGTCTATTTCGCACGTGGCGTTAATTGTGAATATGATACATAACTACGGTTTCAACACAGTTAAATGGTTTCAACTATTGCTATCTAACACTAATAATTCTATTCAATATCAATCATTTGTTTGCAGACAGTGACTTGGTTCCAAGTATTGTTGTTTAACACTACTTATTCAATTCAACCCTATAAATCATTTACAAACAGTCGAATAGTTCCAAGTATTTCTCTGTATCTCTAACAATTAAATTAAACATTTTTAATTTATTTACACACAGTTAAATGATCAAACAGTTCTATTTTTAACAATTTAACTTAACGTAAGTCATTTAGTTGCACATAGTTTAAATGTCAAACAATTCTATTTGACCAACAGATAACTCTCTATCGGGTGTTACCACTTCGCGCCTGAGTGGATCTGTTTTTTTGTCATAACTAGGTCACTCGTTTTAGAGGTTGAGTGTCTTACCTCTCTGCAGAGATACAGTCAGTGTATAAAACAGCCCCAGCCGACTGGGTTACTTAAATATTTTTTATTGATTTTTATGTGAATTTATTCATAGAATTGCTTTTAATACATTTGAGTACATCATCATCATCATGATGTCGGGCCGCTAGCACGGATATCCCTGACCCTCTCTCGCAACTTTTCCCGATCGTTCATCACCTCTGGCAGGTCTTCAGTGCTACATCCCGTATCCTCACATAGCTGCTGTATGTATGTTCCAGCTGGTCGTCCTGCTTTTGCTCGGCCATATGTGGGGGTCCATAGGAGTATATCACTTATGAGCTCGTCCTGCTTTTCCATCAGTGTCCTGCATGTCTGGTTCGTCTAGCTTGGATAGTTTTCGTGATGGGAGGCAGGTAGCCGTACAGTTGGTGCTTTATGGGGTGTTGCTCCCAGTACTTGTTCAATATTGCTCGCAACATTCTTGTGTTATTGCCATCTAGCTTCTTCTCCAGCTATTTTGTTAGCGTCCAAGTAGTGCATCCATACAAAAGTATCAACACGACCGCTACCTGGAAGAAACTGCGTTTCATTTTATCGGTCAGGTTTGATTTCCATATGATCGGTAGCCTATCGATAGCTGTCCATGCCTTCGTTAGCCGTATGTCGATGAAATCAATAGCACACATTACTTTTTTAAACCTTGTTTTGTTAAAACCAGAAGGTAAATTATCCATATTACTTACTATGTAAACTTTTATTTATTACTGACATATAACACACGTTGCAAGATTTTAAGCGTATTAGAGCCACGCGCTTTCTATTTCTTGGCTTTCCAGGGGGCACCTGAATTTTGCGTCAAGTAGCTATTATTATCCTATTGGGTTGGTCCCAGGGATACTTCATTCAAGGCAATATCTGCTTGCTAGGCCTGAATTTATCACTTGGAACCTGAGGCATCCCTAAAAGGGAATGCCGACGGGACCAAGTGTTTTTGTTATCGCTGGGCATGCGTGGCTCCTCTCAATAAAAAGCAAACGTGGCAAATTTTGACTTGGTGGGAAGTCGGTTGAATACAAATTCATCAACCTAGTTTTCCGGGATTCTAGTGGCGTTCGCTTCAGATGGGTATTTATATGGTGATATCCTGGTTGGTAGGGCTAAGTTTATCACCTAGAGCCTGAAGCATCTCTAAAAGTGAATGCCGAAAAGATTTTTTGGGACGGCTACGGTTGAGTTTAGATTCGTGCGTGATTCCCTCTATAAAATAACTTTATATCAAATTCCTTGGGCTGCTTTGCGGCAAATCTAATTCTGCAAGACTTTACTAAGGACATCGTTAAAAATGATATCCTAATTTAGATTCAATAATGATTCTTTAAAAATTAAATCAGGTACGTAAATAAGGGAATTGTGACGGCGGTAGTGACGTAGTTTCGGTTACAGACACACACAATCTCTATTTAAATAATAATGGATACGTGCATGTCTGCATGCTTGCATGTATGTTGGAATGTGTGTGTGTGTGTGTGTGTGTGTGTGTGTGTGGACGGCTTGAATTTGAATTTTCAGACAACATTTGCTGTTCATCATGCTTGTGATCAACAGTGTTTGATGGGAAATCCTACAGACCTGAAAAAACAATAAAGAAAACTGTAGCTTAAAATATGAGTGGACTGAGACGGAAAGAAACGAAAAGAAGTAACCTAGCGAAACGGACAAAAGAGACATATATATATATATATATATATATATATATAAGATAAACAGCGATAGAGAAAAAAGTAGGAATTTTAACGCGTTTTCAGTCATTCTTTTCAAGGTCTGGATGCATCGGTATTAACACTATCTGTAATTTCATTGCATCGGATTACCATCACGTGATATGTTACAAATGTTTTATGCCTTGCTGACGTTCAGAGATTAAAACCGCGTGTGAAATGCCAGAAAGAAAAAAAAAAACAAATAATAGATGAAATGAAAAAACAAAAAATCTAAAAAGAATTACAAGATTATCTAACATTCCCTTCTATTTCCTTCGACATTTTTTTTTCGATACAAGACATGGAATATATGGCAGACATATGTCCTTAAACATTTGGATAACCTTTTAGTCCAAAACATAGAGCGGTATCAAAAAGTTTTCATTACACTTAAGAAAATTGCAATGATCACGAAAATATGTTGAGAAAGATGAAAACAATTACACGAAATCTAAATTTAATACTGGCTGAACATGAAAAATTTTCACTTTTTAATTAATATAAAACATAATATGTAATATCTAGTTATACTTGAAACACACACACACACACACACACACACACACACACACACACACATATATAAGTAAGTAATGTTGGCGACTGGAGTCGAGTGCGACCAGAAGGCTCCCTTTTCAATAGCTACTACACCGAGGTATAAGGGAGGGCGCAACTTCTTTCCATGGATTTCTCCACTTTACTCTTTATACGTATCTTATATTGCTGAATGTTAAGCAACAAGGTATTAAGTACAATTTTTAAAGCCTTTGGTATGACGTGACTTGGGATTGAACCCAAGTAGGCCTAGTAGGCCAATGAGCCGGTACTTATATAAATGTTGTCTGCAATATTTCTACATAAAGAGGGCAGCTTATCTGTATTAAAGCCTAGAGTCCGATGATTACACTCTGTGTCTATTCTGCTGTAACTTATATATATATATATATATATATATATATATATATATATATATATATATATATATATATATATATATACCAACTTCTCCGCACCAACATGATGTGTCAGAAGGTCATTTTTAGCGGAGTTTAACTGGCTTGAATTTAAAGGTTTTCTTCTTACACACTCGTAGATAAAGGTTAAAGAGCACAGTCTGCCCTACTATTTTCCCATATCTGGTTGGAGAATAGTTGGCTTAATACATTTCTTAAGAGTATTAGCGCGATGTAAAAACGTAAACAGCTTGATCCAGGATTTGAACTCAGATTGCCGCGTCCATATCGTCCGAAGGTGACGATAAGGATCTCTCTCTCTCTCTCTCTATATATATATATATATTGTTGAGATTTTTTCACACTAGCGTTAGCTGATGGTTTTTCACTGAGTGAGAGTGACAGCAAGTGTCCCTCAAATATCCAGTACTCTTCTCAGTATTCTCGCTGATATTGATAATGCTATTGTCTGAATGGTCTCAACCTATTTTTTCAGTCCCTTTACCAAGACTTTGAAGCTTGTTCCGAATGAACCAAATACAATTGGTATCACCTTCATGTTCCATAGTTTTGGGAGTTTTTGTTTTTGTTCTCTGGTGAGGTCTAGGGACTGATATCTCTTTTCGTTTCCTTTTATTTTTACTTAGTGATCCGCAAGGTTGGCAAAGTCCACTATTCGGCTGTACTGTTGTTGTGATTATTATTAAAGTTGGACGAGACTGATTGCATTTCACATAGCACTAATACCCTTGGGAAAGGTATGAATCCAATTATTCTCCTTCCATCTATAGGTAAATAGCAGATAGGGTTCTTCAGCCTTGTTGAGGAAACTAGTCTAGGAGAAGGAAAACTCTGAATTAAAATCTGTTAAACTCCGTTTAAAAATTGACCTTGTGTCATATCCTGCCCGAGCGGAGGGGTTGGGTAAATAGGATTATTAAAGTTGTAGTAGCAGTAGTAAGCCATAGACTCATGTTCAAATGCTACACACTGCCATCGCCTCAGATAAATAACGAACGATTTGATCGGAAATCATTTGATAGGTGGGAGTAAGAACAGGTTACATGTCAGCAATTAAGATAAGATAAAAAGAAAAAAAAGTAGAAAAAAGACATGTTGTGGGAACATAATATATCAGACGCTTATAGTCTTTTTTTAAAATTGAATGGAAGGAAAGAAGAAAAAAACAAGGGAAAAGGAAAGAAAGAAAGACAGACAGACAAAGAAAACGAACTGATCAATCGATTGATCAATAGATAAATAGATTAAAAACAAAAATGAAAAACGTTTATTTTGAAATCTTATTTTGGAAATTAGGTTTTTGTTGGTTTATTGTCTTGGGTATAAGCGATAGGCAATTTCCTGTCTAAAATAAATAACCTTCGGCGTTGCATTCTGTAAAAAAAAAAAAAAAAAAAAAAAATGTATCTTTAAATTACTATCTAAAGAAAATGAATAAATAAATAGATAAATGTAAGCTGTTTAATGCGACATCAAACTGATGTGAAATTTACTTGTTGGATTTACCTACTTTCTGGATTGGATACCAAATTTTATTATTTAATAGCAATTGATTAGGGATTTGATCCTATTTACCAACCCCTCCGCTCGGGCAGGATATGACACAATTTTAAGCAGAGTTTAACAGGTTTGAATTCAGAGTTTTCCTTCTCCTAGACTAGTTGCCTCACCAAGGCTGAAGAACCTAGTCTACCCTACTATTTGCCCAATAATTGGATTCATACCTTTCCCAAGGGTATTAGTGCTATGTTAAATGCAATCAGTCTCGACCAGGATTTGAACTCGTGTCGCCGTGTCTATTTCCTACGACGATAACCATTACACCACGGACACCTCCATGGATTCGGGATTTGATAGCAATCAAATGAGTAAGCAGAAACAAAACATTTTTCACAAGTTTATTCTTTGTATTTCCGATTGACATGACACATCCACCCCACCAAAAAAAAAAAAAAATGAACTGATGTGATATTTCATAAATAATAACAAATTATTCCTATTTTTGATAAAATTTTCGCTGGTCATTCATTAACAGAAGAAATTAGAACTGGTTCTTATATATTCATTTATTTATTTGGAAGAATGGCTTGATTTTTTTGTTTTCATGGCATATCAAACATCCTGGATTATTTAATGCCAAAGTCATCGTTGTAAAAGAACAGTGGTAGTACTATTTAAACTATAGTTCGAGTCATAAGGGGTTCATGTCTTTCCCAAGGACATTAGTCCAAAATTGGATGTAAAAGAGTTTGATCTCGCTTATTTCGAGCAGCAATCCAACATTATAGTCATGGAGATTCCCTTTCTTATTTGTAAGGAAAAAAGTAAGTAAGTAAAGTAAAGTTGGCAACCGTAGTCAAGGGCTCCCTTTTCAATAGCTACTGCAAGGAGGTGTTGTGGAGGGCGTTACTCCTTTCCCTGGATTGCTACACTTTACCCTTCATATTGCTAAGTGTTATCCAAGGAGGTATCAAGTACCATTTTTAAAGTCTTTGGTATGACTCGACCTGGGATTGAACCCAGGTCTCCCGGACCATTGGTGAACACTCTACCCACTCGGAAATGAAAGAGATAAAAGTCACTAATTTTGAAGGAATAATAATCCATAGAATTATTTATAAAAAAATGAATGGAATGTAAAAGGGGAAAATTGTCTTCATCTTTATTGCTATTTCAAAACGTTTCGGCCGATATGTTCTCCGGCCTTCTTCAGGTGTTTGTCAAAATAGGGAAGTATGAAGTATGTCCATTACTGAATCCACGGGGGTCGCCTGTTCTGATTGCGTTAGCCGTAACCGGTGCAATTATTAAGTATTCCTGTCCAGGAGGACACATAGCGTAACGGTTATAGGCGTTGGTTCCCTAAGCTTCTAAGGAGACAATCATCTGGAGGTAGCACGTTTAATCCTGACTGCAGGTATTTAACAATACAGGAATACATAACTGGCGAAATTTTCTTAAAAAAAAAAAAAATTTTTTCACAATTTTTTCCATGCTTGTTATCTTTGTATTGTTTTCTATTGGTTTCCAACAAAAAATACTTTATTCTCAAACACGCATTTTCTTTGAGACTATCCAAATAATCGGCAAATCAAATTGACTTGAACAGAGGTCTGTCATCAATTTTTTGGTGGCTTAGAAGTGCAAACAATATTTTTTTTTTTTTACAGAAGAATCTCAAATCTGTACGGAGAAGCATTTTTTTGTGAAAAATAAAAAAACAACTTACAAATGGGCAACAGATAGGTTTGCCTCTTCGAACTTGAGTTGAAAAGACGGTCTATTGTGAAAAACACATTGACTCTCAGGTTAATGTCCCGGGCGCAGTGGTTTGTAAAGAAGGTTCCACTGACAGTCTTGTAAGACATGAAAGGACCCGTCACTATTGATTTCCAAGAAAATTGTCCAACTATAAACATCAAACACGTTGGATAAGAAGAGAAACACAAAATCAACTTTCGCTTTATTCTCTCCGTTCATTTTCTGATGCCGTCAAAGTCGAGGTAAATAAATAACGGACACAAGAAGGAACCAGGCATTCCTGCATATTTGAATCGTTCATCCTTCTTCGTACAAGCGAATGATTGTCTCCGAATGCCCAAACCACCAAGTGAGAGGAAATTGATAAATTCTTCCCGCATATTTGAATCGTTCATCCTTCTTCGTACAAGCGAATGATTGTCTCCTAATACCCAAACCACCAAGAGTGAGGAAATTGATAAATTCTTCCCGCATATTTGAATCGTTCATCCTTCTTCGTACAAGCGAATGATTGTCTCCTAATACCCAAACCACCAAGTGAGAGGAAATTGATAAATTCTTCCCGCATATTTGAATCGTTCATCCTTCTTCGTACAAGCGAATGATTGTCTCCTAATACCCAAACCACCAAGTGAGAGGAAATTGATAAATTCTTCCCGCATATTTGAATCGTTCATCCTTCTTCGTACAAGCGAATGATTGTCTCCTAATACCCAAACCACCAAGAGTGAGGAAATTGATAAATTCTTCCCGCATATTTGAATCGTTTATCCTTCTTCGTACAAGCGAATGATTGTCTCCTAATACCCAAACCACCAAAGTGAGGAAATTGATAAATTCTTCCCGCATATTTGAATCGTTCATCCTTCTTCGTACAAGCGAATGATTGTCTCCTAATACCCAAACCACCAAGTGAGAGGAAATTGATAAATTCTTCCCGCATATTTGAATCGTTCATCCTTCTTCGTACAAGCGAATGATTGTCTCCTAATACCCAAACCACCAAGTGAGAGGAAATTGATAAATTCTTCCCGCATATTTGAATCGTTCATCCTTCTTCGTACAAGCGAATGATTGTCTCCTAATACCCAAACCACCAAGAGTGAGGAAATTGATAAATTCTTCCCGCATATTTGAATCGTTCATCCTTCTTCGTACAAGCGAATGATTGTCTCCTAATACCCAAACCACCAAGAGTGAGGAAATTGATAAATTCTTCCCGCATATTTGAATCGTTCATCCTTATTCGTAGAAGCGAATGATTGTCTCCTAATACCCAAACCACCAAGAGTGAGGAAATTGATAAATTCTTCCCGCATATTTGAATCGTTCATCCTTCTTCGTACAAGCGAATGATTGTCTCCTAATACCCAAACCACCAAGAGTGAGGAAATTGATAAATTCTTCCCGCATATTTGAATCGTTCATCCTTCTTCGTACAAGCGAATGATTGTCTCCTAATACCCAAACCACCAAGAGTGAGAAAACTGATCTCATCGTCTTCCATTAGGGTTCACAGAACACCGAAGTCCTCTTTCTGATTCACATGGGCGACATCGTCCTGCCGGCAACTACCACTGTAATATACTAGCTTAGCTGGTCACGATGAATTTAGCAGATTCAATCGGGTCACAAGATAACATCAACAAAGTGGTTTTCACGGGAAAGAGAAATCGGAAATATGTTGGCAAGAATATAATTTATTGCCTCAGGATTGAATGACAAATATTTACGTTCGCAGATTAGATCAACAAATTACCGAAAAAAAAACAAACAAACTGGAAGTATGTTACTTCCAATAACCAGCAATAAACAAGAAAATACACGACGCGAAGAGAATGTTCATATTTCTGCATGAGACTTGAAAAGACAATACAAAGTCTGTCATTTTGGACTGAAGGCAGAGACCCACTGGTCATTCAAGCAAACCTATCCGCCCCTCTTGTGTGTTCTCCAGCCGTGGCACTACTTCACAAAAAGGGTCACCACCACAGAAGAAAGATATGTGCGAACTCTCTCTAACTGTATTCCTACTACACACAACCGTCACCGTCGAAGAATAAAAATATAAATTATATTTTCATATATCTACGTGTTTTTCGTTGTTTGTTCAGCGGTGCAATATGTGACACCACCAGTTTGATAACCGATCGGGTCTGGTAACCTCGTTTGATTTGGTTAACTTCAGCTTTCAATCCAGGATGCAAGATCAAGTATATACCGGACATTGGCCTAATGAGAAGAGTATTTGTCAATGATTCGGAAGACCAGGGTTCAATCCCAGGTCTAGTCATACCAAAGACTCAAAAATGGTACTTGACGCGGCCTTGCTTAGCACACAGCACAATAAAGTAAGGATCCAGGGTAAATTGGAGTAATCCAGGGGATGGAGTAGCACACTCACTTACATTTTGGTGTAGTAGCTTTTGAAAAAGGAGCCTTCAGAACACTCTAGACTAAGGTCGCCAACTTTACTTTTCTACTACCCTACAGGACGTGATGTTGAACTTTGTCAATTCGTCTTTTTTTCTGGCTTTTAAAAAAATAACTTTGCTTTTTCCACTCCGGTACCATTCATTTACCATTGTGCATAATGTCTTTTAATGTATCTGTCCTTACCGTACTGTTATGTATTTCTTTATCATATCAGGCAGATAGTCAGATTGTTATAAGGATTTACGAGAGACAATCAATAATAGAGGGATCGGACAAAATAATGGAAATAAATAGAATCTTTGTATCATAAATTTGAAACTCCTATAAAACCATCAAAGTTTTGTTATTTTTATGTTTTTTGATTTATTATTAATTTTTCTCGTCTTATTTTAGTAAAATTGTTGGCTTTTTACAGATATCACCAGAGTTTTTTTAGTTTGGTTTTGTGGGTTTTATGGCATATCAACCTTTGTAGGTTATCTAACGCCAAATACATTTTTATGTAAATAATCTTTTCTATTTAAAACAATTCAGTTTAGCATAAGTACACAGTTTAATTGTCAAAAACATTTATGTCAAACTATTCCAGAAGTTATATGTAACAATTCAGTTAAGTGTAAATACAATTTTAGTTTGGTTTGGTTTGTTTGGTTTTATGGCATATCAACCTTTGTAGGTTATTTAACGTCAAATCAATTTTTATGTAAATAATCAGTTCGATTGAAAACAGTTCAGTTTAGCATAAGTACACAGTTTAATTGTCAAAAACATTTCCATCTCAAAGTATTTAAGCAGTTATATGTAATAATTCAGTTAAGTGTAAATACAGTTTTAATGTCGAAAAACAGTTCAATTTGAAATAATTCAGCTAAGCATAAGCACGCAGTTTAAGTGTAAGGACTGTTTAATTGTGAGAAACGTTTCTATTTCAAGCTATTCAGTTTACTCAATTCATTTTAACATAAGTATGCTGTTAGTTCTATTTAACCCATAGATAGGGTCCTATCAGGTGCTACCACCCCGGGCCAGAGTGGACCTGGGAGCGATGGCAATGAAGGGGTACTCCGCATTCCCCAAAGCTCCAGCACTGCTGGGACCTCACCATCAGATTGTTTAGTGTCATATCCAGACAATCCTTGGGGGGGGGTCTTACTCCTCTGCAGAGAAGCAGTCGGTGTATTCTACTGCCCCAGCCGACTGGGCAAAGATATCACCAGAAGAAATTAATTAAAATTCATTAAAGTTAATAGATCTGATAGATCTATTAACTTTAAAAGAAGTCAAATTGTTGGTGCTCGTAAGGCAGGTGCTAGTGTAGCAAAAACAGCTGAATTATTTGGTATAGCAAGGATTGCTGTCTGGAAAGTAATGACAGCATTCGAGAAAGAAGGAAGACCATTCTCACTGAAGCAAAACTTCGGAAGAAAGCTAAATCTGCCTGATAGGGACCGCAGATTATTAGGAAGGATCACAAGAATACAGTAGAGCTTAATGACCATCTCGAGAATCCATTTTCCTCAAAAATTGTAAAAAAAAGAAACTGCACAAAGTTGGACTTCATGGGGAGAGCTGCAATCAGAAAACCATTTTAAAAAATTTGTTTGAAATTTTCAGGTGTTTCCATCATTTTGTCCAAAACCTGGATGAAGTTTTCAATATAACGATTTACATTTCACCTAGGAGTAACATTTTGCTTTTTTTTATCAAGATAATCTCCATTCTTTCAAACACATTTTTTCCTATCGAAAAAGCTGTTATTGAGAAATATCTTTATTGTAACTTTATTCTCACTGCCTAAATGTGCGCATTAAGTGGCTGGTTTGTCTTCATCTTGAATACTATGTCGACCTTTAAAAATTCAGTCCAGTTGTAAACATTTTTTGAACTAAAGCGTTCTTCTCCATACACATCACATATTTTTGTAAATTTTATTTGGTTTGCACTTCTTAAGCCACCCAAAATTTCATGACAGACCGTTGTTTAAACCTGGACAGACTCAGCTCGATTTGATGCGAATTTGAATAGCCCCAAAACAAATACTTTGTAAGATAAGAATGATTTTTGCAATAGATCAACCCTAAATAACGCATTCATGGAAAAAAAATTCAAAAGAAAAATGTATTTGACTTTTTCAAAGAAATTTTCTATGTTCATTTAATAACCCTCGCATATATATGCAACAATATACGGCCTAGTCGGCTGCGGCAATATAATACACGTACTGCATCTCTACTGAGGGGTAAGACTACCCCAACGAGTGTCCTAGATATGGCACTAAACAGTCTGATTATGAGGCTCCAAGTAATTCTACAGCTTTAAGGAATGCGGAGTAGCCCTTTATTACCATCGTTCCGAGGTCAACTCTGGCACGGAGTGGTAGCACATGGTAGGGTTCTATCTATGGGTCAAATAGAAATAAACTGTTTTCTTATGATAAACTGATTTGCTTAAAATAGAACTGTTTTTTTTTTTTTTACATTTAACTGTGTGTTGACAAAAAGCTCTACTTATGCTAGATTCTATCGTTTGAAATAAAAAAATGTTTATATGTATAAAAATGAGTGTAAATAAATGACAGATGTTTAATTGAATTGTTTGTGGTACATAACAATACTTGCAACCATTTAACTTTGTTGACTAAACTGAATTGTTTAAAATAGAACTATTTTATAAGTATAAAAATGGATTCGGCATTAAATGACCTACAATGGCTGATATGCCATAAAATCAAACCAGACCAAAGCAAATCAAGCCAAGCAACAATATATATTGTATCAGAATTTCAATGCACAGAGGACGACTGTTTTAAACATCATTCAAGAGTTATTTTGGCAAGTTAAGTGTTTTTCAAACTTTTCTAGGGCTTTTTAGATCTATATACCGGATATTGGCATTATGGTTAGAGTGTTCGCCCATGGCCCGGGAGACCTGGGTTCAATCTCAGGTCTAGTCATACCAAAGACTTAAAAAATGGTACTTGATGTCTCCTTGCTTAACACTCAGCATTATAAGGTACGGATAAGGAGTAAAGTGGAGCAATCCAGGGAAAGGAGTAGCGCCCTCTCCTACACCTCGGTGTAGTAGCTATTGAGGAGGGAGCCTTCGGGTCATCCTCGACTAACGTCGCCAACTTTACTTTTACTTACTTTAGTTCTCTAGCAGTGTCAAGAAGAGAATTTTATCTTTATAAAGGCTCACAGAAGTGCTGAAATATAAATTCTTATATATTTTACCAATGTAATATTATATTTAAATACGGTGCAATCCCGTATTTTCATGAAGTGATTTTCTTTAAGTTTGTCTTCGTTCCCGTAGGCTCCATTTGGTTGCTCATTCGGTTAACGTTCGACGACTGTTATCATTATCGTATTGATAGTGTTTGACACAGAATATATAAATTACTTGAAGAAATTCCGATACAAACTTGGTAATGGGACGCAATTCTTTTTGCCTATTTTTTAAAAGTGGATATCTTTTTTATCTTTTATCAACTGAAGTTTATATACAGTACAGATGGCGTTTTGTCATGTCATGCTACGTATATAATTCAGAATCAGTCCCCCAACCACCACTAACAAAGGCACTCACAAAAGCTAGATGGAGCTCGAATATTTTTGTCCCAATGTTGCGTTATCAAATTACCCCTGTATAATATTTTTTACCCAATGTTGTGTTATAAAATTACCCTTGTATAATATTTTGGGCCTGATGTTGTGTTATCAAATTACTTTGTATGGTATTTTTGGCTTGATATGGTGTTATTAAATTACCTTTGTATAATATTTTTGGCCCAATGTTGCGTTATAAAATTACCCTTGTATAATATTTTGGGCCTGATGTTGTGTTATCAAATTACTTTGTATGATAGTTTTGGCTTGATACGGTGTTATTAGATTACCCTTATATAATATTTTGGGCCCGATGGTGTTATAAAATGACCCTTGTATGATATTTTTGCCCGATGTTGTGTTATCAAATTACCTTTGTAAAATATTTTTGGCCCGATGTTGTATGATCACATTACTCTCATATAATCTTATGATAATTTTTTAAATAATTCCTAAAAAAATTATTCAACTGTTAATTTTAAACGAAAATATGTTCTTTAAAAATACATTTGAGATTTTAAAAGATTATTTTTATTATTTCAGCAGGAAATCTAATTGTCTGAGTCATGTTGTTGAAAAGATTTCGTTTATTTTTTATTATTTTTATTTATTTATTCATTTTTTTTTTTTTTCGTGTAAAATTATTATGAACCCGAATTTATCTAAATCAGCATTTTAAGGCCTGAAAATAAAAGAAAACTGTAAAAGTTGGTGAATTAAAGTAATTTTTCCTCATGGTTCAAGAGAAGACGTCCAGTATAATAAAAGTCAAGGGCAAATGTTTTGTTCTGCGATAATTTTTATACACTCGCGTACACACACGCGCGTGCACACACGCACACGCGTTCACACGCACACAGACACACACACACACTCGTATATGTGTATGTATATATGTACAGAGATTATGATTATGACTAAAATTCAACATTAAAACCGTTTTAAATCTGGGAAATCATTATAATACTCATTGCACGAAACCAGAACAATGTCACATTATATTTCAAGTACAAAAACAATCGATTCTTCATCGATGGTCCGGGAGACATGGGTTCAATCCCAGGCCGCGTCATATCAAAAACTTTTAAAATGGTACTTGATGCTTCCTTTCTTAAAGCTCTGCAATATAAGGTATGTATCAAGGGTAAAGTGGAGCAATCCAGGGAAAGGAGTAGCGGCCTCACCTACACCTGAATGTAGTAGCTATTGAAAAGGGAGCCTTCAGGTCGCCCCCGATAACGGTCGCCAACCTTTTTTTACTTATTACTAGCTCACCTGATGCTCGAAAAATGAAACTCTAAGTTGTGAGTTTTGTTTTTGTTTTATGACTTATTCTATAATTGAAACATCATGTTATATATATATATATATATATATACTATACGGTGTATATATATATATATAAAAATAAATATCGATACGGTGTATTTTTATTCGGGTAAATACACACACACACACAAACACACACACACATATATATATATATATATATATATATATATATACATTTATGTGTATATAAAAATACGCCGTATCGATGACAGACCATATTCTCTAATTATTATACACGCACAAAACTGACAGCGCCAACCAACGTTGACTCTGAGCCTACGCAACCGTAACTTATATATAATTACATATCATCATCATCATGTCGTGCCGCCAGCACGGATATCCCTGATCCTCTCTCGCCACTTCTTCCTATCATTCATCGCCACTGGCAGGTCTTCAGGGTTACATCCTGTGTCCTCACATAGCTGCTGTATGTAAGTTCGGGCTGGTTGCCCTGCTTTTGCTTGGCTATATGTGGGGGTCCATAGGAGTACATCACTTATGAGCTCGTCCTTGCTTCTCCAGCAGTGTCCTGCGTGTCTGGTTCATCTAACTTGAATAGTTTTCGTGATGGAAGGCAAGTGGCCGTATAGTTGGTGTCTCGAGGGGTGTTGTCGCCAGGACTTGTTCAATATTGTTCTCAACATTCTTGTGTAAAGATAGATAGATAGATAGATAGATTAAACAGACAGACAGAAGGCGAACACTGATAAATACAGATAAATATGTTATGGAATGTTTCTAATAGGTAGATATAAACTAAATAATGTAAATATTAACGTAGATAGATAGATAGATCATCATCCTCATCATGTCGTGCCGCCAGCACGGATATCCCTGACCCTCTCTCGCCACTTCTCTCTATCATTCATCGCCTCCGGCAGGTCTTCAGGGTTACATACTGTGTCCTCACATAGCTGCTGCATGTAAGTTCGGGCTGGTCGTTCTGCTTTTGCTTGGCTATATGTGGGGGTCCATAGGAGTACATCACTTATGAGCTCATCCTTGCTTCTTCAGCAGTGTCCTGCGTGTACGCAGGACACACTGATTATGTTGTATTGTCATCTGCTGATTCATGCAGAAATATACATATATATACTGGATACATACCGACGCAATGATAAAGACGCAGGAGGACTTCTTTAACAATATCTTTACCTCTCACTTTATTTGTAAGGTTTCGAAAAAGTTGTTCAAGGTTTGCGTGTGAGAGGGAGCTGGAGACCGAACATAACTGAAATATTTTGACCTCGAAGTCATGGCCGTCAGCGTTTTGTCTTTCTCGTTCTCCATGGCTGCTCAACCGAAGCCCTGGAGTCCGCTCTGCTGGGTGCTGGCTTACCTTACTATATCTCGTCTTCTCCGTCTCCAACTTTTTCAACTCAACTCAACTGTCTCAACTCAACTGTTCAATTCGTCGGCCTTATATTACCTTCAAACTCCCACGCGGTGATATGGACACGCCTCCACGCCTCCGCAATTTCTTCCGATATCTCGCGATCGGGATGTGTCGCTACCTTTGGAATGGCCTTTGTGATAGTCATCGAAGGAAATAACTGTCATGCAGTCCAAAGGTCACTCTCTTCCGGTGCGTCAGTCTATGAGAGTATAATGGGATTTTTTTTTACCTCGTCCCATTTCATCAGCCAATTTCCGCCCACGCGATTTCCTCTCACAACTACCATTGGAATGTGTCACTTCCTTCCGGTGCATCACCTTGAATGGCATTTTTGGCCGGGTCAAAAAGTCAAAACATAACAATTACATATATATGTAGATATTTACCAATTCTCCTTTACAAACAGTATGCAAAACTAGGTCAATTTTAGGTGTAGTCACGGAAGATGATGTAGCGATTCTTGCAAAGACACTTGTTTAAATTTGAAGCACGGCTAACTAGTAAATAAAGCGCCGAGTGTTACATTACCAAGCTGAATCCAAGCAGGCCGAAGTAATGTAAACAAACGAATAAACAAAAAAGAATAATAAACCATTCACAGCTGCATATGAAATTTTTTTAAACTGAGAATTAACTTAAGAAATTGAAAAGATAAAATAATATAATCAGGTTTGTAGAATTTAACTGACGTTATTTTAATTCCTTTCAATATTAAAATACATATTCAAACTTTGTCTTTTTCTAATTCACGAATTATAAACGGACATGAGTTACCTTGCTTTTATGATTTTCAGTCGCCTATACAACCTCTTTTGTTTATCGATGCTGTTTGGTAAATTTGCTGACGGATACATTAATTGCATTTCCACACGGAATTTTAAAAGATATCTGTGATATTTTGTTTAATAAAAATGGTTAACAAATGTGTTGCATTTGGCTGTAGATATACATATAGAGAAAAAAGTATCAACATTTTTCTCCTCTTGGACAATCTGATCTCTTTGAGAAATGGGTGAAATTTAAAAACCGTAATTACTAGTTTCCTACAAAAAAATTCAGTGCTCTGTATCAAACGGATTTTAACAGGTTTAAACTCAAGGTTTTTTTTCTCCTAGACCGTTTGCCAGACCAAGGTTAAAGAACTCTGTCTACCCTACAATTTACCTATTGGTAAAGGAATATTTGGATTTTTAACCTTCCAAAAGATATTAGCAATTTGTGAGATGAAAAAAGTCTCTTCCACGTTTTGAAATAAATACATAGTCTGGTGAATGTATAATCAGCGAGGTCAAATGGCATTCGTACCAGGGGACTCAGCAAAGGCTCATTGGCAATATAAAGTACGTATCAAGGGTAGAGTGGGGCAATCCAGGGAAAGGAGTAGCGCCCTTTCCTACACCTCAGTGTAGTAGGTATCGAAAAGGGAGCCTTCTGGTCGCCCTCGACTCCAGTCGCCGACTTTACTTACTTTAGCAAAGGCTAGCATAATTCACATTGCGCCTAGACATTCTATGACCAGAGTAGTCCAGCTGGACTCGAGCCGTAACTAGTACCTGACATCTTCCTCCCGTAAATCCCTACTATAAAGGGGCCTTGTGTCAAATCTTTCCTGGTAGAAGGCAAGGATAAATATCACATACACAGACACGCGCGTGCACACACACACACACACACACACACACACGCATATATATATATATATATATATATGGGGGTGGGTGTTCACAGATTAGTGTTTTATCTTTTTAATCATTTACCTTGGAAGATGACAGCAGTGTTGAATAATTTTCCAAAGATCGTGAAAAAAAAAAAAGAATTAAAAAATAACACAAATTGTTTTGATGACCTCGAGACAGACTCGATTGAAGCAAGTCAATATCGACCGAAGATTTCTCCTTCTTTTCTACTCAGTAAATAAACAGATATTATTTTGACTTGACAACCGTTCAACCGACTCTTGCGCGCTTTTAATTCAGTCAACTATAAATAAAAACCAAAGCCATTAGCAATTTTGTGTCTGCTTACCGTTTCCAGTCTTTTAAACGGGCAAACATTTTTGTTTTTAGATGTCTCCAGCGGTTCTCGCATCAGACACTTACAGATAAGAAAGAGAGCTGATTAAACGAAGAAATAAATATATTTAATATAGAAAATTCTAATAAATATATTCAATACAGAAAATTCAAATTTATTCCCTCTCTGTTTGATCTGGCTTGATTGGGTTTAAGGTATATTAAACTTCGTAGGTTATTTAATGCCAAATTCTGTGTACATATATCAAGTATATATAATTTGATTTGGTTTGGTTTTATGGCATATCAAACATTGTTGGTTATTTAAAGCCAAAATCTGTGTACATGTATTAGATATATATAATTTGTTTTAGTTTGGTTTTATGGCATATCAAACATTGCTGGTTATTTAATGCCAAATTCTGTGTACGTATATTAAATATATATAATTTGGTTTAGTTTGGTTTTATGGCATATCAAACATTGTTGGTTATATAATGCCAAATCCTGTGTACATATATTAAATATATATAATTTGGTTTTGTTTTGTTTTATGGCATATCAAACATTGTTGGTTATTTAATGCCAAATGTATGTGAGATATATATGATTTGTTACCAGATTTTGTTGATAACATCTTTAAACGATCCAGTGTTCATTTCTTTGCATTGAGTAAAATGGTTTCAACTATTGCTATCTAACACGAATAATTCTATTTATCATCAATCGTTTGTTTGCACACAGTTAAATAAGTAATATAGCCATAATACGACCAAGATATGAATATGTGAAATATACATATATATATAGAACGTTCATATGCGTAGGAATCCCAAAACACTGATGACTTTCTTTTTAGTTCAGGTACGAAACGTTTATTGACTTCTTGAGTTTAGTCTTTCGACACGAGGAGAGAGAGAGAGAGACACAATTTTTACTATGCTGACCGTTCCATCTGACCCAACAAACGCACGGCGAATCCCGTAGGCTACAAATTGGCCTGGCCTTGCCGAGGCTCAAAAATCGACTCGCTTTGCCCAGCATCAGATCTCAACTGGCTCACCCAGCTTCGGATCTCAACTAACTGCTAGATATTTATGATATGTTAGAGATTAATTTATCGATAATTTCATTTTGAAATGAATTAGAAATAATTTGTTAGCACATTAATATTCCTATTGTTTCTACACAGTTAAATGGTTTCACTTATTTCCAACCTACACTAATAATCATCTTCAATATGTTCTATCGTGGTAAGGAAGTGAAATAAAGAGTTAATTATTTATTAACTGAAGTGGTTCAGTCCAACAAATATCATAAGTCTCGCGCTGTGGGTGTTACGTCCGGAGTTGGTCTTACTTCTGACCGAGATCTTGCAGAATACTCGAGCTTAAGAAACACGACGTCTTTTATACATCCACGATACCGGAAGTCACGTGGCACGAGTCACTATACAACGCAATATCAATCATTTGCTTGCACAAAGTGAAGTGGTTACAAGTATTGCTATTTTACACTAATCATTTTATTCAACATTGTTCATTTTTTTGCTCATAGTTAAATAGTTCCTAGTATTGCTATGTATCTCTAACAATTCAATTAAACATCAGTAATTAACTCAAACTCAGTTAAAGGATCAAACAGTTCTATTTTCAAGAATTCAATTTAGCAAATGCCATTTGTTTGCACAGAGTCTAAATTTTAAACTTTTCTATTTGACTAATAGATAGGACCTTATCAGGTGCTACGACTCTAAACCAGAGCGGACCTGGCAGCAATGGTAATGAAAGGGAACTCTGCATTCCCAAAAGATCCAATATTACTTGAGCCTCACCACCTAAGTATGGCGTGAAACTAACAGTCTCCCAGCACAGTTGATTCAATGTCTACAACATCCTAACGTGGATATAAATGATCTATCACTGGAAGTAAGCTACTTTGTTGATAAATACAGCAAACTACACACACACGCGCGCACACATACCCACCATATATATATATATATATATATATATATATATATATATATATATCCAGGTACCTATTACAAGCTGTTATATATATATATACAAATTAATAATATAGTTATATGATTTCATTTATTTATGCAAAAATACTGTTCATTGCGTATGTAGAGTCAATGGAGATTTGTCTCTATAAGTTTATTATCAACGCGATTACCAGACTAATATATATATATATATATATATATATATATATATATATATATATATATATATATATATATCGTAACAGTTTTGGTTGTCACTAATTCACTTTGTGGGTTTGCGGCGAACCAAGAGCGATATAATTTGGAAAGTGCTTAATATCTGAAATAGAGCTATTATATAATTTAATAATGATAAACAAATATATATTAGATCTATATAATTAATGCCATGGAAGTTTGTCTGCTAACTTAGGTTTCATGTTAGTATATATATGTATATATATATTTGTATGTATATATGTATATATGTATGTACGGTGACAATTAACAAAGATGTTCGAAATTACCAGGACTTGAAAAACACCAACTAAGACATTGGTCAGTGTTTCAACTGCCTTTAACCCAAGCTGTCTCATCTCGCTCGATATCAAATTAGGATGAATAAAAAGCTTAACACCAGATTTGAGTCTGTTATTTTCAATAAAATATTCCTACATGTGCACTTGAACGTGCGCGTGCGTGTGTGTGAGTGTGTACACACACACATACATGTATACATTTAACTATATATAAAAATAAACTTCATGATCATAGTCGAGGGTGATCTGAAGGCACCCTTTTCAATTGCTACTACTTAGAGGTGTAGGAGAGGACGTTACTCTTTTCCCTGGACTTCTCTACTTTACCCTTGATCCGTACCTTATAATGGCAAACATTCTACCCACTTGGGAAATGGGCCAGTAATACCTACATATATATATATATATATATATATATAATTATAATTCACCATTAAAACGGTCGAGACCAGTAAAATATGCTGTCCGATGCTCCAAAATATAGAGTAATATCATGATATTCTAGTGGTATAATAAATATGATAAACTGAGACAACTCACGACGTGATGTTTCACGCTCACGATTTACAGGCTAGCTTATTTCTACAAATCAAAAGTCTTTTCTCAATGTACTAAACGAGTATTTAACTTCTTGGTGACTTTCGATACTAATTTCGACACCTTTTTTAACAGCTCCAGTGGATTTGAATAAATTAGGATAACTTGTAAAATCTTCAAAACAGAATAAAAATTGTTTGGATCCCTCATCCCAAGCATATATATATATATATATATATATATATATATATATATATATATATATAATCAACAGGAAAACAAATAAGTTTAATCCCCGATTTCTGTGCTGCCTTGTTATAATCAGTTTCATGTGATTGAGTCAAATGGAAGAAACCTATGATTCTCAGGTTTGGGCAGTGCATAAAAATTGACCAGAAGAGGGTTTGATTTCTTTGTTTAATGGCATATCAACATTTGTAGGTTATTTAATGCCAAAGCCATTTTCCGAGAAGAACAGTTGTGGTACTATTTAACCCATAACTGGGAGGATAAAGGGGTATATATATATATATATGTATATATATATGTGTATAATCGTATTGAGAATGTTAACAATATCTATTACATCTTAAAACAACAAGAAAACAACAACGACAATTAATAATAATAATAATAATAATAATAATAATAATAATAATGACCAGGTGGCCAAGGTGATCCATTGGGAAATGTGCAAGAAATTTAGATTTGACCACCTCAACAAATGGTATATTCACAATCCAGCACTTGTCCTAGAAAATGACACACATAAACTCCTATGGGACTTTGACATACATACGGATCACCTAATCTCGGCCAGAAGACCAGACCTTATAATAATCAACAAAAAAAGAGAATTTGTAAAATTGTCGACATTGCTTTCCTGGCTGACCATAGAATAAAACTGAAAGAATGTGAAAAGAAGGATAAGTACCTCAACCTTGCAAGAGAATTGAAAAAAAAATGGAACATGAAAGTAACGATTGTACCAACTGTGATTGGTGCCTTTGGTACAGTAACTAAAGGATTATTAAAGGGTCTGGAGGACTTGGAAGTTGGCGGACGAGTGGAGACCATCCAGACGACAGCATTATTGAAAACAGCCAGAATACCAAGAAGAGTTCTTGAGACTTGAGGAGATTTGCTATGACTCAAACTCCAGTGAAAAACCCTCTGCTAACGCTGATGTGAAGAACTCATAAGACAGACTATGTTAAAGTAAAAAAAGAAGACTGGACGCAAGAGAATAGCGAGTGAAGATTATATAATGGTGGAGACGAAACGATTATTCGCTTAATAAGCGAATACAGTAAACTTGTCGCCAAAAGAATACAAGAGTAGGCACGATTGGGTAGGGAAGGCAATCCACTGGGAATTGTGCAAGTAATTGAAATCTGACAATTCTATCAAATAGTATATGCACAAAGTAGAATCCGTCCCGGAAAATGAATCGCATAAAATTTCACAGCTTTTTAGTTTTCTGGCGATATCCAAGTATTTATTTATTATTTCGCTTGATTTCAATTTCACTCTGTAGTCCGTCGGGACGGCAAAATCCGCAATACGGCACGTTCCCTTCTTCTTCTTTAATTATCCCAAAGTTTTTGTCTCCTGGCCATGATTCTGCTTTTTTATTTCATGTTAGATTCTGAGCTTTTCCTTTAAAATGAATCTATTATGTTTCACTTCTGTGATTTGGAAAGATTGTTATTATCATTATTATTATTTACTTATTTGAGTTTTTCCCATCAGCGTTAGCTGATAGTCTTTCCCTGGAGTTTAAGTGACAGAAAGTCTCCTCAAGTCTCCAGGACTCTTCTCAGTATTCTGGCCGTCCTCAATAAGGCTCTCGTTTGGATGGTCTCCATTCGTGTATATTAGGTGATTGATCTTCTCTTGCTATTTGCTGAGTTTGAATCCGGCTGTGCATTTCCTGAGTTTGTGGTTAAGTGGCATCATGGCTATTATGAGTAGTAAGGGTGATTGTGTATCTCCTTGGAAAATCCCTCCTTGGATCTTTGTTTCTGCTAAGCTTCTTCCTCCTGCTATCAGCTCCACTCTCCAGGTTTGCATGGTCTTCTCGATGAAGTTTATGACTACATGTGATATTTTGTATGTTTTTAGACAGTGTAGTATCCAGCTTTGTGGGACCATATCATATGCCTTTTTGTAGTCAGTCCAGGCCATAGCTAGATTTTTTCTCGTCTTGCTCTCATTTAGGATGTGTTGATCTATGTAGAGTAATTCTGCTGTGCCTCTGGATCCTTTGCGGCATCCTTTCTGTTCGTCAGGGAACAATCCGCGGCTTGTTAGTGAGTTGTAAATCTGTTCCCTTTTATGTGTTGTTTGTATTTTCCACATCATTGGTAGGCATGTTATCGGTCTGTAACTGTTTGGAGCAATTCCTTTGCTTGGGTCCTTTTGGATTAATGTAGTCTTTCCTTTGGTCATCCATTCGGGTACTTGCGCGTCTTGTAAGCATCTATTCATTTCTAGTGCTAGTCTGCCGTGAATGGAGGTGAATTTCTTGAACCAGAAGCCGATTATTCCATCATGGTCTGGCACTTTCCAGTTTGATATTCTTTTTAGTGTTGTTTTGAGTAAGTCGATGGGTATTTTCTGTTTTGGGGCCTTCTTCAAGTCCCTCTAGTTCTCTTCTATTATTGTTCATCCAATCAGCATTTTCGTTGGTTTTTTTTTGTTTTTTTTTGGTTGCCATATTTTTGTCCAAAATCGTTTGGTTTCTTTTACACCCGGTTGTTGGTATGTTTTCGTGTCACTCCCTTCCAATTTTTGATAGAATTTTCTTTCGTTGTTTTGGAAAGTCCTGTTTTGTCTGTATTGTTTTACCCTTTGTCAATACCTCTTTAATCTTCCTTCTTTGGCCAGAACTGGTTTATTTCCTCAAGTTGTACTGTTATTTTTTCCGGTGTTGGCTGTTCCTTTTTTCCACCGCTTATTTCAGCGCCACTCTTTTTTTCATCATTCTGGCTTGTTTTCGTATTTTTTTTATTTGTGTTTCCAGTCGAATTTCCCATCCCGGTTTTGACTGTTCGTGCTTTCTGAGGGGATCCCAATTTTCTCACAAACTAATTTTGCACCAGCATAGATTAGTTCATTTAACTCGGTTATATTATTTGTTGGTATGTAAGGTAGTATGTGATTTATTTTATCCGTTTCTATCTGAAGAGTTTTCCATTCTATGTTTCTTAATGAAGGTAGAATAGTTTTTTCACTACTTATGATTATTTTTACATTTTCTAGATTTATCTTTTGTTCTTCTGATAGTGTTTCTTCCTGGTTGCTTGGTAGTGTATCGTTTGGGAGTGTGGTGTTTTCATTTGCCGAAGTTTGCAGTTCTTTTTTGTTGGATTATTTTTGTTTGACACCACTTGATGTGTCTTGTACAGTATTATAGTTTTATTTATGTGTTTTTTGATGGATTTCTAATAATTCAAGGTCAGAAAACCAACCTTTCTTAATTATTGTTCTAACTTGATCGGCTAGTCTTTGAATAGTTGTCCGAAATTTCGCACATTCTTGCCAGATCTCTATCATTCTCTTCCTGTATCCTCTTTGTGAAGGGTTGCTCCTAAAATAGCATTGTAGTGCAAGTTGATTATCTTTCCTAGTCCATGTTTTGCGTGTAGGTCTCTGGCTGTTGTGGTTTGTTACGTCGTCGTTTCTGTACCTGAAAGAAGTGTGAGTGACAGCAAGTCACCTCAAGTCTCCAGCACTACGTTTAGTATCCTGTCCGATCTCAACAATGCTGTTGTTTGGATGTTCCCCACTCGTCCTTTTCCAAGTCCTCCAGTCACAGTCCCAGCGCCAGTCCTTTGGTGACTGTAACGAGAGTGTCTATTATAATTAGTATATGTCACTCTTATGCTCCATCGTTTTTTCAGTTCTCTACCAATGTCTAGGTACTCATCTCTCTTTTCGCTTTACCCTTATCATCATTATTATTGTTACTAAGAAAAGTTACTTAGAGATGTAATTATTTGCAGGAATTATAGTAATATAATTTCTTGCAGAAATTACTGCGGTTCTAAATAATCCTGCAAGAATTAAGATACCATAAACAAAATAACAAACCCACAATTCTGTTCAGGACCTTTCGAAAGTCAATAAAGTTGAAATTCTCATAAAGTGAAAGTTTATAAATCATCTTTCTCGAAGATGTACAATTCGTTGCAATTTGGTAAAAGTTTGAATGGTGTTGATACCAATGATTTACCAGGGTAAAGCAGGAATTTTTACCGAATGAAACAAAATTCACAAGCGGTTTTCTATCAGGGTGTGGTGGACTTTATAGAATGGTAAAATTCCTTGTGTTGTAGAAGACAAGAATACCATTAGGAGGGAGAAGGTCTGCCAAGTGGGAAGCAATCTCTAATGTTGAATATCCTGATATGTGCAAGCTTTTAAGTAGATTTATACAGTTAATTAGCCGTGAAAACCTCTTGGCTAAGAAAACACTTCAAGGCGAAATGTCCTCCCTCGAGAAGAAGAAGAAGAAGAAGAAGAAGAAGAAGAAGAAGAAGAAGAAGAAGAAGAAGAAGAAGAAGAAGAAGAAGAAGGTAATAGGTAAAAAAAGGAGAAAGAAACGCAAATAAATTTTAAACATCTAAAAACAACTGAAGAGACTGCAAAAGTTCAGACAAAAAAGGCTAGATATAAATGAGGCATTATTGTAAAACTAAATTAAAACGCGGAATAAAAAGAGAGAATTAAAGGAAAAAGAATTAACATTCTCTTTATGTAACTATATATACATATATACGTGTGTGTGTGTGTGAGAGAGAAAGAGAGAGAAAGTGAAAGAGAGAGAGTAAAATTCAAATTAAGAATTACGATTCTATATATATATATATATATATATATATATATACACTGAAGCATGAAAATGCATATTTATTGCTTATATTTTCGTTAAGCTATTATCTGTGCTTGTCTCTGTGTCAGTATATATTATATATATATATATATATATATATATATATATATATATATATGTGTGTGTGTGTGTGTGTGTGTGTGTGTGAGAGAGTGTGAGTGTGTGTGTGTTTGTGTGTGTGTGTGTGTGAGACAGAGGGAGACAGAGAGAGAGAGAGAATAACATTCAAATTAAGAATTACGATTGTATATATATGTGTATGAGAATATATATATATATATATATATATATATATATATATATATATATATATATATATATATATATACTGAAGCATTAAAATGAAAATACAAATTTATATATTTTCGTTAAGCTATTATCTGTGCTGGTCTGTGCGTGTCAGTATATATATATATATATATATATATATATATGTATATATATATGTATATATATATATATATTTATATATGTGTGTGTGTTTGTGTGTGTATTCATATGTGTGTGTGTGTGACAGAGAAAGACAGAGAGAGTAACATTCAAATTAAGAATTACGTTTGTATATATATATGCGTGTGAGAATGCATATATATATATATATATATATATGTCTGTGTGTGTGTGTGTGTGTGTGTGTGTGTGTGTGTGTGTGAAAACATTAAAAGGAAAATATATACACGTTCTTGATATCCTCATTACGATTATATATATATATATATATATATATATATATATATATATATATATAATGCTTGCCACCCTATAAGCTGCTGGATTTATATGGGAACTTGAATGATTTACTTTCATTTAAGCTCATCAAAATACCCATAACACTCTTTTTTGCATACGGTTCTCACATTGAATTACGAACATGTGGAAATATCATTTAATATTTACATTACTTTTTATTTTATTTCAGCGTGCCTCTTCTATACCAGCAAATATCGTTTATGAGCACCTATTTGTGCATCTATAAATCACCAAAAACGGTACATCGTAGCGTGTGTTCCATTTAATACTCCCTTCGCTCAGATGGCACTGAACTCCACCGACTGTTTCTCAACTCTGAACTGACATAACTGCCAACTCCCACTTCGACTGAATTAGAAAATATCTTTTCTTATATGATATACCATAATTACTTCCTCGGTTAATCATGATAAAAACATGTGCCGTTAACGTTAATGGGTGACTTTACAACTGTCCTCAGCTAACTGCGTGTTTATTTTTTAACCATATTTACCAACCCCTCCGCTCGGACAGGATATGACACAAGCTCTATTTTTTCAAGCGGAGTTTAATAGGTTTGAATTCAGAGTTTTCCTTCTCCTCGACTAGTTACCTCACCAAGGCTGAAGAACCTAGTCTGCCCTGCTATTTACCCATAGCTAGAGGGAGAATAATTGGATTCTTACCTTTCCCAAGGGTATTAGTGCTATGAGAAACACAATCAGTCTCATCCAGGATTTGAACTCGTGTCGCTGTGTCCATTTCTTACACAACGAGCATCTCTAAGGTACCCTTGAGAAAATCATGTATCCGTCTACTCTGCTCCTCCGCAGCTATAGATAAATAGTTGGGTAGACTGGTTTCCTTAGCCTTGCTAATGCAACCAATCCTGGAAAAGGAAAACCTAATTCGAACCTGCTTCACTCCGCTAGAAAATTTACTAATGCTCGTATCCTGCCCGTGGAGAAGATGCTGACAAATACATGAAGCACTTTGCAGTCCAATTTGCAATACAGATACGCATGCACCCCTGTACATATACATTTATATTTGCTATAACTATATGCATACATATTTTTATATACATATGCGCAGTCACAAGCATATCTATTGTTAACTTAAATATATGCACGAAGATATAGAAGACTTTACAGAGTTTCAATTCTGTTGGGGTTCTGAACTTTTCTTACTGTAATATATAATTCTTTCTCAAAATGGATACAGAAATCCCCGTGGACATATGTCTAAAGTTATCGACTGCTGGCTCGAAGTACGTATTTACCAACCCCTCCGCTCGGGCAGAGTGAGACACAAGGTCAATTTTTTAAGCGGAATTTAACAGGTTTAAATTCGGAATTTTCCTTCTCTTAGGCTGGTTGCCTAACCAAGGCTAAAAAAACCCAGTCTTTCATACTATTTACTCATAGTTGGAGGGAGAATAATTGGATCCATACCTTTCCCAAGTGTATAAGTGCTTTTTGAAATGCAGCCAGCCTCGTTTAAGATTTGAACTCGTGTTGTCGTGTCTATTTCCTACGATGATGACGATTACACCACGGGGATCTCCGACTAAAAGTAAACCAGTTAGAACTCTAGTCACGCTATTATGTTAATTTTCTGAGTAATAACCTTGGAAATGGTATGAACTCCCTTATATTCAACACTATATGTCGAGCAGTACCATTCCCGGTCTTCTAAGAGGAATGGTTTGGCATTAAATAACCAAAAAAGTTAATATGCCATTAAAAAAGCAAAAAACAAAACAAAAAAAACAATAAATTAACCAAACCCATGAAAAGGGAAAATAATCAAACTACAGAAAACTACCTTAATTTTTTAAGAATTTATCTCCACTTCAAGTAGAACATATTTACATAAAAATGGATTTGGCTTTAAATAACCTACGAAGGTTGATTTGTCATAAAACCAACCAACCAACCAACCGACATATGAATGTGTGAGTGTTAACCGACCAGGAAATATTTACGAACATCAGCGCTGTGCGGACACTAGATGCAGTCTAAAAGACTTGCCAGAACCGATGGATGATAATGATATATGACAAGGGAGTGTGTGTGTGTGTGAGAGAGAGAGAGAGAGAGAGAGAGAGAGAGTGTGTGTGTGAGAGAGAGAGAGAGAGAGAGAGAGAATCATATAATTCTGAGCAGTCGGTGCAACTGTATGATTTTTTGCTTTTTTTTTATTAGCATATAAAATTTTATAGATAGGAAATGAATCGACATCGAGTTGTTGGCGCCATTCAAGTGAGTCTCTCAAAAAATAAACAAAAAAACAAAAATAACAATGTAAATCCGAGGCAAAATGAAAGTAAAAAACAGAAGAAGGAAATTAAAAAAAAAAAAAGACGTGAAAGTCAATGTTTTAGGTGATATCTTGATCAGCCGTTGGCAATATTTCACATCAGACAACAACGGCATAAAACGTACGACTTTAACATTTCACTGACTTATTGGATCGTTTGATCGCCGTAAACATCGCAAACGATATCGTCATTGTTAAAAAAATCGCCGGCTAAAATGGTATTTCTGCCGTGTCCATTTCCAAAGATGATAACGATTCAAGAAGAGGTACCTCGAAGGTACCCTTGGAAAATTCCTGTATCCGTCTACTTTGCACCTTCACAGCTATAGATAAACAGGTCGGCAGACTGGGTTCCTTAGCCTTGCTAAGGCAACCAATCCTGGAAAAGGAAAACTGAATTCAAACCTGCTTCACTCCTCTTGAAAATTTACCAATCCTCGTATCCTGCCCGTAGAGAAGATGCTGTCAAATACATGAAGCACTTTTCAGTCCAATTTGCAATACAGATACGCTTGCTCCCCCTATAAATATATAAATATATTTGCTACAACTATATGCATAAATATTTATATAGACACATGCGCAGTCATCAGTATATCTATTGTTAACTTAAAGATATAGAAAAGTTTACAGAGTTTCAATTCAGTTGAGGTTTTAAACTTTTTTTTGCTGTGATACGTCATACTTTTTCAAAAGGGATATAGGAATCCCCGTGGCCTTATGTCCAAAGTTAGAAGCGGTCGAACACTAACTTTTTCAAAGTGAACGGAAATACTCAGAAGATAGTTTACACGCACGTGCTTCTCGCAAAGTGAAGAAGAAAAGAAAGAGGGTCCTTTCCGACTGATGTCTGCAACCAAAAAAATGGTAGAACTCGCTTCTTGAACTGTCATATGAACAACGGTCACGTGATTGTCAGAAGCCTGAACCCCCCCCCCAAAAAAAAGGAGACAACCATAATTTATTCCCCAACAAAAGAATAGAAAAAATTAGAAAATCTGATTCTTTGAAGTATGGAAATCAGTATTGAATATGGATTATTGCCACCTTGGCTATTTTGTTGGAATAGTTTGTGGGAGAAGATCACTTTAAAATGAAATTCTTTTCGTCTTTGTGTAAAACCGATTCTGTTTTTTTTACAAGTTATACATTTTTTTTTAATCTTTTATACGCATATCTCTCCTCACTTACCCTACCGATTGAGTGTCACTGGAAGTGTCAAATGTCACTTTTATTTTCCTTTCTTTTAATCTTATTACCTTCCGACCTTTATGTTTCTCTACTCCGCTACTCCACTAAAAAGAATACAACGTGTGAGATACCCCAGAAATTACACACACGCACACACACACACACGCACACACACACACACACACACACATATATATATATATATATATATATATATATATATATATACACACACACACTAATACACATATATGAGTGTAGATATAGGAAAAGCAGGTTATATATATGAATATATATATATAGGATGCTAGAATTTTATATCATTTGAGATGTGCTAAGTGTTTTAGAAAAATTAATATAATTTCGTAATCTAATAACTTGACCAACTTTTGTTGAAATTATCTTAAATTTTACCAGCGTGAATAAAAACATCTCAAACGTCTAATGTTAAATGTTTAAACGACTTTCTTCTTCTAGTGAATGACATTTCTATATTTGAAAAGAAAAAAAAATAGGCATAGAGTTTTCTCTACACATTCTCTTAAGATTTAAATTTGTTTGAACGAAAATTGGTCACGTTATTTGATTACGAAAGAAGTTTTTCTGAAACATCCTGAAACATAGCTTTCGATTTCGGCTTATTTTTTTTATAGCATATCAACGTTCGTGGGTTATTTAATTCTAAACCCGTTCTCGTAGAAGAAGAGCTGTGATTCTATTTAATCCATGCCTGGGATATAAGTGAATTCATACGTTTCCACAGGACATTAATCCGAATATGAACGTTATAGTTCCACTGGAAATCGAACTCGCTTACTTCGAATACACATTCCAGCAGTTTAACTATTACACCACGAGGACTTCCTGCAAAGTGCCGTTTGAAATAAGATTGAGAGATGTCGGTTAACACATAAAGGTCTAAATAAACATATTCCTGAGCAAAGAGTCATGGCCAACTTGACAGACACCCTGCCAACATATACCTCTCAAATGGTTGGTTTGTGGGCTATATTGAACAAATCCAGGAGGCAATTTCCCATAAAACAAGAGCTGCACTGCTACCTACCAGCCATCTAAAAAACCGTCCGAATTAGACAAGAAGTAAGGACGTTCTCTAATGGACACCTTCACACGGTGACCAGCTAGAAGTTATCAACCCCTGATCTGTACGGATTCAGGATGCAGCTTAGAGGACCTGTAGGAAACGATGATAGAGACGAACAATGAGAGAGGGTCAGGGAAATCCGTACTCGCAACATGAAAGGATGATGATCATGATGATGTTTGTTTTTCTGCAGTTAAATAGTTGCAGGTGCCCATGGTGTAATGATTTACGTCATAGGAAATGGACACGGCGACACGAGTTCAAATCCTGGACGAGACTGATTGCATTTCACATAGCACTAATACCCTTGGGAAATGTATGAATCCAATTATTCTCCCTCCAGCTTTGGGTAAATAGTAGGACAGACTAGGTTCTTCAGCCTTGGTGAGGCAACTAGTCTAGGAGAAGGAAAACTCTGAATTCAAACCTGTTAAACTCCGCTTAAAAAAATTGACCTTGTGAAGTGGTTTTCAGGTTTATATTTATCACTAATAATTCTGTTAAACTCCGCTTAAAAATTGACCTTGTGTCATATCCTGCCCGGGCGGAGGGGTTGGTAAATAGGATAATTCTATTCAACACTGGCCATTCATTTGCATACAGTCAAATGGTTCTGTAGGGCTTTAATAATAAATACATCCAATAACAATAAATGATAAAATAAAACCAGTTAAAATAAAACAAAAAAATAAAAGATATACAAAAGAAAAAAACAATCTCTCAAGTAAGTTCAGTCGACTGGGACTGTAGAATACACCGACTGCTCCTCCACAGAGGGGTAAGACTCTCAAAACGTGTGTCCTGTATTGACTCAAAACATGATGGTTGGGCTCCAGTAATGCTGTAGCTTTGGGGAATGTGGATTACTCCTTTATTGCCATCGCTCCCTGGTCCGTTCTTGCCCGGAGTGGTAGCATCTGATATGGTCCTATCAATGGCTCAGATAAAACTAAACTGTGTACTTATGCTACACTGAATTGTTTGACATAGAACTGTTTTTTACATTTTAACTGTGCACTAATGTTGAACTGAATTGTTTGACATAGAACTGTTTTTTACATTTTAACTGTGCACTAATGTTGAACTGAATTGTTTGAAATAGAACTGTTGTGACATTTAACTGTGTTTAAACAAAAACATGCTTATGTCGAAATGAATTTTTTTTAAATAGACCTATCTATATGCATAAAAATGGATTTGGCATCAAATAACTTACAATGGTTGATATGCAATAAAAAAAAACTAAACACACAAATCTTTATCAAAATGGCTTAATTCGGCGTTAAATGACCCAAAAAGGGTTGATACGTCTTAAACAAAGCAACCAATAAACCAACCAACGACCAACCAATCACCCAAGAGGCCTCTCATAGGAAAAAAAATCTGAGCATGCGCGGAAAAAGCAGAGGCTTCCTGGCACCAATTTTCTTAATTTTTCTTTTGGTATCTCCTTTCTTCTTTCGTCATATTTCAGCCAATGCGACTAACAAGAGAAAATACACGTATTAGAGTTTGAAAGAAGATATAACAAACTAAACATTAAAACCCATAAAACACAAACCCCATTATTCAAATTATTGGTATATAATACTAATAATTCAATTTTTCACACAGTTAAACGGCTTCGTGGGGCCCGTGGTGTAATGGTTATCGTCGTAAAAAATGGACACGGTGAGACGAGTTCAAATCCTGAACGAGACTGATTGCAATTCACATAGCACTAATACCCTTGGGAAAGGTATGAATCCAATAATCCCCCCCCAAGCTATGGGTAAATAGTAGGGCAGACTGGTTTCTTCAGCCTTGGTTAAGCGACTAGTCCAGAAGAAGGTAAACTCTGAATTCAAACCCGTTAAACTCCGCTTAAACAATTGACCTTGTGTCATATCCTACCCGAGCAGGTAAATATAGATAGTTTTATGTTCACACAGTTAAATGGTTCTAAGTGCAGTTATGTAATACCAATAATTCGATTTAGTCACTCTATTAAAGGGTTTCAATAACTGCTATTCAACATTCATCATCTTTATCATGTTCGGCAGCTAGCACCAATTTTCCTGACCCTCTCTCGCTACCCGTCTCTATCGTCCATCACTCTCGGGATATCTTCCAGGTCATATCCTGTATTGGCATAGAGCTGTTGTATATAGGTTCTAGCTGGTTGTCCAACCTTTGCTCGTCAGTGTGAAGAGATCCACAGGAGTACATCACTTACTTCTCCAGCAGGGTCCTGCATGTCTTGTTCGTCTAACTTGGATAGTTTTTGTGATGGGTGGTAGGTGACTGTACAGCTGTTGTTTTGTGGGGTGTTGCCTCCAGGATTTGTTCAATACAGCTCACATCATTTTTGTGTAAATGCCGTCAAGCGGTCGTGTTAATGCTACTATATGGACGCACCTCATGGACGCTAACAATTCAACATTACTCATTCGTTTGCGCAGCGTTAAATGGTTTCTAGTATATTTATGTAACATTAATAATTTAATATCAGTCACTTGTTTGCACACAGTTAAATGGATGTACATGTGATAAGTCAGTGAATTGTTTGTAGGTAATCTTAGTAATCTAAAGGATTGTAAATGTTGATATCAAAAACTAATAATTCTAATAACTATAAATCCTTTGTTGGCACATTGAAAAGTGGTTTAAAGCACGGGTATTTAAACTTCTTCAAACTTGTTCGTAAGTTGAAAGAACAGTAGCATAGAATGAAAACACACTCTCTGGTAAAGAAAAAGTTCCTGGGGCAACTGTTTGTAAAGATGATCACGCTGAGTGTTCAGAGGCATAAAAAGACGGCTCACCATTGAATTCATTGAAAAAGATGATGTAAACTGAGCTACCTATTACAGACTCATTTGGCGGAATTACCCTTATTAATTAGATGACCTTTGTATATATATATATATATATATATATATATATACATAAAGTAAAGTTGGCGACGTTAGTCGAGGGGGACCCGAAGGGTCTCTTTTTGATAGCTACTACACCAAGGTGTAGGGGAGGGCGCTACTCCTTTCCCTGGATTACTCCACTTTACCCTTGATCCGTATCTTATAATGCTAAGTGTTAAGCAAGGAGGCATCAAATACCATTTTTTGAGTCTTTGGTATGACTCGACCTGAGATTGAACCTAGATATCCCGGGCCATTGGCGAACTCTCTAAACATCATGTCAATTTCCGGTATTATATATATATATATTTATATATGTGTATGTGTTCATAAGTTGGAAGGGAACATATAGAAACTATATAACATATACCGTGGCGCTTGTGAGGTAATACTTACCCTCGTAGTAAATAGAAATGGTGACCTTAGTTCCAACCTGCGTGGAGGGTCCTCGTGGTGTAATGGTTAAAGCAATGGACTGCGGGATCGTAGTAAGCTAGTTCGAACACCAGTCGCGCTATTACGTTCACTTTCGGACAAATACCCTAGGGAAAGCTATGGACCCCCTTATCCTCCCAGCTATGGGTTAAATAATACTACTACTCTTCTTCTAGAAGAATGACTTTGGCATTAAATAACCACCGAGGGTTGATATGCCTTTAAACCAAAGAAACCAAACCAGACCATCCAACCTGTATGATGCTGTTTGCCTTTTATTTTGGCCAAAAGAATGAATACAATTATTCTCTCTCCAGCTATGGGGAAATAGATAGACTGGCAGGGTTTTTTACTTTTGGGATTGCGACCGTTCTAAATTCAAACATGTATAACTAAACATAAAAATCGACCTCATGTTGCATTCAGCTTAATCAGACAGGTTGGTAAATGCATATAATATTTAAGTGTTCTCACAAAGAAATTATCGGCCTAATGAGTAGAGTTCGCCAATCGCCCAGGTCGAGTCATACCAAAGACTCAGAAATGGTACTTGATAATGCCTAGCTTAATACTCAGCATTATAAGGTTCGGATCAAGGATAAAGTGATGCAATCCTGGGAATGGAGTAGCGCTCTCCTCTACACCTCGGTGTAGTAGCTAGTGAAAACGGAGCCTTCCGGTCAGCCTCGATTAAGGTTGTCAACTTTATTTAGATCTACTAGTTCAATGATCGTCATGCAATAGAATATTCTGTCTCATTATTCTTCAGTATACCTTACCTGATGATCGATTGTGGGCGCAGAAATCAGAATATATATATATATATAAATATATATATATATATATATATATATGCTTTTTATTTAAAATAAAAATAGAAAACTCACTTCTTTGGTGTCATCATAAATCTATTTCTGGTCAGGATGACCATCATCAGATGTTGCACAAAGAAATATGAAATCATATAAATATATATATAAAATAATATTTAAAAATTATATAATTTGCAAATATATATATCTATAGTCATCCACAGACAGATCTGTTTTGTTCTATCAGAACTCATCAGTGTGGCTAGACAGTATCTTCCCGTAGCTGGGATGGAAACCCGGTTGATTCAAATGCCAAGCCAAAGCTTCTAACTATTTAGCCACGAGGAGATATTAGCTACGAAGTACATTTTAAACGGTTATGAATCACAATTACTATTGTTTACATACATCCGTTCAATACACACACACACACACACACACACACACACACACACACATATATATATATATATATATATATATATATATCATCAAGTTTCACGAGTAGCACGGATTTCCCTGACTCTCTCTCGTCATTCGACCATATTATACATCGCTCCCGGTAGGTCTTTCAAACTACAACCTGTGTCTGCACAAAGCTGGTCGGTACGTCTACATGAAGTGATCCATAAGAGAAGTTCAATTACGAGTTCGTCCTTGCTTCTCCAGCAATAATAATTATCGATATCATACAAATATATATATACATATATATATATATATATAATTTACCAATATCGTACTTGTTGTGACCTTTTTAGGGGCCAGAAATAAAAACAGAAGACAGTAAATGAGTTAAACAAAGAACAGTCGTACAAATATATACGAATGCGAGGGTTACCAGCTAGTCTATTAGATCCGACTGTCAGGGCTGTCTTCTAAAATATTGACCTCTACCTAAGCGCAATACCTGCTGCTATTCATAGCTGGGAGTGTTCATGCGTGTGTGGGTAAATTACCATCATATATATATATGTGTGTGTGTGTGTGTGTGTGTGTGTGTGTGTGTGTGTGTGTGTGTGTGTGTGTGTGCTCCCCTAGCTCCGGCGGTTGAGCACGCTTGTGGGGAATTTGCCGGCTGCCACAACACAATAGCTCTCCTCCTGAATTGAGCACTTCTGGTTGCCGATAACGTATATGTAAAAAATATAGGCAAAAAAATATTCCTTCTCAAATGAAATAGAAAAATAATGGCTCTTGAGTGAGATATCCGACTGACGTAGAGTCAGCCGGGTTTCGATCAACTGTGGATGATAATATATATATATATATATATAGTATCTGTCAATTTACTAATATATATATATATATATATATATATATATTGCTTATAAAGAATGTAGATGTATAAATATAACTGCCCCTGAGTTTAAGAGGTAATGTGTGATTTATATTGTAAAGTGTCTTTTTTTTTAAAAGTAACTATGAAAAGCCAAAACAGAAAGAGAAATTTTAATGTGGAAAAGTCAGATCAAATATAGAACAACTATTTTTACTTTTGAAGATTAGAGAATCCTTTGAAAATCTATCTTTTTTTTTTTTTTAGAAAGAGCAAAGCGAAAAAAAATTAAAATAAGATAAAAATAAAAATCTAAAGTCAAGAAAACGGAAACGAAAATAGTAGAAGAAGGTTCTGTGGAATTGGTAAAAGAATTCTGACTAAAAAATCAAATGACTTTTAAAGTTTAGATAAATAAAAATCGTAAAAAAGAGGAGAGAATGTATAAATAGATAGAAAGTCGATATAGTGTTTTAGAATGTAAGTAAGTCGAAATTTGAAGATGTGAAGAAAAGGGAAAGAAAACACATATTCAAAAGTCGATTTTAAGTACAAAGAAGAAATTCTGTGTTTCACACGAAGTGGTAATAGTAGTAGTGGTGGTACTAGTAGTAGTAGTAGTAAAACTATTAGTAGAAGTAATTGTAGAAGAAGAAGAGGAGGATGAAAAAGAAAGAGAGCAGGCAGTAAAAACGAAAGTCAATGTTGTTCAAGGAGTAGATAAGAACCTGAAGAAGGTTTTGCTTCTTTTATAGTATGTCAACTTTCGTAGGTTATTTAATGGCAAAGCCAATTTTGTGTATGAACTGCAGTGATACTATTAAACTTATAGGTTCATACATTTTCCTAGTGTATTGGTCAAGAAGTGAACGTAATAGCGCGACCGGTGTTCCAGCTCGTTTTGTTCGAGGTCGTAGTCCAGCTTTTTAGTCTTAAGGCCTCAGAGACGTGTTGTATAGCCACAATTCAACTGCACGTATGCATATACAAATATACACAGGAACATAATCAACCGATAATGACGACTTCAATAACGAACGAATACATTTCTTTATAAAAATATAAATCTCTCACACTTTATTTTCGAAAGGGTGATGTTTATTGTGTGCGAGAAATGAGAGGAGACAAGGACGGACTGCTATATTGACCGAAGTTCTTCGTCGACCATAGCAGCACTTCTTTCGCCTCTTAGCTTGGGTTGGTCAACCGGGGGTCACTAAGAGCCCAAAGCCCACTGTCTGCAGTTGATTCTCACTTCGGCATCCTGTCTCCAACAGCTCGGTCGAGGGTCAATATATAACAGACGCCCATTTATAAATAGATAGGAAAAAGATTTTTAAAAAAATTAAAAAAAAAACGATTGAAAGAAGAAAGAGAATGTAATGAACTCGACGACGACGACGAAGAAGAAGAAGAAGAAGAAGAAGAAGAAGAAGAAGAAGAAGAAGAAGAACATTGGTGAATGAAGAAGGTCAGGGGGTAAAATATGAGAATGCAAAGATGGATAATGAAAGATAAAAAATGAAATAAAGTGGATGAAAAAGAGATGAAAAAGAAAAAATAACTTTTGAGAATCAGAGAAGAGTATTTAAAAAATAATATAAAGAAGAATTTTACAGAAGAAGAAGAAGGTGAAGAAGAAGGTGAAGAATAGACGGAGACCTTAATAGAATTAACGACGGGATTGTTAAATCCACTTGAAAGAAAAACAGAAGAAAAAAAATTATCTTTGATGTTCATCGAATTAAGACGGAAATTCGAAGAGATATTAAAGAAAAGCAACATGGTTTTAAAGAAACATTAAAATGAATGTCTGAAACTGAAACAAAAGATAAAATAAATAAATATATAATAAATAGTGCAAATCAGTCATATACTTGGGCTGATGAAAGACAAAGAGGATAAAATTGTGAAGGAGCAAGACAAAGGAATAATAATAATAATAATGACATCCCTCCGAAATGCACAGACGAATACAAACTCAGTAAATCACAAGAAACGATCAACCACTTAATATCCATGGACGACATCAAACTGTTTGCCAAAAACGAAAAAGAACTGGAAACCCTAATACAGACAGTGAGAATATACAGTCAAGATATAGGAATGGAATTTGGCATAGTTAGTAATGAAAAATGGCAAATGACACAGGACGGAAGGAGTCGAACTACCAAATCAAGAAAAACTAAACGCTCGGAGAAAAGGAAACCTACAAATACTTGGGAATATTGGAAGCAGACATCATCAAACAAGTGGAAATGAAAGAAAAAAAAAAAGAAAAAAGAGTATATCAGAAGAACTAGAAAACTACTCGTGACAAAACTCTATAGCAGGAACTTTGTCAAATGGATAAATACCTGGGCTGTCTCCTTCGTAAGATACTCGTGACCATTCTTGAAGTGGACCAGAGAAGAATTCTAATAAATGGACCAAAGAATAAGAAAACTAATGACCATGCATAAGGCCTTGTATCCTAGAGAAGAAGTTAAAAGACTATATGTGTCAAGAAAAGAGGGAGAAAGAGGGCATGCCAGTCTTGAAGACAGCTTTGACGCATCGATACAACGACTTGCAGACTACATAGAAACATAGAGGAAGACTGATTACAGGTACCAGAATCAATACTGATGATACGAGGATTAGTTGAACGATACTAACAAGAAAATAAAAGTGGGAAGAAAAACAACTCTAGGGACGTTTTAAGTGACTAACAAGCGACATGTCAGACATGAAAACGTGGACGTTGCTAAGAAGGGAAACATTAAGAGAGAAACTGAGCCTCTTCTAATAGCAGCTGAAAACAACTCTATAACGACCAACCATATCAAAGCGAGAAGAGATAAGACGCAGCAAAACAGTAGTGGTGATAGACACGAAACTGTCAATCGCATAATAAGCGAATGCAGCAAATTAACTCAGAAAGAATATAAGACCAGGCCCGACTGGGAGGGCAAGGTGATCTACTGGGAATTGAAGTTTAAAAATTGAAGTTTGACCATATGAACAAATGGCATACGCACAACACAGAATTAGTACAGAATTAAACACACAACCTCCTCTGGAATTTTGGTAAATAAACGGATCACCTAATTTAAGCCAGACGACCACACCTTATCAACAAAAAAGAGAGAACTTGCAGAATTGTGGACTTTGCTGTCCCAGTGGACCACAGGGTTAATTTGAAAGAAAGTGAAAAGAGGAATAAGTACCTCGACCTTGGTAGGGGATTAAAAAACTGTGGAACATGAAAATGACAATAATACCAATTGTAATTGGTGCTCTTGGTAGAGTCACCAAAGGATTAGTACAAAGACTGGAGGACTTGGATATAACGGGATAGGTGGAGACTGTCAAAACTACAACATTATTCAGATCAGACGGAATACTATGAAGAGTTATGGCGACATAAGGAGACTTGCTGTCACTCAAACTCCAGTGAAAAACCATCAGCTGACGCTGATGTGAAACACTCTCAAAGAGTGAAAAAGAAATATAATCACTTAATCTCGGCTAGACGACAAGACCTTATAATAATCAACAACGAAAAAAAGGGAATTTGGAAAATTTTGGATTTTGTTGTCCTGGCTGACCATTGAGTAAAATTAAAAGAAAATGAAAAGAAGGATAAGCAATTTGACCTTGCAAGGGAATAAAAAAAAATGTTGATCATGAAAGTGAACGATTATGCTAATTGTGATTGGTACTCTTGGCACAGTCACCAAAAGATTGGCACAGGGACTGGAGGACTTGGATATAACGGGATGGGTAGAGACTGTCCAAACTACAACATTATTAAGATCGGCGAGAATACTGAGCAGAGTACTGGAGACATAAGGATACTTGCTGTCACTCAAACTCCTGTGAAAAAACGCCAGCTGACGCTGATGTGAAAAACTCTTAAAGAGTAAAAATATCAATTATAAGAGGTTTTCCCTTTTTTTCATATTTGCTTATATGATATCACTTAGAAAAAAAATCGAAAAAATTGTTTTAAATAATTTTTCATTAACCGATATTACAAATGTAACGGGGATTAAACAAGTGTCTTGTTAATTTTGACAGTAAAAAGAGAAAACATTAATCTTTAACAAAATTTGCTTGAGATTTTCATTTTAAAATGATACTTCGTTTCTACGAATATCAAAAACACAAGAAAAATAAGCAAGATAAAATATACGTCTGTTTATTAGGTATTAAAATGGAGTTATTTAACTCCAGAGAGTCACACTTTTTGTAAATGAACCTGCTTGTTCAAATTACAGTTACGTTAGAATTGCAATAAAAGATTTTTCTCAATACGTAAATTATTATGTATAAAAGTTATGATCATAACTTTAAAAATATTTGAATTTCCATTTTTTGACTTATGAAAAACCGGAGAAAGGTCTATACGTTTTAACTGTACGAGTTCAGTGTTCTTTCCGGTTATTTTTCCTGTTAGTCAAAATATTCATTCGAATTGAAATTTCCCTCCAATTCATTTAGCAGACGATAATTGGAACGCTACAGTTTTTTTTTTAAATTTAAAACGCTAGAGATTGGAATTATGAAACCGAACATACAGACACGGTATTTCATCAATTTTGCAACAGCGACTCAAGCGTTTTTTTTCCCCTTTAGGAAACATTTGATATAAAAATAAAAAGTGCTTGCAACAAAAATAAACAAAATAAAACAAATGATTATCTGGGAATGAATTTCAATATCATCTGATGAAAAATATTTTTATAATGTAGTCGGTGTACTCTACTGTCCCATCCAACTGGGACACATATATCTTGAGACAAACTGGAGAGATTACTCAGGAGAAGAGGTCGATATAGCCACGAAAAGTAAATCTCAAGAAAAAAAAAACGAATCTTTTCTAATTGTAGCCAAACTATGCCATAAGGACCAATTATATTAAAACCAAAATAGATATAAATGAAAAGAATATCAGTTGTATGCTATGCCGAGAAGACAAAATAGATATGACGGAAAAAAATATCAATTGTATTTTATGCCGAGAAAACAAAATATATATGACAGAAAAGAATATCAGTTGTATGTTACTGAGAAAGACAAGAAACGATGTATCACATCGTAAGCGAATGCAATTAACTAGCACAAAATTCGTACAAGAGAATGAAATGCTTGAAATTCTCAGAGATTTTGATTGCCCAGTCGACTGGGGCTGTAGAATACACCAACTACATCACACCAGAGGTGTAAAACTCCTCTAACGAGTGGCCTGCATGTGGCAATAAACAATCTGATGCTGTGGCTCCAGTAATGCTGGAGCTAGGAGGAATGCAGACAACCCATTTACTGCCATCGCTCCCAGGTCTACACTGGCCTGGAGTGTAGCTACTGATAGGGTTAAATAGAAATAAACAGTGTCCTTAGGTTAAACTGAACTGTTTGAAAAAGAACTGCTTCTTATATTTAAACTGCGTATTTATTCTAAACTGAATTGGTTGAAAAAGAACTGTTTTGGCATTTAAAATGCGTACTAATGCTAAATTGAACTGGAACTGTTTGTGTATGCTAAACTGAATTGTTTGAAATAGAACTGTTTTGACTTTTGACTGAGTGTAAACAAAAAAAAAACTATACTTATACTAAACTGAATCGATGTACATATTTTTATTTCACTTCTTTTTAAGTAGAGCAGTTAAGATTATGAATTGACTTACCATGGCCAGAAAATCCGACGAACACCTACGCACGATATACAGGAACACTGTGTTCCCGTATATTGTGCGTAGGAGTTCGTCAGATTTTCTGGTCATGGTAATTCAATTCATAAACTGAATTGCTTGACATGGAACTGTTTTTAAGTATAAAAATGGATTTGGCATTAAATAACCTACAATGGTTGATCTGCCATGAAACCAAACCAAAGTAAAAATTTTAAGTTTTTAAACAGATCATCTAATGCTGGTTAGAAGATAAGACCAGGTTTTAATTTACCAAAGAAAAGGGGAACTTGTCCTCTTGTAGCTTTTATCCTTCCAGCCGACCACAATGTGAAAATGAAAGAAAATTAAACAATATACAAATACTTACAGATTGTCTGAGTACAAAACCCACCCTCAAAATCCTATGAAAAATGAGGGTGAAGGTGGCCCCATTGTAGTTGGTACGCGTGGAATTGTCTCCAAGAGCTTAGAGAAAGGAATCGGATAACTGCGAATTAGTGGAAGATTCGAGACCATCAGGTCTACAAAATTGTTGAGATCGGCCAGAATACACAAAAGAGTCCTGAAGACTTCTGGAGTTTAGCTGTTACTCAGACACCAGGGAAAAACTACCAGCTAACGCTATGTGAAAAACACGCAAGTAAAAGAGAGTATAAGACTAGACACGAGTGGTACAAAAAGAGTATAAGACTAAACATGAGTAGTACAAAAAGAGTATAAGACTAGACACGAGTGGTACAAAAAGAGTATAAGACTAAACATGAGTAGTACAAAAAGAGTATAAGACTAGACACGAGTGGTACAAAAAGAGTATAAGACTAGATACGACGGACTCAAAAAGAGTATAGGACTAAACACGAAAGGTACAAAAAGAGTGTAAGACGAGAAACGACTGGCACAAAAAAGTATGAGACTAGATACGAGTGGCACAAAAAGAATATGTGACTAGACACTTGTATAGTGTAATGAGGGATGAACGATAGGACTTGGTAAAAAAGAAGTAAATTTATTCTTCTTGGAGTCAAACCGGAAGCCCGATATGGGCCCCAGGCCCCAGTAAGGAGCTCTCAATGACTGTAAGCTGGCTCTGACTTGGCCCTCAGGGACCCTAACTGTATCTAACTGACGAGCAGGCATCTACATATATTATTTCATGACACCTATAACTTCTGATACGATCACATGGTCTTCTTCCACTTATTTACACTAGTGCATCTCTTATTGGCGGCTCGGTCAAGGGTCAATATGCAACAGACACGACTGGCACCAAAAGTGTATAAGACTAGACATGAGTAGTACAAAAGAGAATAAAACTATACACTACAACCGCAAAAAGAGTATATGACTAGACACGACTGGGTAGGCAAGGTGAGCCACTCGGAATTGTGCAAGAATTTTAAATTTTACCAAACGAATAAATGGTATCTGCACAAACCAGAATCCATCCTTGAAAATGAGACGGGATTTTGAGATACAAATGGATTTTCTAATCTGGGTCAGACTACTAGATCTAATGATAGTTAAGAAAGAAAAAAAAAAGAATGGAGAGAACCTACCAAATAGTGAACATTAACGTTCCGGCTGACTACAGGGTAAAACTGAAGAAAAGCGAAAAGAGAGATCAGCATGTAGATTTTACAAAAGAAGTGAAAAAAAACCATGGAACATGAAGGTGACGGTAATACCAATTGGTACTGTCACTAAAGGACTGATACTGGGACTGAAGGACTTAGGAATTAGAGAGAAAGTGGATAACATCCAAACTACAGCATTGTTGAGAACGGTCAGGATACTCAGAAGAGTCCTGGATATTTGAGGAGACTTGATGTCACTCAAACTCCTGTGAAAAACCATCAACTAACGTTTGGTTTAAAAACTCTCAAATGAACATGATAATGAATAAAAAGAACTGGAGATTATGATACGAACTATACGGGTGTACAACTAGGATATAAGAACAGTCCTAGTCGAGGGCGACACGCACTAGGCTATTGGCATAATGAGTAGAGTTTTCGCCAATGGTTCAGGAGACCAGTGCTCAATCCCAGGTCAAGTCATACCAAAGACTCAAAAATGGTACTTGATGCCGCTTTGTAAAGCACTCAGCACTATAAAATGAGGATCAAGAGTAAATTGGAGCAATCCTGGGATGGAGTAGCGACCTCTCCTACAATAGCAATTGAAAGGGGAGCCTTTGGATCACTGTCGACTAAGGTCACTAACTTTACTTATATAGGAATGGAATTTGGCATAGAATGATATGACAAGCTCATAAATTATATTAGAAAACGAGAAATAACGGAAGGAATAGAACAGCCAAATAAAAAAAGAATAAGAACGGTGGGAGAAAAGGAAACCTACAAGTATTGGAAATATTGGAAGTGGATGCCATCAAACAAGCGGAAATGAAAAAAATAAAAATGAAAATAAAAAGCAAAAGCTAAAATGTACCTCAGATTAACGAGGAAACTTCTCGAAACCAAACCCTGCAGCAGAAATTTCGTGGAAAGGATAAACACGTGGGCTGTCCCACTTTAAACTTCTCGGGACCATTCTTAAAATGGTCAAAGAAAGATCTCAGACAAATGAAATTGAGGAAAAGAAAATTGATAACGATGTACTCGGCCTTACATCAACTGACTCTATGTGTCAAGAAACAAAGAAACAATAGCGTTGAAGATAATGAGGATGCATCTATACGATGTCTCAAAGACAACATAAAAAAGAACAAAGAAAAAGTAATTACAGTGGCCAGTAATAACACTGACAGTTTCAGGACAAATGTAGTATAGCCATGATACGACTATACGTATACATACAGGTGCCCGTGGTGTAATGGTTATCGTCGTAGGAAATGGACACGGCGGCACGAGTTCAAATCCTGGACGAGACTGATTGCATTTCACATAGCACTAATACCCTTGAATCCAATTATTCTCTCTCCAGCTATGGGTAAATAGTACGGCAGACTAGGTTCTTCATCTTTGGTGAGGCAACTAGTCTAGGAGAAGGAAAACTTTGAATTCAATTGTGTCATATCCCTCCCAAGCGGAGTGATTAGGTAAATATATATACGTATACATACACATGCAGAAACATAATCAGCAACAATGAACGAACGAACACAGTTCTTTAGAAAAATATACCTCTCACACTTTATTCGAAAGGGTTGCGAAAGGGTTGAGTGTGAGAGGTGAGTTGGAGACTGAACAGACTGCAACATATTGACCCCACGTTCCTCTGACTATAGCAGCACTTCTTTCGCATTCTGGCTGGGCAGCTCAACCGGGGGTCCAGAGGGCCCAAGCCCTCTGCTGGGAGCTGGTTCTCACTGCCTCGAACTGCAACACGAACTCCTACAAACTGACTCCAACTCTGGCACCGGGTTATATAATTGTTTGAAGTCTACCTGTTTCCTGTGAGTGTCGCATTTGCACCGAATTCAACCCGTCCACGGCCAAGGTTATATCTTGATATATTCGACCGGATGCACCTGTTTCTTGATTGACGGCTGGGTCGAAGGTAAGTATGTTACACAAACAGAACAAAAATAACCAGGAAAAAAAATAAGAAGAGAAAAAACTGTAAGGATATTTCAAGCGAAAAAGAAGGGAAATCTCTCACAAGAATATCCGGACACTGAGAGGGCAAGGGAATATTAAGAGAGAAACTGAATCTCTTCTAATAGCAGCACGCTTACTTATATTATGCTGCGAACAATATTGAACAAGTCCTGGCGGCAACACCCAACAAGACACCAAATATACGGCCACCTGCCTCACATCACGAAAACTATCCAAGTTAGACAAACCAGACATGCAGGACACTGCTGAAGAAGCAGGGACGAGCTCATAAGTGATGTACTCCTATGGACCCCCACATTTGGCTGGGCAAAAGCAGGACGACCAGCTGGAACATACATTCAGCAGCTATGTGAGGATACGGGATGTAGCCCTGAAGACCAGTCAGAGGCGATGAACAATAAGGAGAAGTGGCGAGAGAGGGTCAGGGATATCCGTGCTAGCGGCATGACTTGATGATGATGATGGGTTCTCGGGGGGGTTCGGGTCTTGCAACATCAAACCCCCTAGCCCAAATGACCCAGTTGGCATTGATCTTACGCCAACTCCCATCCCGGCAGCTAAACTGCGTATCTTTCACACAAGGCAAATGACTGCAGAAATGGCTCTATTTATGGGTATCACTTTTAAATTTCGGCAACAGCCAATCAGAGTTTGTCTTCTTTGATGACTGCTGAAACTTTCCTTTAAAATTAGGAGGCCACTTTGCTCTTGTTTTCCTTGCCGCGATGACGTCGCTATTTGTTCCATCCGTTATGTAGTTTTTTCTTCCTCCTCTCCCCGAAACTTCGTTACAACTTACAATAAAAAATACTGTACATAAATAGAAAATGGCGATTAAAACAAACAGACTCCGGTTTAAAATTGTAATATACGTTTAATTTTTTTTTCTCCCGAAACTTAATTACAATAAAAAAAAAACACTGTACATAAATATACTATTACGAACTAAACAAATAGAACCCGCATATTACTATTGGAATATACGTTTATAATTTCCTTATCGAAAGTTTTGCGAAAAAAAAAAAACATTAAGAGAAAAAGAAAAATCTATTTATTGAGAAAAAAGCTCGAATTAATACCATAACGATTAATTATATTGTGGGAATCCTCATGGTGTAATAGTTAAAGTGATGGACTGTGGAATCTTAGTAAGCGAGTTCGAACTCCAGTTGCCCTGTTACGTTCACTTTCGGGCAAATACCATTGGGAATGGTATGAACCCCCTTATCCTCCAAGCTATGGGTTAAATAGTTCTTCTAGGAGAATGGCATAAGCATTATATAACCTACAAGGGTTGATATGCCATTAAACAAACCAACCAAAAAACAAACAAAGCAAGAAAGAAGATTAATTATATTAAAGCGAAAATCGATATGCAATAGACCAGCAAGTGAAAAATATGGGATGACAAAAAAAAAAACGATAACACATATACTAACAGAACGTTGTAAATTAACGTAAAGAAGAGTATTAAACGAGAAACGACTGGGTTGGGAATTTGATCCACAAGGAACTGTGCAAATAACTGAAATTTAACCATGCTCGCGTATAGTATATACACAAACAAGAGTCCGTCCAAGAGAACGAGACACAAAATTCTTGTGAAAAAAAAGGTGTATAATGGGTTTTGCCATCCCAACAGACAACAGAGTGAAAATCAAATAAAGCGAAAAAAAAAAAAAAAAAGAGCTGAGTGCTGAGACATTGCCAGAAAGGTGAGAAAGCAATATGGGAGGATATAACGCGAGGAAAATAGTAATACCAATTGTGATTTGTAAACTTGCGATAGTCTCCAAAGCATTGGGCTGGAAGAGTTGTAAATCCGAGGACGAATCAAGACTATGCACTCTATACCATTAAGATGGGTTAAAATACTCAGAAAAGTCCTTGAGACATACAGTAAAAGAATGCAGCAAATTATCACAGAAAGAGTTTAAGACGAGGCACGTCTGGGTGGGTAAGGTGATCCACTTGGAATTGTGCAAAAAATCAAAGTTTGACCATACGAACAAAGGGTATATGCACTACCCAGAATCTATCCTGGAGAAATAGACGTTCAAACTCCTCTGAGATTTTGAGATACAAACGATCCCCTAATCTTCAGCCAGACAACCAGACCTTATAATAATTCATTAAAAAGAGAAAACTTGCAAGATTGTGGACTTAGCGGTATCGGCGGACCTCAGAGTAAAATTGAAAGAATACAAAAAGAGGGATTAAGTACCTTGACCTTGCTAGGGAACTGAAAAAACTGTAGCATATGAAAGAGATGGTTACACCAATTGTAATTGGTGCTTTTGGTACAGTCACCAACGGATTGATTCAAGGACTGGAGGACTTGGAAATAATGGGACGCATGGAGACTGTCAAAACTACTGCATTATTGAGATCGGCCAGAATACTGAGAAGAGTCCTGGAGACTCGAGAATATTTGCTTTCACTCAAACTCCAGTGGAAAACCATCAGATAACGCTGATGTCAAAAACTCTCTAGGAGTAAAAATAATATCACCTAATCCTTGCCGGAACACCACACGTACAGTTAATTAACAACAAGAAAAAAAAAGGAGAATTAGTCATATTAGGTATTTTGCCACTCCGGCCGACTAAAGAGTAAAAATAAAAGAAAGCAAACAGATTGACAAATATTTACACCTTAGCAGAAACCTGAAAAGGCTGAGGAACATAAAGGTAAATGTAATACAACTTGTAGGCAGTACACTCGGTATGGGCCCCAGGTGTTTTGAAAATAAAATCGAGGAACTGGAAATCTATGGGCGAATAAAAACCATTGCTGAGATCGGTTGAAATACCGAGAAGAGTCCTGGACAACTGAGGATATTAGCTGTCTCTCAAACTCCGGTAAAAAAAATACCAGCTAACACTGGTGAGAAAAAATCGCTAGAAGCGTAATCATATCTTAAAAATAGGACAATATCAAGGTCCTCCCCTGGCTGAAAAGTTTCATTAAAATCACTCTATTTACGGCAATAAAATCACAACTTTAGATTTTACACTTCCGATAGATAATTTCAAAACCACACAATATCCTTCTAAATTCGGGATATCTTTCAATGATTATAATAACCATTGGCGTAATGAGCTGAGTGTTCACCTATGGTCCGGGAGACCAGGGTTCAATCCCTGGTCGATTCATACCAAAGACTAAAAAAAATGATGCTGCCTTGCTTAACACTCAGCATTATAAGGTAAGGATCAAGGGTAAAGTGAAGCAATCCAGAGAAAGGAGTAGCGCCCTCCCCTACACCATAGTGTAGTAGCTATTGAAAAGGGAGCCTTCGGGTCGCCCTCGACTACGTTCGCCAACTTTACTTTTAATTACAATAACAAAATACATGATATACCATTGGGTGGATGACAAGAAACTTGGTATGTAAGAAATGATATAGAACTGCGTGGGTGGCAGAATACTGGTTAAGTTACTCATGGGAATGGATAAATAACAAGATACTGGGTAATTAACCCATGATATGATATTGGGTGGATGAAAAGATTCAGTGTAAGTAACTAACATATGGTACGGGGCAGGTGACAAGATACTGGGGATGTAACGAATGATTTAGAACTGTTTGGATGTCAACATATTGGGTAAGTGCACAGGTTTTGGAAAATGGGTCGATGTCAAAAAATTGGGTGAGTTAAACAAGATCTGACACTGGGTAGATAACAGGATACTGGGTGAAAAACAGGTATGTCATGGTGGATGACAAGATAACTGGGTAAGTAACAAGTGATATGGAACTGTGTGGTTTTTGTTTGGTTTAATGACGTATCAACTTTTGTAGGTTATTTAATGCCAAATCCATTTTTACACATATAAGTTGGAGACCTAAGTCGAGAGTGACCCAAAGGCTCCCTTTTCAACAGCAACTACACCAAGATGTAAGGGAAGGCGGTACTAGATTCCTGGGATTGCTCCACTTTACTCTTGATCCTTACCATATAATGCTGAGTGTTAAGCAGGGCGGAATCAAGTATCATTTTTTAACTCGACCTGGGACTGAACCCTGGTGTCCCAGACGATTAGCAAACACTTTACTCATTAGGCCAATAGCCCGGTTATACATTTAAACAGTTCTATTTCAACCAATTCAGTTTGGTATAAGAACATAGTTTAAATTTCAAAAACGGTTCTATTTCAAACAATCCAGTTTAGCATAAGTACATTGTTTAATTTAATTTATTTCCAACCCACGGATTGGACTCTGTCAGGTGCAACCACTCCGGGCAAGAGTGGACCTGGGAACAATGGTAATAAAGGGGTACTCTGCATTCCCCCTGTAACATACTCATAATCTACGAATACGTGAAATGTACATAATGCATATATACAGATGTGTTAAATATTCACATGCAATAGGAATCCTGCGAAACACGGACGACTTTCTTTGTTCAGGTACGAAACTTTTAGTACCTTCTTGACTTTTAGGTTTTCGACACGAGGAGAGAGAGACACAATTTTTATTATGCTAACTGTTCGTCCAGCGTCAGCTCTCAACTCACTGACCCAACCAACGTGCGCGCACCCCGCTGCAAACAACTAGACTCGTCTAGGTCTAAATCTCAACCAACTGCTTTTTTTTCCAAAAATCATCCAAAATTCTAAGCCCATCGCTTCTGGGCATGACGTCATTCGCATCCCCAGTCACATTTCCTATTCAGGGTTTTCATTATGACATCTGTGATTGTCACATCCTCCCCGCACGAGCCTGAACACCTGCGCTCAATGTGTGCCCCTACCCGTGTACTAAGCCTAAAAAGTTCTAAGCCGAACTAAACCGAAAGATAAGATATAACCAACAAAAAAGGATAATATAAAAAAAAATCTTTCCGCATTTATATAACACCCCAAGCTCCAGAATTCCTGGAGCCTTACCATCAGATTATTTAGTGTCACATCCATCCAGGATAATTGTTACGGAAGTCTTACCCCACTGCAGAGATGCAGTCGATGTATTCTACAGCCTCAGCCGACTGGCCCAGATATTGAACTGTGTAGATCACAACATACTAAAAGAGAACAATAACATTGAATTCGGAATTAAATAACCAACAATGTTTGATATAAAACCAAACTGATATTTCCTGAGGTGGCAATGATATAAGGATAATCAAGAAATAGTATTCCGTGAAAGGAAATAAAAGAAATAATATGTACTATGGGTTTGAATAAATAAAGAAGTGGTTTATTGTATTATTTACAGAGAGAGTGTTAGTTCTTCACGTGTTCTGTCCAGGGTGTCTCTCTGTGTATCTCCTGTCCGGTGACCGGTGATATAGTTCCTCATTTAAACTGTTCCGATGGTGATTACCTATCTCACCATAACACAAACCAAGTCTAATATGTGGTTCCATGTGGCGGCAAATTACAAAGAATATATATATATATATATATGTGTGTGTGTGTGTGTGTGTGTGTGTGTGTGTGTTTATACCTCCCCTTCGAGTTTATAAGATAAAAAAATATAGATCAGTAATCAGACACAAACACACACACACACACATATACATATATATATAAAGGAAAAAAGAAAGAGAACGACAAAAGACAAAAAAAAATGTCTACCTTTTGAGGTTCCTCACCTGATTCTCAACTCTCAGTAAGGAATTACTCTCCTGTCAACTATAATAATTAGAAATATTTGGACAGCTTCCAGAATTAAAATAGATTAATAAAAAGCAAAACTTTATTTCCCAATCCATAAATTGATCCAGATTTATAATATTTACATAAAGGTGAAAAAAGTATTGCTAAAATGATTTGGTTTAATTTGGTTTGTTTAATGGCATATCAACCTTCGTGGGTTATTCAATGTCAAAACATCGTTGTAGACGGATAGTAATGGTATTATTTAACCCTTGGTGTAATGGTTACCGTCCTCGGAAATGGACACGACGACACGAGTTCAAATCCTGGACGAGACTGATTGCATTTTACATAGCACTAATACCCTTGGGAAAGGTATGAATCCAATTATTCTCCCTCCAGCTATGGGTAAATAGTAGGGAAGACTAGGTTCTTCAGCTTTGGTGAGGCAACTAGTCTAGGAGAAGGAAAACTCTGAATTCAAGCCTGTTAAACTTCGCTAAAAAATTGACCTTGTGTCACATCCTGCCCTGAGCGGAGGGTTTCGTAAATATGATTATTTAACCTATAGCTTGGTAGGAGGATAAGGGTGTGCATGTCTTTCCAAAGTGTATTAGTTCTAAAGTGAACGTAATATCGCGACTGGAGTTCACATTTGCTTACAAGGATATCGCTATCAGAACTAAATTGAAAGAATGTAAAGTGGCCCAGATAGCTGGGGCTGCAGAATACATCGATTGCATCTCTGCAGGGGGGGGTAATACTCCTCTTACGGGTATCTTGGACATGACACAAAACAATTTGATGGAGAGGCTTCAGTAATGCTGGCGTTTTGGAGATTGCGACAGTACCCCTTCGTTGCAATCGCTCCCAGACTCACTCTTGCCTGGAGTGGTAGCTGTTATATAGTCACATATGCAGATTCACATCTACATACATGCTCATATGTATGCAGAATAAGTCCCAGCGACACAATGATAACGACCGACGCAGGATGTGATAAACGGCGCAAGAATAAACGATGCAGTGACAAACGACGCAACGATAAAGACAGACGCACGCAGAAAGACGCAGGAAGGAAGACGCAGGAAGACTTCTTTAACAAAATATTTACCTCTCCCTTTATTGCAAAGGTTCGAAAAGGTTGTGTGGGTTTTTTCCTGTGAGAGGGAGCTGGAGATCGAACATAAACAGTAATATCTTGACCCCTCACTCTTATGACCGTCACGTTGTGTCTTTCTTGTTCTACAGGGCTGCTCAACCGGAGGCCTAGGGCCCACTCATCAGGGCCCAAAGGCACCTTCGGCATGATGTGGCTTTCCCTACCACATTTCCACTCCACTGGAACTCGAACTCTCTGGCCGGAACTCAACTGCCCCACTGGGCGTCGAACTCAACTGGAACCAGAACTAAATTCAACAGGCTCATCGAACTCAACTCAATTATATAATCGTTCGACGCCCACTCGATCTTTGAAATCGAATGTTTAATCGTCATCAAGCGGAAATAACTGTCATGCAGTTCAGAGGTCACTCTCTTCCGGTGCATCACTCTGTAGTGTACCAAGGGTTTTTTTTTTAGCTCGTCCCATTTCATCAGCCAATTTCCGCCCACGCGATTTCCTCTCATAACTGCCATTGGAATGTGTCACTTCCTTCCGGTGCATCACCTTGAATGGCAGTTTTGCCCGGGACAAAAGGTCAAAACATAACAGTAGCAACTAATAAGGTCCTATCTATGAGCCAAATAGAACCATTTGACATTTGAACTTTGAAATTTGACACTTAAAACTGATTGCAAACAAATGACATTTTAAACTTAATTACTAGAAATAGAACTGTTTAATCATTCAAGTATGGGAAAACAAATGACTGATGTTAAATTGAATTATTAGGGATACATACTTGGAAAATTTTAACTTTGCTAAACTGAATTGTTTGAAATAGAACTGTTTGATCTTCTAACTGTGTGTAAACAAATGACTGATGTTTAACTGAATTGTTTGTGTTAAATAGCAGAACTTAAAAACATTGAATAAATGATTAATAGTAAATAGAATCATTTGTATCAGATAGAAATATGTGAAACGATTTAACTCGTTTAGGCTCGTTTAAAAATATAATTGTTCGCGACCTTAGTCATGGATGACTCGAAGGCTCCCTTTTCAATAGCTACTACACCGAGGTGTAGGGGAGGGCGCTACTCCTTTCCCTGAATTGCTCCATTTTAAAAATGTAATCTACAGATCATATTTTTTTTTTCATCATACAACGTGTGGAAGCACGTGCGATACCCTAGCCTCATCAGCCGCCATCCAGGGTGATAACACAGTTTCGGTAGCTTAAGGCGGTACTGCCACTCCTGGCAGTATATAATATATATATATAGTATATAATATATATATATCATATATTTAATACATGTATATAAAAACGGATTTGGCATAACCAACAATGGTTGATATGCCATATAACCAAACCAAAACAAACAAATCCAAATAGAATATTTCTAATACGTAAGAATGAAGCTGTTTCTAAAAAAATCGATTTTGCTATAAGTTTAAAATTTCAAAATCACAGGTTCGTCGATTTAAGGCGAGCTACCTGGAAAACCTGGAAGCGCTTGAGGTCCAGAAAATGTCGTAACTATGAGAAAGACTTTTTTGCAATCTTGAACACATTCAGTCGGTTAAAATGCTTCTGTCTCGGGATCATTTGATGGATCAATTATTGGATTCAGTTTCGTATAATCCTTTGTTGCAGTCACAAATATCAAGTAATGAACTGCCAATTCTAAATTATTAATCAAAAAAATCTTGTTTATTGTATCTTGATGAAACAATTTTCACGGATTCAACGAATAACTTCTCCACCCTGTAGGTCAAGGTTGAAGAATACGAAGTGTGCACCTCTGCCGTAGAGTAGGACATCCCCCAAGAGTTTCCTGATGTTGTATAGCCATAATACATATACAAATATAAGCATATACATATATAAATATATAAGCGGGAACATAATCAAAGATAATGACGAACTTCAATGAACGAACGAACACACTTCTTTACAAAAATATATATCTCTCACACTTTATTCTCGATATTTCTGTTGTGTGGGAGAGATGGGTGGAGTCAGGAACAGACTACTATACTGACCCAAACTCTTCTTCTGACCATAGCAGCACTTCTTCTGCATCTAAGCTGAGTTGCTCAACCGGGGGTCGCTGAGGTCCACAGCAAGCTAGTTCTCATTCTGGCATTCCTGTGCCCAACTAACTCAACGGCCGCTGCCACCTCCCTATATTCTTTCATAACGCCCACAGTCTTCCGCTTTTTCTTCCGCTTATTTGCACAGGTGCGTCTCTTGATTGACGGCTTGGTCAAGGGTCAATGTACAATACTGAATATGATGGTAAACAGCATCTGATGAAGAGGCTCCAGTCCGGGAGCTTCGGAAAATTTTGCGTACTCCTTTTTTTCCTTCGACCCAACTGGCACATTCTTCTCTAAAGAGGTCTGCAAAAATACTCAGTGAATGTCTTTCCCTCTTCAGAATTGGAGGAAAATTCTCCAAAAGAATTACCCACAGCATTCGGGGGAAAAATCCATTGGGTTTTGAATCCTGTTTATTTTTTAGGTGTCATCCCATGATTTAACGTACTTTTTTCAAGAGTTTTATCTTTGGAACTTCAGGTGATGTGCTATTATTGACTGTAAATTCTCCATTTTTACGTGAACTTCTAGAAAATCTTCAACATTAGTTGTATACTTGGATCTACATTGTATCGGTTTACTCATATATCCGGATTAGTGATACTAGCAAATTGCTTCGACGGTTCTCATTCAGTCTCTAAAAGATACAAATGATTATTGGTATCACCGTTGTGCTACGATTACTCGTAACGTCTGACTGTTTTAACGAATATCGAACTGCTTAAACCAGTCGTCGATAAGTAGTCATAGACCAGTTTACCCACAAATGAAGATATAATAAGTTAGTCCACAAAAACCACCAAGATCTGTATTTGAAATCAAAAAGGATGAATTACTATCTGGTATAGACAACGGTAGCCTCTTTCAATGTTACGTGGCTGAAGAACATGCTCGATGCAACGCTGTTATTGTGCTGTCTGTATTAGTTGACGTTTAGTGGAAGTAAATAGAAAGCAAGAAATATATTATTGACGGAAGGGTTAATCGTTTATTCTTATGTTGATCAATGAAACTTGTTGATATTTGCATTTAAAATTTCGATTTTGAATTTCTAAATTACTTTTAGATATAAACATTCCTATTTACAGTGTCACTCGTCAGTCAGTTGTGGCTGAATTTTTTTATGAACCTAAGTTTACAAAACCAACTGATTTTATTATTTATATGATATATGTCTTGAAATTGAGTTTAATGGCTAGTACCGGAGGCCTTTCATTGAATAAAAGAAGAGAAAACTCTGATAGTTGCTAATCATGTATAAATAAAAAAACGAAACTGAACGAAAAAAAAAAACACAGGATGTAATAGAAATAGTTTGGTGGGGACACTTAAGATAACCTGAGGCCTTTGAATCAGGACATGATATACGATGACTAAGAAATTGTTTTTTTTCTTCCTTTTTTTTTTTTTTTAGATAATAACATTTCAATTCAAATAAGACTTAGAATCTAAATTTGGAAAGCAAAGAAAATTTATTGAAAAGCCAAGGAAATAAAAATGAAAAATGAAAAAAAAAAAAAATAAATAAATAGATAAAATAAAAAAAAAATTATGTCGTCAAATAAATCGAATCGAAAATTCAATAAATACGAGTGGCGATCTGAAAATAATGTCTCTTCCTTATTTCCACATTTGTCTATTTTCCCACTCACTCCGCTAGTGGTAGGATATGACCCCAGGTTGATTTTCAGGTAGAGTAAAACTGGTTTGAATTCAGAGTTTTCCTCATTCAAGGCTAAAGAACCCTTTCTGTCCAATCATTTGTTAAGGAAGTTTTAAAAACTGCACAGGCGCACGGTGATTAGATGAATTGCAGTTTGAAAAGGGAATTAATTGAGTGATAACATCCTTTATATACAGAGTGCGGAAAGAAAATTAGGAATATTCTAGTATAATGATAAATTATTTTTATCATTAAGGGTTTTCGGACTATTGTATTCATCTTTATTTTTATTTCCACAACGTCTCGGCCGATATGTCCTCCGACGTTTTCAGGTGTTTGTCGAACTCGACAACCTACACGGAACTTCGAACTACTTCCTTAATTGAATCCACGGTGTTCGCCTGTTCTGATTCCGTTAGCTATCACCGAGTAAAAGTGTTAAGTATTCCTATATTATTACTCGCCAGCATTCAGGATTGAACCTGCATCTTCCAGATGATTGTCTCCTTAAAAGCTTTGGGAACCAACGCCTATAACCGTTACGCTATGTGTCCTGCTTGGAATTCAAACTGAAATTTTGGAAACAAACTTAATGTTCTTATTGACTAGGATTACTACTATTATGTATGATTTTTTACTTGTGTTCATATTCAGATTTTTTTAACAATAAAGATGAAGACAATAGTCTGAAAACCTTAAATGATAAAAAATCATCAAGCTTCGTCTCGGAAATTTAGACAACTAATAATAAACGAGTCTATCATAAAACAAGATTAATTCTAACTTAAAAAAATAAACAACAAAATAAGTAGATATACACAAAAGAGTTAATTTACTCAATATAGCCACCATTTTTATTGATTATTGTGTCAACCAGCCTTCAAAACGATTTGCAGGCCTTCAAAATAAATTCTTCAAACATTTTATTACACTCCTTCTCAATAGCATGCATTATGGAACCAACATTTGGATTGGAATTTGCATTTGTTTTGTTTTCTCAAAGGCTCCATGTAGCGTAATCAAGGGGTTATGGTCTGGGCTTGATGGAGGCCATAAAGAAACTCCCCTTATTTCGGATTTTTTGGGGCTTGGTTTCGGCGTTAAGCAAATCATAGGTTCTTCGTCGTTTCTCTTATTGCCCACAAATATTTGGGGAGAATTTTAATGGAAAAGTGAGTGAATAGTAGAGCTAATAATGAAAATTTTGATTTATCGTTTTTTTTTTGAAAAAATTGACTAATCAGACTACGAAAAGCATTTAAAAAATTATTCCATACTTTGTTTCTACACTATATATATATATATATATATATAGAGAGAGAGAGAGAGAGAGAGATAAAGGGAGGATAAAGATATAAATGATTGAATAAAACACTGATCTACAAATTATAATTGTGTGAAATTTTTTCTGGAAAAACAAAAGTTACAAACTAATTTCTTGAAAGAAAAGATGATACTAGTCCAAGCGTAAATATTTTAAGAGAAAAAGTGAAGATTCATTCAGTAAATATAGCAGTTTTGTTTAGCCCTAATTTTAATGGATATATTTTGTATGTGTAAAAAATCTGTGTGTGAACGTAACTATGTAAGAGAGAAAATATTTATGCTTTCTCATGAATTTTTAATCAGCAGAAGACATATTGAATAGTAGTTCGAATATTATTGGGTATCACCCACCTTTGTCCACACAATAAACTAGTCCATCTGCCATATATAGTAGTAGCTACTAATACCAGGGCAGACTAGAAGGTGAAGAGCAGCTTCTTATAGGAATAGTTTTAGAGCGTTGGAGACTGGAGATCACACTAGGCCACCTTACTTGCAACCGTAATAACGGAAGCCAGTACTATCGTTGGACTATATCTTTATTCTGTATTTACTAATCCTATGTTCTTGTCTACTTATAGTCTCTCTATTGTATATACTTTTTTCTGAGAATATATCTCTATTTCCTCTCATATCGTTGTTTTGTCCTTTATTTAATATTATAAGCGTTCACTAATCCTATGTTCTTGTCTACTAATAGTCTCTCTATTGTATATACTTTTTTCCTGAGAATATATCTCTATTTCCTCTCATATCGTGGTTTGTCCTTTATTTAATATTGCAAGCGTTCACTAATCCTATGTTCTTGTCTACTAATAGTCTCTCTATTGTATATACTTTTTCCTGAGAATATATCTCTATTTCCTCTCATATCGTGGTTTGTCCTTTATTTAATATTACAAGCGTTCACTAATCCTATGTTCTTGTCTACTAATAGTCTCTCTATTGTATATACATTTTCCTAAGAATATATCTCTATTTCCTCTCATATCGTGGTTTGTCCTTTATTTAATATTACAAGCGTTCACTAATCCTATGTTCTTGTCTACTAATAGTCTCTCTATTGTATATACTTTTTTCTGAGAATATATCTCTATTTCCTCTCATATCGTGGTTTGTCCTTTATTTAATATTACAAGCGTTCACTAATCCTATGTTCTTGTCTACTAATAGTCTCTCTATTATATATACTTTTTCCTGAGAATATATCTCAATTTCCTCTCATATCGTGGTTTCTTCTTTATTTAATATTACAAGCGTTTACTAATCCTATATTCTTGTCTACTAATAGTCTCTCTATTGTATATACTTTTTTCTGAGAATATATATCTATTTCCTCTCATATCGTGGTTTGTCCTTTATTTAATATTACAAGCGTTCACTAACCAAAACGCAACAAATATATATATCAACAGCAACATATTCGTTTAATTTAAGACAATTAAGCAACGTTAAAATTAAATGCAAAACTTGAAGGAGAAGAATATTAGATTTTCACTAAAAAGAAATCAACCTAAAACTACAGAATAAACTGTAAACGCTACTTAAGATGTATGTATTTTATCGTTATTTGTACGATTAAGGTTAGCTCGAAATTAGAAAAAGAAGATTATTTATTTATGATTCTAATTGGTTAAAATATTTTTAAACAATCGAGGAAGAATAAGACTTAGATTATTCTGTTTTTTTTTTCCTTTAAATTCTATCCATAGTTATTTCTTCTTTTCATACAGAGTAAAAGCCTGACTGCCATGCAACTGATATCTTTGGTTTAGTTCATTTGTTTAACGGTACATCAACTCCTTATGGCTTTTTTAATTCTAAAATTTGATTCTAACCCTGTCAGCGGGGATGAAAATACGCTCGATGTATCCCTTATAAAGGGTTAGGGCCACTCTAAAAATGAATTGTACCTGGTATGACACTAAATTGTATCTAATAACCATGCTTCAGTTTAGGAGTTCTAGGAAGTGTGACGAACCTCCCCATAGACATTACTCCCAGATCCACTCTGCACTTGTGGTAGTACTTGTTAGGGTCCAATCTATGGGATAAATAGATATGCTTTGAAAATTAATTGTATTAGATTGAAATAGTTAAAACTGTGTAAAACATCTCTATAAACTACAAAAAAAATTCAATATAAATGTATTATGATCACAATTCCATAAACTTTAGACATAAAATAACTCTAGGTAGGTTAAAATCAATCAATCAATGAATCATAAAATTTGATTAATTCGTAAATGTTTGGTTACAATCATTACAAGTACTTACAAAGTTCCAGAAACAAAGATTTCTAATTCACCATCATCATCCTGTCGTACCGCTAGCACGGATATCCCTGACCCTCTCTCGCCACTTCTCCCCATCGTTCATCACCTCCGGCAGGTTTTCAGGACTACATCCCGTATCCTCACAGAGCTGCTGTATGTATGTTCGAGCTGGTTGTCCTGTTTTTGCTTGGCCATATATGGGGGTCCATACTCTACTTTAAAATTTCCTCATTGTGATTATCATTTGGTAGTATTTCCATGGCTGTATTTTTACATCAACAAATTTTTACTGACAAAGAAATTTCAAAACCATCGCGTCAAGGCTGATAAAATTACAACTTCTCAGGTCTATTTTCTGTACAAAAATTAACACTTTTTTGTATGGAATTCAGTTGTTTGGTTTGGTTTGGTTTGGTTTTATGGCATATCAACAACTGTGGATTATTTATTTCCAAATACGGTGTATACATATATATTAAATATATACGATTTACAAACGTAAGTCGACAAAATTAAATAGTTCCAAGTATTGCTTTGTATCACTAACAATTCAATTAAACATAAGTCATTTCTTTATGCACATATAAGTGTAAAAGCAGTTCCATTTCAAACAATTCATTTCAGCATAAGTCATTTGTCGCACACAGTTCAAATGTCAAACTATTAGACACATAGATAGGACCCCGTCTGGTGCTACAAATCTGGGCCTGGGTGGACCTGGGAGTGATTGCAATAAAGGTGTACTCCGCATTTCCCAAAACTCCTGCAATAATGGAGCCTCACCATCAGATTTTTGATTTCATATACAGAAATTTCTTTGGGTGGGGGTCTTACCCCACTGCAGAGAAGCAGATGGTGTATTCTACCGCCCCAGCAAACAGGGCAACGGATTTCAATTGAGTTCCTATACATACATATATATATATATATATATACCAAATACCTTTGTATAAACAAGTCAGTTTTTAACAGGTTCGAACTTAGGGTTTTCCTTCTTCTAGATTGGCTGTGATGCCAAATTTAAAGAGCAGAGTCTACCCTACTTTTTACATATAGCTGGAGTGAGAGTCATTTGATTCATACCTTTCTAAAGGGTATTAGCTCTTTCTTAAAATGTAAACTGCCACGTCATGGATTTGAACTCAGATTGCCAACTTCATTTCTAAAGACGGTAATCTCTGCATCATGAGCTCCTTCTCCATTATACATAAAGTTCGTTCTCTTAATTATATTCGCTCGATTATGATCGGTAAACTTTCTTGGGTTATCAATAGTGATAACCTAAGAAAGTTTACCGATCATCGTCGAGAGCAACCAGGGAAGTCGGGAGGACGAAACCTCTTCCTCCGGATTGGTCCAATTTCTCTTGATTAGTACCTAATAATGCTGTGAGTTAAACAAGGAGGCACCAAGAACCATTTTTTTAGTTTTTGTATGACTCGACCTGGGATTGAACCCCAGTCTACTGGATCTTTGGCGAACAATCTACCACTGTGCCAGTGTGTGTAATAAAATTAGGAAACATTGTAGATTGTTTTAGTAGTTAGTAGTTTCTTAGCAAGATTTAGTTTTCCCCCTGGGGAAGCGTGATTAGCCTCTAGCTTTGTGTTGAAGCTTTTCTGTGTACTGTCTGGCATCCGTGCCTAACGGTCAATGCTCAATGACAGACTTGAGGTCGTGGTGTCCCCGGATTCAGCTAGGCCACCTTCGGGTGGGAGAGCTGTATTTTTGATATCTTTGACACCTTTGCATAGCACTGGATCTCGCTATTTAGTTCAAGCTATAATCTGGCATCCGTGTCTGGACCCATGTTTGGATTTATATCCTGCTGGGCACATCAAGCCCACATTGCACTAAGTGGGCCAACGATCAACATAGTCCAGCACTGCTTGAACCTCAGCTCATGCCCGACCTTCCTCCTCCTGACCCCTACTATAATCCGACCTTTGGGGGCGTTTGACCTTGTGTCAAATATCACTCAGAGTTGCCCCCCATCGAGGTCATGATAACAGCAGACGCTCAAATCAAAAATAGAAATATATCAGCAGTAAATCGTCCGCTGACTGAGATTGGCGGAATGAAGTCACCGATGACCCGTTGGAGTGGTCGCAGGATAGAAAACAGGAAAAGAAAGTTAGTTGTAGTGCAGACATAGAGATTTAAAGAGGAGCCGAAAATTACGGCACCCATTTTGAGTGAGTTTCATGAAGGGACACCATACTTGCTGTGAAGCTGTGGAGACAGAACTGGAGGGCAAGCACCTGCAAGGATTTCAACACAAAATGAGAAAGAGTTACAAAGGTCTGTGTATGTCTATTTTGACTTGTGATGGTTGATTTCTCTCCGACTATCTAAAGCAGTTGATTCACTTCTTATTATGATTTTTCTCTCTTCAGTGACTACTTAAAGGTGTAGCTTCAATAAAGTTCGCATTAAACGGCCCATCAGAGGTGTTTTGTCGGTTCGTCACTTTTTCTCAAGGCGAGTTTACAACGGGGGTCCGACTGAACTTAAAGGATAGTGCTACACTGATATACCCTTTAGAACAACGGTAATACAAATCTCTATCTGGGTACCGGGATAGTAGAAGCGTTTGTGTGGTGTTGTAGTATTACACAAGAGTTGAAATTATAACCATATTTACCAACCCCTCCGCCCGAGCAGGGTATGACACAAGGTCAGTTATTAAGCGGAGTTTAACAGATTTCAATTCAGAGTTTTCCTTCTAGACTAGTTGTCTCACCAAGGCTGAAGAACCTAGTCTGTGCTACTATTTACCCATAGCTGGAGGGAAAATAATTGGATTCACACCTTTCCCAAGGGTATTAGTGCTATGTACAATGCCATCAGTCTCGTTCAGGATTTGAACTCGTGTCACCGTGTCCATGTCTTTAAGCTGTTCCACTGAAATTTAATACGGTAGTATATTACTTTGATCTGGGAACTTATTCCTCAAAATGAGAATATTTGTTAGATTAAGTGAAATATAAAGTTGTTGGTCATTTACGAAAACTTGAAACTGGTATTCTTGTGGCGGAGACTATTATACTGGTGACTGAACGTTGTTTTCTTTGACTTGGCCAAGTATTTACAGCTTATATCAAATATGTGAGAAAACAATTTGGACACTTGTAGCATAGGAAATATATCATGATTTAACATTTACTTGAGCTGAACAATGCAACAATTCAATACAAAGTTACAAGAACATGTTATTGTCTGAGAAAACTTAATTTTAAGGATACGAAAATAACATGAAATACTGAATGTGTACACAAGGTGTGTATGTAGCGAAATGTCCCAATGTACTTGAAAGATTGTTTTGTATTAGGTATAGATTGCTTGATATATATATATATATATATATGTGTGTGTGTGTGTGTGTGTGTGTGTGTGTGCAAGAGAGTAGTTTTATATGAAGGATTACATGTTTAAAAAGAATTACATCTCTGCAAAATTACATGGGGTTGTTGAGGGTGTAAGGTTCCTGTCCATTCGAATAGGTCGGAAAAGGAACCATCTGTTAGCACGTCCTTCTCTTATATTCTTTTGGGACATACTCTCTGATTACCATTTGCAAAACAATTTGACAGACACGAAGAGCCAAACTGCAGATCTCATCAGCAAGCAAGCGATATCATCATCACGTGCTGAAAAATATGAAAATATCATTTTTATATAGCAGATATTTTATAACGAGAAAGATTATTCCAGACGGAAAAATATTAAAATGGTACTATTTTTTGTTGTTGAGGGCATGATAGATTTCTACAGAAATAGATGATTCAAAAATTCTATTTAAACTTGTCAAATCAGAAGTTTACAGAAATAATTTAACAAGAGCCGAGTCTTTCGCTGGGCGCCTAAGGCATTTTAGGAGGGAAATGTATGAGGATCAAGCATTTTTTTTTATAAAGGACATGAAGGAGTCTCGATTCGTGCGTGACTCCCCGCTATTCAATAACTTAAAGTCAATTCTGACTTGATTGAAAGACAAAAAATCATTAAAGAAATGTTTTTACATTGCTTTAGGATATCCATCATTTCCACAAGAAAAGTGATAGTTTATGGTTTAATCATATTTACCAGCCCCTCCACTCGGGCATGATATGACACAAGGTCAATTTTAAAGCGGAGTTTAACAGGTTTCAATTCAGATTTTTCCTTCTCCTAGACTAGTTGCCTCACCAAGGCTGAAGAACCTAGTCTACCCTACTATTTACCCATAGCTGGAGGGAGAATAATTGGATTCATACGTTTCCCAAGTGTATTAGTGATATGTGAAATGCAATCAGTCTCGTCCAGGATTTGAACTCGTGTCGCCGTGTCCATTTCCTACAACGATAACCATTACACCACGGGCACCTCCTGGTTTATGGTTTAATGGCATATCAAAATGCTCAGAATATTTAGTGCCTAAGCTGTCCTTGTGGAAGAACAGTAGTAGTACAATTGAAGAAGTAAAAGTTTTATACTGATTCCAAGGCTATTAGTCCAAAAGTGAATGTGATGGGCGATTTAGATTCGAACTCGCTTGCTTCATAGCCACAGTCTAGCACTTAAGCAATTATGCCAGGAAAGCTGCATTGTCCTATCATAATGGAGATTACGCTTCTCTCAGCATGAAAAATTACGTCACCACCGATGTTCCAATTCTATTAGTTATTTTCGTCACTTTTTTTCACTTATTCGTTATTTGAATCTCAATTATTAATGAAATTATTTTATAGTATTAATACTGTTCGTCTTAACTACAAACTAAAAATCGCATTTATATATACAACCCAACAGCTGTTTACTGCGTGAAAGGAAAGCTTATTTGCATATTGATCTTAATGTTGCATATTGACCCTGGACAGAGCCGGATGTTCCAGTTGTTTAAACAAAGTGATTGCAGGGTGCAACTGTGTAAACAGGAAGGCAGTGATGCGTTGGTGTAAGCATCTCACGTGGGTTGAACCAGAATTGCGTAGATGTTATGAAATTATATCTACAGAGGTGCCCACAGAGCAATGGGCCCTCTCAGTCTTGCAGCCAGAAGAGATTCAGTCAGTTACGGAGAGCGACTGCCGAACACCTCCAAGGAGGTGGTGGTCAGCAGCCCACTGCAGTAACAGTCAGTCATTAGTTTTCAGTCGAGTTTTCAGTCTGTAGTCTTCTGTTTTGGAGTCTTAGAGTGGCTGCAGCAGCGGAGGCGGGGCGTAACTGGCTCCGGTTGAGAACGTCTCGTCAAAGAAGAAAAGACGTCCGGCCCTGGATCCGAGGGTCGCACAGTGTCATTAAGAAGAGCTAAGTAAAGCTATGAATATGGCACAACGCTGCTAAAAAGAAGTTATGTGTCAATCTAGCTGTGTCCAAGTCCTCTACGTCTTTCGTGTGTCTTCGTCTCTCTGTCTCTGATGCTCTCACGCTTTCAACCCTTTTGAAAATAAGGTTGAGAGATCTATATATATATATATATATATATATATATATATATATATATATATATATATATATATATGCATTTTTTAAATAAAGAAATGCGTTGTTGCGTCTTTGTTATGCTGCTATATAACATTAAAATATTGATTTCAATATTTGCTTGGTTTTATTGATTTTTAATTGTATGGATTTATTCTAATGAGTATAAGCAAAAATCCCATCGATAAATCTTAAAAGAAATCCATTAACAAAAAGAAATGACTATAGTTTTATTATTTTCTAATTTAGTTAAGTAGTTGAATTTGGAAATTTTGGCTATGAAAACAGGGAGTGAGTGTAAGAGCTTGCATCTGAGCTGTTCTATTCTTCGATTATATACCCACTGTTTCAGATGAGTTTAATTAAATACTTTCATTTTAAATAATATTAATTCATTTTTTAAAAAAAAATTTAATTTATTCTGCTTTACACACGATGGATATATTTTTCAAAAATATTCACACACACACACACACACACACACACTCGAATAAGACATTTAAATTAAATAGAAATATATGTAATTGTTTGATTTGCGTTCTTATTTCCTTTCCCTCGTCTTTCTAATTTAATATGATATTTTATTACATTAAAAATTGCATATTACGTCTCACAGAGTTCGAATATTTTGGCTAGTATTATTTTATATATATTTCAGAAAATGCATATTGTTATCTAAAAATTTTGGGTAGGTAAGTATTTTCTTCATATTCTCTGTAATTAAGACAAAAAACATGCATGCAAATATAGGTTGTAAGTATGAAAAAAAATGAATATAGAAATTTGAATATTATTAAAATTATCGTTTCTATGAGATATTCTTTTTAGAAATAGTTTTTGACTTTTTGATGAGCATTTTGTAAAAAAGGAAAATAACTCTCTGAGTGTTTTGAACGGGCATTTCTTTTTCTTTGATTTCTGATCCATAAAAATGATAATTGTTTTTTAGTTACTATCATAGTTGTTAAGTAAGTAATTATAAGATATTGTCAAGAAGACATTAAAATCAAAATTGTATAGGTTAGTAGAAACCAAGACTATCACATGACTTTCTTCAGTTAAAAACCACTATTACTTAACTGCTCGGCTTTTACTTAGAATAAACTTCATTCAACATCAAAATAAATCACAAATGTCACCTTGGTTTGGTTTGCTTTGGTTTCTTTGTTTAATGGCATATCAACTCTTTTTAGGTTATTTACTGCCAAAGCCATTCTCCTAGAAGAACAGTAGTGGTACTATTTAACCCATAGCTGGGAGGATAAGGGGGTTCTTACCTTTCCCAAGGGTATTTGGCCGAAAGTGAACGTAATAGCGCGACTGGAGTATGAAATCGCGTACTACGATTCCACAGTCCATCGCTTTAACCATTACACCTCGAGGACACCCCCATGTCACCTTGGAAAACACAGCTTTCGCAACGTAACAGAAAATGAAGGCTCAAATGATACCAGTGTTTGATACAAAGAATTCAAATGCTAAATAGACGTCTCAGTGTAATCTGTTGTCACATTACTAATGATATATCATAATGTTTATGGCTAAATAGTAGGACAGACTAGGTTCTTCAGCCTTGATGGGGCAATTAGTGTAGGAGAAGGAAAACTCTGAATTCAAACCTGTTAAACTCCGCTTAAAAATTGATCTTGTGTCATATCCTGCCCGAGCGGAGGGGTTGGTAAATATGATCATAATGTTTTGAAAAGCGTTGTTACTACTCACATACTTAAAGTTGCGTTCGTATTCGAAAATGTCTAGACGGTTGAATTTGTGTGCGTGTGTGTGTGTGTGGGGGGTTACACTTTCATTATTTCTTTCCTCGACGTATTCTGTACACCAAAAGACATCTGCAGATCTACTGTGTACTCTCACCTTCCCCCTGGTGACAGATACCGTTTAAAAATATCTCTTGACTTATTCCTCCCTCGCAAGTCTCGTTAGTGACCTATTCTGTACACCCCCACATTTTGTGTCCTCACACGTCACTCAAGGGATATATTGTCTACTCATAGAACATCTGTTGACTTTAATCTATACTCACACCACCCTCTGGTTACCTACTCTGAACACATCTGGTGACCTATTCTGGACATAAACCTTCACTTCTAGAAATCTTCTTTATTCGCACACTTCACTTGAGACTTTTTGCTAATACCATACACCCTTCTGGTAACATATTATGTACACCCATAATCATACCTATTCTATACACTCACCTACCTACAGTGACCTATTCTGTAAACAAAGATCCATTAATTGCTTTATTCTGTACACCTGCTCCTTTTTTTTGACATAATCTATTCCTCAGCGTCTATTTAGCGACCTATATTGTTCTTGCACTTTGCCGACTTATTCTGTAAAAGCATCTCATTGCAGTGACCTATTCTGTATATCGAAATACACCTAGTAACTTTTTTTGTACTGGGACGTCTCTCATGACCTATTCTGTACAAGAACGTATTGTGTTAACCAACATCCATGTCGTAACAAATTCTGTACTTGTATCTCCGTTTTGTAACATTCTGTAGACCCATGTTCATATATTGACCTATTCTGTACACCCACCTCCTTCTGGTGACTTATTCTCTCAACCAAAATTCATTGGTGACCTATTCAGTACTTGTATCTCCGTTTTGTGACATTCTGTACACCCATGTTCATATGTTGATCTATTCTGTACACTCACCCACTTCTGGTGACTTATTCTCTCAACCAACATTCATTTGGTGACCTATTCTGTACTTGTATCTCCGTTTTGTGACATTCTGTACACCCATGTTCATATGTTGATCTATTCTGTACACCCACCCACTTCTGGTGACTTATTCTCTCAACCAACATTCATTTGGTGACCTATTCTGTACATGTATTTCCGTTTTGTGACATTCTGTACACCCATGTTCATATATTGACCTATTCTGTACACCCACCTCCTTCTGGTAACTTATTCTCTCAACTAACATTCATTTGGTGACCTATTCTGTACACCGTTTTGTCACATTCTGTACACCGACGAACAGTTAGTGACCTTTTCTCTACCCACAACTTCTTCTAGTGGTCTATTCTGTAAACCAGCATTCATTCGGTGACCAACGGTGTATATATCTTCATTTTGGTACATTCTGTACTCCAACAACCAGTTGGTGACCTATTGTGGACACACACTATCTTCTGGTGACTTATTCTCTAAACCAACATTCACCTGGTCAAATATTCTGTACATGTACTTACGCCTTGTGACATTCTGTACACCGACATTCATTTGTCGACCTATTCTGTACATGTACCTCGTTCGGGTTTTTTTTTCTCTAAACCAACATTTGGTGACTTATTCTGTACATGCAATACAAGTGCAAACCAACAGAATCTGTTATGGTACATTCTTCTGTTAACCTATTCTGTCATCATCATCATGTCGCGCCACCAGCACGGATCTCTATGACCCTCTCCCTCCACCTTTTTCTATCGTCAATCGCTTCCGGTAGGTCTTCAAGGCTACATCTTGCATCGGCACAGAGCCGTTGTATGTAGGTTCGAGCTGGTCGTCATGCCTTTGCTTATCCATGTGAAAGGGTCCACAGGAATACGTCACTTATGAGTTCGTCCCAACCTCTCCAGCAGTCTCCTGCATGCCTGGTTCGTGTAGACTTCTATGAAATTTAAAAAGAAAGTAACTGTTGACTCTTACTAAGTCAAAACTTAATATTGACTGAAGGAGAAGTAAGTGGGGGAATTTTTTTTTCGAAAGCCATGGGAAGCAGCATGGTGGACGTAAAGATGAGTGGATAAAACCCTCTGACGGTTCAACGCTATGCCTAATCAGGCCTTGGGCGTATGAATACTACGGTTCAACTGCCAGGATCAAATAATTCGATCTGGGAACTATTGCTGCTCATCTATGAGGGTGCCTTCTATAGATGAGAATAAAAAACAGCGATCGAAAGATTACCAAATCTGTACTCTGGTAAATTATTCTCTTCACTTACATGGAGTCAGTGACTTGTTCTGTACATGTATGTAACTGTTAATTCTCTTCACTTACGTCGATTTGGTGACCTATTCTGTGCACAGAGGTCCTTCTGGAGACTTATTTTATACATTCATTTAAACTATTCTATGTACTTGTATACATAGAACAGTGTATATCTATCTGATAAATTCTATACAATACCGTTTATTGATGTATTCAAATATATTCAATTACATATGGAAAGCAATTCAATACACCAGTATTCATTTGCTGACTTATTGTCATTCGTCTCTGATGACCTATTCTGTACATCTACCACTATCTGTTGACCTATTCTACATCACAGTTTTTTTTATTTACGCTGTACAAACACCTTACAACTAACTATCGGTAGAGGAAGGTGTGAATACAGAATAAGTCACCCAATAGATTTTAGTTTACAGAATACGTCAAAAGTTGGAGCAGTGTATCCAGAATATGTCTCCAGAAAGAAGTGTGCACAAAACATCACAAAATGGATGCTAGTGTACAAAATAGGCACCTTTGGTGACCTGTTCTATACTCATGAATCAATTTGGTGAGCTTTTCTGTACATCATCCAATTTGTGTAATATTCTGTGTAATATATTAGCCGAGGGATTTCGGTTAATGCCTTTGGGTTTAGTTAGGCTGAGAACCTTTCAGCTCAGCACATGGGTTAGTTAGGTGGAACCTTGATGCAGGTGGTAACGCGTGCGCGCGCACAGAGCGGACATGTCACTCAGAGATGTCACAATAGCCTGAGATGATAAAACGGGTGACAAAGTGCGGGTGACGTCACGCACCGGAAGCGCGCGGAGGATTTTGGGAATTTCGAAGAAAGTTAGAAGAGTTGAAACTTGACGCTGAACGAGGAGGTTTGATTTTGGGGTGCCGCACGAGATACTATTTACCAACCCCTCCGCTCGGGCAGGATATGACACAAGGTCAATTTTTAAGCGGAGTTTAACAGGTTTTAATTCAGAGTTTTCCTTCTCCTAGACTAGTTGCCTCGCCAAGGCTGAAGAACCTAGTCCATCCTACTATTTACCCATAGCTGGAGGGAGAATAAGAGGGTTCATACCTTTCCCAAGGGTATTTGCCCGAAAGTGAACGTAATAGCCGCACGAGATAGGGGCCAGATGAAGAAGCCTGATGAAGAAGCCAGCATAAAAAAAGATTGTGTCTCTCTCCTCCATCAGTCGAAACCTTTAACTCAAAAGTAATAAAAAGGTTTCGTACCTGAACAAAGAAGTCGTTACGTGTTTTCGAATTTCAAGATTCCTGTTCTGAGTTTTCTATATGAACATTATGCATATATGTTACCAACATTCGATGTTTTCTATATGAACATTATGCATATATGTTACCAACATTCAATGTTTTCTATATGAACATTATATATGTTACCAACATTCGATGTTTTCTATATTAACATGATGTATATATGTTACCAACATTCGATGTTTTCTATATGAACATTATGTATATATGTTACCAACATTCGATGTTTTCTATATGAACATTATGTATATATGTTACCAACATTCGATGTTTTCTATATGAACATTATGCATATATGTTACCAACATTCGATGTTTTCTATATGAACATTATGCATATATGTTACCAACATTCGATGTTTTCTATATGAACATTATGCATATATGTTACCAACATTCAATGTTTTCTATATGAACATTATATATGTTACCAACATTCGATGTTTTCTATATTAACATTATGTATATATGTTACCAACATTCGATGTTTTCTATAAGAACATTATGTATATATGTTACCAACATTCGATGTTTTCTATATGAACATTATTTGTATATGTTACCAACATTCGATGTTTTCTATATGAACATTATGTATATATGTTACCAACATTCGATGTTTTCTATATGAACATTATTTTTATATGTTACCAACATTCGATGTTTTCTATATGAACATTATGTATATATGTTACCAACATTCGATGTTTTCTATATGAACATTATGTATATATGTTACCAACATTCGATGTTTTCTATATGAACATTATGCACATATGTTACCAACATTCGATGTTTTCTATATTAACATTATGTATATTTGTTACCAACATTCGATTTCCATTTCACCCATTTCGCACATGGCCATATATCGATATGTAACATCTGTACTCACATATCACTTAAATGAACTTTTTTCTCCGTGCACCTTCCTCGTGTTATCCGTTCTCAACACTAACATCAATTTGCTGACCTGTTCTGTACTCGTAAGACTTTCAGGTGACCTATTCAGTCATCTGACGCCCCACTGATAGGTAACAAGTTCGTAACCCCTCCATAAGTCGAAAATTACCACTTCACGTCTCCCTGATTTTGAGACTGGTCAGGAAGGAGATTTTAACAAAGAAACAGTGAGTGGCATTTTTTCAGTTACTACGTATATAACTTTTTCATTTTTCGAGATATACTTCTACGTCCTCTTATTTTTGTTTCTACCCGATTTCTTCTAGATCTCTCAATCCAACATTGGTAATTTCTTTATTTCTTATTTTATTATTTAAAGTATGTTTAATGCAATGATTGTCTTCATGGTAAGGATGGAAGATTATGAATTTTCCAATCTTATGGGTGGCTTTGTGCACTGGACTAGCGGGTAGAGTGTTCATCAATGGCCCGAGAGACCGGTGTTTAATCTCAGGTCGTCATACCTAAGACTCAAAAAATGATACTTAATGCCTCCTTGATTAACACTCAGCATTTTAAGGTATGGATCAAGGGTAAGTGGAATATCCTGGGGAAAAGAGTAGCACCTTGCCCTACACCTCAGTGTAGTAGCTATTGAAAAGGGAGCCTTTGAGTAACCCTCGACTCTGATCACCAACTTAACTTTGTGTAGTCTAAGAACCGAAGATCTTGTCAAATATCATTTGAACTTACTTCTGTAGCTTCGAGACAGCCCATTAAGCTGGGGCTGTATAATACACCGATTACATATCTGCAGAGGGGTAAGACTCCCCTTATATCGAGTATCCTTGATATGGCATTTATGGGAAGTTAACGACACCCACATATGGGTCGTAAGAAATAATTAGCTACTCAGTAAGACGTTTAAATACGTTTATGTAAGAAGTACAAGAGTGTTGCTAAATCATATTCATTTTAGAGGTCAATAGTCTTTAAAAGAACAAAGTTAAAATTATAATACATTTTTCTGTTGTTCGTGAATGTCCACTTGTCTTTTTGTATTTTTTCTGGTTGTGTTTAGGACTGTTTTAAGAGGGATGTGGACGTTTGGTTTCGTAGAGCTCAAATTGTTTTCTGGGTTCTGTTTGTAGAGTCGGGTGGTCTGCTAACCTCCCCAGTTACCATGTGGTCCGTTTTGCCACATCCCGCCTCGTGGGAGATCCTAGCCCCTTTTACCTCGTTTGGCCGTGCCGAAGTCACTTGCTCAAGTCCTTCTGTTTGGCTTTCTCCCTCTAGCCTCGACCTCTCTTACATCCGAGTACACTGTCGTCGAGAGGATAACTCATAATTTTCTTATACATGAAACAATCTGATGGTAAGGCTCCAGTAATGCTGGAAATTTAGAGAACGCGGAGTACCCTCTCATTGCCATTGGTTCCAGCTCCCCTCTTGCCAGGAGTGGTGACACTTGATAATATTCTATCTATGGATGACATATAAACTGAGTGCAAAAAATTACTTATGCTAAATTGAATAGTTAGAAATAGAACTGTTTGCTCATTTAAATACGTGTATCTACAAAATGTGTTTACAAACGGAATACTTCGACATTGTTGCAGGAGTACTACAAGGAGACACAATAGCCCCATACCTCTTTATCATCTGTCTAGACTACCTGCTTAGAACTTCGATAGACAAAATCAGAGAAAATGGCTTCGAGCTGACTTAGAAAAGAAGCAAAAGGTACCCCGCAAAAACAATCACAGATGTCGACTACGCTGATGACTTGGCGTTACTGGCGAATACACCTAATCAAGCAGAGACACTACTACATAGTTTGGAACGAGCTGCAGCAGGCATTGGCCTCCATGTCAATGCACACAAAACTGAATATATCTGTTACAACCAAACGGGCAACATTACCACATTAGACGGGGCCTCTCTGAAACTAGTAGACAAATTCACCTACCTAGGAAGTAGCATTTCATCAACCGAAAACGACATCGACACACGACTGACGAAAGCATGGACGGCTATCGATAGGCTCTCGATCATATGGAAATCAGGCCTCACCGATAAAATGAAACGCAGTTTCTTCCAGGTAGCGGTTGTATCGATACTGCTATATGGATGCACTACATGGACGCTAACTAAACGGCTGGAGAAGAAACTTGACGGCAACTACACAAGAATGTTGAGAGCAATATTGAACAAGTCCTGGCGACAACACCCCACGAGACACCAACTATACGACCACTTGCCTCCCATCACGAAAACTATCCAAGTTAGACGAACCAGACACGCAGGACACTGCTAGAGAAGCAAGGACGAGCTCGTAAGTGATGTGCTTCTAAGGACCCCCACATATGGCCAAGTAAAAGCAGGACGACCAGCTCGACCTTACATACAGCAGCTATGTGAAGACACAGGATGTAACCCTGAAGACCTCCCGGAGGCGATGAATGATAGGGAGAAGTGGCGAGAGATGGTCAGGGATATACGTGCTGGCGGCACGAAATGATGATGATGATATATATACAGGATTTGGCATTAAATAACCTACCATGTTTGATATGCCATAAAACCATCCCAAACCAAGTTTCGAGACTATAAAATGGAATCGGTGACATGAGTTCAAATCCTAGTTGTGGTAGTGTTTGCCTCACACTAATACCGATAGGAGAAGCATGAATACATCTGTCCGCTCTAAATAAAGGACCGGGTTCATTCGTGTTGGTAAGACAACGGTATTTGTCCACCGTGTGTGGCCTTTTAAGGTGGGTCTGACCACAGAGCCTTAGCCCAGACGCTCTCGGCATTCCCCTAAAAAGAGACGCGTTTCAGGCACCAGGTGATAAACCTAATCACTGCAACGAGGATTAAAGCCTGGTGGACAGGTCCCTAAGGTTCGAGGTATATCCAGAGACGTGACATACCCGACTAATTTTGGTAAGACAACTGATCCAGGAGAAGGAAAGCTCTGAATTTAAACCCACAGTAATATGGTAAAAAATTGACCCTGTGTTGCTTCCAGCCCATGGTGGATGTTTTCGGTAAATACATATATGTGATAGAGATTACTTTGTTGACAATTACAGAAAATTGATAAAGTAAAGAAATTAAAGGGGGAATAAAATTTGTTGAAGTATGAGTGACACTAAAGCCAAGTTTAGTATTTAACTGGGTAACGTTTTTAGGGGGCTTTAGTGAGACATTAAACGATAAATTCAAACGGTAAATTTAAACAGTAAGGTCATACGGTGGAGTTTAAACAGTAACTTCCGCAGCTTTCTAGTTTGGATACTGATTCGAAAAGATAACACAGACAATAAAGTTTTTAAAAAGGAATTTTATACAAAAGAAACGAGAAAGAAAGGGATAGAAAAGATAAAATGTTGCAAATTTTTAGTACCATTTGCAGGAACTTATCTGAGAGAGAGTCCGGGAATCAAATTTCTTTGAATTTGAATATTTTTCTTTTCTTTTCTTCTTTTTTTGTTTGTTGGTCGAAATATTTCAGAGTTCATTAGATTGCGAATCTTCTTTAAAGTTCTTTTCAACAGAATTCTCTGTTGAATTTTCTTTCAGTTGTTTAACTTGGTAGAATTTGAGTAGTCGACTTTCGTTAGTTTTACTGTTATTTCTTGGGAACCTTCATTCAAGAAGCGAGTGACGAAACCCATTGCTGGTGTAAGTTTTTCGTGCCTTCACATTTCGGTCACTCTTGGGTGGTGCGCTGCCTGGGATTACTTATCCCTTTTCCACTCCCGCCAAATCAAGTCTGCACGTGGTCAGCTTGATTTTTTTTTCTTAAAAATAAATTTTTATAAAAGTATTGAATCTACCTTTCTTAAAGTGAATAGATAAGTTGCTTTGGTTGGTTGGGTTTATGGCATATCAACCTTTGTATGGCATATCAACCTTTTTTAACGCCAAATCAATTTTTATGTAAATAATCTGTTTTATTTAAAACAATTCAGTTGACCATAAGTACAGTTTAATTGTCAAAACATATCTATTTCAAAACATTTAAGCAATTATAAGAAACAAATCAGTTACATGTAAATATAGTTTTAATATCCAAAAACAGTTCTATTTCAAATAATTCAGTTAAGCATAAGCATGCAGTTTAAATATAAGTAGGGTTTAATTGTTAAAAACATTTCTATTTCAAGGTATTCAGTTTACTAAAACAATTCAGTTTAGTATACGTATGCTGTTAGTTCTATTTAATCCATAGATAGGGCCCTATCAGGTGCTACCACTCCGGACCAGAGCAATGAAGGGGTACACATTCCCGAAAGCTCCAGCACTGTTGGATCCTCACCATCAGATATTTTAATGTCATATCCAGGACACTCGTTAGAGGGGTCTTACCCCTCTGCAGAGGTGCAGTCAGTTTGTTATATTCTCATGTGCCGTATCATAATGACACAATAATTAAACAGACACACGCAGGAATACTTCTTTATAAATATATTTACCTCTCACTTTATTGTAAGGTTTGAAAAGGGTTACTCAAGGTTTGCGTGTGAGAGGGAGCTGGAGACCGAACATAACTGAAATATTTTGAGCCCAAACTTATGGCCGTCAGCGTTGTGACTTTCTCGTTCTCCAGGGCTGCTCAACCGGAGGCCCAGGGCCCACTCTGCTGGGTGATGGCTTTCCTTACTGCATCTTATCAGCATCTTCTCTGGACCCCAATTCATCAGGGTCCCAAGCCCCTTCGGCCTGGTGTAGCTTTCCCTACCACAACTCACTCCAACTGCTCTGCAACTCAACTGGCTCGTCGAACTCAACTGAGTTATATAATCGTTCGACGCCCACTCGATCTTTGAAATCGAATGTTTAATCGTCATCAAGCGGAAATGACTGTCATGCACTTCAGGGTCACTCTCCTCCGGTGCATCAGTCTATGAGTATACCATGGGAATTTTTTAGCTCGTCCTATTTCATCAGCCAATTTCCGCCCACGCGATTTCCTCTCATAACTGCCATTTGAATGTGTCACTTCCTTCCGGTGCATCACCTTGAATGGCATTAGGGCCGGGCCGAAGGTCAAAATATAACAAGTGTATTCTACAGCGCCAGCCGACTGGGCAATACATAGAGTTAAATGTCAAACATTTTTATTTCAGATAATTCAGTTCAGCATAAGTACTCAGTTTAGACGTCAAAACAGTCCTATTTTGAACAATTCAGTTCAGTACTAGTACGTAGTTCCAATGCCAAAACAGTTCTACTTTAAACAATTTAGTTTAGCATAAATACGGAGTTTAAATGCAAAAATCTGTATAGTGAAAGTAGCACGGTTTAGTTCTATTTAACCCATAGATAGGACCCTTATCAGGTGCTACCACTCCGGGCCAGAGTGGACCTGGGAGCGATGGCAATGAAGAGGTACTCTGCATTCCCCAAAGCTCCAGCATTACTGAAACCTCTCCATTAGATTGTTTAGTGTCATATCCTGGACACTCGTTTGGGGGGGTCTTACCCTTCTGCAGAGAAGCAGTCGGTGTATTCTACAGCCCCAGCCGACTGGGCAAGAAAAAATTCCAAGTAGACTCATTTTAAAAGACTTAGATAAATCTGACATATGTCTTTGTTCGTGATTGGTCCAGCGTGACTTGAACACACAACACATGTATTTAAGAGACATTCTTACTCCTCATAATGCTATGGCAGTAACTGTATATCTCGATTTATTAGTTGGTTTTGTCGTCTGTTAGAAAAAAAAGGCTCTGTTTTATTTCATTTTGTTTATTTATTTAATTATTTTTATTCTCTTCGACGAGATGAGATGATTAGAAGGAATAGAACGAAAGATGTTATCACCCCTGGGGTAAAAATCTGAAAGGTCCATCTGGAATACTGACTGTCACTTTCTGCCGAGAAAAACTTCAGTCACTTTTTTTCTTTTTCTTTTTTTTCTTTTTTCCTTTGCTACGATTCATTACGATTGCAATTTTCTTATCTCTTACTTCTTTCATGAAAAAAAAAAAAAAAAAAAAAAAAAAAAAAACAGAGGAAAAGTAAACAAACCAACAAACAAACAAAAACAAACAAACAAAAACAAACAAACAAAAGGACAGACAAATTACTTCAGCAACAGCAGCTGAAGTCGTAACAATAGTTTAAAAAAAAGACAAACCTGACACAAAGCAATGCGAATTTCTGCTCGGCACAAGTTTTTATAAAAACTTGAAAGTATGTAAATTTATATCATCTCTCTTTCATCATATTTAACCTCAACTGAAATAAAACACCATGTGTATATTATATGTTCCCCAAATCAATTAAATCATAAAGGGTACAAATATCTTAACATGATGACAACCCTTTTTTCCGATGATTTGGTGGAGTAAGTGTATTACCCCTGTTAATAATTATGGACGATGTTAGATGATGTTCACCTTGATTTTTATTTACCAGTAAATAAACTAATAACAGATTAGATGAAATATGTCTTATTTGGTGGTGCGCGCGACAAATAGTCAAATAGCTAAAATGTTGACTAAATAAATCACCTCTAGCAGTGGATTACCTTCATCACTCCGCTGGCAAATGTTTTATTTTGTTAATGTTATAAAGATTTCCATTTCATTTCCAATCTGGCTCAGTCGGCTAGGGCTACAGAATACACCGACTGCATCTCTGCAGAGAGGTAAGACTCCCCCAACGAATGTCCTGAATATGATAATACACAATCTTATGGTGAGGTTCAAGTAATGCTAGAGCTTTGGGGAATGTGGAGCACTTCTTCATTGCCATCGTATCCAGATTCACTCTAGCTCGGAGTGATTGATAGGGTCCTATTTAGGGGTCAAATAGAATTAAACTGTGTGCTTATGCTCAACTGAATTGTGTGAAATACAACTGTTTAGACATTTAACTGTGAGTAAATAAATGACTGATGTTTAATCGAATCATTACTTATACATATCAATAGTTGGAATCTTTTAAATTTGTCGACTAAAGTGCATAGTTTGAAATAGAACTGTTTTTGACATTTAAACTGTATACTAATGGTAAACTGAATTGTTTAAAATAGAACTGTTTACGTGCATAAAAATGGATTCGACATTAAATAATCAATAATGGTTGATATGCCCTAAACCCAATCAAACCAAATCTAGTTTTCTGCACAGGAGACAAAATTTGAAACAAAAGGCAACTATGTGAGGAATGATTTTAAATGACGATAATTTACTCATTGCACTATATATATATATATATATATATATATATATATATATATATATATATTTGAAATATAACTTAAAATAAAACGGTGTAAAAACTCATGACTGAATTTCACGTGACCGCTCTTCAAGTTTTTATGTCAACGCGTCTGAAGTCCATTGAATTCAATGGATCGGGAATGATTCTACAGTTTCATTATATTTGATGTATTAAATATAGAGATATCACTCTGCTTTCAACACATATAACACGATTTTATTAATTCAAAATCAGTTTTAACTGTACATACAAAAATTAATAATAAAAAATAATTATCCGTAAATTTCAAACCACTGTACCATACACACACACACACGCGCACACACACAAATAATCTCAAGACACACACTCACACACACACAGAAGAAGAAAATTAACTGTAAGTGAAATCCGAAACCAGTCCAACCCCCCCACCCACACATACACAAACACACAATGACAAAAACATATCAAATATCAAAGAACAATTAACGGTGAAGTAGGCTAAGGTAAACTCACTCTAAGAAAAAGATAGAAGTTACCTCTATATAAACCCATAACCAACTTAAAACCATTAAACCTGTCAAAACAAGAGTGAGTTAAAGTGTCATTGAATACCCCATTAGCAGGGCCTTGTGCCATACATGATGTCTGACGATAGCAACAAGCTGGAAACAAACACGTCTGTAAGATCGAAATAGATGAATAAACCTAAAGCAATACAAATGTTATGTTTTGACCTGATGACCCGGCCAAAAATGCCATTCAAGGTAATGCACCGGAAGGAAGTGACACATTCTGAAGGCAGTTATGAGAGGAAATCGCGTGGGCGGAAATTGGTTGATGAAATGAGACGAGGTAAAAAAAAATCCCATTATACTCTCATTCCGGTGCGTCAGTCTATGAGAGTATAATGTTTATTCAAACAGCTTTATATTACAATTCAGTTAAAAAATTGTGTGATCGTCATCGAGCGGAAATAACTGTCATCCAGTTATTTCCCCTCGATGACGATCACACAGGCCATTCCAAAGAAAGCAGAAGTGACACATCCCGGTCGCTAGATATCGGAAGGAGTTGCGGAGGCGTGTCCATATCACCGCGTGGGAGTTTGAAGGTAATATAAGGCCGACGAATTGAACAGAGGACAGTTGAGTTCCGGTCAGTTGAGTTCAACGAGCCAGTAGACAGACAGGCGAGAAGGAAGACAAGCAGTATAGTTGGAGACGGACATAGACGCGATGTAGTAAGGAAAGCCAAGGCTCCGGTTGAGCAACCAAGGAGAAGGAGAAAAACACAACGCCGACGGCCATAACTTTGGGGTCTTAATATTTCAGTTATGTTCGGTCTCCAGCTCCCTCTCACACGCAAACTTTGAGTAACCCTTTTCGAAACCTTACAAATAAAGTGAGAGGTAAAATATTTTATAAAGAAGTCTTCCTGTGTCTTCCTTGTGTGCGTCGTTTGTTCTTGCGACTTTATCATCGGGCGTCTTAATTATTATTGCATCGGTATGTATCCAGCATATATATGTATATTTCTGCATGAATCAGCAGATGACTATATAGCACAAATCTCTAAGTGGACCTACTCATTTAAAAATATTTATTTCTCTCTTTCGACGTACAATTGACAATTTTAATATATATGGGCCAATCACGAGCAAAGACATATGGCAGATTTATTTAAGTCTTCTAAAATGAATCTTCTTGGCAACTTATCTTGCCCAGTTGGCTGGGGCTATAGAATACACCGACTGCTTCACTGCAAAGGAGTAAGACCCCCACCCCAACGTGTGTCCTGGATATGACACTAAACAATCTGATTGTCTCAGTAATGCTGAAGCTTTGGGGAATACGGAGCGCCCCTTCATTGCCTTTGCTCCCAGGTCCACTCTGGCCCGGCGTGGTAGTACCTGATAGGGCCCTATCTATGGGTTAAATAGAACTAACGGTATACTTTTGCTAAACTGAATTGTTTGATCAAACTGGATAGCTTGAAATAAAAATGTTTTTGACAATTAAACCGTACTTACATTTAGACTGCGTACTAATGCTAAATTGAATTATTTGAAATAGAACTGGTTTTTGACATTGAAACTCGATTTACACAAAACTTTATTGTTTAACATAGAACTGCTTTGACATTTATCTGTGCATAAACAAAATCTGTACTTATACTAAAATGAATTAGCCGAATTAGAACTGCTTGACAACACTGAATGGCTAAAATTAGAAATGTTTTTAACAATTAAACTGTACCTACATTTAAACTGCTTGCTTATGCTAAACCGAGTTGTTTGAAATTGAACTGTTTTTGACATTGAAACTGTACTTACACTAAACTTAATTGTAATATAAAACTGTTTGAATAAACTAAATAGCTTGAAATAGAAAAGCTTTTGACAATTAAACTGTTTACTCATGCTAAAGTGAAATAATCTAAATAGAACTGATTATTTACATAAAAATGATTTGGTGTTAAATAACCTACAAGGGTTGATATGCCATAAAACCCAGCCAACCAACCAAATATATATATATATATATATGTATATATATATATATATATATATATATATTGGGGACAGGACACACACAATGCTTATATACATCATTATCATGATCAAGTTGAACTGACAACATGGACTTCCCTGACTCTCTTTCCCCATTTATACCTAACCTCCATCGCCTCTGGCAGATCTTCTAGACTACATCCTGTGTTCGCACAGAGCTGATGTATATAAGTTCTTGCCGGTTGACCAACTTTGGCACGTCTTTGTGTAGGGGTCCAGAGAAGAACGTAATTTATGAGTTCGTTTCTGCTTACTTCCACTAAAATGTTTATGTACTTTAGGGGAATAATAATTTAAAAAGTTGTTAATCCCGACCAGTTTTAATCCTCATTTGATGTTTATTTGTCGACTGTTTGCATTTAAGACTGATAGATTTAAGAACGGGTTCATATATTTATGTGTATAAAAATTGAATGTTTTTAACAGCATCTCATTCTAATGTTATTTTTAATGTTTTTTATATTGCTTAAAAATTTGTGCGTTTGGGTATTGCAGGTGTTTTTGTTGTATAGTCACATACAACTATATGTATATATATATACTAATATATGCAGAACATAACTAAACATTGTATACGAACTTTAATAAATGAACGAACACACTTCTTTATAAAAATATATCTCTTATACTTTATTCTCGACAGGGTGATGGTTGTTGTGCATGAGAGATGAGCTGGTGACGGGGACAGACTGCTATATTGACCCCAAGTTCTTCTGACCATAGCAGCATTGATTTCTCAACTTGGCTTGAGGTTGTTCAACCGTGGGTTACTGAGGTCCGCAACCTCTCAGTCTGCAAGCTGATTCTCACACTGGCATCTTATCTCCAAGTGACTCGAACCACCGCTGGCACCTGGTTATATTATTTTCTAACGTCCACTTGCTTCCGCTGTTCTTCCGCTTATTTACACAGGTGCATCTCTTGATTGACAGCTCGGTCGAGGGTCAATCTTTAACACTTTTTTCCGAATATAATTAATTGATTCACCGATTAATCGATTTCGAAGGCATGTCACCTTGTCTAAAGTTTAAGGAAACGCGTTCATTATATTCTCATATTGACATTGTTTTTGCAGTCCTTTCTTAAGAAATTTTTTGGGTGCTCGGCCCGATCGAATGTATATAATTCTTAAACAGATCTATTTAATCCTTATATGGGAGTCTGACAGATACTACCACTTCGATTCCGAGTGGACCTTAGAGTAATAGCTGTAAAAGGGGTACTCTTCATTTCCTAGATCTCGAAGAATGGAGCCTCTCCCTCATATGCGATTTAGTCATACTCAGAAGACCCTATTTTGCCGGAGGATCTTATTCCTCTGTAAGTGATACAGAATTCGAAACCCTGTCAACAAGGAGATTGTGTGAATAAGTTCATCATCATTATGACGAGCTGTTAGTACGGATTTCCCTGAATCTTTCTCACCATCCATCCCTATCAACCATCCCTTCCAGGCTATACCCTGTGTCCAAAAAAGCTGTTGGAGATAACTTCTAGCTGATCTTTCTACCCTTACTGTCCATGTGAAGGGCTCCATAGGAGAACTTCACTTATAAGTTCGCCATTTCTTCTCCAGCAGTGTTCTATATGTCTTGTTCGTCTAATTTGGATGGTCTTCAAGATGGGTGGTAGGAGGCTGTACAGCAGCTATTTTGTCGGATGTTGCTTCCAAGATTTGTTTAATATAGCTCTAGCATCTTGGTGCAATTGACGTCAAGCTTTTTCTCTATACTCTGAGTCAGCATCAAAGTGGTGCATCCATGCAGCAGTATGGACATGACCATGCTGCTTGCAAAAATGTATTTTATTTTATCGGATAGTTTTGACTTCCATACGACTGATAGCCTATTGATAGCTTTTCATGCTTTCGCTAGTTACGTATTGATGTTATTTTCGTTAGATGAGACGCTGCTTCCGAGGTAAGTGAACTTGTCGACTAGTTTCAGAGAACTACCATTTAGTGTGGAGATGTCACTTCTTTGATTATACTTTAAAACTACTTCAGATAAATATTAAATATGATAGTTTTTAAAGATTCATTTTTATAAATGAAATTCTTTCTATAAATTCTTTTTTATTTCTATTTTTATTTTTTTAAAAACATTTTCGTTTGGTTATTATTCTTTCCATTTCCGAAGACTTCTTTTATTTCCGATTCATTCTTCTTCGTCGCTTTTTTGTTCCTTTAACCCTGCTGACACAACGATATAACGTGTCACCTAAGATCAATAACGTTCTTCAGCTTTGAAATTCAATTTCCTCTTGAACCTCTCGCTCAAATATTTATTCTTTCAGAGGGCAAGCAAATCCGATAGACTTGATGGCAGACATAAAAATGGCTTTTATGGTTGATATTTGAAACCTTAAACTCTTAAGACATGTCAAAATTTCTCCTAGTAAATATGAAACCAGTGCCTACTATTGTGGTAGACGATGTTGATCTTAAACTGTGTATCCCCATTATGGCAGATATTTATCGAACTGCTGGTTTCATCTTGGTTGTATTTAACACAACCTTTATGTAACCACATTGATTAGTCAGCCCATTATTTTCTGAGATTCGGAGATATGTTGTCAATGTTATAAACAGGGGATAGATCTTATATTGATAGTCTTCGTAATATGAATAACTACACTCACACATTTAAACTAACGGTCTACGTGGTCTGTCTAAAAAGTAATGGGATTGAGTTTAGAGAATGAACAATGGAGAAAAGTTAGACAAGCGCATATAATATTTTATGTGCCTGTAATCTTAGCTTTCTGCAACCATTGCATTTCTCTATTTCAGGTCGTTCATCTATGAGTACATGGGGATGAAAAATCCTGAAATGTTTGGTCCACTTTCGGAAAAAAAACCATGACAAGTACTTGAAATTCTTTAGCAAGTGCATTGAGATAACACCATGCCAGGCATAACGTATTTTTGAGTGGTACGAGGGGTTCAAAGAGAGTCACGAGGATGTAAAAGATGATCCCAGAAGCAAGAGACGTACAGCAAGCAGGAATGAGGTCAACAAAGAGTAGGTAAGGCTGGTATTACGTGGTGCCTTCAATAAGTTTCAAACTTTTTTGTACTGGCATTTACAATTGTCACAGACTCTTGAAAATTCTGTATGTTATTGCTATACATCTTATGAGATGACTGATCAATTTTTATGATTTCAGGTTCAAATGAACCGCTACAGCAGCAATTGGAATACACCCTACTAAAGCCTGATTGTCACAGCTGGTGAATTTCAAAAATGCAATCTGGACGTGAGGACACTTTAGAAGAACGATATGCAATAAAATTCTGTTTTAAAATTGGAAAAAAAGCCACGGAAACGTATGGAATGCTTCAGACTGCTTTTCGACCATCTTGCATTAATCGAGCATCAGATTTTGAGTGGTATAAGAGATTCAAGGAAAGCAAGCAGTGAGGGATAATGAGAGGTGTGGGAGGAGTAAGGAAGTCAATACAATAGAGTTGATTGGCCAAAGGGTTAGGGTTAAGGTTACTATGTTGAGGTTTTAAGGGAGTTCTAGAAGAGATTCCTTGGGAAGAGGCCAGCACTCTTCAAATCGGGTCAGTGGCATTTCCACCAGGACAATGTACCAGTCCACAACTCCATCCTTGTCACAGACTATTTGACTAAGATGGGTATCAAGACAGTTCCTCACCCTTTCTATTGCCCAGACCTTGCTTCCTGTGACTTGGTTATTCCTTAAGCTCAGAGGCTGTTGTTATGAGACAATTGAGGAGATGAAAGAGGCTGTGATGACGGTCATTGACACGCTCACACTAGAGGACTTCCATGGGGCTTTCCAGAAGATGTTGGAACGGTACAACAAGTGCGTTGCAGCCGGAGGAGATTATTTCGAAGGAAACTAGAGTTTCATGCGTTTTCAATCAATAAAAGTGCCCATACGAAAAAAAGTCTTGAAACTTATTTAATTATTCTTGTATGTGGTTATTTTCCGTTGATTGAAAGTCTAGACAGGAAAAAGTATAGTAATTGAAAGATTATCATCGAACACTTGCCTATGTCTGAAAAGTAACGAAAGTGTGTGTGCAGAACATCCAGCAGTTTCCGGCCGAGCGGAACATCCCCGTACAGGAACTAAATCTCTATTCACTGGATCTTGCTTCGTGTGACTTTTTTCTTTTCTCTGAGATCAAACAAATCATCATGGGACCCCCCTTGGAAGGCTTTGGGGTGATCAACAGGTCAATAACAACGCAGCTGAGGGTATCCTAGAAAAATCCTTCCAGCAGTTCGTAGAAGCGTGTCAGGGAAATTGCATTATACTTGATGGTGATTAATTTTAAAAGAAACTACTTAATTTGTTGTTTGGAATTGAAATAGATTGCGACAACAGTCCCATTACTTGATATTCTCTATGTTAAATATTTATTTAGTAAGCTTTACTTAGTTTGGCACTTAGCCAGATGTGTAAAACACTCAGTGAGAATCGAATTCACTAATAATAAGCTGATATCCTATCTTGGTAACAGATACACTAGGAGGCTCATTTTCAATCTGATTTTAACAGGGCTGTACTATAGTCTTCCTCATATCTCATTATCTCCTGTCTATTTTTCAGGATTTTTCGAACCCTTTTCTTCGGCTTAGTTAAGTTTTGAACTCAGTGAGAATCGAATTCACTAATAATAAACTGATGTTCTATCTTGGTAACCGATACACCTTGAGGCTCATTTTGAATCTGATTTTAACAGTGCTGTACTCTAGTCTTCCTCTTATCTCATTATCCCCAGTCTATTTTTCAGGTTTTGAGGGACTCTTTTCTTAAGCTTACCTAAGTTTGAACTCAGTGAGAATCGAATTAAACTGATGTCCTATCGTAGTAACCGATTCACCCGGAGGCTCCATTTTGGGCTGATTTTAGTTTCTCTTGCTAGATCCATTGTCCATGGTTTAGCTTTACCGTCTTTTGTTCAGTAAATAGTAAAATTCAACTAAGCCTGATCTTTATGCCTGGTTTTGGGGATCCATTTGTATCACAAACTCCCAGCGAATTATACGCTTTTCACTTTTAGAGCAGATTCGGTTTTGTACATTTATAATTTGTCAGGATTGTCAAATTTTACTCTGTTGCGCATTTCAAAGTGGAATTATCTCCACCAAATCGTACCTAGTCATATATTGTTTTGGTGCAGATTTGCTGTGTTCAGTTATTATGTGATTAACAAATTTTAAACCTTTGAGAGTTTTTCACACAAGCCTTAGCTGATAGATTCTCACTGGAGTTTGAGTGAAACAAGTCTCCTCAACTCTCCATGACTCGTGACGGTATGCTGACTGATTTTAATAATGCTGTAGTCTGGATGGTCTCCACTCGTCCTCTTATTTCCAAGTTTTCACGTTTCTTTACCAAGCCTAAGTACATCAATTACTATTAGTATCCCCGTAACCTTGTTCTATAGTTATTTTAGTTCTCAAGCAAGGTCATGGTACCTACCACACTTTTCGCTTTCTATTATTTTCACTGTTATCTGCCAGGAAGGCAAAGTCCACTGTTCGGCAGGTTCTTTCTTTTGTTGATTATCACTGGGACTGGTTGTCTGGCCAAGATAAGGTGATCCGTTTGTACCACAAAATCACAGATAACTTTGTGTATCTTATTTTCCAGGACGGATTTTGGTTTGAGCATATATAGTTTGTTCGTATGATCAAATTTAAATTTCTTGTTCAATTCCCTGTTGATCATCTTCTCCAACAAGTTGCATTAATCATATACTTTTTTGCGCCAATATGCTGCATTCGCTTATAGTATGATTGATTGTTTCGTCTCTATCAACATTTAACCTACACTTGATATTTTTTTTTCTTATCTATTTTATTATGTTTACACGAGTTTGAAGTTTTACACACCAGTTTTAGCAGATGGGTTTTTTTTCGAGCAAGAGTGACAGCAACTCTCTTCAAGTCTGCTAGACGCTTCTCATTATTCTAGCCGATCTCAGCAATGCTGTTCTTTGGATCGTCTACCTTCCTCCTTTTATTTCCTAGTCTTCCAATTGCTTTCCAAATTCTTTGGTGACTACAGAGTGCAACAATTACAATTGGTATCACCATTATTATGTGGAGGTGCCCGTGGTGTAATGGTTATCGTCGTAGGAAATAGACATGGCGACGCGAGTTCAAATCCTGGACGAGACTGATTGCATTTCACATAGCACTAATACCCTTGGAAAAGGTATGAATCCAATTATTCTCCCTCCAGCTATGGGTAAATAGTTGGGCAGACTGGATTCTTCAGCATTTTGGAGGCAACTAGTCTAGGAGAAGGAAAACTCTGAATTCAAACCTGTTAAACTCCGCTTAAAAAATTGACCTTGTGTCATATCCTGCCCGTGCGGAGGGGTTGGGTAAATAGGATCACCATTATTATGTGATTAATCGTTTCGTCTCTATCACCATATAATCTATATCTGCTATTTTGTTGCGCCTTGTTTATTCTTACGACGTTGTTTGTGCTGCTATTAGAAGAGATTCATTTTCTCTTTTATTGTTTCCCTTTTCTTAGCCATGCCCAAGTTTACTAGAGTGAGATTTCGCTTGTTTGTCGCTTGAAATGTCTATACAGATCTTTTCTTCCAATTGAAAAGCTTGACGGCAACTACACAAGAATGCTGCGAGCAATATTGAACAAGTCCTGGAAACAGCACCCAACAAAACAGCAGCAATACCACCACTTACCACCCATCACGAAAACTATCCTAGTTAGGCGAAACAGACATGCGGGATACTGCTGGAGAAGTAGGGACGAACTTATAAGTGACGTACGCCTGTGGACCCCTTCACATGGACTGGCATAGACAACCAACTAGAACCTACATACAGCAGCTCTGTGCCAATACGGCAGACCTCCCGGAAGCAATGGACGATAGAGAAGAGTGGAAAAAAGGGTCAGGGATATCCGTGCTGGTGACATTACATAATGATGATGATGATGATGAGGTATTTTAGTTCTCTGGCTGCTTGTATTGTCTGTATATTTTCTGGTAGTTATAATCAATGTTTCTTAGCTCTGTTTTTATGTTGTATTCATGTCGTCGTATCGATGTATCGACGCTATCTTGAATGATGGTGAGTACTCTTCTTCCATATTTTCTTGACACACACAGTCTGTCACTGTCATCTCTGGGATGTAAGACTTTACACATCGTCATGACTTTTTTTTGTTCTCTGGTCGGTTTGTACAAGTTTGGTGAATGGTCAGGAGTATCTTACGAGGGAACAGCCCAGGTTTTTATGTCTTCGAGAAGTTTTCTACTACATCGTTTGGTTTCGAGTTGTTCCCTCGTTCTCCATTGGTATTATTTTATTATTTTACTCTTTTGAGGCTTTTTTTTACACCACCGTTTGCAGATGATTTCTTATCAGAGTCTGAATAACAGAATGTCTCCTCAAGTCTCCAGGACTCTACTCAGTATTCTGGCCGTTTTTAATAATGATGTTGTTTGCCAACATCCAAATTCCGCAAGCCCTTTAATAATCCTTTTGTCACCTTCATGTTCCACACTTTTTTCAATTCTCTAGCAAGGTCGAGGTACTTATCTCTCTTTTCACATTCTTTCAGTTTTATTCTGTGGACAGCAAAGTCGACAATTTTGTAGGTTATTATTGTTCCGCTAAGACTTTGGTTTTTAATATGATAATGATAAACACAAATATTGAGATTTTTTTTTATTTTGACTCATTATTTAGAAGTACAGCTCGAATCCCATATTGGTATTCACAGAATTTGTTTAGTTGAATAAAGGAAAAGAGATTGACTGTGACTCTAAAATCCCCAAATGGTGCAAGCATTCTAATGTTGGTTACTTAAGAATAAAAGTCAATTAGCGGAAAGTACCTAGTTGTCGATTGCCTTAAACGCAAGGCGGAAGAGAAGACGAGCATTTTCCCCCGAAAACTTCCACAAGGGTCCCAATCATCAAACTATACGATTTACAGGGAATTATATTAACTTTCACATGTTCACAGTTAATTGCAACCCAAAATTCGATACACTCAAATAATTGGGAATGTTTGAACTTTCACCTTTATAATAAATTGAAAAACAAAATCTAATCTGTCATACGTTGAAGCATTTTCGAATAATATCCCAGGGACCGGGGTGAAACATGGTCACATGACTTAATTTCACAGATGACCTAGCTAATATTGAATATTGATGGTATGTCACTTATTGTAAACATGGCTGAGTCATAAGGAATCATTGCTGGCAAAAAAAAGGGAAAAAATGAATTTACATGATAATCCTGACATTAATTTGATAACCCGACAGTGATCGACAAATAGAAGTAAGGAAAGGGTGGGTTATGGGAATGCTATTTCCGGATTAACCTGCCCTTGAAAGATTCAAGAATTGATTTATTTCTGTTTTAAGGGACGAGAAATCTGTTGTGTTAATTCTGAACATGGAGTGTGAAGAGTATTTTTCTAAGTATTTTTCTATTATTTTAATTTAAAAACTACGATATTTCTGTTTAAGAAATCATGACATTTTTCTGAAGCAGGGGAGGTAAACAGATAATTTTTCTCAAGAATAAAATTGACTAATATTCATGAGAACAAACCCGACAAATATTTTGAAGAACAAATATGAGCCTTTTTCTGAAGATCAAATTTTACCATACTTCTGAAGAAAAAAAATCTGACTAATTTTCACGAGACCAATTCCCACCAATATTTCTATAAATAATTCTGTCTATTTTTCTGAAGATCAAATCTGACCAATATTCCCAAAAATAAGTTTTAGCAATTTTTTGAAGAGAAAATTTAACCAATATTCCAAAAAAGAAATCTGTCTTTTTTTTCCCTGAAAATTGATTTGGACGGGGAAAACCCAATTTTTTTCTCATTCATCATCATCATCATGTTGCGCTACCAGCACGGATATCCTTGACCCTCTTTCGCCACCCATCTCTATCGTTCCATGTTCCCGGGAGGTATTCAAGGCTATATCCTGTATTGGCACAGAGCTGTTGTATGTAGGTTCTTGCTGGTCATTCTGCGTTTGCTCGTCCGTTTGAAGTGGTCTACGGGAGTATGTCGCTTATAAGTTTGTCCTTACTTCTGCAGCAGTGTCTCACATGTCTGGTTCGTCTAACTAGTTTTCGTGATGGGTGGTAGGTGGCCGTATAACTACTGCTTTGTTGGGTGTTGCCTTCAGGGCTCGTTCAATATTGCACGTAGAATTCTTGTGTAGTTACCGTCAAGCTTTTTCTCCATACGTTTAGTTAGCGTCCATGTAGTGCATTCATATGGACACGACTGCTGCTCGGAAAAAACTGCCTTTTATTTTATCGGTCAGGTCTAACTTCCATATGACCGATGGCCTATCGATAGACTTGCATGCCTTTGTTAGTCACGTGTTATTGTATTTTTCGGTTGATGAGACACTGCTTCTTAGGTAGGTGAACTTGTCCACTAGTTTCAGAGAGCTACCATTTAGCGTGGAGATGTCCTTACTTCTGCAGTAGTGTCTCCCATGTCTGGTTCGTCTAACTTGGATAGTTTTCGTGATGGGTGGTAGATGGCCGTATAACTACTGCTTTGTTGGGTGTTGCCTTCAGGGCTCGTTCAATATTGCTCGTAGTATTCTTGTGTAGTTACCGTCAAGCTTTTTCTCCATACATTTAGTTAGCGTCCATGTAGTGCATTCATATAGCAGTATGGAAATGACTGCTACTTGGAAAAAAACTGCCTTTTATTTTATCGGTCAGATCTTACTTCCATGTGACCAATGGCCTATCGATAGACTTGCATGCCTTTGTTAGTCACATGTTATTATATTTTTCGGTTGATGAGACACTGCTTCTTAGGTAGGTGAACTTGTCCACTAGGTTCAGAGAGCGACCATTTAGTGTGGAGATGTCCTCTCTTTGATTAAAGCACATATATTCCATCTTTGGTATTCTGAGGAAGAAATCTGACCATTTTTTTTTTTCTGAAGAAGAATTGTGGCCATTTTTATTTATTAAATCATTCCTAGAAGATCCACAGAAAATCTTGACATTTTACGAGCATTTATTGTGATCTTTTCCGAAATCATTCCTACCCTTCTACACTTCGCAGCAATTTTTACCATGTTGAAGCTCCTGGCCAATCTTTTTCCCGTCAATGCAACAATGGCTTTCATACATCCATGCTTTTCGATTACATGTAACTTTCTTGCCTAAGAATTATAATACTCGTTCCGATTAATGTGTATCTCGGACGTAGTAAACTTGACTAATCAAAAAATTTGCATCACCATATTAAAAAAATCATTTTGCAATCAAAAGATTAAAGTTAACTATTGTAGAAAAAAATATTTATGGTTCGATGAAATTCGAAATCAACAAACTTCCTACAAAGAGAACAAAATATCTCGTTTATTTATAGAAAATGAATTATGAAAAACAAAATATGAAAGAATTTCTCGTCTCATCCTGAAGAAAATGCAAATTTCCAAATACAAACTGTGTGTTACCAAATTCTTCCAATTCACTGCCAGAAAATATGAAGTTTCCAAAGAATGTACGTACATTCGTTAGAATTCTTTCCAATATACTTTTTTTTATTCTATGAGAGTAAAATCGTCAATGCTTGCATAAAAATCAAACAAGTACGCAATGAGACGTGATCAAATGTGTCTGGGAGAAGATCTTTCTTTACATAATGTTTAAATAAATATGTCTATGTCATGTAAATATGCCTCTTTATACCAAGAATGGATATTCACATGAGTATAAATGTTATGGATACATATATGACAAATTTACATTTATTTAAACATTACATACTTTATATATGACAGATAAATACTTTATATATTTTGTATTAAGTGGTTAAGAGAGACAGATACACGTAAACAGTGAAATATAAATACATAAATAGCAACAAATTCGTCAGATATGCTGCAGTTATATTTACAGGTCAGGTGTTTGGAACGAGCAGCAACAAGCATAGGCCTCTATGTTAATGCACACAAAACGGAATATATGTGCTATAATCAAACGGGGGACATCTCCACTCTAGAAGGAACCCCTCTTAAACTAGTAGACAAATTCACATACCTAGGAAGCAGCGTCGAATCAACCAAAAAGGACATCGAAACCAGGTTAACGAAAGCATGGATAGCTATCAATAGGCTATCGATTATATGGAAATCAGACCTAACCGATAAAATGAAACGCAGTTTCTTCCAGGCAGCGGTCACATCGATACTGCTATATGGCTGCACTACATGGACGCTAACAAAACGGCTGGAGAATAAGCTAGACGGCAATTACACAAGAATGCTACGTGCAATCTTAAACAAGTCCTGGCGGCAACACCCCACAAGACACCAACTGTACGGCCACCTGCCCTCTATCACGAAAACTATTCAAGTTAGACGAACCAGACATGCAGGAAACTGCTGGAGAAGCAGGGACGAACTCATAAGAGATGTACTCTTATGGACCCACACACATGGCCGTGCAAAAGCAGGATGACCAGCACGAACATACATTCAGCAGCTATGTGAGGATACGGGATGTTGTCCTGAAGACCTGCCTAGGGCGATGAACGATAGGGAGGAGTGGCTAGAGAGGGTCAGGGATATCCATGCTACCAGCGCGATATGATGATGATGATGATGATGATATTTACAGGTATCCGCCTTGACTTGTTTATCTTTTTACATTTGCTGAGTTACATTAGCTAAGTTATTGGAAGGAACAAACTTTTGGGGTATAAAAACCTCTCTCTCTCTCTATATATATATATATATATATATATATATATATATATATATAATGCATATGTAAAAAGACATACTTAAAAAGAATTCCTTCATTAAAGCAGAGAAGGACGATGGCTCTAGGGTAAAGTCAACCGGGTTTCGATCCCAGCTTGAAGCATCTCACAAGACTAGCCACATTTGAGAGTTGTGATACAATGAAACAGTCTGTCTGTGTCTATGATAATATATATATATATATATATATATATATATATATGAATTGAGCTCTCGGTAGCCGTTAAGCGGATGTATGTAAACAATTGTAATTGTGATTCATAACCGTTTCAAATTTACTTCGCTGCTATTGGTTCCTCGTGGCTGAGGGGTAGAGTCTTGGATTGGCGTTTGAGTCAACCGGGCTTCGATCCCAGCTACGGGAAGCTAGTATGTCTAGCCACACTGCGAGTTCTGATAGAACGAAACAGATCTGTCTGTGGATGACTATATGTATATATATGTGGTTGCCACTTCTCAGTTGGTAGGTTTGGGCCAGACCAAATGTGGTAAAATTTGGAGGGTATTTAATATCTGTGATAGAGTTATCATAAAAAATAATAATGAATAAATATACATTAGTTTATATATATAATGGCACGGACACTTATCTGTTACTATTGGTTTCATGCCGTCTTTATACGACAATCATGTCTGCATAAAGACGGCATGAGACATTTGATCGCAGATAAATATCAATGGCATTAAATAAGATGAGTATTAATGCCATAAAATACATATAAATGTATATAAAGCCTGATAAAAATCTATTCATTATCATATTATATTATATGATATTATGGTATATATATATATATATATATGGAAGGACAGAAATGTGTGCAAATGACTGAATAACAACTGGTCAATAAATTTAATAAATTTTACGTTTTACATTTTAATTAAAAGTTTGTTGAGAAACAAGAATTGAAATTTCTTTAAAAAAATCAATATTAATTAGACCGTGAATATATCCCAAAACTAACCTTAAAATAATGAAATTTCATGCATTAAATGCAAGTTTCCTTTGTCGAAATCTTGCAAATATATTTTGTGAGAAAAAGATCTTTCAGAGCGTATGTCACACAGACACTTACACATGCAAAGACACATACCTACATACACACACGCATATATATATATATATATATATATATATATATATATATATATATATATATATATATACGGCGCCTCAATATACATAGAATCCATATGACTTGTAGTAACTCTACTAATAATAATGTTGTGTTCTTTATTTTCAGATTTGAAAATAGTATACTATAACAACTATTAATCCCCGATCACAATGATTTGGACAAGAGAAGACAAATATTTTTTGTCACTTATTATTTAGGGACAAAATCATTCAAAACTGGGCCAGCAAAACCTCGCAGGAAGTTTAACTTTAATAATTATCGCCAGAAAAGCCTAATTTACTGGTAGGTACACAAATTTCAAGCCACAGGGTCAGTAAATATCTTTAAAAGAAAGCAAAAATTCCAGATCTGGCAGGAAGTTGACTGCAAAATTTCCTGACAATGTAGATGCCGTAAGAAACTCTGTCGGAGGAAGTCAAAAAATGTACTACCCCGAGAAGTCATTCCCAGGAACTTGGTCTTTCTCATACAATGTAGAATTTCTGTTCTTGTGAACTGGTTTGATCTTTCTGAAGTGAGAGGATTTATTTTTAAGATTCAGATGAAAGATGCCTGGATGCAGTATGAAGTATCATACTAATAGGATGCATCTATTTTGAGACACCATTTATATGTATAGATTCTTCATTGAAATTTCTTATGCTGTGATTCCTAACCAGTGTGAATCTCCCCACTACTGAAAGAGCGGAACATTCAAAGTGCATCTGGTAATTACCCAAGAAACACAAAGAAAATTGGTGATAAAAAGTATACATGATGAAATACACCGTGGAGTAGCAGCCACACAAAAAATGATAAAATTATGAGCATGGTGGTCGGGTTATTCGCGAGATGACGAAGAATATTTAAAAAGATGCAAAATGTGAAGAATTACGAAATTTCACATAGACTACTTTACATTCCTGGCCCAGAGAAGGTGAGCCATGGAGTCGTATGCATATGAATCTTGCCTACATTATTGGAGTGGGACTCTTATTAATACTAGTTGACTCATTTTCAGGCTGGCCTAAAGTAATCCGTGTGCCAGACAGGTTCTACAATAAAACTGATTTTAAGGGTCATATTTTCCAAAAACGGCATACCAAAAACCCTGGTATCCGACAATGCGTTAGAGTTTTGTGACAAAGATCTTAATTTATGGTTAGAAAAAAATAGGGGATAAACCGTATGACACTGCCATATCACCCCCCATCGAATGGGTTAGCGGAAAGAATGGTGCAGACCGTAAAAACGAGACTAAAAGCATACTCTCAGCAAAAAGAGAAAATAGTTTTTCTACCAAGGATGCTTTTAAGCTATCGCAAAATACCACGCGTTGGAAGACTAGAAAGCCCATCAGCTTTAATGGGAAGGCAAATTAGAGCTCTGCTAAAAATGTCGTATCCCACAAAAGAAAAAATGTGGTACAAAAAGAACAAATCCAGAAAGGATAGAGTTTATCATGCAAAAAGGCCACAATGCAGTTATAATAAATAGAGAAAAAAGGGAACAGTGTATTAGCTTAGACAGATCGAATAAGGCCACAGGACGAATATGAAGGGCAAAATGATGAACAAATCTTCCGTTAATGATTTATTACAACTGCCTTTATTGAATGAAACGTCAGAAGACGAAATAATGCATGATCAGGTGGACCAGAATGAGTTTGAAAACTCGGATGAAGATCAAATAATGCAGAGAAGACTACTCTGGTTAAAGCTTAGTGTGGGACAGATTTAGATCTCTCAGAGAAATAAATACGGGAGAAAGACAAGGAGAGCAAAATAATCCCGAAAATGAAACAATCACTAGAAGCACAAAACTGACTAAGAGCATAAAAACTGTACGTTTCAAGATGTACTGGTACTGGCAAATTAATCTGGCTTATTAGCATAAATGTAAGAGTGTGGCTATATAAATCTCTCACTGAGAACAACTGAGGAAGCTGGATTAGCCCCAAACCTGTGGTTACCTTTTACATCATAACAGTTTCAAAGCACAAAAGACACGCAGTATTTAGAGCAAAGGCAAATGATATGTTCATACGAAAATGTGAAAAAAATTCTATGAAAACAAGTTCCCAATCGAAGAAATTAATTATAAACAAACACACCTCTAACTTTTGGTGTGTTTGTTTAATGGCATATCAACCTTCACGGGTTATCTAATGCCAAAGCTATCCTTCGAGAAAGTGCTATATAACCCATAGGTAGGAGGATAAGGGGTTCATTTGTACGATTCCGCAGTCCATCGCTTTAACCATTACACCACGAGGACGCCCCACTAACTTTTGGGATGAAAAATCTGGAAAAATAGTGTCTCTTATGCACAAAAAATTATAATAAAGAATCAACTTTTAGTTAAAAAAATTTTTTTACCGCACCCCGAAAATTGGTAAAAAGTAGCTGACAAGAAGAAAAAGCCCCCCCCATTTCCAGCCAAAAAGTTAATGGAAAAGCGATAAAAGGCAATAAAACTGATAAATGAGGAAAGATCTTAGACAAATGGTTTATTGGAACCTTTCGCTTTCTGGCTACGTGCCATTCTCTGTTTCTGTCCAGCCTTACGTCTGAGTGGATCACTTCAAACACAGCATTTTACAGTAAACGCTATGTTGGCATTTATCCGAGTGCTATTTCGACCAGTTACGTTGATCAGGTTATCGTATGGACAAGTTTGAAAAGATGTCAATCCAACTCGTCAAATATTCTACTCTTCTTTGGTTTAATTTCGTTTCGCTTCTTTTCTCTTCTTTTTTTTTTCTTTCCTTTTTTTCTTTTAATTACTTCGCTTAGATTCGCGAGTTGTTACAATGATGACAGAATCGCCAAGGAGAAACAGAAAAATAAAATCGAAACAAATAAAAAAATTATAAAATGATGGTGTTTGGTTTGATCTGGTTTGGTTTGGTTTTATGGCCTATCAACTTTTGTAGGTTATTTAACGCCAAATCCATTCTTATGTAAATAATCAGTTCTATTTCAAACAATTCAGTTTAGCATGAGTACACAGTTCAATAGTCAAAACATTTCTATTTCAAACTATTTAGTATATTTAAGCAGTTATATATAACAATTCAGTTTAGTGTAGGTACAGTTTCAATGTCAAAAACAGTTCGATTTCGAATAATTTAGTTTAGCAAAAGCACGCAGTTTAAATGTAAGTACATTTTAATTGTGAAAAAAAACATTTCTATTTCGAGCTAATCAGTTTAGTCAAGCAGTTTTAATTCAGCTAAGTATAAGTACAGATTTTATTTACACATAGTTAAGTGTCAAAACAGTTCTATGTAAAGCAATTCAGTTTAGTGTAAATACAGTTTCAATGACAAAAACAGTTCTATTTCAAATAATTCAGTTTAGCATACACACGCAGTTTAAATGTAAGTACGGTTTAATTGTCAAAAACATTTCTAGTTCAATCAATTCAGTTTAGTAACACAATTCAGTTTAGCAGAAATATGCCGTTAGTTCTATTTAACCCATAGATAGGGCCCTATCAGGTGCTACCACGCCGAGCCAGAGTGGACCTGGGAGCAATGACAATATAGGGGTGTTCCGCATTCCCCAAAGCTCTAGCATCACAGGAACCTCACCATTAGATTGTTTAGTGTCATATACAGGACACTCATTGGGGCGGCACAGTCAGTGTATTCTACAGTGCCAGCCGACTGGGCAAAAATGGTGGTGTGAGATGATATCTGAGTGTTTTGACTATTTAAACGAAGAATGTATCTTCTGGATCACATAGAAATTTGGGTGAGTGGAGAGAAAAACCTTGGCATAGAGAGGTTCCAATAAACTTTTTTTTTTAAAGACTCCATTAAAAAAAAACTTTTTGACAAGATCAATACTCCCCCCCCAAAAAAAGAAGAAACCTTTAAAGAAAATGTTTATTCTATTCATTCAATGAACTTGTGTAGTAAAAATAGAATTTATGATTGGTTTTAAAAGTTGAACACATACACACCTCCTCTGCCATGAGTAGGATGCCACAAAAGGACAGTCTTTTTACCGGAGTAGAGTTGGTTTGGCTTGGTTTGGTTTTATGGCATATCAATCGTTAAAGTTTATTTATTGACGGATCAGTTTTATTTCAAACAATTCAGTTTAACATAAGAATGGTTTTTATCTTCACTCAGTTAAATGTCAAAACATTTCTATATCAAACAATTCAATTTAGCATAAGTACATAGTTTTAATGTCAAAAAACAGATCCATTTCGGACAATTCAGTTTAGCATTTGTAAACATTTTAGTTCTCTTGATTTATAGAGAGGACCCTTTCAGGTGCTTCGACCCCAGGCCAGAGTGGACTTGTGAACTATGGCAATGGAAATGTATTCCGCATTCCCCAAAGCTCCACGATTACTGGAGCCTCAACATCTAATTTTTTTTGTCAGTGTCATATCTAGGACACTCATTGGGGGGGTCTTACTTCTCTACATAAAAGCAATCGGTGTATTCTTCAGCCCCAGCCAACTGAGCAAGGAGTACAGCTTGTTTGAATACAGAATGATCATTCTCCTAGATTCGTTGTCTAACCTAAACTGTCCGACTATTTGCCTATTATTTATTCAGAGCTGGAGGGAAAACTGCTCTACTATTTACCCAGAGCTGGAGGGAAAATAGATAGATTCATGTATTTCTCAAAGACATTAGCGTTAATGAAGCGAACTCAGCCTCGTCCAGCATTTGAATACGGATCACCGATTACATTTCCTTGTCTCGTAGCCACTGCAGTAAGGTAAATTCTTTCTTGTCAAATAGTTTTGTCTTACAGCGTACAAAGTTAACCTTAAAAGATATTAAAATGCACTCTTGAAGTAGCTATCAATTTCTACCATTGCTGAGTGACTAATGTTCGTGGCCTTTTGTCATACTAAGCCCGACTTGAGAAATATTCATGCATATTGTGCTACCCAGTGCTACCCAGTCGGGTGGGCATGTAGAATATATCGACTGCTTCTCTGCTGTGGCAAAACTCCCCTAACGAGTATAAAAAATCTCATAGTTAGGTTCCAGTAATACTGGAGCTTTGGGGAATGTGGAGTACTCCTTCATTGCCATCACTCCCATGTCCACTCTTGCTTGGAGGGGTAGCACCAGATAGGAGCAATCAATGGGTTAAATTGAACTAAAATGTGCACTTATGCTAATATGAATTGTTTGAAATAGGACTGCTTTGTGTGCTAAACTGAATTGTTTGAAATAGGACTGCTTTGTGTGCTAAACTGAATTGTTTGAAATAGGACTGCTTTGTGTGCTAAACTGAATTGTTTGAAATAGAACTATATGCAAAGAAATGAATTTGGCCTTAATGGCATACAATAGGTGCTGTGCAATAAAATCCAGCACAGCCAAACAATATGATTGTGTGCCTTGACATGGAGCAAGGCTTAACATTTTTCTTTTTATAATATGTGTATGCATGTTGGAGTAGGATAAATGTATATACAGTCGTGTGCGTGCGAGAGTATCTGAGTGTTGGTGGGTATACATAAATTTGTAGTATACGAAAGACTTTCAAAAAGTTCTGATCCTCACCCAGATTTAAGATTTGTCACACATCTCTCACTTTAGTCGTAGTTTCTGTGCAGATGAGGCCCATGCATAAATCTGAATAAGTTTTTCTAGTTCATTAAAAACAAGAAAAACTTTAAAAGATTTGTTGTAGCGTGTTACCGCCATAAAAATGCTCAACTATGTCTCCTCTTTCTCTTAGAGGCGTAGTACATTTTGAACGAACTTCATATTGTAACACTATGTAGGTGGTCAACCAAGCAGACGATCCCTTCGTCTGTTTTGACGCGAAACCACACAAAGGGTTTGGACTAGAAATCTCGACGCGACCGTAAGTAGGTAAGGGAAGACCAGTAGGGGTTGGACAAAGGAACCCAGAGGAAGGCAGTTGGCGAAGGGTGACGCGAGTGGCCAGTCGACCCCGGCCAGCCGAGAGACCAGTTGTCATGAGATAGGGTCCAGCCACAGTGAGGGAAGACCAGTCAAGATGAGTCAGCATTCCTCGTGGGTTGTAGAATTTTCGCTAGAAATCCACGTTAACGTTAGTTTACATATGCACAAGGGAATGCAATGATACATACTCCTCTTCTTGCACTTTGAGTTAACCCAAGCTCATATTGTTCGTTTGTTCTTTGTTCTTTCCTCCCACTTCCTTGATTGTATTTCTAGTAGCCATGAAGAAATGTGCGATGCCCCTATCGGAACCACTAGTTGATCACCAGCCAAGAAGTGAAATGGTTTAAAGAAGTTGACGTATTCGGGGCGCTGAGAGGGTATTGTCACAATATATCTCATACATATATTATTGCATACGATAGTGAGTCGCATCTTATCTAGATCTGCTCTTGTCTGTTTGTGTCATATTGTATGTGTGGTATCCATTGCTGGGCAGGTTTTGCCTGCAAAATTAATTCCCAGGTTTGTCTCGTTGTAAGGAAAATATTAGTTGGTCGCATGTTTTGCTCAAAATTGTATGAACCATGAGTTATCTCCCCATAGAGAAAAAAACTCCGGGATACGCACGTTTTAATTCATTCTTCGAAATTTATCCTGGTGGGAGCGAAGTGTGACTCTTATGGGCTTGTATGCAGGCGGGGCATTTTTTTATATCTTGCTCTGTGCCCTAAATCGAACTGTTAACCTTTTTACGAATTACCTGATATTCGAAAGGCAGCACCCAACAAAGCAGCAGCAGTACGCACACTTAGTACCCATGACGAAAACTATCAAAATTAGACGAACCAGACATGCGGGACATTGCCGAAGAAGTAGGGACGAGATCATAAGTGATGTTCTCCTGTGGACCCCTACACATGGCCGAGCAAAGACAGGAAGACCAGCTCGAACCTACATACAACAGCTCTATGCCGATACAGGATGTATTCCTGAAGATCTGCCGGAAGAAATAGACGATAAGGAGGGGTCGCGAGAGAGAGTCAGGGATATCCGTGCTGATGGCGTGACTTGATGATGATGATGATGATGACTGCTATATTTGCGACTAATGTAGACATTAGTAAAGGGGAAAGACGCCTATCTGGTCCAGTAACTCAGTCCAAAGTCTTACCCAACCACCCAGAGCCACTACTAGTTCATTTAACGTCTAGCTGGTCCCTTGAATATAGGGAGTCTCAATTTCCAGTGAAGAAAACCGCTTTTGTAACATGGACGTGCAGAACCAAAGTATCTTGAAATAAAAACATATATTGTCTACTGTCATCTGATTTTACTAGATCTTAATAAGTTAGTAAAGTTGGCGACCGTTGTCGCAGACGACCAGAAAGCTTCCCTTTCCAAAACTACTACACCGACGTGTTGGGGAAGGCGCTACTCCTTACCTTGGATTGCTCCACTTTACCATGGATACGTACCTTACATCGCTGAGTGTTAAGCAAGGAGGTGTCAAGTACCATTTTAAAAGTCTTTGGTATGACACGACCTGGGATTGAACCCAGGTCTCCCGGACCAATGGCGAACACTCTACCCACTAGGGCAATGAGCCAATGAAATCTTAATACTTATGTTTATTATGGACAATAAAAACCTAACCCTTTCATACTCCCCCAAAATCCTTCTGTTTCTGTTTTATCATCTATTAAAATCAGCCGAATTCCCAAACTTGTTTAGCTGTGCTTTCAGTACTACAATAGGAGGTGCCCGTGGTGTAATGGTTATCGTCGTAGGAAAATGACACGGCGACACGAGTTCAAATCCTGGACGAGACTGATTGCATTTCACATTGCTCTAATACCCTTGGGAAAGGCTTGAATCCAATTATTTTCCCTCCAGCTATCGGTAAATAGTAGGACAGACTGATTTCTTCAGCCCTGGCGAGGCAACTATAGGAGAATAAAAACTCTGAATCCAAACCTGTTAAACTCCGCTTAAAAATTGACCTTGTGTCATATCCTGCCCGAGCTGAAGGGTTGTTAAATAGGAGTACTACAATATACACTCATCCATGAAGGTGCCCGTGGTGTAATGCTTATCGTCAAAAAAATTGGATATAGCGACACGAGTTCAAATAGCCCAGTGGGCAATGGCTGTAGAATACCTAAACTGAATCTCAACTGAGGGGTAAGATCCCCACCCCAATAAATGTCCCCGATATGACATGAAATAATCTGATGTTGAGGCTCCAGTAATGGTGGACCTTTGGGAAACGCAGAGTATCCTTCAAAGCCATTGCTCCATTGCTCCCTGGCCCATCTGGCCCAGAATGGTCGCACCTTATAGGTTCCTATCAAAGGGTCAAATAAAACTGTTTGACATAAAAACTGGGTGCAAACAAATGTTTTCTGCAAAATTGAATTTTTAGAAATAGAACTGTTTGAACGTTTTATCAGTTCTCAACACCAACATCCATTTGGTGACCTGTTCTGTGCTCTCACGACCTTCAGGTAAACTATTCTGTCCTCAGACATTTCCTCTGATCGGTTACGAATTCGCGACCCCTTCATTAGCAGAAAATTACTACTTCACGTCTCCCTGCTTTTGAGACTGGTCAGGTGGGGGAGATTTTAACAAAGTAACGGAGTGAATGGCATTTTTTCTGTTACCACGTGTCTAACTTTTTCGTTTCTCGTGATATCCTTCGACATTATCTCATCGTTGTCTCTGTCCGACTTCTTCTTGGTCCTTCAATGCGATATTGGTAATTTCTTTATTTCTTATTCATACTATTTAAAGTATGCTTAACGCAATGATTGTCTTCATGGTAAGATTGGAAGATTGCGAATTTTCATATATTAAAGGTGGCTTTGTGCACTCTAAGTTGATCGCAAATAGCAGTCGAACTTACTTCTGTGCTCTCTCGGCTGGGGCTGTAGAATACACTGACTGAATCTCTGTAGAGGGGTAAAACCCCACCTTAAATCGAGTGTCCTGGATATGACATTAAACAATCTAATGTTGAGGCTGCAGCAATGCAGAAGTTTTAGAGAATGAGGAATACCCCTTTACAGCCATTGCTCCCAGGTCAAGTCTGGACCGGAATGGTTACAATGTATAGGTTCCTATCAAATAGAACTAAACCGTGTACTTATGCTAAACTGAATTGTTTGAAATGGAACTGTTTTTGACATTTAAACTGAAGGTTAACTGTGATGGTACCACCATCCTCGCCCAACACGTGTGAGATTCCGCTTCAAATCCATTGATTGTTCCGCTGGTCGGATATATCTTTGGATGACGCGATCGATTCCTTATTTGCCCACATTGTGTTTATTTAGAGACACACAACAAATCAATCGCTACTCGGGTTTGCGGTCGTCGAGTAAACAAATGAGGCCGTATATTTAAGTAAGTAAAAAGAGGAAAGTGGACGCCAAGTAACAGAAAACAAACACAGTTGGCGAAATGACAATATTTAGTATGAAAGAAAAAGCCTTTAAAAAATGATGCATATATTCACCCATCCCGAAGAGGGGGGTAAGTTTTAGTCAGAGACCAGTTCACAAATTAACAGTCCGTCAACTTCTCGTATAAGTCTTAGGCTTTTCTATTCTCCCTGTTTATAGTCTGGCACAAGGCAATCTTAAATGGTGGTTACGTTTGCTTTTCTCACTCCTTGGTACTACTTTGCAAGTGCTTATTTTAGCTTTTTTGGTTTTTCACAGCGTTGTATTATGGTCGGCTTTCTTCGCTTTCTATACTCAGGGTAGTCTGGTACAAGGTCAAATGTGTCGAATCTTGTTGTCACCTCCAGCTGGTCCGTCACTGTTTGCTATCACGAGAGGCAAACCCTGTCAATCTATGAACATCTTTCTATGAGGTATAGTGAGGAGGAAATTTTTAAAAAAATTCTCTTTATTTATATTTCAGTAATTTTCTGCTGACATGCATTATTTCGGGATTGCTTGTTTTTTTTTAATCCATATTGGAAGTAAGCAAATAGGTATATTCTAATTTTTGATCACTCACTATTGATTGACAGTTCCGGTTTTTGATCGGAACTAGTTCTTTCACTTCAAACTGTCCAGAAAACAGCGATCTGTCAACGCCATCAACCTAACTTCTGACAGATTTAGTTCAACATTAAGGGTTTTCGGACTATTGTCTTCATCTTTATTGTTATTTCCACAACTTTTCGGCCGATATGTCGTCTGGCCTTCATCAAGTGTTTGTCAAACTCGGTAACCTTCACGGAACTTCGAACTACGTCCTTTATTGAATCAACGGGGGTCACCTGTTCTGATTCCGTTAGCCATAACCGGGTAAAAGTGTCAAGTATTCCTGTATTGTGACTCGCCAGCAGTCAGGATTGAACCTGCAACCTGCTGATGATTGTCTTTTGATTGTCTATTGAAATACCCGATAGAACAATGTATATTTTTGACGTCCTATACCTAAAATCATTGAGGTATAAAAACTAAAAAGCAAAATAATTAAGGGATTACTCACAGACTCTGTTACTAAAAGTTTTCTGTAGCAAAAGGGTTAATATACACAATCGTCATTCGGAGTAAGATTCTTGCTCTCTCTCCCAGTGTGAGGGTCTTTGCTTTGGAGTGGGGAGGTTACATGTGAATCGTTGCATAATAGAGTATTTTACTAATTCATATATATATATATATATATATAATGCTTCCTGTGTAAAGAGATGATTGAAAACCGTCATATTTAATCAGGTATATAACATTTGCTTTGACAAGTAAGAGTATCGTTGGAGAGGGGTCGACCCAAAGACATTTACTCATTTTTTTTCTTCTAGGTCCATCATGGCAGGCCAGTGACGAGAAAGTTTGTCACGATTTTGGTAACAAAAGAGAAAATTAAAACAGCCGCTACTCGAATTCGAACCATGAGTCGATATTATCGTGCCTGTAATGGTTACATGTGACAGAGACTTTTAGTTTCATTATTTTCGCCTATTTTTGAAGAGTTTACAAGTGATAGGTGGTTTCAACACCAAACAAGCATTAAACTTACTATCAATTCTTATAGAGTTTGATTAGCATCCTTTTTTGTAAAACTGATAAACATAACAGATAGTACACTTCAAAAAATATTTGGTAGATTAAATTCTATAACTGTAGACCTTTCTGGAAAAAATCATCATCATCATCATCAAAACAAATGATAACCTTGACTGACTCTCACCATTGCATTTTGTACGCCCTCTAGACGATCTCCAGTGTTCGCACAGACGATTGTATATTTTTCCTTGTCGGCCGACTGTGTTATGTTTATGTACAGCAGTCCATGAGAGAACGTCCTTTATGTGTTCGTCCCCTCGTCACCAACAGTTCACAACAGACCTTGTTCGTCTTACACGGATGCTTTGTGAAATAGGAAGTAAATGACTGCAGAGGAGGCGTTTTGTAAGGTGTTGTTTCTAGGATTAGTTTAAATCAGAACGAAGCGTTTTTTTTTTTTTGGTATTCCTTCCAGTTTATCCTTCAAACCTTTCGTTAAATCCAAGTAGTTTTGACCATACAATAGTATTGAAACGGCTACAGCTATTCCTTTTTATTTTATCTGTGATATCAAATTTTCCTGTGTTTGATAACCTGTCAATAGCGATCCATGTTTTATGTACACTCATGTTTTAGGAGATCAAAGATTGCTATCGAGGTATGTGGACATGTCTTCCAAATTCAGAGGCTTGCCATTTGGTGTTATCATGATTAAGACACATTGACTTTGTTTTATCTGAGTTCACGTAGAGACTAATGTTTCTTGTTGCCTGCTATCAGCAAAGATTCAACTTTCCCAGCAAGAGAAAATCAACCGCAAAAACAGCTGCTCAAAAATGCCTTTGACATGTTTATCAATTCCTGGACTGGGAATCAATTGACTTGTTCATTGCTGGTAATATGAAGTGTGCATGGTGTAAAAATTATTTTTCAACTGAAATGAAATTGAAGTTCAGAGTTCAAATCCTGGAGACGGCTGTTATTCTGTGGACTCTTAAGCTTTGGTAGGGTAAAGATCTAGAAGGAAAAATTTTGAATTCAAAACCAGCCAAGTGGTGTTCAGGGGATCTGTTGTACATTTGTGCACCATTTTTCTGTTATCAATATATGCAGCTTATATTTTAAACCAATCAGCGAAGGACACATATAATAGAATATTTTTAAAACCAATCAGCGAAGGACACATAGAATAGAATAGTTTTAAAACCAATCAGCGAAGGACACATAGAATAGAATATTTTTAAAACCAATCAGCGAAGGACACATAGAATAAACTATTCTAGAAAAAGCGAATCAAGAACTAACTTGTAGAAAATTTGTCATAGAAAAAAATAGTTAAGTTCCAAAATAAATAAATAATTTCTGTAAATCTGATTGGTTAAGACAAGTCACGGGTTGCGTTTTCGCTGACGTCCGCATATTTGAACTTTATTTGACCTGTAATAAACTTAAACTATTTTACTTTGATTCACTTTTGTTCAAAGCAGAGAAAGGCCGACAGATTAGCAGACAGGTACATCGTGACACGATAGAATAACCCCAGATGACCCTCTAATTTACACAACGGTTAGGAGAGTTAGCCGAAAAACTCATACATACCAAGACACACACATATATACATACACATATACTTGTATGTAATTACAAGTCTATCTTCTCTTTTTAATTCGGACATACTTACACATACACACATTCAGTTTGATTGAGAATATTCGTGTTTTACACAGACGTATGAACATCTTTTGTATAATCATTGCCATTGTCGAGTTGATAAAATATAAAGGTGTTTTTCCTTAAGGTTCTTGGTTTTGGTCGAATTTCTCGTGTCTAGGTTGCTTGCGCAAATTTGTGTTGCATTATTTTGGAACAAACGTCCAAAGTTTTACTTTTCGCAGAACCTCGGGAAATCCTATTCCTCTACAATACAACAACTGAAATACTAGAATATTTTCTTTACAAATGAATGAAACTCAAACATAATAATGAAGCTAAGACCCCAGAAAGTTTACAGTAAGACAAAATGAGACTAAAATGCCTTAATGTTTACAGATCAACTAAATGAAACTTAAATCCTAAATTTATTTACGGTAGAATTGGATGAAACTAAGGCACCATAATGGCCCAGTCGGCGGGGGCTGTATCTCTGCAAAGAGGTAAGACTCCCCCAACGAGTGTCTTAGATATAACACTAAACAATCCTATGGTGAGGTTTCAGGTGGAGTTTGAGAATGCGAAGTACCTCTTTATTGTCATCGCTCCGAGGTCCTCTCTGTTCTGGAGTGGTAGCACCAGATAGGATCCTATGGATTAAATAGAACTAAACTGAGTGTTTATGCTAAAATGAATTATTTGAAATAGAACTGTTTAGCCATTTAAACTACATACATATACTAAAATGAATTGTTTGAAAAAGAACTGTTTTGACATTCAAACTGAGTACTTTTGCAAAACTGAATTTTTGGGAATAGAACTGTTCATATGTATAAAAGTAGATTTGGCGTTAAATAACCTACAATCGTTGATGTGCCAGAAAACAAAACAAACCAAAACTAAGGCAACATAATATTTACCAAACAATTATATGAAACCGAGAAATTTTAATATTTAAAGTACATAGACTTTTGAATAATGTATACAGGGTAATATTTCAGGGCACAGTTCCGTTAATGCACTGACCGAAATCTTTTGTCATTATTCCACGATGTATCAAATCTACCATTTATATTCTGGTATCATGCAACTTACCAAGGCATGGATGTTAGTCGAATATCAGGGGGTCGCACCGTACGTGAGACACAAACTTTATGTGTAAACATTTGGCTAAATTTATGCCCGGGTCAACTCGTACGCTTAAAATTTCCTGCTGCAAAAGTCAACAAATAGTTCTGTTTCATGTAAAATAAAGATAATATTATTACAAATACTGTTCTACTTACTGTAACCCATTATATGAGGGGTTATTTTATTTTCTTATTATTTAATTATCAGATTAGCACAGTGTCAACAAATTACCTTTCATTTGTATAGTTTTCTGACTGCTACTGCTTAGCTTAGCCGATTAGTGGTTTATTTTTTTGTCAGTAGATGCCTCACGGTCCGATACCTTGTCAGCTATGTTTTATCGCCTTAATGTGTTATTTCCGTTAAAATCGCATTAAAAATTAAGGAAAACCGCGTAAGTTGAACAGAAAAAGATGTTTTCACAAACATCGATAAACCTTAGGCTAGCTTACCGGAAATGGAATGCACGTGATACAGGGAAGCATCGTGGTGTGCCGACAGCAGAGATCGGGAGATCAATTCGAGGTGTCACTCGATCGAATGATACTCCAGTATCTATGGTTTTATTCATCTTCATGCTGTTTTTCATCAAGATGATTTTAGCCCAACCAGTTGGGGCTGTAGAATAGACCGACTACATTTCTCCGGGGGTAAGGCAAACCCCTTCCGACAAGCGTCTTGTTTATGACCCGAATCTATCTGGTAGTAAAGCACTGTACTGGAAATTAGGGGAATATTAAGTACCCCACTTCATTGTCCTTACTGACCTGAAACCAACAATTAATAAATTCCTTCACACAAAATGGCATCAACAATGAATCAACAACATCCATAATAGACTCTTCCAAATTCAGCCCACCTTGGGAGAGTGGAGACCAGCATTGAGAAAATCAAGAAGAGAACAATTTGTTATATCCCGATTGCGAATTGGTCATACAAGGCTTACTCACTTTTTCTTTTTGAAACAGGAACCACAACAACAGTGTTTAACCTGCCAGACAACTTGCACGGTTAAATACATTCTTATTGAATGCAGAACTTTCGCTGTTATCAGAAAGCGATTTTTCAAAGTAAATAACTTAACCGATCTGTTCGAGAACGTCAAAATAGATGACATTCTGTCCTTCTTGAGAGAGACAGGTTTGTACCAAAAAATATGACAACTTAAAACTGGTTAATCTTGTGCAAAAAATGAAATCCTACTAATAGAAAATTCTACCTACCTTAATATTCGTTTTGAAATCTTTGGTTGAATATGAATGTATATATAGACATAATTTGGCGTTGAATGACCAACAAAGGTTGATCCTATTTAACTAACCCCTCCGCTCGGGCAGGATATGACACAAGGTCAATTTTTAAGCGGAGTTTAACAGGTATGAATTCAGAGTTTTCCTTCTCCTAGACTAGTTGCCTCATAAAGGCTGAAGAACCCAGTCTGCCCTACGATTTACCCATAGTTGGAGGGAGAATAATTGGATTCATACCTTTCCCAAGGGTATTAGTGCTATGTGAAATACAACCAGTCTCGTCCAGGATTTGAACTCGTGTCGCCGTGTCCATTTATTACGACGATAACCATTACACCACGGGCACCTATAAAGGTTGATATACCATAAAACCCAAACAACCAACAAACCAACCACCCAGGTCCGCTCTAATTCGGAGTGGTACCACCTAATAGGGTCCTTATCTGTCAGATAGAATTATTTGATATTTAAACGGCGTGCAAACAAATGACTGATGTTAAATTGAATTGTTAGTGATACATAATACTTCGAAACATTTAACTGTGTACAACTGAATGAGTAATGTTGAATAAATTTTTAGTGTTGAATAGCAATACTTGAAACGCTTAAACTGTGTTCAAAGTAGAATTATTGGTATTACAAAGATATTCTTGGAACCATTTAACTGTATTCAAAAGAAACAAATGTTGATCAGAACAAATAGTGATAAATAGCAATACGTGTAACGACCGTTTGCAAACAAATGATTAATATTAACAAAAGATATAAGTGTCAGCAATAATTGAAACCGTTTAACTGTGAAGAAAGAATAGGAATCTTACATACCCATAATATACAGGTGTGTGAAATAGACATAGGGAATCCGAAATACACGACATTCACGAAATTGGTTCAGGGACGAAACTTTATTGCCTTTGAGTTACAGGTTTTTCGACATGAGGGGAGAGAGACACAATCTTTCTATGCTGACTTTTCCATCTGCCCTAAACCACGTGCGGCCCCCGCTGCAAACTACTGGTCTGGCCTCGGCGGGCCCCGAAAGTCAACCTTCTTCATCCGTGGCAAGAACTCAACTCACTGCTTTTTCTCAAATCCACAAATCCTCAGCCCATACTTCCGGTGCGTGATGTCATTCACATCCCCTGGTCCCAATTCCTATCTGTGATTTTTATTTTGACATCTCTGAATGAAACATCCTCTCCGCACGCGTGTGAACACCTGCGTTGATGTTGCACCTAACTAACCCATGCGCTAAGCGCAAGGTTCTCAGCCTAACTAAACCGAAAGGCAAGATATATAAAACGAAATCCCTCGGCAATTATATTACAGAAATACTAGTGCAAACATATCAGTTATAACTCATTTAAAATGAAGTTACCGACAGACTGTTTCCTTATAAAGCTCACACACACACAAACACACACATATATATATATAAAGGTAGCAGAAAAAACATAATCCAAATAGGTGAATATATTATGATGTGAAGTCGACGTTAACGTTTCGGTTTCAGTAACCATCATCAGGACTTGGATATCAGAATAGTTCACATATATTTCTTATTTGCTCCTATCCTGTAAGCAAGTATGAACTATTTTGATATCCAAGTCCTGATGATGGTTACTGAAACCGAAACGTTAACGTCGACTTTACATCATAATATATTCACCTATTTGGATTATGTTTTTTTTTTCTGCTACCTTCATACTGTCGGATTTTATCCATATTTACTTTGATATATATATACATATATATATATATATATTAGAATTTATATATTTAATTCCATGGAAATGTGTCTGCAACCATAGGTTCCATGATTTTTTTCTCAAACAACAATCATCAGGTCGATAGCGAAAGAAATCACAAACCCACAAAGTGAATTAATGACAACCCACAGTTATAATATATATATATATATATATATATATAATTAAATTTTTGCAAACAAATGGCTGATGTTAAATTGTTCCTGTTATATAGCAATACTTGAAACCATTAGACTGTGTGCAAACAAATGATTACCACTCAATAAAATAATTTATGTTTGATTGAAATATTTGAAAACACGAACTTAACTATGCGTAAAAATAAATGAATAAGTGAATAAAAATGAGCTCAGGTTCATTTAAAAATATCATCTACAAAATGTGTTTATAACTCATATATATCCATTATATATGCAAAAAGAAGATTTTTCATTAAATAACTTTTAATGGTTGATATGCAATAAAACCCAACGAAATGAAACCAAGATGATTCAGCGGTTATGTGCTCCGAACATTCTGAAGAATATAAGTTGAGGTTTCCTTTTTATTTTTGAGGAAAACGGGTTTCAGTAATGTTTTCCTAATTGGAAGAAGAATCTTCTGAGTACGATAACTTATTATATATATATATATATATATATATATATATATATATATATATATATATATATTCGCTCCCCCATGGGGTGTTGAGCACTCTGGCGAAGGAATTTACAGCTGCCGCTCGCATAATACAAAGCTCTTTGAACGAATTGACCACTCTGGTATCCGGTAAGGTATAAAACGTAAACAAACGAACGCTACTACTTAATACCTTATAATTCCCTAGCTGACGTGGTACGCTTGTTGGCCGAGCGGTCTGATACTGAGTCTAACGTAATGTTGGGCGGGTTTCGATCCCAGCTTCAAGCGTCCTTCGTGTCTAGCAACACTGAAGAGTTCACATACAACGAAACAGTTTGTCTGTGGATGAAAAAAAAATATATATATATGTGTGTATATATATATAAACACACAAACGTATACACAGCACAGACGTGCACGTAGAGTTATACGAAAACATGCACACATAAAAGCACAAAGAGTAACATCTATATACATATATATATGTGTGTACATGGACAATGCCCGTGGTGTAATGATTATCGTCGTAAGAAATGGACACGACGACACGAGTTCAAATCCTGGACCAGGCAAACTGCATTTCACATAGCACTAATACCCTTTGGAAAGGTATGAATCCAATTATTCTCCCTCCAGCAATATGTAAATTGTAGGGCAGACTAGGTTCTACAGCCTTGGTGAGGCAACTAGTCTAGGAGAAGGAAAACTCTGAATACAAACCTGTTAAACTCCGCTTAAAAATTGACCTTGTGTCACATCCTGCCCGAGACGAGGGGTTGGTAAATATGCATATATATATATATATATATATATGTACGTGCACATGTTTATGTGTGTGTGTGTTTGTGAAGTAAGCTAGTTCGAACTCCAGTAGCGATATTACGTTGATGTTTGAACTAATATCATTGCAAAATCTATATATCCTCTTATCTTCCCATCTATTGATTGAATACTATGACTATTTTCCTTCTACAAAGATGCCTTTGGCATGAAATATTCCGTGAAATTTGAAATGGCATCAAAGCAAAGAAACCAAAAGTAAGCCACTACTACTACTACTTCAACTTCTCCATCTATAACTGCTGCTGCAGCTAAATAATGACAAAGTCGATGTTTTTGTCAGGCAAGTATTTCTATTTAACAATAATACTAATTTTACTCGGCCACCTGGAGAGTGTTCTTCCTTGAAAGTGTACCAGATCACTTCTGTGACAGCATAATAATCAACCTTATGGTCTGGTATAACCACAATATATCACCAATAAGAAATGACAAATCTTAATACAAATCAATAGGGGACACAGATGATAAATCTGAGTGTCATTATCGACAGTAAAAATATTGTTAGAATTATCCCAGTGGACAACATCACTGAACTAAATGAACTAATTTGTGCGGGAGCAAAAACTAGTAAGTGATAAAATTGGTATCTCCCATAGGAACCCGAACAGAAAGATGAAACCTGGACTGAAAATGAGGCTAGAAAGACAAATAAAGTAACCACGACAAGCGAAACAACAAAGAAAGTATAATACATAAAAACACAATGGAACGAAAAGACATAAAAAGATACCAGTAGACAATTCTGACCATAAAATCGGAAGAAATACATCAAAAGATATTGGTGAAAGAAGGGAGATCCAAAAGATACCGGGTCAGGGTCAAGCAATGCAAACAAAACAGGGCATTCCAAAATAACGAAAAAGAATTCTATTAACATGTAAATGGAGTATGTTCTAGAAAGAATCAACAACCGGATGCAAAAGAGATAAAACAATTTTCGAGTAAGATATAAAAACCGAACGAACATGACAGAAAGAACATGACAGAAATGCTGAATAGATTAACAACATGAAAAAGGAATTGCAAAGACCTGAAGAAAGCCATAAAAGGACATACACATCGACTTAAAAGGAGTAATAGTCAAAAAAATATCAAATTAAAAAAAAAAAACATCAGGCCATCAGAGAATACATGGATTCTGGTTTAAAAAGTCCATCCACGAGAGACTGACTCTGCAAATGAGAAAATGCCTTGAAGAAGCAAGCATAAACCAATGCAAAGTCCCACAAGAAAGGCATCATCCCTAGCAATTATGTTTTTACCAATGATGTAGAAAATCCTAATCACACAAATTAAAGAAGAATTCTATTTATCTCTTTACCTGGAAGAACTGAAAGGTTGTCGTTAGGGAACAAGAGAGACTGATGTCCTACTGAATCTAAATCACCAGATCCTCTAGGAGACCCAAACAAAGCATAAAAATGTTGGATTAACTACAAAAAGGAACCTTCAATAATTTCCCACAAACTTAGATTATAGAATGTATGTAAAGTAAAAAGTAAAGTTGTCTCCCTTTTGTCGAGAGCTACCCGATAGCTCCCTTTATAATAGTTACTACACCGAGGTGGACGGGAGGGCGCTATTCCCTGGATTGCCCCACTTTACGCTTGAAACGTACCTTATAATGTTGAATGTTAAGCAAGGCGATATCAAATACCATTCTTTGTATACTTTGGTATGACTTGACCTGAGATTGAACCTCAGTCTCCCGGGCCATTGACAAAGACTCTACCACGAACCCAATGGGCCGGTCAGAATTATGTAAATGTAAAAAAATAACCTATAAAGCCATGGATTGCATCATGAAAGCCATAGAAAACCGGAATTAATGGGAAGAGGAAACATTCTAGCCGAGGTGAAAATCCAAAGAAGCATCATACAGGGAGACTCACTCTCGCCTCTGTCATTTGTTATAGCAATTATGACACTGAATCATTTACTGAAGTAGTGCACTGAAGACAACAAATTTACAAAATCACAAGACATTGGCCTAGCGGTTAGAGTGTTCGCCAATGGCCCGGGAGACCTGGGTTCAATCCCAGGTCGAGTCATACCAAAGACTCAAAAAATGGTACTTGATGCCTCCTTGCTTAACACTCAGCATTATAAGGTACGGATCAAGGGTAAAGTGGAGCAATCCAGGGAAAGGAGTCGCGCCCTCCCCTACACCTTGGTGTAGTAAGCTATCGAAAAGGGAGCCTTCGGGTCACCCTTGACTATGGTCGCCAACTTTACTTTACTTTACTACAAAAAATGAACCGAAGTCCTGATATGGAAATTTACTAAGCTTTTTTGCTTAGATGTGGCACAAGGCCATATGAAAGGGGCACCCAATGAGACTCGAACTCACTCGTGTAGGTTTGCTTAGTCGAGCTTGCTTACCATTACACCACCAGAAGCGCCCTAACTGAAGTGCTTATATGAATATTCAAAATATACAGCTACGATATAAGAATAGAATTTGCCATTGAAAATATGTTATGCTGTCAAGGAAAAGTGAAAAAAAAAATACAAATAATGGAAAGCATAGAACTGCCAAATCAGGAAATAATCTGAATGCTTTGGAAAGAAAGAAGATTACAAGTTTTTTTTAGAATATTGAAAGCAGATATTATTTAATAGACATGAAAGGGGAAAAGGATTACTAAGGAAGAATGAGACAATCCAAAACAATGAACTGTAACATATTATCAAACAGATATGAAACGATGGAAGAAGAGTTCCTCGGAAGAATAGGACAGTTTGAATAAAATGCTCTGAAACAGATATTTGCAAACAGAGATAAAACGGGGGAAAAGAGTACCTCGGAAGAATGGGACAATTCGAAACAATGCTCTGAAGCAGAAATCTCATCAGAGGGATAAACACCTGGTCAGTTTCCCTCAGAACTATTCTTAAAATGAATAAGGGAGGTAATTAGACTAATTGGCCAAAGAACAAGGGCATTGATTATTATAAACAAAGCCTTACACCTAAGATATGATGTAGACAGAAATATCTGATTACAAATATAAACAAAGCCTTAGATCTGATTATTATGATAAACAAAGACTTACATCCGAGATATATAGACAGAAATATCTCATTATTATGATATGAGATGAGATATAATATAGATAGAAACACCTCATTATTATATTAAACAAAGCCTTACATCTGATTATTAGGATAAACAAAGCCTTACATCTGAGATATGATATAGACAGAAACATCTGATTATTATTATAAAGAAAGCCTTGCATTTGAGATATGATATACACACAAATAATGCTCTGAAGCAGAAATCTCATCAGAGGGATAAACACCTGGTCAGTTTCCCTCAGAACCATTCTTAAAATGAACAAGGGAGGTAATCAGACTAATTTGCCAAAGAACAAGGAAATTGATTAATATAAACAAAGCCTTACATCGGAGACATGATATAGACAGAAATATCTGATTATTATTATAAACAAAGCCTTACATCTGAGATATGGTTTAGACAGGTTATATGTGCCAAGAAAAAAAGGAGTATTTTCCAGCATAGAAGAATGTGTAGATGCATGAATAAAACGTGTCCCAGAGCAAAAAAAAAAAAAAAAAGACTGCTTATATCAGCCAGTATCAGCTATACTAACTTAATAAGAAACAGAAAACAACAAAAACTAAAAAACAGAAGTGGGAAGAAAAACAACTGTATGGTAATTCCAAGCGACAGCCAATCAGTATTGCACTGGAATAGAGCAGGAAATGGCAATGAAAAAATATCTGAGAGAAACTGAAGTTGTTCTATCAGCAGCACAAAACAATTCCATGAGAACCAATTATATAAAAGCGAAAATCAATAACAAGCAAGAGAATGGCAAGTGTAGTTTATGTGGAGACAGAGATGAGACGGTTAATCAAATGATAAGCGAATGAAGCAATCTTGTATAATAGGAGTACAAGACTAACCTCGACTGGGTGGGAAAGTTGATCCACTGGGAATTATGCAAAAGATTATAATTCAACCATACTGCCAAATTTTATATGCACAAACCAGTATCCCTGCGAGAGAATGAGACGCATAAAATTCTCTGTGATTTTGGAATACAAACGCATAACCTAATCTAGGCCAGAATACAAGACCTAGGATTGAGTAACTAGCAAAAAAAAAAAAAAAAAAAAAAAAGAAAGAAATGGCCGTTAAGGGGAATTTGTCAAAAAAAAGGCGAATAGATAGAAAAATAGTTGAACTTTGCGAGAGAACAAAAATATTAAATAAACAAACGATGGAACATGAAGGGTTTGATTTCTTTGTTTAATGGCATATCAACCTCTGTAGGTTATTTAATGCCAATGTTATTCTCCTAGAAGAAGAGTAGTGGTTCTCTTTAACCCATAGTTGGAAGGATAAGGGGGTTCATAAGGGTATTTGCCCGAAAGTGAACGTAATAGCGCGACTAGAATTCGAACTCGCTTACTACGATTCTGCAGTCCAACGTTCTAACCATTACACCACGAGGACACACCCGAACGTGAAAGGGATATTGATACCAATTGTAGTTGGTGCGCTTAAAACAGTCCACCAAAGCTTTGGGGGGAAAAAAAGAAGAATCAGAGATCAGAGGAAGTACTGAGAACATCTAGACCACAGTATGGTTGAAATTGACTTGAATACTATGAAGAGTCCAGGAGAACTGATTAAACTTGCCATTACCAGACTCTCGTGAACGACCATCTAATGCCTGAGTTAAAAAAAAAACTCACAAGTATTTCTTTCGTTGTATTTTATTTTGAATGCCATCTCAACCTTCTTAGGTTATTTAATGCCAAACCCATCCTTCTAGAAGAACAGTGGTGGTACTATTAAACTCATAGCTGGGAGGATAAGGAAGTTCATGTCTTTCACCAAGGGTATTTGTCTAAAAGTGAATGTAATTGCGCGACTGGAGTTTGAAATCGCTTACTACGATTCTGCAGTCTGTGGCTTTAACCCTTACACCACAAGGACACCTCCAACTCCCAAGCAGTGACAAAATAAAAAATAGTAATGATAGAGAGTATAGACATGACTGGATGAGAAGAAAGACCCAGTGGGAATAGTGCAAGACACTAAACTTTGACTATACTGTTTAAGGGTATACATACAAACCAGAATCTATTCAAAATAAGCAGTCGTATAAAATCATTATGAGATATAAAGGGATCAACATATCCAGGCCAGATACTTAGGAGAGTCCTGTAGATGTAAAAAAAAAACTTCCTGTCAGACTTCAGGAAAAAAAAAAAGAAAAAAGCTCCATTAATGGTCGTGTGAAAAATTCACTAAGAATAAATTAGAAATATTTAATTCCGATTTAAGGTAATGCTGGAAAGAAAAAAAAAGATTTTATTTTGCCCAACTGGTCAATTTTTGAGCACTTCCTTAATTTTATAAAAACGTTTTCATGAAAATTTGTTTTTTCTGTCATCAGTAGTAGCATCAAAGCCGACCAAATGGTATCTTTTGACTCCATCTGGTGATCTTATAGGACTTACACTCCTATAATTTAAATTGGGTGGTATGCCACTTGTTCCAACAACAAAGATGGCGGACGCACACAAAGAATCAGTCTCGGGAAACCATTGGCCAGGAGAACCACGTGACCTTCGTAAAATTATGTCCGCGTTTAAATTTCGTCCCATGTTTTTTTGGAGTCGATTCCAAGACACGTATTTTCTATAAATACGTCGTCTTCAAACACTCTTTCACTTTTTTCCCCAATTTCTATTGCAGCGCTGACACTCTCTTTCCAGTGTGACTCTCTTATTCACCAACAGAAGTAAAAAGCCAAAAATGGATAAGCCTCGCAGACATTCATTTCTTCAATATACTTTGACTATGAGACTTTATCCAGCCTCGGAAACACCGACTGTTTCAAACCACAAGAAGAAATAGACATTTTAGAATATGTAATCAACCTTAAGAGGACGCTTTCATTATTTAACCCTTTTCCGTAGTTTTTAGTTGTGTTAGTTACACACACACACACACACACACATATACACACAGGACTATTTTACTAACAATGTAGAAGTAGCAATATTTTTAATGTATCATTGCATGTTTTCTTATGAATATAAATTTGTTTTGTTTGTCGCCTTGTTTTGAATGTTCCTTTTGTCTGCGCCGTTTCATATCTTCATTCATTTACTTCATTTGTCTCCGTATGCCTATTTACCTTTTTCTAAACATACCACCAAACTAAACACTATATAAAACTTTAACATTAAATTTTGGAGGACAGAACATATCTCCTAAATAACATGTCCCCCTACAATCTAATGCTATGACTCGTCTCTTTTGGCCCGTCCTCTAGACGGCATCCACCGTTTGCTCAAAAGGTTTTTACAGTAGTACAAATACGGCTACAGTTTGGATAATTGTGAAGGCTAAGAAAGGTTCACATAATAACCTGTAAGATAATATAGTATGAAACGATGTCGGCTGAGGCGGGATAATATGCCGATTGCATCTCTGCAGAGGATTAAGACTTCCCCCTTTAACTATTGTCTTGGATATGACTAAACTACTTCTGCTTGTGAGGCTTCAGTCCTCGAGGTTTGTGGAATAAGGAGTAGTCTTTCATAGCCATTGCTCCCCAGTCCATTCTGACCCAGAGTGCTCGTACCTGTTAAGGCCCCATCTAAGGGTAAAATAGGACAGTTTAGACTGATGTTAATTGAATTGTAAGTGTTACGTAGCAATTCTTAAAACAATTTAAACAAATGTTTGATACTAAATAAATTCATTTGTGTTAGATTGGAATACTTGAAACCGTTTAAATAATTGGTTGGTTGGTTGGTTGGTTTTACGGCGAATCAACCCTTTTCGGGTCATCTAACGCCGAATTAAATTTTAAACAATTCAGTTAAGTATAAGTATCGGTTTTGTTTACAAACAGTTAAATATCAGAACAGTTCAGTTGAATTTCAAAACAGTTCTATTTCAAACAATTCTGTTAAGCATAAGAACGCAGTTTCAATGTCAAAAAGAGTTCCTTTTTCAAACAATTTACTTTAGCATGAGTACAGTTTTATTCTATTTATGATTACTTTTATTTCAAACAATTCAGTTTAGGATAAGTACCGTTTAGTTCTATTTGTCCTATAGATTGGATCCTATCAGATGCTTCCACTTCGTGCCTGAGTGGACCTGGGAGCGATGAAAATGAAGACGTACTCCATATTCCCCAAAACTTCAGCATTACTGGAACCTCACCATCAGATTATTTAGAGTATTATCTAGGACACTTGTTGTGGCGGGGGTCTTACCCCTCTGCAGAAATCAGTCGGTGTATTCTACAGCTACAGCCGACTGGGCAACATTTAAATGAGTTTAAACAAGCGATTAATATCAAATAGAAATATTAGTGTTAACAATACTTGAAACCATTTAATTATGTGCAATCAATGGCGATACTTAGTTGCATGCTCATAAATTAGCCCTACATCATTTAAAAAAAGAATTACCTACAAACTATTCCCTAACATATCATATATATATATATATATATATATATATATATATATATTTATATATATATATATATATATGTATATATTGGTTCACACCAGTCACTGAAAAGCAGGATGGAAATAAATTTATAATCCTAAATTAACCGGTCTTTGGTTTTTTCTTATATATATATATATATATATATATATACATCTTTAAGAAAAGATATATATATATGTATATATATGTGTGTATATATATATATATATATATATATATATATATATATATATATATATATATTAACGGTGTTGAAACGAATGACCGATGTTAGTGTTACATAACAATACTTAAAATGATTCAACTGTGTGAATACTTGAAACCATTTTACTGACCTGTTTAAAGTGTTATCTGCAAACCATTTGTTTATTAATCATATATATATAATCACCCACAGACAGACTGATCTGTTGTATCATAATTCTTCAGCGTGGCTAGACACGCTGAACGCTTCAAGCTGGGATCGAAACTTGCTTAACTTTACACAAGGCATCTAGCCACTGCGCCATTTCTGTGATGTACGTCAGCTCAGGAATTACTACGGATATGTATAAGATTTCGTTTGTTTACATTTTTCGCTATCTAATAACAGAGAGCTTTATTCGTTAGAAGAATTTTGCATTACGCAGGTAGGAGCAGTTAATTCCTTCGCCAGAGTGCTCAATCACCGTAAGAGGAACGTATATATTGTCATCCACAGACAGACTGCTTCGTTGTATCACAACTCTTCAGTGGGGCAAGACACGCAGGATTCTTCATGGTGGGTTCGAAACCCGCCTTGCTTTACGGTAGACATGGTATCTAACCGCTCACCCATTTCGGTGACATACGTCTGCTCAGGAATTATAAGGCATATGTATTAGCTTCGGCATTAAATAACCTTCAAGGGGTGATATGCCGGAAAATCTAGCCAAACAACCAACCATGAGTCTATACTGCAAACATCCCGCTTGAGGAAGAAAAAATTTATATTGTACTACTCTGGATTTTGGAAGCTTGCAGAAAACATCGGATCTGCCGAGTTGAAACAATTGATTGGTACGGGCGTCGTTGGTGAAATAATTTTACTGTCAGATCCCATACTATTCACGCCTCTCATCGTCTGATATGATCGGCATTGAGACTCCTCATTTATCCCCCTCGACACCCCCACACACACCCTTCTAGTCATTCCAACAACGTCTCTTCTCCTCTGACAATGTCACGGCGAGAAGAATGGCCGAACAGGAGCGGAAGTGAAAAGAGCGTAATCTAAGTTTTACGACAACTGAACAATTCCGTGAAAAGCCGTTGATTTTATGGGCGAACTGGTGAAAAGTTTGCCTCTCGGAGCCATTAAATAGATTGCGGCTGAGAACATAAAAACAGGAAAGAGATAAGGGAATTCATTTCAACCAACAAAAGTATCCATAGATGTATTTGCCTATTAAATCGTTCATGTATCTGTCGTTCGTAGGTGCAACAAATATCTATCTATCTATCTATCTATCTATCTATCTATCTATCTATCATAGGTTATTCACATTTGTCTGTATTTATCTATTACCACAATCATTCTACATACATTTCATTTATCATATCTATATATCTATCGGTGACACTGTCGATTGGGGCGGCAGAATACATCGACTGGATCTCTGCGAAGGAGTAAGACTCCCCAAACGAGTGTCCTAGATATGGCACTAAACAATTTGATGGTGAGGCTCCAGTAATGCTGGAGCTTTGGGGAACGCAGAGTATCCCTTTATTGCCATCGCTCCCAGGTCCACTGTGTCCCGTTGTGGTAATACCTGATAGGGTCCTATCTATGGGTCAAATAGAACTAAACTCTGCACTAATGCTAAACTGAACTGTTTGAAATATATGTTTGGTTTGTGTGTTTAATGACATATCAAACTTTGATGGTTATTTAATGCCAAAGCCATCCCCCGAGAAGAACAGTAGTGGTACATTTAACCCATATCTGGGAGGAGAAGGGAATAACATAACAGCGCGACAGGTGAGGCAACTAGTCTATGAGAAGGAAAACTCTGAATTCAAACCTCTTAAACTCCGCTTAAAAATATTGACATTGTGTCATACCCTGCCCGAGCGGAGGGGTTGGGTAAATAGGATAATAGCGCGACAGGTGTTCGAACTTGCTTACTACGATTCCGCAATCCATCGCTTTAACCATTACACTACGAGTACACCTTCTGTTTGAAATATAACTGTTTTGACATTTAAACTGCATACTTATGCTAAATTAAATTGTTTGAAATAGAACTGTTTATATGTATTTGGTATAAAATAACCGATAATGGTTGATATGCCATAAAATCAAATCAGACCAAATCAAAACAAACCAAACTATCGATCCATCTGTCTTAGGTTCACGATTATCTGAGTTAATCTATTACCATAATCATTCTATGTACACCAGGTTCATCATAACTATCTAACTCTCTCAGTCTTTTCCCAACTACCTTTTTACCTATTTCAAGCGGATATATGAATAACCTATGAAATACAGATAGATCAGCTTGAGATAGGTAAAAAGCTAGTTGGGAAAAGATTGAAATATACACACATATATATATATATATATATATATATATATATATATATATAGATAGATAGATAACCGTGAAACTATGACGGATGGATAGATGGATAATTTGGTTTGTTTTGGTTTGGTTTGATTTTATGGCATGTCATGGATGCGACAACTCGCCGTCCAGCAAGAATTTACGTATACCACTAGTGTGCTGACATTGGATGAAGTCCAGAAGACACCGTGATAATAGCAAACCAGAAATGAGAACATTGTGACAAAAGCAAGCAAAACTTGCCATACTAATTTGCTCTTGTCACGGTGTTCTCTGATGAGATGAGACCTAAAAAAGTCCCAATTAGAACTTATGAGGTATGTCCTATTTAAAGTTTTTCTAAATATTGGTATGTACCACAGATTATGTCTTGTCCAGGGTATCTCAAAAGTGATTCAACTCATTAATTTGATAATGATTTATTACTGAGACAAGAAACGCCATGTCAGCTGCCTTGATTTTATGTTTTATCTGGATTCTGTATGGGTACAGGTGAGGATCGTCCTTTATGATTCTTTGCAACGATGTACGGGAAAAACCAAGTTCTTGAGAACGTTTTCGAAGGGTCTTTTTCGGACTCTTCAGACAGAATCTCTCACCACATCAAGATTGTTAGGACATCTTGCAGCCAACATCCAGTTTGATCTGGGATTTTCTGCCTTCTTGTTGAGGTCATTTACTGACCCTGTGGCTTGAAATTTGTGTACCCAACGATAAATTAGGCTTTTCTTGGGATTAATTGATAAAGTTAATCTTCCTGCAAAATTTTGCTTGCACAGTTTTGAATGATTTTAACTCCAAATAAGTAGTGACGCAAAATATTTTTCTTCTCTTGACCAAATTATTGTGAACGAGGATTAACAGTTGTTATAGCATAATATTTTAATATCATAAACAAAAAAGAACGCAACGTTATTATTCATAGTTATTAGCAGTCACACGGGCCCAATGTATGTTGAGTCATATTTCATTAAGGAGTTGTCGAAGTCGAATAATTTTAAATATATCTTTTTGATCCATAGACCTGACCTTAATAGCTTCATCGATTCCTGGTCAGAGTTAGCCTAGGAACAACGGTGATGAAGGGGTATTCCTTCCTACCCTGATCTCACCATCTGGGCCAGTTTAGTGTCATACCAAATACTATCCCTTTTTGTCGATTGAGGGGGGTCTTACACACTGCAGGGAATACAGTCAGAGTATTCTAAGCGCCGTCGACAAAACGAAGAATCTTCGCTTTGATTCTTCTGATACGCACTACTTGCATTGAATTTGAATGCGGTGACCTTCTATTGTTTAGACAACGTTTCAACCGACACATTCTCCGGTGTTCTGAAGTTATTTGGTAACATTTAGCAGAAATGGTATCACAAAGATTTTAATTTTGTATTTAAGTGTTTCAGATCTTTATACATTACAATTTCGCTCCGCATTAATCGTACGCCTTGTCATTGATTTGGACCTACCCCAGAAAGTGTAACGTGCCCATTTCACTCCCCTAGATGTACCCACCCACCATTTCTCTTTTTCTCAGTTGTTTTTCAACATTGATTTTACTTTTGAATCTGATTCTTAAGTGGTTGATCATTTACGTTTAACTTTTTTTTTTTCGTATTTACAAAGGGTTGAGTAAACGCAGATATTCGTCTGGTTCGTGATGGCTTGACACCGTTGAATAGGCAACAGTTACTCTTAAGAGGGATTCAGTAGTTTAATCGATGAAAAACTCTTGGAATATATAGATATTTACCAACCCCTCCACTCGGGCAGGATATGACACAAGGTCAATTTTTAAGCGGAGTTTACCAGGTTTCAATTCAGAGTTTTCCTTCTTAGTTGCCTCACCAAGGTTGAAGAACTTAGTCTGCCCTACTATTTACCCAGAGCTGGAGGGAGAATAATTGGATTCACACCTTTCCCAAGTGCTATGTGAAATGTAATCAGTCTCGTCCAGGATTTGAACTCGTGTCGCCGTATCCATTTCCTAAGACGATAACCATTACACCACGGGCACTTCCTAAACATAAACCTAACTCTTGGAATATATATAGTGACAACGCAACTGTTATTAAAAGTTAGATTGAATTTTTCCAGGTCCTCGTTTTCTATTACAGGGTCACTGGTGAGAAAACGTACACGTCTTTTTAGACTAGTGACTAATTTACTCTTTAAGTGAAATTTAAGAAATGATCCGTATGCATTCGTTTCTGGTATAAAGCTACTGTATATTCACTTGTGTGTCTAGAAAAGGGAGAAATTTTTGTGGCTCTCTTTTACGACAGTGATCTGGTCGTGAGTGATCATCTTAAGGGCACGAGGCCGGCTTTCTGCACCGAAGACATTGACCCAAAGGAACGGTCCTCACTGGCAGTAACCGTTTTATCGTCTGTAAAAACTAAAGGCTGTGTTAAATGAGACATTTTAAATGAGGGTTTAAACGAATACAAAGCAATTTTTAGCCCTGCCCGCCACAGTAGGAAGCCTTCGTGTTGCCCCCTCTCTCTCCCAATAAGCTGACCTTATGTCACCTTACACTTCTTAGGATTTTGTTTTTGTTGGTTGGTTGGTTAGTTGGTTGGTTGGATTTTATGGCGTATCAACATTTGTAGTTGCATTTGCGCACGTGTTCAGCGTAAAAACAAGCATACATTCTCCAACGTGAAAACTGCAACAAAACAAATGCACTCATAAATGTTCCCCAAAAGGAAACACAACATGAAAGTGATGATTTAAATCGAATCAATTCAAGAGAATTCACGTGCTTACCATTTTTTGCCTTGCTAGTGAACCACAAAGAAAAACGTCAGTCTCTCATGCTGGTCAATTTGAAAAAGACCGAATTCGCACCAACCGGTGTTCAGGCCGGAAGTTCCTCTCGCACCTTCCACCCAGAAGCGACCGGTGCGGGAGGTAAAGTTCAATCTAAAAACTATTCCGGTTGAAACGCAAACTCCTACAGTCACAACTACCTTTTATCTATATCAAGTTAATCCTTCTATCAATCTATCTAGCCATCTCTATTTGCTTATATCAATCTGCCAATCGGACCGTTTACATAATGAGTTAAGTGTTCGCCAATAGTACGGAAGAGTGGAGTTAAATCCCAATGTAGAGTCATACCATAGACTCAAAAATGGTATTTGATGCCGCTTTGCTTAACCATCCATTAGAAGCTACGGATCAAGGGTAAAGTGAAGCAATCATAGCCGGAGAGTAGCGCTCCTCCCTACATTCGCTGTGTTAGCTATTGAAAAGGAAGTCTTCCGGTTATCCTCGATCGCGGTCGCCAACTTTACTTACTTTTATGTTCAAAAGCATTGCCATGTATGTCAGATTAATAATCTTAGATATTGATGTACTTTTCGGAATACAATTACTAATTTCTCAGTAAAAAAATATCAAGTATCACCGCGTCTTTCATTGTGCTAACGAAAAAATCTGAATGTTGTACTCAAACATACGGGCTGTCTTTTTATCAGAGGCTAGATATCAAAGCCAATTGATCAAAGAAACTTGTTGCCAATGGCAAGCGAAATATGTAACCTGCATATTTAGGGAACTTTAACAGATTTTTTTTATCATTAAAATGAAAGGAATAAAATGTGTCGAACTGAGATAAACTTTGACTATTTTTTCATGTTATGTGGCATATCAACACTTGTAGGTTATTTAATGCCAAATCCTGTTTTCACATATGTATTAGTTATATATGATTTGTAAACGAATAGTTTGTAGGTAACATTTTTTAACGAGATGCAGCTAATTTATTTGCACATAGTTAAATGGTTTTGGTGTATTGCTATACAACACGAACCATTTAAAACCTTAATTTGCTTGCACACAGTTAAATGGATATGCTTTGATCTCTAAGGGAATATTTTGTGGGTCATTTTATTTTTCTTAAAAGTTATTTTGTTTCCACAGTGACAACTACAGCTATTTTTTGCACAGTGAAATGGTTGAAAATGTTGGTATCTTACTATAATAATTATATTTAATATTCATCAGGGTTTTTTTGGAAGCAGTGAAGCGGTTTCAAGAATTGGTATTCAACACTAATAATTCTATTCAATACAATTATTTTATTTGCTTACATCATTTTGTTATCAAATTCAGGGCCCCCATCACTTACAACTTCTTCTGGGATGCCATATCTCATGAAGTGTTTCCTTATCAGCTTGATTGTGCACCATGATGATGTTCCGTGAAGTCGATCAACCAAGGTGTAATTGGAGAAATAATCCACACAGACAAGGTATTTCCTTCCATCCAGTGTGATGGTATCGAGGCCAATACGTTGGAATGGGTATTCCGGCACTGGTCTTGTGATTAGTGTCTCTTTGCTATTTCTTGCAGAATATCTGCTACACTGTTTACAGTTGATATAACATTCCTGTAGTTCGTGCCTCATTCCTGGCCAGAAGATTGTGTCTAGGGCGCGTCTCATGTTACTTTCAACTGCTAAATGGCTTGTGTGTGCTTTCTTCTTCATGTCGTTTCTCATTGAAGCAGGTACAAAGACTCTGTCTTTATAAAATATTAGATTATCCTTTGTTGACTGGTAGTCTCTGAATTTATACAGGTGCTTCAACTGAGGTTCAAGGACTTTATATTGCATTGGGAAGCCTTGTTTAATTAGTTTTATGAGCTTCTGTAGATCCTTATCTTCTTTGATGGCACTGACTAGCCTGTCTCTGGTCTGTTCACTTACAGCAAGAAATTCTAATAGATTCACTTCACTGAAATTAAACTGGAAATTGTCATCCTCTACTGGGGCTCGCGAAAGAGCATCAGCAATGATTATGTCACTGCCCTTTTTGTATGTTATTTTATAGTCAAAATTTTGTATTGAAAGCACCATTCTTAACAGTCTTTTTGGTACTTCGCTTAGAGGCTTGTTGCTGATTGCTTCTAATGGTTTGTGGTCCAACTCTATTGTCACATGTCTTCCGTAACAATAGTGACTAAACTTGTGTAGTCCAAACACAACGGCTCTCATCTCTTTTTCAATTGGTGCGTAGTTCTTTTCATAGTCGTTCCACACCTTTGATGCGTATGATACTGGTTTTCCATTCTGTAGGAGGACAGCTCCCACACCTACATCAGACATGTCAGTCTGTATCGTGACTGGCTTTTCTAAGTCATAGTAAGCCAAGATAGGTGTGTTTGCTATAGCTTTCTTTATGTCTTCGAATGCTCTTTGTTGTACCTCCGCCCATTGGAAAATCTGGTCCTTCCGCGTTAGCCTGTTTAGCGGTTCACATTTTGTCGTCAGTGAGTGATCAAATTTCGAGAGGTATTTAACCATTCCTATGAAGCGTCTTAGGTTATGCAAATCGCGAGGTGCTGGTAACTCTATGATTGCCCGTATTTTTTTTTTTTTCATCAGGCTTCAAGCCTGTGTTAGTCAGTGTATGACCCATGTAAGTGACTTTCTCTGTGAGGAATTTGCATTTGTCGAGGTTAATTTTTAATGTTTCTTTCTCTGCATCTCTGCAAATATCCCCGCAAGTACTGGTTGTGGTTATTGATGGCTTGGTCTGAGTTGTTTCCAAATCCTTCAACCAGACAGTCATCTTGAATAATGCTAACCCCGTTTATCCCTTGGAACTGTTCGATCATTTTTGTTTGGAATGCTTTGCTGGCTGGTGTGATACCCATGGGTAATCTTTTGTATCGATAATTGCCCTGAGGCGTTCCAAAGGCGGTCAGTTCTCTTGCCTTGTCGTTCAACTTGCAATGCCAGTATCCACTTCTTACGTCCAATTTACTAAATTTTATTGCGTTTTTATTTGCAAACCTGTGTGTGATGGATTCCAAGCTTGGTACCTGGCAGTGGTAATTGTTGATCAGAGCCTTGTTTAATGGTTTGGGGTCTAAACATATCCGAAGTTTTCCGCTGCGTTTTCTTTCAATCATTTAGCTGTTGAGCCATGAGCTAGGTCCTTCCAGTTTCTCAATTATATTGTCCCTCATCATTTTTTCTAGTTCTTTTTTAAATTGTTTTTCCAGTGCAAATGGGACACCTCTTATGGGTTGTTGTATAGGAACAGTGCCTGGCTCTGTTTGAAGTGTTAGTTCGCCTTCAAATTCTCCAACTCTCTCTTCAAAAACGTCTGGGAATTCTAGTAGAATCCCTTTGATGGAATCATCAATGTCTAGTTTTCTGATGTTTTTCAGGGCTTGTTCTTTGAGGTAATCGCATTCTATAGCTGAAACTGTCGAATCAAACTGATCTAGGTTGAACCGTATTAAATTTAGCTTTTGGCAAAGACTACAGCTTAAAATTGGTTGTAACTTCTCATTCACAGCCATGACTGAGGCAGTCACTTTTCTTCTGTTGACAGGGTTGATAAGTTCTACCCTAATTGTTCCTTCGGTTCTGACCTTTTTTCCTCCGTATACTTAAATATCAAGTTTCTTACCTTTTTTTAGTAAGTGCTCCATCTTGTTGTCCTTAACGAATGTTGTAGGAATTACATTTACAGTTGCTCCAGAATCTATCATGAATTTAATGGGCTTCCCGTTTAATTTTAAATTCGCATGAACTTTATGAATTGTCTCCCCTACAACGTGAAAACTTTCGTTAACGTTTTGCTCTGGTTACCTTTGCAAATTTTGATTTGGCGAAATGGTTTTTTCTTTTGCATCTAAAACATTCCTGACCATAAGCTGGACAGTTTCTGGTTCCTTTTACATGGCTTCTTTGACAATAAATGCAATCATATTGTTTTTTTCTTCCAGTCGCATTGATATCTTTCTCGTATGCGTCGTCATCGACATTTAATTTTTCGTATTTTTCAATTTTTTGCGACTGGATTTTACTTTGTTCTGCAACTCTGCATCGGTCAATACACTGTGTCAGGGTTAAATCTGGTTCCCTCAGGAGAATTTCGCGCGTTTTTTTATCATGTATTCCTTTTATTATTTGTAATTTTATCATATCGTTCTCAATGACGTTATTCCATTCACAATCTTTAGAACTCGATTTCAAATTTAACTAATAGTCATCAAAGCTTTCATCTTTACTTTGTTCTGTCCATAGGAATTCCACTCTGTCTACAGTCAATGGTTTCATAGGTTTGCAGTAGTCCTTGAATGCTTCGACAACCATTTCAAGTTTTTTTTCGTCATCATTTTCAATCGTTTCTCCTTTTGCATTTTTAATTGTTAGGGTTTTGCATATTGTTGACCCTTTTTTCCTAAAAGGTAAATAAACAAACTTCTTTTCAACATTTGCAGCTTTAGTGGTACTATCACTACCCTAACCTTCAAATTTCTGAAACTAAAAAAAAAGACTCACTTCTTCAAGTCACTCGTTAAAGGCTTTATGCAAATTTCTTACTGTCCAGTCAAAACTTTGGGGTGGGTTGATTGACATCATCTTTTGATGTTTTAAACAAAGTAGTACTCACTCAGATTATCATCAAGTTCGTCCTTCTGACACCATGTTTAGTCGAAATAACTCCAAGACTCATGTATGACAACAGACGTGCTTTATTGCAGCCATGTTTTTCTGACTGTGTCCCAGTAAAAAAGGCCCCTTAAGGCATTACCAATATTGGGCCGCTTATGTATATAAGTCGACCAACAAAGACTAACACATTTTAATGCCTTGACCGGTAGACGTAACCATTTCATTTGCATTCAGGAATAATTTCCTCCCCGACTGAATGGCTGTTGAATCCAGAAATAAAGGCAAAATATAAAGTATATTTTGGCCTCCTATCTTCTCTTCCTGTCTTCGATCCATATAATTCCTTTTACAGTTTTCATATCCGTAGAGTTAAACCAGCAAAATAACATGGGGTAGGAATGGAATAACCCAAAACGGAGTCAGACAGCAAAACAACAACAATTACCTTCGAAAATCCCATATGGTTTCAAGTATTGCGATATATCAGCGATAAATCTGTTTTTGCACCGAGGTAAACGGTTTCAAGTGTTCCACATCGTTATTTGTACACAGTTAAATAGTTCTAAGTAATACCTCTAATTTAGATTAGGTACACATTTACAACAGTTTAACTATTGCTATTCAATACTTATTCAATCAGCCCAGTCAGCCGTGACTGTACAATACACCGACTGCATCTCTACAGAGGGCTAAGAAGGTAAAATACTACCTTAGCTAGCGCCAGAGTTTCGTGGATGAACTTAGCAGATTCAATGCGGTCGCAAGATAACATCAACAAAGTGGTTTCACCGGAAAGAGAAAATAAAGATGATGGCAAAAATATATCTTATTGCCTATGGATAGAATGACAGATATTTCCGTTCGCAGATAAGATCAGCAAAAAGGGGAATATGTAAGTTCCGATAACCAGCTATAAACAGAAAATACGTGAGTATGTTCATATTTCCGTATGGGACTTGAGAGACAATATAAAGTCTGTAATTTTGGACTGAAGGCAGAGATCCGCTGGTCGCCAAAGCGAAGAGGGGAGGTCCGCTGGTCATCCAGCAAACCTTTTGGCTCCCCGTGTGTGTTCTTCGGCCGTCCCACTACTTCACAAAATGTGTCCCTGCCACAGAAGAAAGATAAGTGCGAACTCTCTCTGACTGCATTCCCACTTCACACAAACGTCGCCGTCGAAGAATAAAAATGTAAATTATATTTTTATATATCTACGAGTTTTTCGTTGTCTGTCCAGCTGTTCAATATACGACAAGAACCCCCCAGTGCAAGTTATAACATTTAGCAATTAGATAGAGAGGCTCGAGCCTTGGTGATTTACGGAATGAAAAGTTCTCCTCATTGCCAATTGCTCCCAGGTCTATTAAGAGTGATGGCACTTGATAGGGTCCTATCTATGGTTCAAGTAAAACAAACTGTATGCTAAAAAATGATTGATTTTAAGTTAGGGCTGTTATATAGCAACACTTGAAACCATTTAACTGTGTGCGAAAAAGAGCTCAGGCTCGTTTTAAGAATGTTATCTACAAAATGTGTTTATATATGTATGCCCGTGGTATAATGGTTATCGTCGTAGGAAATGGACACGACGACACGAGTTCACATCCTGGACTAGACTGATTGCATTTCACATTGCACTAATACCCTTGAGAAAGGTATGAATTCAATTATTCTCCCTCCAGCTATGGGTAAATAGTAGGGCAGACTAGGTTCTTCAGCCTTGGTGAGGCAGCAAGTCTAGGAGAAGGAAAACTCTGAATTGTGTTATATCCTGCCCGAGCAGAGGGGTTGGTAAACATACACACACATATATATATATATATATATATATAAACAGGATTTGGCATGAAATAACCTACTATAGTTGATATGCCGAAAAATCCCAACGAAAACAAAAATATTCGTTCGTTTTCACTCTGTTAGCTGGTTCTATTTATTGGTGAACCGTTAAAAATTCAATTTAAAATCAGTCATTTGCTTGCACACAGTTAATTGATTGAACAGTTCTATATGATCCATAGATGGGACCCCTATCAGGTGCTACCTCTACCAGTCAGGATGGACCGGGAAGCCCCAAGACAAGATCCTCACTATCATATGCAATTTAATGTCATATCCGAGATACTGTTTTGGTGGGAGTTGTTTTACCCCACTTCAGAGATACAGTCAGTCCCAGCCAAATGAGCTTGTCTCATAGTCAAAGCCCAATCCTGCCTCCTATCACGAAAACTATCCAAGTTAGACGAACCAGACATGCAGGACACCGCTGGAGAAGCAGGGACGAACTCATAAGTGATGTACTCTTATGGACCCCCACATATGGCATAGCAAAAGCAGGACGACCAGCACGAACATACATTCAGCAACTATGTCAGGATTCGCGATGTAGTCCAGAAGACCTGCCGGAGGCGATGAACGATAGGGAAAAGTGGCGAGAGAGGGTCAAGGATATCCGTGCTACCAACACGACATGATGATGATGATGAATATGGTGTCAAGTATTCATACGCTAAAAATTTTAAACAAATTTGTTTGACCTACGAATGGAAACATATCAATCCGGGTTCGAATAGGCCCGTTGGTAATGTCAGTAAAAAGGTTCTTGGAACTGGAGCTTCACAATCAGATGCAGTTTAGTGGCAGACTCAGGTAAAGCTTTTCGGTGGTAGGGGGGGGGTCACACTCCTCTGCACGGTGTAAAGTTTGTTTATACTAAGCGTCGTCCCCTCTTGTTACATAGTCACAACCAACTATACATACACATATACTTGCAGAAATATATTCAACACAATAAAAATATACCTCTCACTTTATTTAGAAAAATATACCTCTCACTTTATTTGAAAGGGTTATGTGTGAGAGGGAGTTGGCGACCGAACAAAGACTGCAACATACTGACCCCCCAAAAAAAATCTTCTGGCTATCACACCCTTTCTTTCCCGTTCTCATGGGCTGCTCAATCGGGGGTCTAGGAGCCCAGCCTCTGCTGGGACATGGTTCTCATTCCAGTATCTTCTTCTCCAACTGATCTGAACTTCCTGTCGCCGGGGTTATATAATAAATAGCGCCCAGCTACTTCCTGCGAGCGTCACAATTCGCACTCAATTCAACCCCTCGACAGTCAAGGTCGCCCCCTGATATCTTCGACCGGATGCATCTGTTATTTACACAGGTGCATTTCTTCTTTTGACAGCTTGGCCGGGGTCAATATGTAACACTCTGATGTTGTCCCTTACAGTAGATTAGCTTATATATACAAGGTGTCAAGAAATAGCGTAATCGATAAATTCGATAATTCATATTGCATCAAGTCACCTTTCATCTGAGTCTTCAGAAAGATCAAACCAGATGACAAGGGCAGAAATTGACCGACTTTATTCTACTGTGTACGCGAAAGACCAACTTCTTGGGAACATCTTCGGAGGGACTTTTTCGGACTCCTTCTAATAGAATTTCTCACTGCACCCACATTGCCAGGACATCTTGCAGCCAACCTCCTGCCAGATCTGAGACTTTTCGCCTTCTTGTTGAGGTCGTTTACTTACCTTGTAGCTTGTAATTTGTGTACCCAACGATAATTTTGGATTTTCTAGGGACCCCTTCACATGGCCGAGCAAAAGCAGCGCGACCAGCTAGAACCTACATACAACAGCTCTGTATGGATAAAGGGTGTAGCCCTGAGGACCTGCCGAAAGCGATGATCGATCGGGAGGAGTTGAAAGAAAGGGTCACGACAAGATGATGATGATGAGGAGGAGGAGGAGGAGGGATCATAATTAAAGTTAAACTTTCTACAAATTTTACTTTCACATTTTTGAAAGATTTTGTCCCCAAATAATTAGTGACGCAAAATATTTTCCTTTCTTATCCAAGGGATTGTGATTGAGGACTAATGGTTGTTATAGTATACTATTTTCAAATCTGAAAGAAAAAAGAACATAACACAACTGTGTTCGCTAATGATCCCGGATAGCTGGGTTCAATCCCTGGTCGCGTCTTACCAAAGACTTTAAAAATGGTACTGTATACCTCCTTGCTTAACACTCAGCAATATAAGATACGTATCAAGGGTTAAGTGGAGCACTCCAGGGAAAAGAGTAGAACCCTCCTCTACACCTCGGTGTAGTAGCTATTGAAAAGGGAGCCTTCTGGTCGTCCTCGACTACGGTTACCAACTTTACTTTATTAGCAGTCACATGGGTCCCATCTATACACATATATATAGAGTAGTTTTTTGGGAGGTTAACACTAACTCACTTGGTGTGTTAATGTTACACCAAATGTATATGTAATATTAAATGGTACTCAATATTAATGATATATAGCTCTCACACCATAAGAAAAGAAGCAGAAGATAGCCTGCAAAAACAATTACTAACGCCGACTACGCCGATGACATAGCGATACCCCCAACCAAGCCGATGCACTACTGCATAGTTTGGAACGAGTAGCCGCAGGCATAGGCCTCTATGTCAATTCACACAAAACAGAATATATGTGCTATAATCAAACGGGTGACATCTCCACTCTAGACGGAACCCCTCTTAAACTAGTAGACAAATTCACTTACCAAGGAAGCAGCGTCTCAACCGAAAAGGACATCGACACGAGGTTAACGAAGGCATGGGCAGCTATCAATAGGCTATCGATTATATGGAAATCAGACCTAACCGATAAAATGAAACGCAGCGGTCGCATCGATACTGCTATATGGATGCACTACATGGACTCTAACAAAACGGCTGGAGAAGAAGCTAGACGGTAATTACACAAGAATTCTGCGAGCAATCTTGAACAAGACCTGGCAGCAACATCCCACAAGACACCAACTGTACGGCCACCTGCATCCTATCACGAAAACCATTCAAATTTGACGAACCAGACATGTAGGACACTGCTAGAGAAGCAGGGACGAACTCATAAGTGATGTACACTTATGGACCCCACATATGGCATAGCAAAAGCAGGACGAGACCACGAACATACATTCAGCAACTATGTGAGGATAAGGGATATAGTCCAGAAGACCTGCCAGAGGCGATGAACGATTGGGAAAAGTAGCGAGAGAGGGTCAGGGATATGCGTGCTACCAGCACGACATGATGATGATGATATATATGTTTAAAAAATAAAAAAAATTAGAAATAGTATATATATAAGGGTAAAGTGGAGCCATCCAGGAAAAGCAGTAGCGCCCTCGATGTAGTTGCTATTGAAAAGGGAGCCTTCTGGTCGTCCTAGACTACGGTTGCCAACTTTACTTTACTATATATATTTCATGGTAGTGACTGTGACGCAGGGTTTCATGATTTACACATTCTTCAAATAGTAATATATTTAACTATATATATATATATATATATATATTAAGATGTGATAGAAATGTTTCGGAAGTGATATATATATATATATATATATATATATATATATATATATATATATATATAACAAAGTGATACTAATTTTCTGAAGCACCATATATATATATATATATATATATAAAACAGAGAAATCCCCTCGATAACAGGTTTTTCTCGGACAGATTAGGATTATTTATTTACAATTTTTCCGCCTGTTCAAATTTTAGTCTCTTGCACAGTTCGTAGTGGATCATCTTTTCCAGCCGGTTATATCTACTTTCGTTTTCCTTTTGCCATTATTTCGTATTTGCTTTTTATCGCGTTTTACGAGTTTTACCCACTAGTTTTATGTGTTTGGTGGTGGTCTTTCATTTGAGTCTGACTGACAACGAGTCCCTCCAATTCTCTTGGCCAATGATTATTCTGTGGTCCGGATTGTGTCGACTCTTTCAATGATTAGACATTATTATTATTATTATTATTATTATTATTATTATTTACTCCTCTAGAGTTTTTCACAACAGTATTAGCTGATGGTTTTTTAGTGGAGTTTGAGTGACAGCAAGTCTCCTCAAGTCTCCAGGACTCGTCTCAGTATTCTGGCCGTTCTCAGCAATGCTGTCGTTTGGATAGTCTCTACCCGTCTGCTAAATTCCAAGTCCTCCAGGCCCTTTAATAATCCTTTAGTTACTGTGCCTAACGCACTAATCACAATTGGCACAATCGTTACTTTCATGTTCCACAGTTTTTTCAATTCTCTAGCAAGGTCGAGGTACTTATCCTTCTTTTCACTTTCCTTCAGATTTATTCTGTTGACAGCAAAGTCAACAATTTTGCAGATTCTCTTCTTTTGTTGATTATTTTGAGGTCGTTGGCTATCAGGAGAGCACCTGTCGATCATGACACCCAGGCCTGTTGCCTGGGTCCCACATTGTGTAATATTGTGATTTGACATTTTTATCATGGGTGGTATAATGTGGCTATACTTGACCCAAGGGTTGTTTATGATCTGCGCACCTGACACAGATGTGACCACGAACAATCTGAGACTGTTCATAAGCAGAGGGTCACAATGAAAAAAATAAAAGATAAAAAAAAAAAATTTTTTAAATTAAAAAATAAAATAAATAAAATAAATAGATAAAAAATAAATAAATAAGTAAAGAAAACAAATAAAATAAAATAATAAAACAAATAAAATAAAAAATAGAATAAATAGAATAAAAATAATAAATAAGAAATAAATATATATATATATATATATATATATATATATATATATATATATATATATATATATAATAAAGTAAATAAAGAAAAGAGGAAAATTCTAGAAGAAAATCTGGATATAAGTTCTAACTTCGTTAAAGTCCGTTGATCTACTTTTTGTTTTTGTCTACCAACTAGATTGGACTGCCTGAACAACTATTATTATTATTATTATTATTATTATTATTATTATTATTATTATTATTATTATTATTATTTTCTTCTTTTTTTAATCTTTTGAAGGTTTTTTACACCAGGTTTAACTAATAGCTTTTCACAGGAGGTTGAGTAATAAAAATCCCTTCAAGTCTGGCCGATCTTAATATTATTATAATCATTTGCGATTTTTTCTTACTAGCATTTCTTGATTGTTCCAAGTCCACCAATTACTATTAGTATCACTATCAACTTCATGTTCCTTTATTTTTTCAGTTTTTTTTTTTTTTTTTGTACTTGTCTCTCTTTTCGTTTTCTTTAATTTCTACTCTATGATCCGACGCAACGGCAAAGCCCACGATTCGGCAGGTACTATTTTTTAGTCATCACTTGGTCTGGTCGTCTGGTCAGGATTGATTGATCTGTTTCTTTCTCAAAATGCCAAACAACCATGTACCACTCATTCTCTAGATCGGATTCTGGTTTGTGCAAGTAACATTTGTTCGTATCATCAAATTCCAATTTCTTGCACAAGTCCCAGTGGATCACCCAATCCACCCATTCATGTGTTGCCTTGTATACTTAGCATTATTATCATTGGAGAGTTTTTCACGCCAGCACTAGCTAATGGTTTATCACTGGAGTTTGTATGACAGGAAGTCTCTTCAAGTCTCCAGGACTCTTCTCAGTACTCTGGCCGATCTTAACCATGCTGTAGTTTAGATGGTCTGCACTCGCCATCTTATTTTCAAGTCCTTCTGTCCTTGAACCAGTCCTTTGGTGACTCTACCGAGAACTCCGACTACAATTTTTATCACAGTCACTTCATGAACCATAGTTTTTTTTCAGTTCTCAAGCAAGGTCCAGTTATTTATTTCTCTTTTGACTTTCTTTAATTTTTTTCTCATTGATAAACCGGGACGGCAAAGTTCACTATTCGGCAGGTTCTCTTTTTTTGTTAACTTATTATTATTATTATTTCAAGTGTTTGACTGAAGATACAAGCGGTGTATTTGCAATCAAGTCCTTGTTAATACGAATACAAGAAGCAAACGTTTGATTGGCTCTGCCAGCGTCACATGACCTTACTTAATCTCCAGACATAACTGCTTGAAGTTGATTGTCTTCGCAAGAGAGTGTAAAGCCAGAAGAGAACAAGTGGTTATGAGCAGGGACTTATGACCTTTGAGGCTCTTCAAATACAATGTGGTGACGACCAGCTTTGCGAATGGTATCCGACAGACGGCGCTCTTTGGCAGCGAACTTGTATGACGTCAGCGTTGTCATGACAGCACAATTAATTGTCATTTGCCACCGTTCGTGGAGGGTTACTTTGACGGCTTGTGTGGGATTAACACGGGAATATCGTCATGTGATAAACGAGTGAAGCACAGAAAGATAATAAAATTTCCTCCGCAAATGAAACCATTGAATAAGGATAAACAAGTTCAGCGCTAACTAAGACGCATTAACGCACACACACACACACACACACACACACATGAATATGATCATATATACGTATAGTCAGACATACAGGATGATAAACACACACACACACACACACACACACACACACACACACACACACACACACACACACACATATGAATATGATATTATATACCTATAGTCAAATATACAGGATGATACACACACACACACACACACAAACACACACACACATATGAATATGATCATATATACGTATAGTCAAACATACAGGATAATATGCACACACACACACACACACACACACAAATATGCTCACATGACACTCACACGCATATATATATATATATATATATATATATATCAACACTGACTTACAAAATGGAAGAGAGACGTCGAGAGATACTCATATACATGCAAGCACAGACACTCCACATATAGACATGCATGCACACAGGCAAGCTTAACGTACAGACACACTCACACTCACAAACGCACACACACACACACACACACACATGTACAAACGCTCTCATACACACACAGTCATTCGTTTAGTATATATATGTAGGTATGGGTATGCGTGTGTGCACGTACTGATGAAGAGAGGAACAAAAACACACACATACATACATACATATATACACTCCACACATAATCATTCCCACATACGTATGTATGCACACTCTCAATCTCTATAAACACACACACACACACACATACATATATATATATATATATATATATGGGAAGTAGATGAACAAAGGAAAAACACACTTTTCCGTATGCCCATACACACACTCACATTCACATATGCATGTATGCACACATACACTCATACACTCATATATACGTATGTATGTGTGAGTGTATGTGTATATAGGTGTGAAAAACTCCAGTAGGTGTGATAATTACTAAATAATTTAAAAAACACTCAGGACGACCAGCTCGAACTTACATTCAGCAGCTATGTGAGGATACGGGATGTTGTCCTGAAGACCTACCTAGGGCGATGAACGATAGGGAGGAGTGGCGAGAGAGGGTCAGGGATATCCATGCTACCAGCGCGACATGATGATGTTGATGACTACGGTCGCCAACTTTACTTACTTGATATTTATAAAAAGGATTTATGTTGATATGCCATAAAATCAAACCAAACAAAGTAAAATAAAAACTACAGGGCTAACAACCCTACCTTAAAAAGAGAGGGAAAAAGAAAAGGAAAAAACACGGACAAAAGGAAAATCAACAACAAAGACAGAAAATAAACAAACAAACAGCAACTAAAAAGATGTGGCGTGAACAGTTGGGTGTATTAGAGACTGATCATCTCTGATAGGGTCTGCAGGAGATGGGAGTATGATGTTGAAAGACCCGAAACTCTCCAAGGAACCAAGCAAAACATCACTGACAACACCCTCCAGCACTGAATGTATTAAGGCGTATATTTAAAGTACAACGACGGAAGACATAATCTTCACACACGAACAACAGAAAAATGAATACTCCGAAAAACCTGATACCTACAAAGTGGCCAAAACAACTAAAAACAATTAACCCCTCAGAAAAAAAAAAATTACCAAATGGAAAACAAAATAAAATAAAAAAAAACCCTTATAAACTTTACACATAATAAAATTAGCCAAACTGCTGTGAGTATGACTCCAGAAAAAAACAAAATAATCCCATTCTCATACAATAAAAGCTATCCGATAGAACGAAATAAATAAATTCAAATCTCTTCATTTAAAGATATTTCTTTCTCTCTTTGCACCTACAACAAAAAATGTTTGATATATATTTGATATATACATATAAAAAGGATTTGGCATTTAATAACCTAAACTGGTTGATACGCCATAAAGACCAACCCAACCCAACCAAACCAATCAATATCAAAGAAAAATTATGGAATTCATTGATAAAAAATAGACTTAATCATTGATTACTCCGTGAGTTTTTAAGACATTCTTAGTCATTTAAGTGTATTTCACTGATTTAAAGTACTATGCTTTGTCAGAGTGGTTCCAACTTTTACAAATGTTGGTTAATAGATCTTCTATGATAGAGCTTTCTCATTAGCCATTTAAAAAATCCACCGTAGATTTTTAATTGGATTTAGATCAGGATTGTTCACTGGCCAGTGAGAAATAATCAGCTAAAACTGATAGGAAAAACTCTGAAGGAGTAAATAATAATAATAATAATAATCTTCTCTAATATGTCATCAATCTGGCTGCTAATTTATCAATTAATTTTTTGGAGATGTAGTATATTAGTATATAGTATTAATGTCCGAGATTTGATACTAAACTGCATCTGATAGTGAGGCTCCAGTCCTGAAGCTTTGGGGAAAGTGGAGTATCATTTTATTTCCATTATTCCCAGGTCCACTCAGACTTGGTATGATATTATCTGCTAAGGTTCAATCTTTGGGTTTAATAGAACCGTTTAACCATCTAATGATGTGCAAACAAATGATTTATGCTAAATTGAATTGTTAGATTTACATAGCAATACTTGAAACCAATGAATTCTGTGCACATAAAACTATAAGTGTTAGAGAGCAATACTCGAAGTTATCTAACTGTGGGCAAACAATTGAGTTCAAGGTTGTTTAAAATGTTACCAACAAACTATTCTTTTACAACGCATAGATATTTAGTGCATGAAAGTATAAAGATGACCAGACATTAAATAACCTACAATGCTTGATATGCCATAAAACCCAACCCAACCAAATCATATATATTTAATATATATGTATATATATGTATAAACCATATTTAGCATTAAATTACTTACAAGAGTTGATATGCCATAAAACCCAACCAAACCAAATCACACACACACACATACACACACACACACACACACACACACACACACACACACACACACACACACACACACACACACATATATATATATATATATATATATATAACGAATTTAGCATTAAATAACTTACAAAGGTTGATCTAGCATAAAACCCAACCAAACGCATATATATATATATATATATATATATATATATATATATATATATATAAACTGGATTCAGCATTAAATAACTTACAAGGGTTGATATTCCATAAAACCCAACCCAATCAAATAACACACACACACACACACACACATATATATGTATATATATATATATATATAACGAATTTAGCATTAAATAACTTACAAAGGTTGATCTCGCATAAAACCCAACCAAACCGAATTATATATATATATATATATATATATATATATATATGTGTGTGTGTGTGTGTGTGTGTATAAACCGTATTTAGCATTAAATAACTTATAAGGCTTCATATTCCATAAAACCCAAACCAACCCAACCAAATCATATATATTAAATTTACACTTATATATATTTATAAACCTTATTTAGCATTAAATAACTTACAAGGGTTGATATGCCATAAAACTCAACCAAACCAAATCAAATATATTTAATATTTATCTATAAAGAGCATTTGGCATTAAATAATGAACAATGCTTGATATGCCAACCAAAATAAATTATATATATATATATATATATATATGTGTGTGTGTGTGTGTGTGTACAAGCCGGATTTAGCATTAAATAACCTATATGTGTGGATATGCCATAAAACCAAACCAATAAATCATATCGATTCGTTAAATGATAATTTTTTTAGTATTCAAATGACCGTAATGGTTTATACCCTGACAAACTGACACCCAGAGACACACGTTGAAGACCATCTGAAAGATGTGGAGAGTAGTTATTTTCCAAACTGGAGACAAATTATTGGATTCAGTTTTCAGTCATTTCCAGGACATCTTTTTTTTAGGAAGGTATTACTCCTCTGCGGTTGATACGTTCCGCCTATTTTAAACATTTCCAACTGGTTAAAATATATTTAGCTTTTTATTTCGGGTTGGGAAACATGATTGGTAAGGGATGTTAAATCAGAAAATTGTCAATGGCTTCAAAACTTTTTAATTGTTCCTGGTTATGACACTCAACTGCTTCTGATAGTGAGGCTCTACTTCTGGAAATCTTGGGCATGTTGAGAATCCCTTTATTACTATTCATTCCATGTTCACTCTGACTCAGTGTGGCTGTATCTTTTCGGTTTCTATTTATGAGTCAAATAGATCCGTTAACGAAATTATTATTATTCGATACCAAAATTTGAAACTATATAACTTATTATTTGTATGAAATAGAATTACTTTTGGTACATTCACCAAAGGATTATTAATGGGACTGGAGGACTTGGAGGTAGGAGGACGAGTGGAGACCATCAAAACTACAACATTATTGAGAACGGCCGTAATACTGAGAAGTGTCCAGGAGACGTGCTGTCACTTAAACTTCAGTGAAAGACCCTCAGCTAAAACTGATGTGAAGAACTCTCAAGGGGTCACTCCTAATAGCAGCACAGGACAACGCCAAAAGAACCAATCATATCAAAGCGAGAATAGATAAGACGCAACAAAACAGTAAATGTTGGCTATGCGGTGACGGAGACGAAACGATCAATCACATAATAAGCGAATGCAGCAAATTAACACAGAAGGAGTACAAGGCGAGACAGGACTGGGAAATGTGCAGGAAATTTCAATTCGACCATACAAACAAATGGTATATACACAACCCAGCATTTGTCATAGAAATTGACTCGCATAAACTCCTACCTCATAATAATCAACAAAAAAAAAAGAGAATCTGCAAAATTGTAGACTTTGCTGTCCCGGCGGACCACAGAATAAATCTGAAGGAAAGTGAAAAGAAGCTTAAGTACCTCGACCTTGCTAGAGAATTGAAAAAAGCTGTGGAATATGAAAGTAACGATTGTGCCAATTGTGATTGTTGCGTTAGGCACAATAACTAAAGGATTATTAAAAGGCCTGGAGGACTTGGAAGTTGGTGGACAGGTAGAGACTATCCAAACGACAGCATTGCTGAGAACGGCCAGGATCCTGAGACGAGCCCTGGAGACTTGAGGAGACTTGCTGTCACTCAAACTCCAGTGAAAACCATCAGCTAACACTGATGTGAAAATCTCTAAAGGAGTAAAAAAAAGGATGATAATAGTAATCTTCTTCTAAATGTCATCAATCTGGCTGCTGATTTATCAATTAATTTTTGGAGATGTAGTATATTAGTATATAGTATATATTATCATCCGAGATTTGATAGTAAACTGCATCCGATGGGGAGGCTACAGTCCTGAATCGTTGTGGAAAGTGGAGTACCATTTTATTTCCGTTATTCCCAGGTTCACTCAGATAGGGTATGATATTATCTGTTATGGTCCCATCATCGGGTCAAATAGAACTATTTAACCCTTTAACGCTGTGCAAACCTATGAATGATGCTAAATTGAATTGTTATAGTTACATAGCAATACTTAAAAAACTGTGTGCAAATAATAATTATTATTGAGAAATTAAGTTGAGATTTAAGATTAGAATGATATCAATGGAACGTTGAAAATATAAATGATTATCACTAAAATCAAATATTTAAAAATGAATCTAATTTCAACATTTAATAACCCATTAGGAGTTGGTATGCCATTTAACAAATAAACAAAACAATCAACCATAAAAAAAATCAAGCATCACATATCGGCATTAAATAGCCCACACGGAGTTGATATGCAGTAAAAAATATTATCCAAATGAAACCAACGAAATCTGAGGTTTTTCATCCCTTCTCGTTCTGGGTTCGAACAAAACAGCAAGGAATTTTGTTTTGTTTCGTTTTGCATCTTTATTTACTGGCATATCAACCTTTGTGGGCTAATTCATGCCTCAGTCTTTTTTGTAGAAAAACAGCAGTGGAACACCCATAGAGTGGGGGAGGATAGGTTAGGTGTTTCACACTTTACTCATTGGTATTTGTCCGAAAGTGAACGTTATAGCCCAACTGGAGTTCGAATTCGTTTACTATGATTTCATAGTCGAACACGTAAGCCACAACACAACGGGTATTTCCCCCATCCCGCTAAAAGTATCAGTAAGTCGATTATTGTTATCAACGGCAGTATGTAGCAATAATCAAAAGTGTTAACTGTCGCTACAATGAATCTTAAGTTGTTTAAATTCCTAATACGAAAAAGAAAAAAAATTATTTTAGACGTTTTCATCTTCATAGATGTTAATTTCACTTAATTGTTTCACAAACTTCCTCCCAGAATTCGCTTAGTACAAATTGATTTGATATTGTTCCAACCTACGCGATTCCACCGGGAGGCTGTTTGGTTTGTCTTGTTTTACGGCGCATCAAACCTTTTCGGGTCATTTAATGCCGAATTAAATTTCAAACAATTCAACTTAGTATAAGTATTGTTTTTGTTTAAACAGTAAAGAGTCAAAACCGGTCAGTTAAATGTCAAAACAGTTCTATTTCAAACAATTCAGTTTAGCATAAGTACACAGTTTAGTTCTATTTGACCCAGAGATATGAACACTATCAGGTGCTACCATTCTGCAGAGAAGCAGTCGGTGTATTCTACAGCCCTAGCGGAGCAAAGTGACTAGAAATACGTTAAAAAAAATCGAATCTGACGTACAAAATGATATGAAAATTCCCCGAAAATTACGTGAGAGTTATTGAAGATACAGACCACTAAACAGATCATATGAAATTCCACTGTATAACCTACGGTTTGATACTAGAATTCGATTACAGTCGCGTACGGCATGGCTTTAAGAAATTCGGACATGGTCACACATAGCAGATAAGAGACATATCAAACAAGATTTGATATAAATATTCGTCGCAAAAGGAGGGAAAAAATTGCCCATCTTTATCAGGTCTCGTCTGAAATAAACAAAAATAAAACTTTTCCCCACATGAAACCTTCGTTCTTTTTATCCTCTGAATAAGAAATAATTAGACTGTCTGATTTTGACTCGTCCGACTATTTCTTTTTTTTTTATTTTGCTGATATTTTCTGCAGACGTTTCTAGCAACAAAATAAGATGGATAAATATCTCAGTCAATAAAATTGTCGGGACTTTTGTGTCAAACTTTCACATAAGAGTTGAGCTGGTATTTGCATCTGAAATAAGTGCTTATTCATATTTACCAACCCCTCCGCACGTGCAGGATATGACACAGGGTCAATTTTTTAAGCGGAGTTTAACAGGTTTGAATTCAGAGTTTTCCTTCACATAGACAAGTTGCCTTACCAAAGCTGAAGAACCCAGTCAGTCCTACTACTTACCCATAGCTGGAGGGAGAATAATTGGATTCATACCTTTCCCAAGGGTATTAGTGCTATGTGAAATGCAATCAGTCTTGTCCAGGATTTGAACTCGTGTCACTGTGTCCATTTCCTACGACGATAACCATTACACCACGGTCACCTCCATAACACCATTTGAAATACGTGCTTATTATGCGCCAGCTAAACTCGGTGTAGTGACTTTGGAAGAATGGCCTACCACCTGGTGAGAAGCAAGCTCATCTGAAAGTATGAACTAAAATCTTCAGCCAAAACTGGGTTTTGAATTTGTAGTCAGTGTCTGTTATTCACAAAATAGCGCTGATATCTATCTATCTATCTAGGAGGTCTTTCTGAACTTGAGTAGTTTTCTGTTTCGTCATCTCTTCGTACGAACTTGAGAGTTTTTCCCATCAATTTTAGATGATAGTCTTTCACTGGAGTTTGAGAGACAGCAGGTCTCCTCAAGTCTCCAGGGCTCTTCTCAGTATTCTGGCCGATCTCAACAATGCTGTAGTTTGAATGGTCTCGGCTCCTCCTCAAATTTCCAACACTTCCAGACCCTTTATCAAGTATTTTGAGACCATTTCAAGCATAAAAATTACAGTCCTTACAACTGTCTCGTGTTCCAAAGTTTTTTTGTTTTTTTTTTCTGTTATTTGGTAAGGTTTACGTACAGGCCTCTTTTTTCGTTTTCTTTAGGTTTCACTCGGTGGTAAAGTCCTTTATTCGGTAGGTTCTCTCTTTTTTGTTAAACTATTACGAGGTCTAGACTTCTGGCCGAGATTAGGTGATCTGTTTGTATCTCAAAATCATAGAGAATGTTATGCGTCTCATTCTTCAGGACGGTTTAGGTGCATATGCCATCTGGTAGAATAGTCAAATTTAAATATCTTGCACAATTCCCAGTGGACCACTTTTCCCACCCAGTCATGTCTAGTCTTGTACATTTTTTGTTCTAATTTGCAACATTCTCTAATGGGATTAATTGTTTTGTCTCTACCATCACATAACCTACACTTGTTATTCTGTTGCATCTTATCTGTTTTTAAAGTTGTTCCTTATGATATTGTTTTTTGCTTCTATTATTATTATTACTCCTTTAGAATTTTTCACATCAGCGACATCTGATGGTTTTTCAGTGGAGTTTGAGTGACAGCAAGTCTCCTCAAGTCTCCAGGACTCGTCTCAGGATTCTGGGCGTCCTCAACAATGCTGTCATTTGGACAGTCTCTACCCGTCCGCCAACTTCCAAGTCTTCCAGGCCTTTTAATAATCCTTTTGACATTCTGCCAAAAGCACCAATTACAATTGGTATAATCGTTACTTTCATGTTCCTAAGCTTTTTCAATTCTCTAGCAAGGTCGAGGTACTTATCCTTCTTTGCACATTCCTAATTATTATCATTATTATTATTATTATTATTATTTTGTGATTTTTTAAAGCAGCTTTAACTGATGGTCTTTCACTGGAGTCTGAGGAATAGCGAGTCTCCAGGACTTTTCTCAATATTCAGGCCGATCTCAATAATACTGTAGTTTGAATTGTCTCGAGTCGTCCTCTGATTTCTAATTCTACCAGCTCGCTTCCTAAGCTTTGGAGACTTTTCTAAGTGCACCAATAACAATTAGTAACGCTGTCACCCATTAGGTTCTACAACTTTTTTTGGCAAAGTATAAGTCCTTGTTTCTCTTTTCGCTTTCTATAATTTTCACCCTGTGGTCTGCCTGGTACGGCAAAGTCCACTTATGGCAAATTCTTTTTTTCTTAATCATCCCTACGTCTAATCTTCAGGCAGGGATTAAGTGATTATTAATACTCATTAGAGTTTTTTTTAAAATCAGCGTAAGCTGAAGGTCTATTACTGGATATTAAGTGACAGCAAGTTTCCTCAAGTTTCCAGGACTCTTCTCAGTATTTAGGCCGTTTTCAATAATGCTATTGTTTGGATGGTCTCCACTCGGCCGCCAACTTCCACATCTTCCAGGCTCTTTAATAATCTTTTAGTTACCGTGCTAAAAGCACCAATCACAATTGGTATAATTGTCTCCTTCATGATCCATATTTTTTTTTTCAATTCTCTAGCAAAGGTCGAGGTACTTATCTCTCTTTTCACATTCTTTCAATTTTATTCTGTGGTCAACCGGGACAGCAAAGTCGACAATTTTGCAGATTTTCTTTTTTTTTTATTATAATAAAATCTGGTCTTCTTGCTGAGATTAAGTGATCTGTGTGTATATCAAAGTCCCATCGGAGTTTGTGTGTGTTATTTTCTAGGACAGGTGCTGGGTTGTGCATATACCATTTGTTGGCATACCCTTTTTAAAGTTTGTCACGTGTTTCTTTATGATTTCTCATTGGAGATTTAGACACAGCAAGTCTCCTCAAGTCGCCAGGACTCTTCTCAGTATTTTGGCCGATCTTAAAAATATTGTAGTTTGGATGATCTCTATTTTCCCTCTTTTTCCAGTTCCTTTATCAATTCTTTGGGGATTGTTCCAAGTGCACGAACTACGATTGGTGTGTTCCATTTTTTTTTTTTAGTTCTCTTGAAAAGTTTATTACCCTATCTTAGTTTTCGCTTTCTTTTAATTTTACGATCTGGTCTACCGGGACCGCAAAATCCCCTACTCGACAGCTTTTCTTTTCTTTTTATTATTATCATTACTATCATCATTATAATTATCATTATTTCACTTTTTGTTTTCCATAAGAGTTTTTACTAACTGTTATTCACTGTAACTGATTGACAGCAAATCTCCTCTGGTCTCCAGGACTCTACTAAATATTCATGTTGATCTTAACAACTGAATTTAATACAAATAATTTCCAATGAGTTCTGTGGTTTCAAGTATTTTTATCCAATACAAATAATTTCCACCCAGTTATATGAGAGATCATTCCGTTTCCTTTTGTATAACTCCAAACGAATAATCTATTCAGAGTTATGTCTTCAAATATTCTTAATACAAATAATTTGCATAACATTATCTGGTTTCAAGTATTCTTATCAAATACAAATAATTTCCAGTCAGTTCTATGATTTCAAGTATTCTTATCTGATACAAATAGTTTTCAATCAGTTCAATCATTTGAAGTATTCTTATCTAATACAAATAATTTGCATGCAATTATATGATTACAAGTATTCTTATCGAATACAAGCATTTTGCGTACAATAATCTGGTTTCAAGTATTCTTATCTAATGCAAATAATTTGCACACAGATATCTCTGTCACATAGATGATACCCTAACAGGTAATTCCACACTGAGTTCAAGTGGACCTGGGAGTAATGGCTTCATGATGTTCTGTACAGTTCCCAGAATTAAAAAACTGTAACCACATCACAATAAAAAAAGGTTTCTTCCGGTTTGAATCAAGGATTGGTGGAAAATACTGACATGACGGGTCACTTCTTCCGATATCTAATTCCTCCAGTTTTCTTTCTTGAAACTTGAAGATCGTTTCCAGCGCACCGAGCACAATTGATATCAAACTGTAATCTCTTGCACAATTCCCAGTGGATCACCTTTCCCAACCAGACATGTCTACTCCTGTATTCTTTTTGTGCCAGTTTGCAGTATTCGTGCATTATGTGAACGACTGTTTAAGCTCAGTCACCACATTACGTACACTTGCTCTTCTGCTTCATATATTTTTTGCTTTGCCGTAATTGATTCTTATGACATTAACCTCATAATTATTTTCCCTATACAATTCTTTTCACAACATATTTAACTGATTGATTGACATTAGAGTGATAGAAAGTCTCCCCGGCCCTCCAGGACTCTTCTAAGTATTCTTCCTCATTTCAGCAGTCCTGTGGCCTGGAAGATCTCGATTCTTCCTCTAATCTCCAGTCCTCCCTGTTTGTTTTTGTTTTAACCAGGATTTTCGGGACCGTTCTAAAGACATAAAAATCTTGTCACTTTTATGCCACGATTGTTCATGGAGAAAAGAATGAGCGATTGGGCATTTGAGAAAATCGTCTCCCTTACTAAGCAGGCTGTTGTAAAGATACACAACTCTTAGAACCATTGACAGCTTTTGCATATGTCAGTTATATACGGATGGAAAAAACAAAACCAAAACACTGAAATTATCATGCATTATTTACAATTTAGAGTCGTGAATTCTGTCACGACTCAGACATTTTTTGACAGGCGAACATTGAAGAAACAAACTTTTTCCCTTAATACCCAGAATCAGTTTAACCTGAGGTGAGAATTAGTTTCTGTGCTAAACTTTATTTAAATTTACAGCTTGTTTTTCTTTTTACATTTTACTTTTTTTTGTATGGAAAGTTACTGAATTAAAAAAAGACTAGTTTGGTTTAGCTTCTTTATTTAATGGGATATCAACCTTCGTGGGTTATTCAGAGCAAAAGTCATTCTTTTAGAACACAGGTCGTTCGATTTAACCCAAAGCTGGTGGATAAGAAGGTTCATGCCTTTTCTAAAGGTATTTGCTGCCCAGTGGGATAGGGCTGTAGAATACACCGTTGCATCTTTGCAGTGAGGTAAGTCCCCAACGAGTGTCCTAGATTTTGCACTAAAACATCTGATGAGGAGGCTCCAGTAATGCTGGAGCTTTGGGGAATGCGGAGTACACCTCAATTGCCATTGCTCCTAAGCTACTCTCACTCGCCTGGGTAGTACCTCTTATCTATGGGTCAACTGTGAAAAAAAAAAAAAAAAAAAAAGAATTGTGCTAAACTGAATTGCTTAAAATAGAACAATTTGATCACTTAACTGTGTTTAAATAAATGACTGATGTTTAATTGAATTGTTAATCATTCAGAGTAAAAGATGGAACTATTTATTGTTGACTTTGCAAAACTCAATTGCTAGAAATATAAGAATTTGATTATTTAACGGTGTGAATTTAAAAAATGTGTTTGCAAATCATATATATATATATATATATATATATATATATATATATATATATATATCATACGAGGTGCATAAGTTTCCAGATTTTTTCGTATGGGCATTTATAATTGTCCTAGACTCTTGAAAATTCCGCATGTTATTGCGATACATCTTATGAGATAACTGACCAAATCCATTGCCAGCACACTTTCTTGGTTTGGTTTGGTTACTTTGTTTTATGGCATATCAACCTTCTTTGGTTATTTAATGCCAAAGCCATCCTTTCAGTAGAACATTAGTGGTACTGTTTACCAGGCAATAAGCCACGAGAACTCCCCTTCGCTTTGTTGTTTTATATATATATATATATATACGTGGTGCATTCAATAAGTTTCCTGTTTTTTTTAACAGGCCTATAAAACTGTCATAGACTCTTGAAAATTCAGTATGTTATTGCTATACATCTTATGAGATAACTGATTAATTTTATGATTTCAGGTTCAAATTAACAGCTTCAGCAGCAATTGAAATACAACCTACTAAAGTCTGATTGTCACAGCTGGTGAGTTTCAAAAATGCAATCTGGACATGACGACACTTTAGAAAAACGATATGCAATAAAATTCTGTTTTAAACTTGGAAAAAATGCCACAGAAATGTGTGGAATGCTTCAGACTGCTTTTCGACCATCTTGCATGAATCGAGCATCCGTTTTTGAGTGGCAAAAGAGATTCAAGGAAGGCATGGAGTCTGTGAGGGATGATGAGAAGTATGGGAGGAGTAAGGAAGTCAATACACCAGCGTTGATTGGCCAAAGGGTTAGGGTTAGGGTTACTATATTGAGGTTTTAAGGGAGTTCAGGTAGAGATTCCTTAGGAAGAAGCCAGCACTCTTAAGATCGGGTCAGTGGCATTTCCACCAGGATAATGCACCAGTCCACGACTCCATCCTTGTCACTAACTATTTGAGCAAGATGGGCATCAAGACAGTTCCCCACCCTCCCTATTGTCCAGACCTTGCTCTCTGTGACTTTTGTTTTTTCCCTAAGCTCAGAGGCTGTGGTTATGAGACAATTGAGGAGATGAAAGAGGCTGTTACGAAGGTCATTGACACGCTCCCACAAGAGGACTTCCATGGGGCCTTCCCGAATTTTTTGGAACGGTACAACAAGTGCATCGCAGCCGGTGGAGATTACTTCAAAGGGGACAAGAGCTTCATGTGTGTACTATGAATAAAAGTGCCCATACGAAAAAAGTCTGGAAACATATCGTATGCACCTCGTATATGTAAAAAGAGGATTTGGCGTTAAATAACCAACGGTATTTCATATTCCAAAAAATTAAACTAAACAAAACCTAAGAGTATTTATTGGAAAGTGAACGCTAGTGGAGTTTGAACTCCCTTTAGTAGCTACATCACAGTAATTCCTCCCCTCCAAAAAATCGGAAAGGAAGGAAATATGAAGGATCTGTATAACTTACAGAATATGGGCATAATGAGTATACACGGTGAAACTGTTGAAGTCGTTGCAATCTGTTGTGAAACAGTAAAGGCTCCGGAAGTATAACACAACTCAGGTTTGCGTGGAACAAAATATATTAACGAAGTATAATACAATATATGTACAAAGAGTTAAAAGTCAGTCCGACTGGCAAGTGTTTGCTGGGAATAAATACAGAGCCCGGTATTAATAGTCACGGAAGAGTTCATTACCAACCGCAGGTAGGGTACCATAACACAGAGGTGCCCGTGGTGTAGTCGTTATCGTCGTAGGAAATGGACACGGCGACACGAGTTCAAATCCTGGACGAGACTGATTGCATTTCACATAGCACTAATACCCTTGGGAAAGGTATGAATCTAATTATTCTCCCTCCAGCTATGGGTAAATAGTAGGACAGACTAGGTTCTTCAGCCTTGGTTAGGCAACTAGTCTAGGAGAAGGAAAACTCTGAATTAAAACCTGTTAAACTCCGCTTAAAAATTGACCTTGTGTCATATCCTTCTCGAGCGCAGGGGTTGGTAAATAGTACCATAACACAGAGTTCAGATCCTGCACGTGGTTGTTTTCTAATGTTATAGATTGACCCTCGAGCGAGCCGTCAATCAAGAGATGCACCTGTGTAAATAAGAGGAAGAACAGCGGAAGCAGGTGGACGGGAGACAATAATATAACCCGGTGCCCGGGGCGGTTCGTGTCAGTTGGATAAAGGATGCCGAAGTGAGAACCAGCGGCAGACAGAGGGCTGTGGGCCCTCAGTGTCCCACAGTTGAGCAACCAAGCCAAGATGTGAAAGAAGTGCTGCTATGGTCGAAGAAGAACTTGGTGTCAATATAGCAGTCTGTCCTGATCTCCAACTCATCTCTCACATACCACCAACATCTCCCTTTCAAGAATAAAGTCTGAGAGATTATATTTTTCTGAAGAAGTGTATTTGTTCATTGAAGTTCGTCATTATGTTTGATTATGTTCCGCATATATATGTATATGTATGTGGCTATATAACTCTAACGCCCATGGAAAAGGAGATGTATTTGTATAGCAGAGAAATACAACGCTGATGTATAAAGATACTATCTGCTTCTTTTCTATTCTTTTTTTTACCCAAGATGTACAGATGGTAAAATGAGAGAAAGTCAATGATGTCAGAGATGCACTCATACAAGGCCCGGAGTACGAAACTTCAGGGAATCGCTTTTCTCTTACCTCTAGTCCGAGTTGAAATCTTACTGTTTATACAAATTTCCGGACGCCGACGAAAATCCTCGTGGTCAAATCGGTTTCAGCCTGCCACTCGCGAAAGACACGTGATCACGCTTTCTTCTTGCATGCAACCAACGCAATTTAAGTAGCATTTATTCTGGGAAAACCTGCGACTTGACTACTTTACATACCAAGTGCATTTCCTGTGATTCTATTTCCTAGAGTCCGACTTCTGTAGCTGTATTGACATGGCAACGGTGACTTCAAGACAATATCCAGCCGATGAATATTACTCTTTCTTCCCCAGCTGTGAGTAAATAGATTGTTTTTACCAAACCCCTTTCGCCACGAACAGAATGTGACCCGAGGTCAATTTTTGATCAGTTAAAAGATAAATCCATCTCTCCCCGCCCCAGCTGAGGGTAAATAGTATGTATTTGCCAAACGCCTTTGGCCAAGAGCAGGATGCAGCGCAAGGTCAATTTTTAAGCAAGTTAAAGATTGACGAATCTCTTCCTTCCCCAGCCGTGGGTGAATAGAATGTATTTACGAAACTCCTTTTTGCCAAGGGCAGGATGTGACACAAGGTCAGTTTTTAAGCGGATGAAAGAAAAATTAATCTTTTCTTTTCCTAGTTGTGGGTAAGTAGCATGTATATACCAAACCCCATTTGCCACGAGCAGAATGGTGCACAAGGGCAGCTGTCGTATCGATACTGCCGTACGGATGCACTACGTGGACACTAACAAAAAGGGCTGGAGAAGAAGCTAGACGGCAATTACAAGGGAATGCTGAGAGCAATATTGAACAAGTCCTGGCGACAACATCCCACAAGCCACCAACTATACGGCCACCTGCCTCCCACCACGAAAACTATCCAAGTTAGACGAACCAGACATGCAGGACACTGCTGGAGAAGCAGGGACGAGCTCATTAGTGATGTACTCCTATGGACCCCCACATATGGCCGGACAAAAGCAGGACGACCAGCTCGAACTTACATTTAGCAGCTATGTGAGGATACGGGATGTAGCCCTGAGGACCTGCCAGGGGCGATGAACGATAAGGGGAAGTTGCGAGAGAGGGTCAGTGATATCCGTGCTAGCGGCACGAAATGATGATAATGAATGATGAATATATCCCTTCCCTCCCCAGTTGTAAATATATAGCATATATTTTCCAAACCTCTTTCATCTCGGGCAGGATGCAGCACAAAGTCATATTTTTTTTCAGTGGGTTAAAGTTGGTTTGAATTCAGTTTCCTTATTTCCAGATTAATTGACTAATCAAGTCAATATCCAAACGATGAATCTAACTCTTTCCTCCCCAACTGTGAGTAAATAACATGTATTTACCAATCGCCTCTCGCCACGAATACAATGTGACACAGTCAATTTTTAAGCGGTTGAAAGATAAATCCACCCTTTCTTTCCCTAGCGGTGGATAAATGACAAGTAGTTACCACACCCTTTTCATCGCGGGCAGGATGCAGCACAAGGTCAATATTTAAGGGGATATTGGCCTAATGAGAAGAGTGTTCACCAATGATCCGGGAGACAAGGGTTCAATCCCAGGTCGAGACATACCAAAGACTCAACAAATGGTACTTGCTTAACACTCAGCATTATAAGGTAAGGATCAAGGGTAAAGTGCGCCTCCCTACACCTTGATTAAGTAGCTATTGAAAAAGGAGCCTTCGGGTCACTCTCAAGGTCACCAACTTTAGTTAATATCTTTTCTTTCTCTGCTGTGTGTAAATAGTGCATATTTGCCAAATCCCTTTTATCAAGGAAGAGGATGTGACACAAGGTAAAATTTTCAGTGAGTAAAATTTGGTTTGAATTCAATAATTATTTTTCCAGATTAATAGCCTAACCAAGGCTTAAAAGCTCAGTCTGCCCTACCTTGCAGAGTGGATGGGGGTCAGGACAAATGAATTCATGCTTTTAAACAAAGACTGTTATGTTTCACTAACAAAAAGTCTAATTCAATCTTGCCCAGTCGGCTGGGGTTGTAGAATACACTGATTGCACTTCTGCAGAGGGGTAAGACCATCCCTAATGAGTGTCCTGGATATGACGATTAACAATCTGATGGTTAGGTTCCAGTAATGCTGGGGCTTTGGGAAATATGGAGCACTCCTTCATTGCCATTGCTCCCAGGTCCACTCTGGCCAGGTGGGGTAGCACCTGATAGGGCCCTATCCATGGGTTAAATAGAACTAACGGCATACTTATGCTAAAATGAATTGTTTGACTAAATTAAATACCTTAAAATGAAAATGTCTTTGACAATTAAACCGTACTTACATTTAAACTGCGTGCTTTTACTGAAATAAATTATTTGAATTGGAACTGTTTTTGACATTGAAACTGTACTTACACTAAACTGATTTGTTTAATATAGAACTGTTTTGACATTTAACTGTGTAAAGAAAATCTGTACTTATTCTAAACTGAATTAGCTGAATTAGAACTGCTTGACTAAACTAAATAGCTTGAAATAGAAATGTTTTTTTACAATTGAACTGTACTTACATTTAAACTGAGTACTTATGCTAAACTGAATTGTTTGAAATTGAACTATTTTCATAAAAATGGATTTGACGTTAAATAACCTACGAAGGTTATGCCATAAAAATTAAACAATTTACCAAATCTAATTCAATTAATATATTTATCTAAATATTCTACCTTAAGCAGAATGTGGCACAAGGTCATTTTTGAAACGGAGTAAAGTTAGTTTGAAATCATATTTTTCCTTCATCCCAACTGACTGACTAACCGAGGCTAAGGAAACCGAAATGGTACTATTTACCAACCCCTCCGCTCGGGCAGGATATGACACATGGTCAATTTTTAAGCGGAGTTTTACAGGTTTTAATTCAGAGTTTTCCTTCTCCTAGACTAGTTGCCTCACCAAGGCTGAAGAACCTAGTCCGTCCTACTATTTATCCATAGCTGGAGGGAGAATAAGGGGGTTCATACCTTTCCCAAGGGTATTTGCCCGAAAGTGAACGTAATAGCGCGACTGGAGTACGAACTCGCGTACTACGATTCCGCAGTTCATCGCTTTAACCATTACACCACGAGGAAACCGAAATGGTAAGGGAGAACAAATGGATTCATACATTGCAAAAGGTTATGAGCGTGAGGTGAAACAAAAAAGTCCTCGTTCACGATTTGACCTCCTGGTGCCAAATTCATTTCCTACTTTAATGACCATTACGCAAAGTGCTCCAATGCGTAAAATATAAAACAACCCTACTCCTCTTTCCTTAATACAGCAACCGATCTAAAAGAAGGAAAACTTTAATTTCAAATCTTGTGACACGTAGCGAAGAGCTTGGATAAATACATATTATCATTTAAAAAAAATCTATTTTTTGTCAAGTCAGCTTGATATTATTGATAGTAATTGATTTATTGACTGATTGATTTATTTTATCGGCATGTCGACCCATCTTGGATTATTTCGTGCCGAATGTTTATATTGTACGCTTATATGTACTTTTTTCTTTCATCAGAGTTTTTGCATAGTTATATGATATAAATTATTCCTATCTCGCACAAAAAATTTGCATACAGTTTTATAGTTTTAACAATATTTATGTAACAAGAATTTTTACATCAAGATATAGTTTGAAGTAAATATTTCTATTTGATTATAATTTATTGGCCCTCAGTCATATGATTTTAAGTAACTTCGTTTTGGTTTAGTTTAATGGCATATCAACCATTGTCGGTTATTTAAAGCCAAATCCTGTTTTTACATATATATCAAATATATAATTTGTAAACACATTTTTTAGATCACACAGTTAACTGATTAGATAGTTCTATTTCTAAAATTCAATTTAGAATGAGTCAAATGTAAATCGTTCGCAAGTATTGCCGTGCAACAATTCAATTAAACATCAGTCATTTGTTTACACTGTTAAATGATCAAGTTGTTCTATTTCAGATAATTCAATTCATCAGGTCATTTATTTTCATAGTTTAAATGTCAAATAGTTTGACATGACCCATAGATAGAATCCATCCAGGTACTACCACTCCGGGTCAGAATTGACCTCCTGGGAGTGGTGACAATAGAACCTCAACATCAAATGAATCCAAGACAGTCACAGTCGGTTTACTCAACTGCCCCAGCTGACTGGAGTGGATTTCAAGTTATTGATTATAATAATCCTTAGTAAGCAATTATCATCATCATCATCATTATGTCGTGCCGCTAGCATGGATATCCCTGATCCTATCCCGCCACTTCTCCCTATCGTTCTTCGCCTCTGGCAGGTCTTCAGGGCTACACCCCGTATCCTCACATAGCTGCTGTATGTATATTCGAGCTGGTTGTCCTGCTTTTGCTCGACCATATGTGGGGGTCCATAGGAGTACATCACTAATGAGCTCGTCCTTGCTTCTCCAGCAGTGTCCTGCATGTCTGATTCGTCTAACTTGGATAGTTTTCGTGATGGGAGACAGGTGGCCGTATAGATGGTGGCTTGTGGGGTGTTGCCGCCACGACTTGTTCAATATTGCTCGCAACATTCTTGTGTAATTGCCGTCTAGCTTATTCTCCAGCCGTTTAGTTAGCGTCCATGTAGTGCATCCATACAGCAGTATCGATACGACTGCTGCCTGGAAGAAACTGTGTTTCATTATGCGAATAAACCCACTGACGGCCAAGCACAATGCCTAACCTGGTCCAGGACGCGCGTGTCTTGCGGCTTAACGCTCAGGATCGTCCGTTCGATCGGTGAACTACTGCTCTTCGTCTATAAGAGTGGCTACTTTAGATGAGAATAAAAACAGCCATCGAAAGATAACCAAGTGATTATAATTTCAAGTAAATATTCTTAATACAAACTATTTTCGTCAATGATTTATTTTAACGTCATATCAACTTGTCTGGTGTTGTTTTATGTCTAAAGGTCAGGGAATCGCGTAAATTGTACTTTTAAATGTACATGTTGTGTGTTGTTTATCGGTTCTGATATCAAGTATTCCTATCTAATAGAAACAATTTGCAAACAGTTCTATTCGATCCATAGTTGGGACCCGTATAGCTCAAAGTTGACCTGGAAGGCAAATCTATGTAGCGGTACTACACGTTCTCCAAAGCTGAAAAAATGTTTAGTTATATGGTATCAAGTATTCTTATATAATGATTTTAAAACAGATTTATTTTATCGATAGAATTGACCCTTAGAGTTACTATCGTTCCAGGTAGTGAATTACGTTCACTTTTGGACTTATACCCTTGGAAAAAGCGTATCCCCTTCATCCGCTCAGCTACTGGCTCAATAGTACTACTACTATTCATTTAGAAGGATGGATTTGCCATTAGTTAATCCATAAAGGTTGATATGTTATTAAAAAAAAGTAAGTAAAGTTGGCGACCATAGTCGAGGGTAACCCGAAGGCTCCCTTTTCGATAGCTACTACACCAAGGTGTAGGGAAGGGCGCTACTCCTTCCCTGGATTGCTCTACTTTACCCTTGATCCGTACCTTATAATGCTGAGTGTTAAGCAAGGAGGCATCAAGTACCATTTTTTGAGTCTTTGGTATGACGCGACCTGGGATTGAACCCAGGTCTCCCGGGCCATTGGCGAACACTCTAACCCCTAGGCCAATAAGGAAAAATAAAACAAAAGGATTGAAAGTAATAGAGATGAAGGTGAACTCAAGATCCTTCAGATATTAAGAATGAGGTTTGTGCGATACTGTAACATATTGACCCTCGACCCAGCCGTCAATCAAGAAACAGGTTCATCCGGTCGAAGATATCGAAGATATCACCTTGACATGTAGGAGGTGCCCATGGTGTAATTGTTATCGTCGTAGGAAATGAACACGGCTACTCGAGTTCAAATTCTGGACGAAACTGATTGCATTTCACATAGCACTAATACCCTTGGGAAAGGTATGAATCCAATTATTCTCCCTCCAACTATGGGTAAATAGTAGGACAGACTAGGTTCTTCAGTCTTGGTCAGGCAACTAGTCTAGGAGAAGGAAAAACTCTGAATTCAAACCTGTTAAACTCTGCTTAAAGATTGACCTTGTTTCATATCCTGCTCGAGCGGAGGGGTTGGGTAAATAGGATATCACCTTGACATGTGGACGGGTTGAATTCGGTGTACATGCAACGCCCACAAGAAGCAGGCGGATGTCAAACAATTATATAATGAGGTACCACAGACGGTTCGAGTGAGTTAGAATCAGCTGCAGTTGGAGTTTGAGGCAGGAAAAGTTCAGTTCGAGGCAGTGAGTTCCAGTCGTTATTAGAGATAAGATACCGTAGTGAGAGCCAGCGCCAGACAGAGGGCTTGGGCTCGCTGGACCCCGGTTGAGCAGCCCAGCAGAATGAGGAAGTGCTGCTAAAGTCAGAGGAACTTGGGGTCAATATGTTGCAGTCCGTTCTGTCTCCAACTCACATCTCACACACAACCCTTTCGCAACCCTTTCGAGAATAAAGTGTGAGAGGTATATTTTTCTAAAGAAGTGTGTTCGTTCGTCATTATTGCTGATTATGTTTCCGCATGTATATGTATATGTACAGTTGTATCATGGCTATCCAACATAATACCCTGAATACCCCTTTTGTGCGCATCAGCTTACTGAGTGGCCACACCGACCCGGGTGATATTGATATTAAATAAAATAAACTAATAAATAGTAATAATAATTGGAAGTTCTTATAAACCGGACAACCTCTCATAACCTTTACTCGGGTATTTTATAACAAACTTTATTTGTTCTTCATTTGAGCTGTCTCGGATTTAGGAACCGTTTCCGCGCTGACGACCGCAAAACGGCACGTCCTGAGCAGACGGCCATAATTTACTCTTGCAATCGGACGTGCTCTCACCGCGTGATCTTTCGTTTAGATAAGTTCCGTCGATAAATTGTTACCTTTGAAGAAGTTGCATCTAAGAAGAGTTTATTCTCGTCACATCGTTTTGTGGACAACGTTTCACTTAAGATCCTGCGACAATCGGTCTTCAATTAAGGGGTGTTTTATGGTTTGATAGATATTGGTTTGTTTTCCATTATCATCATCATCATGATGTCGTGCCGCAAGCACGGATATCCCTGACCATCTCTCGCCACTTCTCCCAATCGTTCATCGCCTCTGGCAAGTCTTCAGGGTTACATCTCGTATCCTCACAAATATATAATTTTTAAACACATTTTTTAGATCACACAGTTAACTGATTAAATAGTTCTTTTTCTAACAATTCAATTTTGCATGAGTCAAATGTAAATCGTTCAAGTATTGCCGTGTAACAATTCAATTAAACATCAGTCATTTGTTTACACTGTTAAATGATCAAATTGTTCTATTTCAGATAATACAATTCATCAGGTCATTTATTGTCAGAGTTTAAATGTCAAATAGTTCGACATGACCCATAGATAGAACCCATCCAGGTACTACCACTCCGGGTCAGAGTGGACCTCCTAGGAGTGGTGGCAATAGAATCTCAACATCAAATGAATCCAGGATACTCACAGTCAGTTTACTCAACTGTCCCAGCTGACTGGGCTGGATTTCAAGTTATTGATAATAATAATCCTTAGTAAGCAATTATTATCATCATCATGTCGTGCCGCTAGCACGGATATCCCTGATCCCCTCTCGCCCCTTCTCCCTATCGTTCATCGCCTCTGGCTGGTCTTCATGGCTACACCCCGTATCCTCATATAGCTGCTGTATGTATGTTCTAGCTGGTCGTCCTGCTTTTGCACGGCCATGTGTGGGGGTCCATAGGGGTATATCACTTATGAGCTCGTCCTTGCTTCTCCAGCAGTGTCCTGCATGTCTGGTTCGTCTAACTTGGATAGTTTTCGTGAAGAGAGGCAAGTGGCCGTATAGTTGGTGGCTTGTGGGGTGTTGCCGCCACGACTTGTTCAATATTGCTCGCAACATTCTTGTGTTATTGCCGTCTAGCTTATTCTCCAGCCGTTTTGTTAGCGTCCAAGTAGTGCATCCATACAGCAGTATCGATACGACCGCTGCCTGGAAGAAACTGCGTTTCATTTTATCGGTTAGGATCCTCAGTTAAGAACAATCTTTTCTGTCCCCACACAAGAAGAAGAACCTGGCCTAAGGACAAGGAAAGGTTGTGTCTCAAGGTTATTTGTCTCACTAAGGCAACCAATCTAGGAGAAGGAAAAAACTGGATTTAAACCAGTTGCGTTTAGCTTAGCATACGGTAAATGTATTCACTGCAGATACGTGAGAACTATAACCCACATGGGAGGGTATATTGAGTATAATACTCAACTGAATCTGATAATAAGGCTTTTGTTCTGGTGATCTGTTTTAGTAGCTGTTTAGTCAAATAGTTCTAATTCAAATAATTCTGTTTAATATAACTATAGTCTTTGTTTAAACATTGTTAAATGTCAAAACAGTTCTACTTCACACAATTCAGTTTAGCGTAGAGTATGCAGTTTGAACGACAAAACAGTTCTACTTCGAGCAATTCAGTTTAGTTCAAACAATTTAGTTTAGCGTAAGTATATTTTCAGTGTCAAAAACAGTTCTGATTAAAAAAAATTCATTTTAGCGTACAAAACAGTTCTATTTCAAACAATTTAGCAGTATCGACACGACCGCATATTTGTAGATAAATGTATAATACATAAAAGAGCCACAAACTACCTACCTTGGTTTCACCTAACGGATCATCAGGATGATTTTTGTTGGTCCAAACGATGTATTAATAATAATATATATTAATCAAAATATCATTTGGGCTATATCTTTTTAGTTAGTCTTATCCTGAAGATCTGTTAGGTGAACCCCAGTTTGGTAGTTTCTGGATCTTTTAGGGATTCTAGTTTGGCTTTTTTTTCTCAGATAAATCTGTTTGTGTTCTTTATCTTTTGACAAGATATTGCGGTGCTGGTTGATTATTTACAGGCAGTACGGATGTTTTTTAGTCTTTCATTCTGCAGATATCAATTTGTGAAATATTTCTTATTTACAAATTGCATCTATTTTTTTTCACTACGACCGAGTTATAGAAATAGGTATAAAAATAAAGATAGGATAATATTATATATATATATATATATATATAGTTGGGCAGTTTTATTAAGATCCTTTCAAATTTCTTCGTAAGTGTCTTGATTTCAGGTTAGAATTGGTTGATGAATTTACCAAAATTGTTCCGAGCGTTTTCGGACCTTTCATAGGCCATCATCAGGGGTTGCTTGAATGTGTAAAGAGTGTTTTAAAAAAGTTTCCCAAATCCAAATTTCGAAAAATTCTAATTGAAAACAACCCTATAATAGCACACGAAATGAATAAGCTGCGACTACAAATCCTAGAAGCCCTACGTATAAAAACAAAACAAAAACTAACATCAATAGAATTCATTTTGAAAATTGCGACAATTTTTGAAATGCCTTTATTTTTTTTTATATTCCATATTTTCTTGATAATACATAGAATATTATTCCGTTTATAGAGTTCTGTTTTAAATTCATCAGCATCTCAGTTTTATACAACTCTGCGTTTGAGTAGTTTTGTTATGTTATATCCCCCCCAAAAAAACTTTCAAAACTCTTGAAAAACACTCTTTACACATGCAAGCAACCCCTGATAATGGCATATGAAAGGTCCGAAAACGCTCGGGACAATTTTGGTAAATTCATCTCCCAATTTCAACATAAAACGAAGACACTTATCAGGAAACTTGAAAGGATCTTGGTAAAATGATAGAGACAAAATGTGTCTTTATTATTTCATCAAATATATATATATATATATATATATATATATATATTTGCGTGGCTCAAAATATAGTGTATGAATGAAATATAACTCTCTAGAGGATTTTATAATCTCTTTTAAGCAGCCACTTTGTTAGCTAGGGCTGTAGAATATGCCGACCCCGCCTCAGTTTCTGGATAGGATGCCTTCTCAACGAATTCTTTGCGCACGACACTAAACTGCATCTGATAATGAGGCTCCAATCGTGGATAGTGGAATAGTGGAGTACCCCTTCACTACCATTAATCTTAAGTTCATTCTGATCCAGCGCTGTAGTACCTGTTAAGATGCGATATATGGATCAAACAGAACTGTTTGGTTGGTTAGGATTTATGTAATATATCATTATCATGTCGTGTTGGTCGCACGGATTTCCCTAACTCTCTCTCTCTTGCCATCCGTCTCTATAATCCATCGGTTGCGGCAGGTCTTCTAGGCTACATCCTGCATCCATAGAGAGTTGCTGGAGATAAATTCTAGCCGGTTGTCTTACACTTGCGTGTCCATGTGAAGAAGTCCACTGGAGAACGTCGCCTATGTGTGTTATATAATTAAGGAATGATTTTTCATATTAATCATTTTTCGTTAATTATATTTTATCATTTAGTTTAGTAAGGCTTTGGACCACTCAGGTCTCTTAGTCTGGGTGCATAGTCAGATGGTGCAGTATATGACAATCACCATTTGCCATAATAAACCCCCAGACAAGAAATGGGACTGGAGTGTGGTTAACGTCAGGCCCAGAAAAAAGGGTTCGGAGAAGTTGAATTTTCTGCCGTTGAGGTCTCTACCGACAGATATCTTAAACACCACGAGATATGCCGCACGTTGTGGGTGGAGTCAGCATAGTATGGTTAGCAAAGAGTTTTAAGAATTGTGTCTCTCTCCTCATGTCGCCATGGACCGAAGCCAGAAATTAATGGATACGTTCGTATCCTAAACAACAGAGGCCGCTTCCATTTGTATCTGTATCCTTATTACTGACATCACCAAATCATACAACATGCGTTCGTCCTTACTTCTGGAGCAATGTTCTGCATGCCTTGTTCGTCTATTTTGGGATGGTCTTCGAGATGAGTGGACGGTAGCCGAACAGCAGCTGTTTTGTGGAATGTTGCTTCCTTGATTTGTTTAATATAGCAAGTATCATCCTTGTGCAATTGCCATCAGGTTTTCTGAGCCAGAGATCAGTCTTTGTGCATAGTTAAATTATTTCAAGTATTGCTAATCAATACAGGGTGGAACTATAAAATTGTCGCCCTAGAAAAAACATGATTCCATTTCCGTTTAATGAAAACCGGATTTTTTTTTGCAGAGCATCTACTAGTTGGCTAGTTATGTACAAATCCCAAGAGCGATAGGAGCCTTCTATCACGTCTGAAAGTGACACAATGTTCAACATGCGAGATGTGCCGCTGTACAACTCATGCTCTCTACCGATCCAAGTTATGACAACAGAACCATTGCCAGCACCCTCAAAATGCAAATCTGGATTGCCACAAATAACAGGGACGTGCCTAGGGAGATGAAAACAAAGTTTCAGGCTATGCTTATGGTCTTTGGTTTGGTTTCAAGTGAGGGCCACATCAGGCCACCTCACATCATCGAAATCGGCTTGAAGGTCAACACTAAAGTGTACCTGGATGTGCTGAAGAGTGTGGTGATCCTCTGGTGCAATCTGATGGCCAGTGGCAGACCCCGGGTGTGGCAGCAGGACTCGGTACCGGCCTACAAGTCCAAAGAGACTCAGGCTTGGCTTCAGAAGGAATGCTACGACTTTGTACTCTTCTCTCACTGTCCCCCTCCCCCCGACCTGAACCCACTGGACTACTTCGTTTGGTCAAACGTCGAGAACATCACCAACATGACCTCCCACAACACCAAAGCCAGCCTGATCGCCACCATCCGCCGAGGATTCACCGAGCTCCCGCCGGCTTTAGTGGAAAAGGCATGCTCCTAGTTCCTGATCTGTATCGAGGCGGTGATTGAGGGTGAAGGCGGCTACATTGAATAGATGTCAGCTCTACTACATAATCAAAATACCTGAATTGATTTTTTCAATAAAAGTTTTAAAATAAAGCTGTAGAGTTGTTTTCTTCAGGACGACAATTTTATCGTTCCACTCTGTAGATATCAGCTCTACTACATAATCAAGTTAGCGGAACTGATTTTTTCAATAAAAGTTTTAAAATAAAGCTGTAGTGTTGTTTTCTTTAGGACGACAATTTTATCTTTCCACTCTGTAGATATCAGCTCTACTACATAATCAAGTTAGCTGAATTGATTTTTTCAATAAAAGTTTTAAAATAAAACTGTAGTGTTGTTTTCTTTAGGACGACAATTTTATCGTCCCACTCTGTAAATGTCAACTTTACTACATTATTAAGTTAACGGAATTGATTTTTTCAATAAAAGTTTTAAAATTAAGCTGTAGTGTTGTTTTCTTTAGGACGAAAATTTTATCGTTCCATCTTATACTAATAAGTCTACTCCACATTATTCGTTCGTATGCACGCAAATTAACTGTTTCAAGAATTGCTATCTAATACTAATAATTCAATTTAATAACAGTCGCGTTTTTGCTCACAGTTAAAAGATTCAATCATTGTCAATGATTAATAGTTCTGTATGATCCGGAGATAGGTCCCTCATACATTATACAACCCCGAGTCAGAATGGATCTGGGGGTAATGACAATAAAGGCGTACTCAACATACCCCTAAGCTCTAGGACTAGAGCCTCACGATCAAATGCAGTTTAATGTCATATTTAGGACAAACATTGGCTGGCGTAGTCTTTCCTCTCTACAGAGATGCACTTGGCGTATTTTACAGCCCTGGCAGTCTGGGCTACAAGTAGAACTATTGTTTTATTTACTAAGGATTATCATGTTTAATTCTTTGAAACCATAAAGCTGCGTACAAATTGTCCTTATTCGTTAAGAATATTTTATAAACAGAATAACTAATTTTAAATTGCTCTACAAGAACCCGTCTGACTGTGTGTAAACAAGTATCAATATTCAATTGAATTATTAATTTTTTAAATCAATACTTGAAACCATATAACTGTGTGCGAACAAATCAAGTTCGTTTAAACGCTAACTTATCAACAAAGTATCTAGATATAGATCACACACACACACACACACACACACACACACACACACACACACACACACACACACACACACACACACACACAGATACATTCAGGGTTCGGAATCAAAACTAGGAATATTCTTGTCTAATAATAAGCGACTATATCATAAAACAAGACTGATTTTAAGTTTAAACAACAAGACTAGATGATAGTCACAAAACAGTAAATTTACCCAATATAGCCGCCATTTTTTTCAATTATTGTATAAACATGCCTTCAAAACGATTTGAATGTCTTTAAAATAAATTAGACATTTTATTCAATTCCTCCTCAATAACAGTCTTAAACCAAACAAACCATTGGAAGTTGTATTTTTTTTTCTAAAACGTCCCATATTTCATAATTAAGGTTTTAAGGTCTGGACTTGATGGAGGCTATAAAGAAAGTCCAATTTTCGGGGTGAGTATTTTGGTTTGTTTTCGGTGTTAAGCAAATTATAGATTCTTTGTCGTTTTTTTTCTTGTTCCCTCATATTGTTGCTGAATTTTATTGTAGAAACGCTTAAATAATACAGCTAATCATGAAAATTTCGATTTATTGCGTTTTTTTTTTTTTCAAAAACTAGAGTAATCAGACTAAAAAACGTTTTGAAATTATTCCATATTTTGCATCTGCACCACACACACACACACACACACACACATATATATATACGGTTTGGTTTGGTTTGGTTTGGTTTCTTTGTTTAATGGCATATCAATTCTTTTTAGGTTATTTAACGCCAAAGCCATTCTCCTAGAAGAACAGTAGTGGTACTATTTAACCCATAGCTGGGAGGATAAGGGGGTTCATACCTTTCCCAAGGGTATTTTGCCCGTAAGTGAACCTAATAGGGCGACTGGAGTACGAACTCGCGTACTACGATTCCGCAGTCCATCGCTTTAACCATAACACCACGAGGACACCCACTATACATATATGTGTGTGTGTGTGTGGTTGGGAATGGCATTAAAAAACGAACTAGGAATGTTATGCCATGAAATCCTAACAAACCAACAATCTTTTCAGATCTTTTAAGCTGAGACGGAAAAATATCTGCTACCTGTAAAGAAAATTGGGTCATATCTAGAGTTTCTGTTTTATTGAGACTTTTGAATTCATATTCATTCGTGTTAATTATAAAGGTAGAATATTGATCGAAAAAAAAAAAATTTGTGTTTTTTTTATGTATATTTAATATTCTCTAGAAAATGTAAGCGTACAAATGTTTGTAGGGTTGCGTTTGGAATCAATATCACGTTTTAATTAACTTTTTATTTGCCTAGTGAGTCACGTGCCGGACAGGACACTTTGGCCAAAGAAAGAAAGTATTTATATTTTTCATATTCAAAATACATAGATCCTGCAACAATCGAGACTCAATGAACGGGCGTTTTATTCTTTGATGGACATATTTCAGTTTTCAGTTCGATCATCAATTAACTCCATTACGTAAAATATGGCGGATAGCATTTCTTGGGGAGGTATTGCTTGTTTCAACGGCACATGAACCTTCTTGCGTTATTTAATGCCAGATACATCCTTCTACAAGAGTAGTGGCACTTTTTAAACCAAACATTGGAGGATAAGGGGGTCCATACCTTCCGCACGGGTATTTGTCCGAAAGTGAACATAATAGCGCGACTGGAATCCAATTATTCTTCCTCCAGTAGTAGGGTATAGTAGGTTCTTCAGCCTTGGTGAGGCAACTAGTTTAGGAGAATGAAATCTCTAAATTCAAACCTGTTAAAATCCGCTTAAAAATTGACCATGTGTCATATTCTGCCCGAGCGGAGAGGTTAGTAAACATAGTCATAATAGTGCAACTGGGGTTCGAACTCGCTTGCTGTTATTCCACAGTCCAGCCTTCTAACCATTACACCGTGGTGCAATGGTTATCGTCGTAGGAAATGCACACGGCGATACGAGTTCAAATCATGGACGAGACTGATTACATTGCACTATTACCCTTGGGAAAGGTATGAATCCAATTATTCTCCCTCCAGCTATGGGTAAAATAGTAGGGCAGACTAGGTTCTTCAGCCTTGGTGTGGCAACTAGTCTATGAGAAGGAAAACTCTGAATTCAAACCTATTAAACTTAAAAAATTGAGCTTGTGTCATATACTGCCCGAGCGGAGGGGTTGGTAAATATGTATAACCATTATACCACGAGTAATACTTAGTTAAATTGCCGGCTGTAAGAGTATCAATATATTCATATGCTGATTAATCTAATGAGATATGGTTCCATTTCACAATTCTGTGAAATGACATTTACAGTTAATAGTCTAATTAAAGTTTTAAGATTCAATTTAAAACAGGTATTGTGTTTTTGAAATCAAATGTAGTGCTAGATGCTAATTGACCATAGGGTATACCTGCTTGGATTTTGTTTGGTTTGGTTTGGTTTTATGGCATATCTTCCATTGTAGGTTATTTAATATCAAATCCGTTTTATATATATATATATATATATATATATATATATATATATATATGATTTGTCAACACATTTTGTTGTAATCAGTAATAGTTATAATTCAATATCAGTAATTTGTCTGCATACATTTAAATAAATATACATGGTAAGGAAGAGATTAGTTTGTCGGTAATTTGATTTTTAAATAGGTTACAACTAATTTGTTTGCACGAAAATATTGCTATTGTTTCTATACAGTTAAATGGCTTCAATTATTTCTATCTTACACTAACTATTCAATTCAACATGACTCATTCATTTGGACTTTGTTAAATGGTTCCAAGTGTTGCTATTTATCACTAACCAATCAATTAAATATCAGTCATTTGTTCACTCAAAGTTAAATGAACAAACAGTTCTATTTCAAGCAATTCCTTTTATCATAAGTTATTTATTTGCATAGAGTTTAAATGTCAAACAGTTCTTTTTCACCCATAGATAAGACCCTATCAGATGCTACCACACTGGATAAGAGTGGAGCTTGGAGAAATAGCAATGAAGAAGTAACCCACATTTCCCAAAGCTCCAGTTGCCCAGTTGCAGAGGGGTAAGACCCCCACTAACGCGTGTCCTGGATATGACACTAAACAATCTGATGGTGAGGTTCCAGCAATGCTTGAGCTTTGGGGAATGCGGAGTACCCCTTCATTGTCATCGCTCCCTGGTCCACTCCAGGTCTACTAAAATGAATTGAGTAAACTGGATACTTGAAATAGAAACGTTTTTGACAATTAAACCGTACTTACACTTAAACTGCGTGCTTATGCTTAACTGAATTATTTGAAATAGAACTTTTTTTCGACATTAAAACTGTATTTACACTTAACTGAATTGTTACATATAACTGCTTGAATAGTTTGAAATGGAAATGTTTTGGACAATTAAATTGTGTACTAATGCTAAACTGAACTGTTTTCAATAGAACAGATTATTTACATAAAAATGGATTTGGCGTTAAATAACCTAAAAAGGTTGATATGCCATAAAACCAACCAAACCAACCAAACCAAAGCTCCAGGGTTTGAGCCTTTTCATCAAATGGTTTAATATCATATCCACGAAATTATGCAGAGATGCAGGCAACGTATTCTACCCCCCAAGCAGATCGGCCCATTTAAATAGGTTGGTTGTAGGTTGGTTGGGTTTTATGGTATATCAACCCTTGTAATTTACAAAGATTTTTGCTTAGATGTGGCACAAGGCCGAATGAATGGGACACCCACTGAGACTCGAACTTACTCTTGCAGGTTTGCGAGTCAAGCTTGCTAACCATTACACTACTCGAGGCGCCCTTGTAGGATATTTAAAAACAAATCCTGCTTTGCACACACACACACACACATACACACACACACACACACACACACACACACACACATATATATATATATATATATATATATATATTAATTGATTGTATGATTTGTAAATATATTTTGTAGATCCTTGTGGTTAAAAGATCAAACAGTTCTATTTCTAACAATTCAGTTTTGCCTGTCATCAAATTTAAATGATTTCAAGTATTGCTACGTATTGCTAACAATTAAATTTTCTATCAGTCATTGGTTTATACACAGTAAAATGATGAAACAGTTGTATTTCTAACAATTCAACTTGGCATAAGTTATTTGTTTTCACACATTCTAAATGTCAAACAGTTCGCTTTGACTCAGATAGGACTCAATCAGGTGTTACCACTCCAGACGAAAGTGAACCTGGGGGAAATGGCAATGAAGAGATACTCTGCTTTCCCCCAAACTTCAGGATTATTGGAACCTCACCATCAAACTGTTTTGTGTTATATCCTGGACACTCGTTTGGGAGGGGGCCTTATACATTTAAAGATATTCAGTCGATGTCTTCTACAACCCCAGCCAACTGGACTGTATCTGTTTAAATGAGATCAGGATCATTTAAAATTATGCAGTCGAAATCTTAAATAAATGAAAATGAATAAAAAGAAAAGAGCTATTTAGGGCTGACAAAAATGTTGACTTCCGAAATATGCGTCTTTACATTTCAGGATGGAATCTTTTGAACGCTGAAGGATGATTGGTTAGTTGTTTGGGTTTTATGGCATATCAACTTTTGTAGGTTATTTGACGTTAAATCCAGTTTTATGCAAATAGCCAGTTATATTGCAAACAATTCAGTTTAGCATGGGTAGGCAGTTTAATTGTCCAAAACATTTCTATTTCAAGCAATTCAGTTTATTCAAACAGTTCTAATTCAGCTAATTCAGCCTAATATAAGTACAGAATTTGTCAAAACAATTCTATATTAAACAATTCAGTTTAGTGTAAGTACAGTTTCAGTGTCAAAAACAGTTCCATTTCAAACAATTCAGTTTAGCATAAGCACGTAGTTTAAATGTAAGTACATTGTTTAATTGTCAAAAACATTTCTATTTCAAGCTATTCAGTTTGGTCAAACAGTTCTAATTCAAACAATTCAGTTTTGCATAACAATGCAGTTCTATTTAATCCAGTTCTATTTAAACCTCACCATCAGATTGCTGAGGGTGTCCTCGTGGTGTACTGGTTAAAGCAATGGACTGCGGAATCGTAGTACGCGAGTTCGTACTCCAGTCGCGTTATTACGTTCACTTTCGGGCAAATACCCTTGGGAAAGGTATGAACCCCCTTATCTCCCTCCAGCTATGGGTAAATAGTAGGGCAGACTAGGTTCTTCAGCCTTGGTTAGGCAACTAGTCTAGGAGAAGGAAAACTCTGAATTAAAACCTGTTAAACTCCGCTTAAAATTTGACCTTGTGTCATATCCTGCCCGAGCGGAGGGGTTGGTAAATAGGACCATCAGATTGCTTATAGTTATATCCAGTACACTCATTGGTAGTGGGGTTCTTAACCCTCTGCAGAGAAGCAGTCGGTGTATTCTATTGCCCCAGTCGACTGGGCAAGAATGCTGAAGGAATGACCAAACACGTGAATATAATTTAAAATTTAACTCAAACCCTAAAATACCTATCGACGTGCTGCATTCAATAAATTTCCAGACTTTTTTGTACAAGTATTTAAAATTGTCGTAGACTCTTGACAATTCAGTATGTTATTGCTATATATCTTATGAGATGACTGACTAACTTTTATGATTTCAGGTTCAAATCAACAGCTAGAGCAGGAATTGGAATACACCCTACTAAAGCCTAATTGTCACATCTGGTGAATTTCAAAAATGCAATATGGACGTGAAGAGGAACGGTATGCAATAAAATTGTGTTTTAAACCTGGAAAACGCCACAGAAACGTATGGAATGCTTCAGACTGCTTTTGGACCATATTGCATAAATCGAGCATCAGGTTTTGAGTGGTATAAGAGATTCAAGGGAGGCAGGGCGTCTGTGAGGGATGATGAGAGGGGTGGGAGGAGTAAGGAAGTCAACAGACCAGAGTTGATTGGCCAAAGGTTTAGGGTTAGGGTTACTGTGTTGAGGTTTTAAGGGAGTTCAGGAAGAGGCCAGCACTCTTCAAATCGGCTCAGTAGCATTTCCAGCATGACAATGCACCAGTCTACAACTCCATCCTTGTCACAGACTATTTAACCAAGATGGGCATCAAGACAGTTCCTCACCCTCCCTATAGTCCAGACCTTGCTCCCTGTGATTTTTGGTTATTCCCAAAGCTCAGAGGATATCGTTATGAGACAATTGTGGAGATGAAAGACGCCGTGACCAAGGTCATTGACACGCTCACACAAGAGGACTTCCATGGGGCCTTCCAGATGTTGTTGGAACGGTCCAACAAGTGCATTGCAGCCGGAGGAGATTACTTCGAAGGGTACTAGAGTTTCATGTGTGTACTATCAATAAAAGTGCCCATACGAAAAAAGTCTGGAAACTTATTTAATGATCCCCGTATCTATCTATCTATCTATCTATCTATCTATCTATCAGGGAGTCCATGTGGTGTGAAATCAAACGCACTGAACTGCGATATCGTATAAAGCAAATTCAAAATCCAGTCGGGCTATTTAGAATTTATTCCCTTGGTAAAAGTACGAACTTCTTTATTCTCCTCGGGTGTAGGTCAATTATAACCACGACTGATCTTCTTTAACGATGGATTTGATATTAAATAACCTGTGAAGGTTGATGACCCATGACGGTTGATAACAAAGAAACTGAATCTCTCACTCTCACTTTATATATGTATATATATACACATCCCTTCACCATAATATTTACCGTGATCCTGGCCTACCATACTACACTCTCCTATTTGCGCTTAATTTTATTTTATTTCCTTCGAAATGCAATGATGATGTTTTGTTCCTTAATTATATTCACCTCTCCATATAGAAATTTTAAAAAATTTCTTGCCTTTACTGTAGCAAAGTTTGCTACAAACGCGTTCTCCTATCCGGTAAACAAGTTTATCGCCCTGTGCATGTATCTTCACATATACATACACTAAACACCACCAACACATCCACACACAATAATAGGCAACTATAACCCACATAAACACATAAACATACACACACACACACACACACACTCACTCACAGGCACGCATGAAGATTTGTACACAATTCCAACAGTTTTTGACTGTATTTTTCTAGTTTTTTTCAATTTCTTCATTTCAATTTGTACAACTTCATGAAACCAAAGGTCGCTGACAAACTCCCACGTCATTAAATATATGAATCTAATATATATATATATATATATATATTAGGGAGACACAGAATATTTTGACATTGTAGCAGGAGTACTACAAGGGGACACGCTGTATAGACTACGTGCTTAGATCATCGATTGATAAAACCAAAGAAAACAGCTTCGAGCTGACAAAGGAAAGAAGCAAAAGGTACCCCGCAAAAACAATTACCGAGGCCGACTACGCCGATGACATAGCAATTCTGGCAAATACACCCAACCAAGCCGAAGCACTACTGCATAGTTTGGAACAAACCACCGCAGGCATTGGCCTCCATGTCAATGCCCGCAAAACTGAATACATGAGCTTTAATCAAACAGGCGACATTTCCACACTAGACGGAACCTCTCTGAAACTGGTAGACAAATTCACCTACCAAGGAAGCAATGTCTTATCAACCGAAAATGACATCGACACGCAGCTCACGAAGGCATGGACAGCTATCGATAAGCTATCGATCATATGGAAATCAGACCTGACCGATAAAATGAAACGCAGTTTCTTCCAAGCAGCGGTCGTGCCGATACTGCTATATGGATGCACTACATGGACCCTAATAAAACGGCTGGAGAAAATGCTAGACGGCATCACAAAAACTATCCAAGTTAGAAGAACCAGCCACGCAGGACACGGCTGGAGAAGCAGGGACACGCTCATAAGGGATGTACCCCCACATATGGGCGAGCAAAAGCAGGGTGACCAGCTCAAACATACATACAGCAGCTATGTGAGGATACAGGATGTAGCCCTAAAGACCTGCCAGAGGCGATGAATGATACGGAGAAGTGGCAAGAGAGGTTCAGGGATATCCGTGCTGGTGGCACGATATGATGATGAATGATGATGACATTTGGTATATATATATATTTTAATTATTATTATACATATATACATACATGTCAAAATAGATAGTTCAACAAATGATTTCAAGTTTGGTATATAGGATGTCATTGTTTCTGATGAAATAGAATGACCCATCATCCCCGTACCCCAATAATGGTAGTAGTACTAACCATTATTCAAATACACACAGATCACTCTGCGCATGACTTTAAGTGAAGGACCCTCAGTCTCGGACTTCAGCGCGGAACACTCGTGATCGACTATTGCTTAGACTTAATACTACTATTAAATGATAGCTGCAATTTCAACGTTAATATACGCCTAGCGAAGGCGTGGTCAGCTATCGATAGGTCATCCATTGTATGGAAGACTGATCTCTCCAATCAAATAAAACACGATTTCTTCCAAGCTGTGGTTGAGTCAATTCTACTATATGGATACACCAAATGGACACAAAATTGCTTAGAGAAAAAGTTTGATGGCAACTATACAAGAATGCTCTGCGCTATATTGAACAAATTCTGAAAGCAAGGTCCCTCGAAACAACGGCTGTACTGCCACTTACTTTCCATCTTAAAATATCTAAATTAGAGGAACAAGACCAGCGAGACACAACAGGAGAAGCAAGGATGAACACATTAGTGACGTTCTTCAATGGATCCTTTCATGTGGACGTGCCAGATTTGGCCGACTAGCAAGAACTTTGTGCCGACACTCGATGCTTTTCGGAAGACCTGTTGAGTGCGATGGATAAGAGAGAGAGAGAGAGAGAGAGAGAGAGAGAGAGGGAGAGAGAGAGAGAGAGAGAGAGAGAGTCCAGGAAATTCGTGCTGACAGCGTGACTTGATGATGATTTTGACAATTTCTAAAAAGAATGAATCTTTCTTCCATCCTCTGAAGAAAAACCATTCCACATTTTCTTGTTTGTAAGAGCGGACAGATAAGAACTTGTAACATCTAAAATAATTTTTCTTTATTTCGAAAAGAATGTTTTCCAAATTTTCGGGATCAAGTGACAGCCTCATCCATTCATAATCTCTCTCTCTCTCTCTCTATATATATATATATATATCCGTATTTGCCAACATTTCTTCTTCATAACCTGGTTCGTCATATCTTCGTCTCCTCAACTTTTAAATTAGTCTCAAATTTCACGAAATTTTAAAAAATCCACATCCGCTTCTGATTTTTATTCCTAGCTTTTCATGTACCACCCTCTCGTAATAATTGTAATTCTTAATATCAGCTGATGATCATGAAATTGTCAAACAATTAGTTGTTATATGTGGTTTTAATTTTGGTACTATTCAAGCGATTATCTATCCCTGTGGCTGAGCACTTCTCTTTGTATTGCAACCTTAAACAACACACAAATATATAAAGCAGATAAAAGAGAAAATGAATGAAATAAAAATCCGGTCAACACATTTGTACTTCTTTTTTCTTTAATTTGAGTAAAATGTTTACGGAAAACAAAAATAAAAAATTGTTTTGATTGATATGTTTAAGATTCGTGCAATATAGTATAGCAGTTATTTTTTGCTTGAAATAAAGCGAGATATTTTGTGTCTGTAAAATTTTTGAATCTGGTTGTAGCGATGCGGTAAAAGTAAAAGTGAAGTTGGCGAGCGTAGTCGAGGGTGACCCGAAATCTCCCTTTTCAATAGCTACTTCACCGAGGTGTAGGGTAGGACGCTACTCCTTCCTTAAGATTGACCCACTTTACCCTTGATCTGTACCTTATAATGCTGGGTGTTAAGTAAGGAGGTATAAAGTACCATTTTTTTAGTCTTTGGTATGACGCAATCTGGGATTGAACCAAGGTCTCCCGGATCATTGGCGAACACTTTAACCTTTATGCCAATGTCCGGTTAATGTGTTGAAGGCTAAAAAAAATTATGACGAAAATATAATATTATGTGGAAGTAACACGCTAGATATTTTTGTAGTAGTAATTGTTGTAGAATTAAACTTTTTGCTAAACTAACGTATACGATTGTTAAGTGGTGTGGAAATTAAGTGCCTTGTTGAAAGAAAAGAATGTAGGTTTTTATTCAAAAGATAGTTGAGTAAGTATAGACATTTTCATACTGTCTGTAAACAGCCACAAATTCATACTTCCTGAAGAAATACTTATTCTTTTACTTATCTATAAAATCAAGGTAGGCCCAAAATTAGCCGAAAATTCTGATGATTAATCCATAAATCTAATGGGCTAAGAAATTGTATTTTGAATATTTTTGGAAGGACAAGATTTCTAAAATTATTTTGTGTTTATATCCTTCAAATCTTTCGCAGCAGGTCAAATGCTGTCTGTGAAGTAATATAGGATTTACACTCCTATATTTCAAAATGGCCGTGATGCCACTAGTTCCCGGAACAAAGATGGCAGATGTCGGTAAACTAATCAGTCTCGGGAACCTATTGGTCAGGAAAGTTACGTGGGTTGTGCTCACAACTACGTCCGCAACTTTGATTTTGTCCTGCGATTTTGGAGCCGACTGCAAGACAGGAATTGCCTATATATACTCTCGTCTTTCAAGAACTTATTTTGACTCACAGAAACAACTCGCTCATTACACTGCGACCTACAGAGACAACTCACTTTTTCCATTTCGACTCGGAGACAGCACACTTTCTTACACTGAGACTTACAGAGACAACTCACTCCTTTAAATTTTGACTTCCAGAGACAACCCACTCTCTCTCTTACATTTGACCTCCAGCAGTCAACCCCACGAAATGTATACTCTCTGCAAATATTTCCTTCCTGGTTCTACCTTTACGGTTAGATTTGCTCCAACCTCGAAAACAGTCACGGAATTTTCGTCAAACCACCCAAAGAAACAAACAACCAACATGGGAGAAGACACGTTCCTCCTTCGATTCTCATTGGCTGCCCCATTCATGCGGCCTCGTGCTACATCTAAGCAAAAAGCTTAGTAAATTAGAAGACACGTTCCTCCTAACATACATTATTAAAATCTGTAGGAGGGGATGAAAATATACCAAGTAGCTACCACTAGCAGCAGTTACCTCCTTCATGCAATTGGCAAGTATTGTATTTCGTTAATGTTATAAAGATTTCCAACCTCCGTTTTGGTTATTTCTCCTTCAGTAACCAGTTGTGTGGTTACAAAACTGGCCAAGATAACAAAAACATTCATATATATATATATATATATATATATATATATATATATATATATATATATATATATATATATATATATGTCTCTGTGTGTGTTTATGCGTTTGTGTTTACGTGTGTGTATATGAATTTACCAACCTCCACGCGCCATAGGCCAGATATGACACAAGGTAAATTTTTGTGCAAAGTTGGTTTGAATTCAGAGTTAACCTTATCAACTGTTTGCCTAATCAAGTGTTAAAAAAACCTAGTCTGTCGTATTAGGTACTCATAGTTAGGAGTAGAAAAGTTGGGTTCATGACATTCTCCAAAGGCATTAACACGAAGAGAAATTTAAACAGCCCTGTCCAGGTTGAACTCCAGTCAACAATGTCATTTTCCAACGATGATAACAATTATGATAAGTGGGTCTGACTTGTGTGAAAATAAAAGAGAGAGGCAGAGAAAGATGCAGAGAGAGAGAGAGAGAGAGACAGACAGACAGACAGACAGACAGACGAACCATGTATGTTTTCGTTTGTGTCTTGAGGACATGAGACAGTATATCATGTCCAGCAAAAGTAAATAAATGAGTTTGTCCGAAAAGTTCAAAGATTACTCTCATGTAATATAACCAAATGACTGGCTTCGTTTCTTTGTTTTAATGGTAAAGAAGAAAAAATAGCAAAACAATCAAACAATGTTTCTAAGATCAATAATCGATTTTAACAGAAAAGAGTTCAACAAACTACTATACAAGAAATGTGAATAGAAATATACAATGAACATGACTCCCTAACTTCTGGGAACGCACGCACACACATGTATCCACACGTATATTAGTTAAAAACTACGCCCAGTTAATAAAAAATAAAAGTAAAGTTGGCCACTTTAGTCGAGGTCCACTGGAAGGCACTCTTTTCATTAGTTACTTTACAGAAGTGTAGGAGAGGGCGCTACTCCTTTCCTGGATTGCTCCATTTTACCCTTGATACTTATCTTATAATGCTAAGTGTTAAACAAGGTGGCATCAAGTACCATTTTTGAGTCTTTGGTATAACTTAACCTGGGATTGAGCATCATCTTCTGAGCCATTGAAAGTTAAATTTCGATTAATTGACGAAGAGTATAGTAAGTAAAGTTGGCGACCGTATTCAAGGGTGAACCAAACGCTCCCTTTTCGATAGCTACTACACCAAGGTGTAGGGGAGGGAGCTACTCCATTGCCTGGATTGCTCCACTATACCCTTGATCCTTACCTTATAATGCTGAGTGGTAAGCCAGGCAGCATCACCAACCATTTATTTTGAGTTCTTGGTATGACTCGACCTGGGATTGAATCCCGGTTTCCTGGACCGTTGCTGAACACTCTAACTATTATGCCAAAGTTCAGTTAATGGTCTAGGAGACCGGGGTTCAATCCATGGCCGAGTCATGCCAAAGACTCCAAAAATGGTACTTGATGCCTCCTTGCTTAACACTCAGCGTTATAAGATACGTTTCAAGGGTAAAGTGGAGCAATCCAGGGAAAGGAGTAGATCCCCTCCCCTACGCCTCGGTGTAGTAGCAATTGAAAAGGAAGCCTTTGTGTCACCTTAGACGTAGGTCACGAAGAGTATATATATATATTTACGAAATATCCAGTCATCGTCTGAAGACAGTGGGAGTGTTCAGCAAACTCAAGTCTAACATGTAAAATGTCATCTGACGAGACAGAGAGTATAAGTAACCTGGTCTGAGTTCCCTTCTAATTGCACTATATATATATATGTAATATAATGTTCGAGGGATTTCGTTTTATATATCTTGCCTATGGGTTTAGTTAGGCTGAGAACCTTTCGGCTCAGTGCATGGGTTAGTTAGGTAAAAACTTGAGCACAGGTGTTGACGTACGCGCGGGGAAGATGTGTCGTTCACAGATGTCAAAATAAATATCAGATAGAAAGATTGACCAGTGGATGTGAATTACGTCATGTACCGAACGTGTGCGCGGGTGATTTTGGGAATTTTGAAAAAGTCAGTTAGTTGAGTTGAGAACTAGACTCCGAACGGGAATGGGTCGACTTTCAGGGCTCACTGAGGCCGTGCGAATTTGTGCGCTACGGGCGCCACACTTGTTTGGGGATGGGCAGATGGAAAAGTCATCATAGAAAGATTGTGCATCTCTCTTCCTTATGTCGAAGCCTTTAACTCAAAGGTAATAAAAGGTTTCATACTTGAACTAAGAAGTCGTTACGTGTTTTTCGTGTTTCGGGATTCCTATGTTCTATGTATATATGTTATGAACATTCTATGTACGTTTTGCATATCCGTATCTGGCTATGGTGCATATATATATATATATATATATATATATATATATATATATACATGTTCGTATAAAAGGAGAAGAGATGAATTCATATCTATTGCTAGGGATTTAACACCAAATGAAGCGGAAACAGCGCATTCAAGATTTGAACTCGGTTCGCCAATTCCAATTCCTACAACGAAAACATTACACTAAGCCTGCCTTTTTGTTGGCAATATAGCGAAGAGCTTTACCTGTTGCTGGCTGGGCAAGTATAGTCATGGGCAAGTGGTTTACTCTGTTGATCTTTGAAAAATGTTTTCCTGTCAATTGGAAATACCTTCTTTCTGAATCAACATTTGATTGAGAGAAAGCAGATCATGTCCCCCTCCCCAGCCAAATGAACAGCTTCGTTTGATATTCGAACTTAGTTCGATGATTTTATTTCCTCACTTGTTAAACAATTCACCTCTTTGAAATTAAATGAAAATTATCATTTATATTGGACTGGCTATCAAGGTTATACAACATAAAACCTGGCAGCTACGCAACTCAAATATTCAACCGAAGGCTGTTGTGAAGTGGCCAAAATTATCACTAAACTACAATTGTTGAGAAAAATATTAACACGATAACAAATGATATTAAACAATTAGCTAATGTGTAACTTTACTGATGAGGAATCAATTAGAAATCATAAAGATCAACAATGTACCTGAATGAATCAATGAGACCATGATTTCAATATATTAATAAACAGCGAGACTCTAATTAATAATTGCATTTGAAAATTGTATTCCTCAATTTTCTTTTATCATATTTGCCGTCTTAACTTTCACACGCATTATTTCCGGTTAATTTACATGATAAAAAATATTGTCATCATCTTAATTTTCACACGCATTATTTCCGGTTAATCTACATGATAAAAAATATTGTCATTGTCTTAATTTTCACACGCATTATTTCCGGTTAATTTACATGATAAAAAATATTGTCATCATCTTAATTTTCACACGCATTATTTCCGGTTAATTTACATGATAAAAAATATTGTCATTGTCTTAATTTTCACACGCATTATTTCCGGTTAATTTACATGATAAAAAATATTGTCATGGTCTTAACTTTCACACGCATTATTTCCGGTTAATCTACGTGATAAAAAATATTGTCATGATCTTAACTTTCACACGCATTATTTCCGGTTAATTTACATGATGAAAAAATATTGTCATGGTCTTAACTTTCACACGCATTATTTCCGGTTAATTTACATAATAAAAAATATTGTCATTGTCTTAATTTTCACACGCATTATTTCCGGTTAATTTACATGATAAAAAATATTGTCATTGTCTTAATTTTCTTTTTTTTATCATATTTGCCGTCTTAACTTTCACACGCATTATTTCCGGTTAATTTACATGATAAAAAATATTGTCATGGTCTTAACTTTCACACGCATTATTTCCGGTTAATTTACATAATAAAAAATATTGTCATTGTCTTAATTTTCACACGCATTATTTCCGGTTAATCTACATGATAAAAAATATTGTCATGATCTTAACTTTCACACGCATTATTTCCGGTTAATTTACATGATAAAAAATATTGTCATTGTCTTAATTTTCACACGCATTATTTCCGGTTAATTTACATGATATAAAATATTGTCATGATCTTAACTTTCACACGCATTATTTCCGGTTAATTTACATGATAAAAAAATATTGTCATTGTCTTAACTTTCACACGCATTATTTCCGGTTAATTTACATGATAAAAAATATTGTCATTGTCTTAATTTTCACACGCATTATTTCCGGTTAATTTACATGATAAAAAATATTGTCATTGTCTTAACTTTCACACGCATTATTTCCGGTTAATTTACATGATAAAAAATATTGTCATTGTCTTAATTTTCACACGCATTATTTCTGATTAATTTACATGATAAAAAATATTGTCATGATCTTAACTTTCACACGCATTATTTCCGGTTAATTTACATGATAAAAAATATTGTCATGGTCTTAATTTTCACACGCATTATTTCCGGTTAATTTACATGATAAAAAATATTGTCATGAGCTTAACTTTCACACGCATTATTTCCGGTTAATTTACATGATAAAAAATATTGTCATTGTCTTAACTTTCACACGCATTATTTCCGGTTAATTTACATGATAAAAAATATTGTCATTGTCTTAATTTTCACACGCATTATTTCCGGTTAATTTACATGATAAAAAATATTGTCATGGTCTTAACTTTCACACGCATTATTTCCGGTTAATTTACATGATAAAAAATATTGTCATTGTCTTAATTTTCACACGCATTATTTCTGAGTAATTTACATGATAAAAAATATTGTCATGATCTTAACTTTCACACGCATTATTTCCGGTTAATTTACATGATAAAAAATATTGTCATTGTCTTAACTTTCACACGCATTATTTCCGGTTAATTTACATGATAAAAAATATTGTCATTGTCTTAACTTTCACACGCATTATTTCCGGTTAATTTACATGATAAAAAATATTGTCATTGTCTTAATTTTCACACGCATTATTTCTGATTAATTTACATGATAAAAAATATTGTCATGATCTTAACTTTCACACGCATTATTTCCGGTTAATTTACATGATAAAAAATATTGTCATGGTCTTAATTTTCACACGCATTATTTCCGGTTAATTTACATGATAAAAAATATTGTCATGAGCTTAACTTTCACACGCATTATTTCCGGTTAATTTACATGATAAAAAATATTGTCATTGTCTTAATTTTCACACGCATTATTTCCGGTTAATTTACATGATAAAAAATATTGTCATTGTCTTAACTTTCACACGCATTATTTCCGGTTAATTTACATGATAAAAAATATTGTCATTGTCTTAACTTTCACACGCATTATTTCCGGTTAATTTACATGATAAAAAATATTGTCATTGTCTTAATTTTCACACGCATTATTTCTGATTAATTTACATGATAAAAAATATTGTCATGGTCTTAACTTTCACACGCATTATTTCCGGTTAATTTACATGATAAAAAATATTGTCATTGTCTTAATTTTCACACGCATTATTTCTGGTTAATTTACATGATAAAAAATATTCACGACAAATTTAAAATCATTTGATCTGGCTCTGGTCTCAAACCTTAATTCTTTAGAATATTTAGATGGGGTTTTCACGTGGTGTAATGGTTAAAGCGATGGACTGCGGAATCGTAGTACGCGAGTTCGTACTCCAGTCGCGCTATTACGTTCACTTTCGAGCAAATATCCTTTGGAAAGGTATGAACCCCCTTATCCTCCTAGCTATGGGTTAAATAGTACCACTATTGTTCTAGGAGAATGGCTATGGCATTGAATAACCACCAATGGTTTATATGCCATTAAACAAAGAAACCAAACCAAACTAAAAAATATAGATGAAAATATAATTACAAGCTCACTTATCGTTTTGCCCTGTCGGCTGGAGCTATAGAATACACCGACTGATTTTCTGCAGAGGGTAAGACTCCCCCAACGAGAGTCATGGATATGACGCTAAACAAACTGATGGTGAGGCTAGAG